>JAOXNO010000013.1:143795218-143817895 GCA_028565335.1 Limnodromus scolopaceus | reverse complement strand
CCTTTCTTCATAAGGGAGATGCTCCAATCCTTGAATCATCTTCGTTGCCCTTTGCTGGACTCTTTCCAGTAGCTCCCTGTCCCAAAAGGAACTGTAAGTTCCTTTTGTTAGACCTTCAGGAACTTTCTTGTGAAAGATTTGCTTTGCCAGCCACTGGGGCAACTGAGTATAGTTTTCTGCTCCAAATTTACAAAAGCATCCTTACAAACGAAGGATGCCAAGGAAAAATTAGACAGGAAACTAATGGAAATTTTCAATTTTCTGAGCAAATGAAATTTTCCTCCTTGCTCTCCTATCCATGAGTCTTTTCATTGAAACAACTATCACATGGATAATGCATTTCATGATCTCTGTCTTGAATCCTGAGATTAAAAAAAAAGAACATCCAAACAAACGAAAAAACCAAACCAAACCAGAAAATGAGATTCTTATTGCTTGACATTATATTTTTCAATTAGTATTTGTATTCTGCTATGACAATTATATAAGTAAAGGTGTCAGCCTATAACGAAAAGCAAAGCAGATATTATTGACTTAGTTAAATTCATTTATTTTAAAAATATATATCCTTATTAATAGAATCATATAGATCTGAAGTAGGAAGTTCTGCTAGTAAAAAGCGTCTTTGTAAATTCACAAGAGTTGATGCTAGAAAATGAGTAAAGCTGTTTATAAGTCAGAGGATCAGAAGAATTGTTAGTATGTGAGGTGACTTCAAACTCAGTAGATTAACGATAATTGGCTCTTACTGAATGGAAAATGAGGAAGCTTGTAACATACTCAATGAAGCTGATCATTGCAGACGGGGGATGAGGTTTGTTTTTGTGAGTGTGTTTTTTAATCTTGCTTGAACTGAATAGTTCAGTGTGATAAAACTTTATGCATGACCTCTGTGACTTAGAAATGCTGCAGGCAAAATAATTCCTCAGAGTTAGGGAACTAAAAGCATTTGAGATTCTGAGAACGGACATACACAGTAGTGCTCTTTTTACAAAAATATCTTCAGGCTATTTGAAATAATAAACAGTGTGGAAACACGGCAATGAAGAGGAATATTACTTAGCAGACTGTGAATGAACAGTCTAGGAGAATGCAAAAGAAAAGAAAGACTTAAAGCAGTTCCTTGTGGTACCAGGGCTGGATTGCTAACAGTAGAATGCCGTTCAAGTCCTGTGGTTTTTATGCCTGAGATTATCTTTAGTCAGTCATTTGGCTGGTCGCTTCTCAATTATAACACCTTGAAAAATGTGTATAAGAATTAGACAGATGAGTTAGCAATGCAGTAAAGTTTCCAAAAAAAAAGATTATTCTGAGAATTGTCCTCAGGCTTTCACCCTGCAGTTAGGATAACTATGACTACCAAGCTGTGAAACATAAACAAAACTGTATGATTCCTTCCATACATGCTGTAACAGTGAGACCAATCATACTGGAAGAACATAGCAGCAAAACCTGTGAATATAACTAGAAATTTAGCAGTGCTGGGCCAGCATTGAATGCAACATAAACAGAGGTGGCAAACTAGTTAAATACAAGCCCAGAAACTTTAAAGGCAGGAAAGCTAAACACTGTCAGTACACAACTGCCATTTTCAAGGAATTTTTTGAGGTAGTCATATCTTCAAACGTTGTTATCATAACATGTGTCTGAAACACAAGATAAATATTACTCGGTATTTGTAAAAGCAAACACCCCCATACTAGCTGCAAATGCCCTTTGTATTCTGCTGATCAATGACCTATTTTGTGGCTCTTCAGCCTTGCATCATTTATATGTAATTTCTTAAAGCTATGAGTTGAATAGTTTTCATATCATGAAACTAGGGTCTAGGTTATAATACTTGAAAATTTTCACAGTAGATAGAGGCAAAAAAAAAGACACTGTAAGATTTTTACATTTGAATTACAGTGTGGCATTAAAAGAGACCATGACAATAAGAGATTAGGCAGGTGTTGCTTTCCACACAAGTCAGGTGTGATCCAAACAGCCGACCTCTTGCTTCCCAAGAGTTGCTCCTATTGCCACTGTTAGCAGTTGTGAAATCATGGATATTTTTGTGAGGATGTAACCCCATATGGAGGCTGCAGCAGATGCACTCAGCCTCTCTCTTCAGGCCTTGCAACCTCAGGAGCAGAAACTCCCACTTCTCTCCCCTTTCTCTGTCTCTTTCTCGTCTGCTCACTTGGAGCAGATCCTACTCCTCCTTTCTACATCTGGCCTCCTTGTGTCAGTCCAGAAAGTGAAGGTATGGTGAATAAAGAGCTACTTCAAAGAGAGAGAGTGGGCCTTGGAAAGAGAACTCTGTGTAAGTTAAAATCTTGTTCCCAAAAGAAACTGGGCAAGCGGAGGGGGCAATGGTAAAGCAAAGTGGGGAAGAATGTCAGTTTCCAATAATTGAAATACCTTTGAATTTCTTTGCAGTCCCTTAAAAAGATACTAAATTCTACCAGTCTTCCTCTTCCTTGAAAATCCTTTTGCTGTTTCCTAGCTTTCCCTCACCTTCCCAGAAACCCAAATGACTCCTCTCAGCTCTCTCTCAGGGGTCCTGATTTACATATTCTCCCTCCCAGTTGTTATTGTCCTTATTTTGCATTCCTTGGTCTGTTACCTCCACAAAATTCAGTTTTGTCTGTGTTTCTGAGACGAGGAGAACTCTGATCCTGGAGCAGTTTCCAAAGTCCTGGAATATTCCTTTTCTAAACTTACCAGAGTAAGGTTAAACTGGACTGTCAAGACAGTATGTCAGAGATACCCTATGTACTAAGTTTGTAGAACACTATAAGTTGCTTTAAAAGAAAAACAAGTGGATAACATTACATACAGTGAGTCATGAAGTCTGTTAAAAATCAAGTGACTATTGCTTAATGGAATAAAACAAAAACACAGGAAATTTTAAGCAAAACGAATTATTAAAATTTGGGGCTAGCAGTCATAGGGATTGGTAAGTATTTATCCTATACACAGGGAGAAGCAAAGTCCATCACCCTTTATGTGGACGTAATTCCATTGCAGCAACTGGATAAAACAGAGCAATCTGTGCACTCAAAGTGTGAGAAATGTGTTGAGCACAAACTGAAAGAAGGCATTTTCAAGTATACCAAATTTAGACCTCATTTATCAAGAGTCATATCCCTGCTACAATTTCAGCAGGGCTACATTATACCATGCATGCACCAACTCTTCTGTGAATCTTGATTCGCCCCAGGTTTATGAATTCGAATATTCCCTGCCTTAGAAAAAATTACAAGTGAGAGAAGAAACAAATGTTGCTTTGTTGTACTATACCTGGGAGGTGAAAGTTTTCCAAACCACAACTATTCAAGGGAAAGAGAAATTCAGAAGAGGAAAAATACGTAAAACTACTTCTTGGGGTTCTAATAACAGACAAGGTTAGGATATGAAAAATGGCAGCTAAAAAAACTGCAGGGTATCTTATGTTAAGAGAGGTGTCACATCAACAGAATAGAGAGAAGAAAGCTCCATTTCTTATTACCAAAGACTTACTGTCTCTGGACTAGTACTTTTTATTCTCAGCTTCTGCTTACCTGCAAAAAATAAATTAAAACAAACAAAACAGAATATTTAAAAATATTAAAACAGTCAAGAAAGTAGCTGCAGGAGGACAGAGATCCGTAGAGACTAAGCTGCGTGGAAAGATTTAAAGTGATTGCCCTAGTAGACGTAAAGAGCCAGAAACTCATCTGTTTTAAATCAGCATGGCTTCAGTGAGGATTTGGTCTAAGCGATCTCTAGATATTTGCCAAATGTGTACAAAAAGAGAAGGTATAGTGTGGAGGGATGTATCCAATAGTAATAGGATTAAGTTAATTAAAAATATATAGGTTGTATATTAGGAAAATATTAAGTGTAATATGTATCAGTTTAGGAATGTGTCTCCTAAAGGAAATGAGATAACTCTATTTCAGGAGCTATTTCGTATGAAGCAGACATAAAGAGCTAAATGTATATCATGGAAAACAGTTCTACATTTGCTACAATGAGTTAGCTATGTTCTGCCTATTATCTACTTGATGAGATTTTCTGAAGCATTTGCAATCTGTCTTCTTGTAGGATTTGTGGCACACTAGGAAGAAATCTGGAGTTGTTTTTCTTTTATATAATATTTGAGAGAGCTGAGCTAAAATAGAAATAAACTAAGGGGGGGAAAGGCAGGCTGTGACTAATGAGTAAGGCTATCTATGGGCAATCAGAGTTAGAGCTGGGAAAACTCTGCAAAACAGTCCTTTTAAATACACTTATCCTTGTTTTATTTACTGGCAAGGTAATTCAGGTATGTAACAGGACAATCACAGAAAGGACACAATTTTGGCCCTTCAGGAAAGACTTGATCATGTTTCAAAAGCGCTTTGACAGAGCTGATGAAAGCTATGGACTACATAAAAGCCAGTGGAATGAGAGGAATGACCTGCAGTAATAAAGAATGGCGACAGCAACCACACACACTTCACACTGGAAATTATCACACTATATCTTGCAATTCCTCTAACTGGTAAGAGTTTTCTGGTAACCAAAAACCGCTACTGTTTATCATCCATCTTGTCAGTCTGATAGGCCTTCCAATGTTTGGCTTGAAAACAAAGAAAAACACCATTCACACCCTAATGAGAGGAAACCTGAAACAGCTGAAGCCATAGATGTGCCTTTTTACAAATCAGACGAGATGCACAACGAAGGGCAGACCCTCACTAGGTGTTAAATGGTTTCAGTACACTGAGGTCAGTGATCTCCTCATACATATAAGTAGAGATTTTTGGCCCAGTGACTTGAAATTTTTGCTGCTATAACTCCTGACCTCTCTCCATGCTCTGGATTATACTGTACGAAGAGATTCAATTTTCAGAAGTATTTGTATGACATGCAGGGATATGTTATTTCTGTCTGTAACACCCAGAAGAGAACTGATATTCTGTTAGGGGCAGAGAAAGAACCTCTGGATTCCTTCCCTTCTGATAGCATTATATTTGCAAGAAGCTTTTAGTACCCTCACATCTCCCTCTCTCTGACAGCTCCACTGAACAAGCATAAAATAATTTACTTCATTATTTGAAGTTCAGTTTGATTAGTTCAAAAATTATATGTTTCCATGGCAGCTCTTAGTGGATTTTTTCAAATACAAAGACAAAGTGGATCCCATAGAAATCAAGAGAAATGTCCAAGTTTTGTGTCTTGATAGTCATATTTTGCTCACACACTTAGTATGCTTGCCAATTTTATTCAATCCAAAGTTTGAATTCAATAGTTGTGCTTGTTTTTACATATGGAAGAGGAAAAGCAATGAAATATGAAGGCATTTCTTCATGTCATCCCCTGCCTCTTGTTCATTTTCAGTCAGCACCCTGTAAATGATGTTAAGTTTTCTATGCTGCTGTGGGATTACTTTTCCTTTGACTTTCATGATATTCATCTTGAGCTGACATTTTATGTTACTCATTACTGTCACTATTGGAAAGAATAGTAAGATCAGCATTTGGACATCATTATTTGAACATCAGCTCACTTGATAAAGTATTTCCATTATCATGCTTAATAAAAAGTATTCCTTGTGTTCTACCTGAATGCTACAACTTTAACACCTAGAAAGAAATTGTGTTTTGTTCAGTAAATTAGTTTCCAATTCAAAAAACTAGCAGGAATCTGTATCTCACAGACTAACGTTATGAACACCAGCAAAAATGAACTGAGATGCACTGAATCTCATTTTGATCTTGATCTGCAGGGTTCATAGTGGTATAATTTGAGTAATCTCAATATTGTTACACTTAATTATACCAAAGTAAGTGGGATCAAGAACCGGACTACTGAGACTTTTTTTCCTTTTACTCCCCTTGGAGGATGAAGTATACACACCTCCTGAGTGGCTTTTATTTTGTCATCTTCTCTAGGAAATTCCCCTGAAAGGGAATGCTAGAGTGGGTTGTAAAGATAGTTTATATACTGCCAAGATAATGTTTCTTGTGTAAAGTCCAGATCATTGTATATTTGATGCTTGCCAGCTGCTTACTGCCTCTTAAGGAGGCATGAATTCTCCTGATGCATGGTCCAGCTTTCTCTTGTGTAATTTTTTGCCAGCCGTGAAAGTCATGAGTCTAACCTTCCAAACATGTATGCTTGCAAATCAGGTGGAATTAACTCTATTCTGAAACAAGCATATTGCTTGCATTGGAAAGATGATGTGCTTGTTCTTCCTTTGATAGCTGTTCTGCAGTCTACCCAAGTCTCATAATTCTTCTAAACAGACTGAAAATGTCCTGTGGCAAGGAAATTTTGAAAACAGATATCAGTTAGGAATGATCAGTGATTTCAATGAATAAGTCATTTGCTATATTTAGCATTCCACAGGTACAATGGGAAAAGGGAAGAAATGCCACTTCAACTCTATTTGTCTCTTAGATGCATAATTAATTTCCCCTGCATGTCCGGACCATGAGAATCTGTAAAAATTGTTATAATATTGAATTTCTAAAAAAAGAAGGGCCATTTATTTATTTGAAGGTTATCAATTATATTCAAAGTTTTTGGTTTAGATTTTTCTTTACAATACTATTTCATGCCTACTCTTTAATTTTGCTTCTAAAAATGGGGTAAAAAAAATCAAGACGTAAAGGAGATGGGCAGAAGAAAACAGCCTATATATCTAAGTTGGTCACAATCTTTCATGTACCATTTTCTTGAAAGAAAACCAAGAATGTAAAAATTCAGCCCTGAGAATTTGTTACTCCAGTTTTGAGGTATAAGTTTCAGAATCAGCACTTCTGCCCCTGAATGTGGATTTAACCAATATAGGACTTACACATCTTGAAGTTTAGGAGTCAGTTGTTGATTAAGTAAATAAAGAAATAGTCCAAATGAGAAGCTCATTTCCCCTGGAAAAGCAGAGGGCAAGAAAACATTGTACTTTTCTAGCTGAAATATACCCATATTTTGCAGTCTGAGACAAAGTTGAGAGTTAGAAGAGATCTCTCTAGTGCTATTCCTGTAATATCTGATCTACCCAAATTAATTTTGTTATTGGGAACAAAGCTGTACACAGTTACTAAACCAACTGTAATTCCTCTTTGACTATTAAAATATCAGACTCTATATTACTCTCCATATTACAAGGGAGTGTTTGCTGCTGGTTAAACTCTGAGGCACAATTGGTGAACAATATCTACTTCAAAGATGCTCATGGACCAGGAAACCTTTCAGAAGGAAAAAAGATGTCTATTGCTCAAGGTATAATTGTCTTCTTTCAGGGTAACTTATTTTTTAATTTGAAATAAGTACTTCAAAGAGATTCAAAGTGGGCTATCAATCCTTTGAAGCTGTCAAGAGGTAATGATTTAGGATTTCCATTTCAAAGAATTTTACATCTCAGATAAAATGGAACAATTCTATTGAAAACCACAAGATCCAGGCCTGAAATGACAACAACACAGCTTCTAAAGGATCAGCTAACAGAAGTGGCATGCTCTTATTGTTCCTTGGTGAGTATTTTGACCTATATACGCCTGGATTATCTGAAAGTATGAGTTTGTTACTAAGTAAACTCAATTACTCTTTAGATGTTAGGCTAAATAAAATGGTCTCTGCTGGGTCCTTAACACAAACTGTTACTTTTGAGTATCATGTTTTAGGATGAATTTTTTTTTCAGTATTTTTTTCTTATTTTTTTAAATAAAGGCTCTTTCCCAGCAGCAGCACTGATTGTGACTTTTGACGTTTTCCAGCCTCTAGATGTCAGGAAGAACAGACAGACATATTCTCCATGGTCTTCCACACAACTTCCTACCTTTTCCTCCCTGTAGCAGACATGACCGAACCACATCCTAGACAAGGTCCCTTGTTTTTGGGCTTCCTCTATAATGCTGAGAAGCCTTAAACTGGCTGTAGATCCAACAGCAGAGGGAATTTCATCAACGTAGAGGATACTAAGTCTAATTAAAATTATGATTGCACTTATAGAGATGTAAAAATGTATAAATATTTAAATCTTATTTTGAAATCTTAACTAAGTTTTACTGGGTCACTTTCTCCTGTTAGTAGGATATCCCAATTAGTCATTATGTTCCTCAACATACTAAGCAAGTTTTCTTAAATAGAAAATTAACTTCAATAGAGATGATCAGTAGATAATGGACTAAAAGTATAGTTTTGATCTATATGCATATCTCATAAAACTTTTCTAGGCATCAAAATCTTACTAATAGGAGATACTGTGAGCAGATTTTAGAGAGACAAATTCCCCCAGAAGAATGTGCTTTGATGATGTGGAAAAGAGTATCAATCACCTAAAACCATAGTACACTAAAAGAAAATTTATTTAAGATACAGTTCCAATTCACACAAGTCAGGCTCATACTAGAGAGAGAATATTGGAAAAATTAAGAATAAAGAAAAAAAATCTCACAAAGGAATAGCTCCAGAAAATAAGAGACATGGTGAAATTCTGAACCCATCAATTATATACTCAGAAATGTGCAAGAAGTAATATTAACCTAGTTTTTCACAGCATAGTTTTAGTTTAATAAATGTGAGTACTTAAGCAGCTAGCTGTAAGAGTCTTATGGAATCAAATGAATAGTAACAGCATACTATATTACTAAATATTTTTAAATAAAAATTTAAATCAAAATTTTAAATCGAAACTAATCAAAACATGAACTTCTAGTGATTATTGTGTTGTTGATATTCATGTATCAGTGATCTATAACTCCACTTAATATGCTAAATGGTTATTAAAATGCACTTTATCTTTGGGAAAACATAACTTATTGTTAAATAAAATATTGGCATTTCTCCAGCTTAATCTCCTTTCTGAGATGAAAATTTGCCTGGTTAAATATTTTCGCTGGTCGGTAACTCAAATCACTGAAGAAAAAAAGAGTGGTAAGCCTATAAGAAGACAGAGCAAAAAGGAAATTAAGAATAATTAATAAGAACAAAACACACAAAGAATTATCAATCTTTTTGTCCCATTGTTATTGAAGTACTTGAATTCTGTATTTCACCTGTATTTTAGGTTTTGATTTGATATTTATTAGGAAGCTGACTGGAAAGACTGGTACATCGTCAAATAACAGTAGTTTTGTGAGTCCTATATTTGTTTTGTGTCAAATCTCTTCAATGCTACATCAGTTAATGCCCATGTGAAGAAACATGTTTTATTTTCAGTGGTGTTATTTTTAATTGATGCTGGTGTATCATTTTATTCAAGATTTTGATGAATCAGTATGGGATATAAATGGCAGCAGATTTGTTCAATAGTCTTTTATTTTTGGCATAATACACTGCCTTCATACCAAGCATTCAACTGTAATGATTTTTAGAAGGAAAGCCAGTAGCTAAACTGAAGGCGCTGCAAGACTCGTTTCCCTTCACTTCATTCCCCTGCTGTCCTGAATCTACTTATTTTAGACCCTAGCCAGTACTTTTCATGTGATTCTATGTCTAAATGGAAAGCAAAAAAATAAAATCCCAGACCATAAGTTACTTTCGAAAGATGAACACCTAATACTTTTTAACACAGTGAAATTCATTCCATAGAGACAAAAAAAATTCTCGGCTCAAAATCGGTTGTAGTGATTGAGGCTGATTCTGTAAACTTCTGATATGTCTGACCAGAGCCATGGCAAAGGGAAGGAGAGGTGAAAATACAACCACCAGCATTCTGGAAACACTTTGGCCACTGGCCACCACTAGCGGGAGGATGTTGCCAGAACAGCATTTCTGTAAAGAGTCATCACTAAGCTATTCAGTGATTTTTACTCCACCATAGTTTGCCTTCTCTGTGTATAGCTCCCTTTCAAGGGTAGTGTTTATTCAGTTTTGGTGATGGTAGGCTTTACCAAGCAAGGGCTCAAACCATGACTCTTGTTCCACGAGAACGGGACAGACCATAAACAGGCTTCCAAGGGGAAATCATTAAATAAGGAGACATCCAAAACAATGGTAGTTCCAGCTCCATGTCTAATTTGGCAGATAGAGTAGCTGCTGGGACACACAACATGCATTTGTATATGCCAAAGCAGCAATCACTTTAGATAATAGCTGAAGATGAGAGGGCAAAACAAGGAAAAAGTAGTATTTCTTTTCCCAAAGAAAAGAAGTTGCAAGAAAGACAAGAAGAAATTGCTCATTCCCTAGGTAATTGTGTACTATCTCTTACTGACAGCACAACACATTGCTAAGGTTACAGTTTAGATTGTGGAGTTTGTCCCTGTTTCCTAGAATTTTTAATGGGCATGGGCAGTCTTGGTTTGTCTTGTTTAGGAGCAGTGGTTTTCCACTTCATCCTACAGTTTTATATCGCCTGTGTCATCGTTTCAGGCACAAGAAATAATTAGCCCTGGAAAACACCTTTTTTTTTTTTTTTCCTTTTTTCTTCACAGGAGCTGAGCTAATTCACTTTAAAATACAAATGTCTCCATTTAGGATCCCACACTGAGAGTGTCACAAATTATGTCAATTCACCAAATTTGTGGCTGCCAGCAAACGGCTGAGAGTTGCCAGATTCAGTTAAACACTTTGGCTCAGCTAACATCCTCCCATGGAAAAAAGTTATGGGATGGCCAAAAATCAGGCAGAATGATCTGCAGGCTCGAGCCACAGTTTCCACTGCATCATGTGCTGAGGAATGTGGGGGGGATGGGTCTGGACACCCACAGAGCCAGCAGGGATCTCAGCCCCAGGAACCCACAGGGACTTCTGTGAGATGTTTTTCCTGTGGATTCATCAACCTTGAGGTATGCTTGGAAAAGCATCTCACCCACACATAGGCCCAGACCATGCCCATGTGTTGTCTCCGGCTGGCCATCCCCTAAGGTTTCAAACGTGCCTTGGGGTAATTTACAGGTGCAGAGTGGGAATTTTGCAAAGCACGTCTGCCAGTATAAACAGTAACTACGTAAAGAAAATGCCTGTGGCTTTCAGTGAGGAGGAACATTTCTCCATTCTAGCAATGCCCTCTCCCTGAATAGCTGCACTCTCCCAAAACCTAAAAAACTCTGTTTGCAAGCAGCTTTCATGCAGTGCCTTTCATGGGACTAAAGGGATAGATAAGACAATGTTACTTCATCCCTCCTTCCTCTTGTCAACATTTGGACCAAAAGATTGGATTTTTTGCTCCTTTCAACCCCTTCACGGAGGAGTTGGAGGAGATTACACAGTGATTTATCATGTGCAATTCACAATCCTCTATGTATGGTTAGAAATTCTTCTCGCAGCATGAGTTTTCCAAAGGCTGCACGGAAATGAAAGGATGCAGCTTTCGTTTAATTATTCTGGATCGTTCCTCCCAGCCTAATGCAAAATTTTATTCTTGTGTTGTCAAGGACATCAATACACAGATCAAGGTTTGGGGGAGGGAGAGTGGTAAAGAAAGTAATGAAAGATGTTTGTTCTCTGCTTTTGAAGATAAAATAGGAATCTACAAATGAAAAAGTTAATACACTAAAATAATTTTACATTGGCTAAGAAAGTAAAACTTTTCAGTAGTGATGTATTGGACATGCATATTCTGAAAGAAAAATAGATTTGCAGTATCACCAGATCATTGCTAACACTTTTAAACATTATTTCTGTTTGCAGTATGTGCTTGTGATTGATCACCCACTTGCAGATGTGCTGTTACATCTTTCTCTTCCTGATTCTTCTGTCTACAACAGCAGATTTGTGTAGCCAGAATAAACAAGGGTGTTTCTTTAAACTAGCTACCCAAAAAAAGAACGAAGTTGCCAGGGAGAAAGATTCTTAACCCATTTCCCAGTCAGAAAAAAAAAAAAAAATTACGAGCAAAAATGATTACCAGTCCAGCCAAGAACAAAGTTCATCATTTAAGAAGCCAAGGACAACCAGAATATCTCTCTCCCTCTCTCCCCTCCGTGTCTCTTTCTCTTTTTTTCCATTTCTTTTTTTTTTTTCCCTCCCTTTTACCTAGCAAAATAGTTCAAGTACTAACTGTCTCCTCCTCTTTCTTTTTTAACATGTCTAGTTCATTAGTGGTGAGAATTATCAAGTGTACCTCCACTGTAATATAAAGCTTAAAAAACTAACATTTTTTCAGGTGAATTTTTCTCTTTTTTTAATACTTTTGAATCTTTAATTGTGAGCCTAAACCAATTCCTATAAAAGTTTATGGCAGTAGTATTCAGTCCTTAAAATACAATGCAGTAAGCAGTATTGATTTTTGTTGAATCACCCCTATTTTATAGAACAGTAATAGACAAAATCCAGCCCCGTGTCTGAACATTTTCTAAAAATTAAGCTAATTGAAAAAGTCAAATAAAGTTAACAATCAACAATTATCCAGTTAAATCAGGCAAGATCAAATAAATAAATAAGATTAAAGCTCTAGTGTCTATTATTAGCAGACTAGCATAACGGAATTGAAAAATCCGTCAGCCTCAGATGGTAGGTTGATAAGGTCTTCTTGCAGCTAGGCTGGAATTCAGCTGTTACTTTACATCAACATAGTCATAGGAATAGAATCTCCTTCCTGTCCAATTATATCTGATTTTTTGCAACTTGAAGAGGTATACATTGCAATGTTAATTGGACAGAAATCATTCTTGTCATTGCCTCTGAATGACAGCGTGCGTGCATGCCAGTGGGAAGACTCTCTCTGTCTGTATTTTACTAGCAATTACAAGCAGTACTACTGTGAAGCCATGAGCACTGCAAAACATTTTCAGTTAACAATTAAAGAAGTGCAAGACTCCAAAATGTGCATAATTTTATGTCTTGCTTCCTGTTGCACAGATAATACAGAATTCATAACAGATGTTGAATATGCTATCAAAGTCACATGAAAGGGAAGAGACATTGGTCTTTGACCTCAGTAGTGTCTGAGAAAATGTCACTGCTTTCCCATTGCTTTTTTACAGTGTAGTCTTATATGCCATATAGGTTTGTTACATGAATATGTGCCATATTACAAAAATGACAGTGAGAAACATAGGAGGGACTGCAGTGATGAGAATAGGGAGCCTTCATAAGGCAGTGCCTGGAATAAAATACATTTACAGAGGTCTGAGCCTGCCAGTCTGTGTCAAACTCTTACGCAGCTACTAAAAAACCTTCTGCAACCAACCAGCTTCCAGATTCTCAGATCATGGACCATTAAAGTCAGTAGGAACTTTGCCACTTATTTCACTAAGCCTAGGATCAAACTCTGAATTCTTATATCACATTTCCATATTATCTGTTTTGCTTCTGAAACAATAAACTGAGATTATAACAAACACTTTTTTAAAGTGAGCATTTAATTACAGCTAGGTGAGAATTAGACCCCATTTACATATAAGGGACACTGTAGTATCTAAGATACTCATGCACAGTATGCACCTTTTATTTAAAAAAAACCCAACAAACCACCAGACATTATAACTGAAAGAGTATTGCTAAAAGTAGATTACTCCTGCTTTTTAGAAAAAATTAGGAATGATTATAGCCTCCCAAATCTAATTCAAGCCACAAAGAGATACACTAATCATGGACGTGGATTAGTACCTTCATTTTAGCAGAATTGGATAGCAGTAGGATTTCCAAAGGCCTGGGAGAACAAAAACCCTAACCATCATCAAAATATTTGAAGCTGTGGATAAACCACCTGAAACATTTCTGAAAATGGAAGGAAAAGAAGTATATGGCCAGTAAAACTAATCCCTAAAGCTGCTGAAGGCAAAAGAAAAACTGTCAAGGCTACTGGCACAAACACTGCAGCTGACGAGGCAAAATAGCAATATGTGATTTCATGAAAGCATTTACTGGTAGCCCAGAAAAACTTGTTTTTACAAACAAATTCCAAAACCTTTTAACTTCATTTCTGCTCATTGAATTAAATTGCATTAAATTTCAAAACTGAGCTTACAACTTAGCAATTCCATAATAATACCACAATGTACCTAATACATGTAGGAAATTCTGCAAAAAACCATTGGAATTTTTAAAATTTAAGCCAGGAAAATGAATTATAATTCACAGAATAAGTGTTCTTCTAAAATTTCAGGAAAAAAATATGATGGATTTCCAATTAGTAATCTACTGCCATTTTATAAATCTTGTTAAATTTTCAGAGTTTCTTGCAAGAAAATCCAGTATAAATTCCTGACCACTTTTAAGACTGTTGGAAGGGTATCCAGCAACTGAATCCCACAAGATGGTGATTTCTCTGAACCTAATTTGTGACTAGAGTGCTGTTTAGAAACCTTGAGAAGTTTGGGAAAATCTGAGGAACTGAATTTTCAAATACCCCTTGGAAGCATACTGAAATTTTTTTCCAAATAACAAAGCATTAAAAAAAAAAAAATAGAAAGGTGAAGATCTTTAACTTTCCTAAGAACAATATTGCAGTCTGTGATTCCAGGTATGTCACCTGTAGCCTGAATATTGCAGGACTCCTGACCCCTTGTACACTGGATAGCTGTATGTCCAGCAAGTGACCTGCTATGAAGTAGTCTGAAATAAGATGTTTGGAAGATGGAGTATCTTCCAAATGTGTGCTTATTATTGACTAAATCAATAGTCCCATGGAACAAATCTTGATTTTTTTTTTAAGTTTACATCATTTTAATGAAAAACTTAATAGTAGAAAAGTATAGTAGGACCTATAGTAACAATAGAACAATGTTTATAATGGAAAAGAGCACTGCAGAGGTACATAGTTTGTATCTGATATCCCTTTTAGCATTGCTGGAAACAGTACTTGTTGTTCATAACCCCCCATTACTGGAAACAAAGTGAACACGGGTCATTTGACTAAATGTTATTCACTGTTAAGAAGGACCTGAACCAAAATGTATTCTATTTCACCGTCAAAGAGAAACGGTGTGGGGGGGAAAAATGAAAAAAGAAACAAACAAACCCAAAGTACTTATGGGCACATTTTACCTTATCCTAAAGTTGACATCTAAAATAGATCAATGACTCATGCCCTAAAAATAATTTCTCTGTATTAAATCAAAGAGAAATCTGGGTGACTATATATGTAGATGTTTACACTGTAGGTGTCTACTGTTAAATAGTAGGAGTCCCACCAGTCTTTTTGGATATTTCGTATTCTTCGTGAATGTTATGGCAGATAGTGCAAGTAATGCAATCTTTATGAGAGAGCCTATCGAACACCTCATACTTCACTTTCAGAAAACACAAGTTATAGATGCAGATGAAAAGAACCTGGATCTGCATCTCTGACAGTACTCAGCACTATCCAAAAGTATAAGGAAAAGGACACAGAAGATCAATGAGGTCTGAGGCTCCTGTGTCGTCCTCCCATCCTCATTCAAAAGACACACTGCACCTTAATAAACATCACCTTTACTTTTAAAAGCAATCTGAAACTGTCTTTTCTTGTTCAGTCTTTCCAACTTTAACTCTTTTCCTTGCATAAAGAATTCTTCATAGAGGACACTAACAATATATTGCAACCAATAATTAGCCCAGGCTGAGTAGAATAGGAATGGCACAAGCGCAGACAACGGTTGCAGCCTATAGTGAGAAACTTAATTATGATTTTACCCAAAAGGAATCACGGAATGCAATCTGAATTCCACAAATGACACTTGGGATAAAAATGCAAACCCAATATATTGCAATAACATTTTAAAGTTTCGTTTGAAATAGATTTTTTTGTTGTTGTTCTTGTAAGTAGCTATTATGCATACAGGCCAAATTCTATTGATGTTAACTATGTAACTCACTGAATCATAGGGATATAAAGAGAATTTTACATGTATTTTACATGTATAAAGAGATTCTTACAAGTAGGACAGTGGTATCCACTCCTACCAAACCTTTGCAGCCACCTGGTTCTTTCTGAGTCTCCTTTCCCTCCTGTGCTCAGCACAGAGGGTGCACATGCCAGCAGCAGCCCTACACTACAGCACACCAGAGTGGAGGTACACACCACAACTGGAAGGATACTGCACCCTCCAACTGCTCTTGCTGTGTCTGTGGGGTCAGTCTTCACCAGCTAACCAGCACTTGGCCTGCCACTGCACATTTTTGTCCTTCCTGCCTTTTTATACACTTCTGAAATAATATCTGCAATACATAACCAAAAATAATGTGCTTGATGTATCATTTCAAGAGCCCAGTGTATCTGCCCTTCAAAACACTTCATGGCTCTTCACAGCTCCTTACTTTCTGTGTGTATGATAACTTTGAGAGGGGACACACTTGGGGGTTTCCAACTGTTTGCAGTGTTATCTTGTTTAAATTTTCTGTGATAAATGCTTAGACATTGCTTAAGAAGTCTTAGACAGATCTCTTCGAGCTGCGCAGGTGTTTTCCTGTCTGTTTTTTAACCAGTTCTCCTGTGATCTTCAGCCTCATGGCTTTGCAAAGACAGACATAAAACGTGAAGAGAACAGATATTTGGTTTAAAAGAATTATTTACCCTAGGGACAGCATAGCATAAAATAATACTCCCTGTTGGTAACATAACTCCTCTTGGTAACTGCAGATTGTGGATACAGGTACTGAGTTCTTCTATTAAAAAAATTTTCATGACGGCAGTCAGGAGAAATCAACATTAGTGCAAATGTGAGGAAACTGTATACCTTATTTCAGAAAAAAGTTGCACAGACAGGTAGCCTGGGAGCAAAAAATCCCACTTTTTCAGTTTCAGTATGTTGCCCTGTATTGTCATTGTCAGATTATAGTAACTTCCCTAATCACCGGTCTCAAATACGCTTTAAAATTTTGAGAGAGATGATTTGGAGAATTTTTTAGTACTTATCAGCAATAAGGGAATGGAAATTAAATAACTAACACATTCAAAACCAGTAGACTCAGGAGTCTATTTTTAGACTCAGATTGCTGTCACTTCTTTTTCTAAGTATTTAAATCATATACTTATAAAAATATAAATCCTTTCTGTTCCAATGTTGTAATTTTTAGCAAAACTGAAAAATTGGATTATAGTAAAATAAAATTAGAATGTGCTATGTACTTCTAATAAGACATTTATAGGCTTTCGAAATGGGACCACAGTTGTCAAAAAGGAAGTCTGTTAACATGTTTCTTTGTCATGGTATTGTTGTGGCATAATACTATCAATGTTCATGCTTAATTAATACTACACAAGACACCTTAAGTTGAAAGCTCACTATGACATTCATAACATACTTTTTGAAATACATTTGTTTAGGAACCCCCTCACTAGCATGAGAAACTTTTCAGAAAGTGAAGTGTCATTAAATATTAAAAGCTTTGAAAACTATAACATCACTACTCTGCTGAAAACCACCCTTACTATTTCTTCAAAGACAGATTATTCATGTACAAGAATGTGACCTTTTATGAAAGTTTTTCATAATAAATGCTGTAGTTGTGAAATAAAATGACTTCTTCCACAGTAATGTTTTACTGAATATGTATTCGTAATTGCATGCATTCATAAAAGATAGAACAAAATGTTCTAGTATCTCGTTGTGACACAATTGAAATTTTAATTTTAAATCAGGTCAAAACATATAAGAAAAGGCTTCGGTGTGTGGAAGTTGATGCAGTAATTTCTATATGACTCATACAAATCCGACTTCGAAAGGTAATTGTTATATCCATTCATAACAAGAGAGTGTATCATCTACTTTTCAATGCTTTAGGAGGTTTGTGGCAATTATTTCTCTTAATAAGATCATTTTTTTTTCAGTAGAATATTTATTAAGGACAAAGGACCACTTAAAAAGAGTAATGTTGTTATCCTTAGAGTGAAAAAGACAGTTTTCCCCCATTTTTACTCCAATTCATCACTAAGAATAATTAAGATACTTATTTCCCCCCCCCCTCTTTTTCTGTATCCTAGTAACTGTTTGCAATCACAATATTTTAAAATGTCAAATAAGATATTTTTAATTGTTACTGTAAATGTCTTCAAATCCTGGGATATAGTTTAAAAGTGTTTTTATTCCTTCTTTAAAAAAAAAAAAAAAGAAAAAAAGAAAAATACTGAAGATCTTAAAAAATCCTCTGAAGTGCGATGTCCTTTTGTGGATGTAGCTGCTCTACCTGCAGATGTTTTTTTACTGCCAGTCTGTCTCTGTCTTTTAGCTCTTGGGGTAATTTCCCCGCTGCTTCGCAGGATGCAGGAACTGTGTGAGGGCTTTCAAGTCCATATCAGATAGATAAAATCATTTGGGTGCACTCCAAACACGTTTGTCCTCTCTGTAACCTGCCTGCCCGCCTGCCCGCCTGCCTGCAAGGGATTAGGAAGGGCACGCACATGATCTCTTTTGCTGACAGAGGTGAAGAGATGGTAACCTCTGACTGAAAAGAAGCAACAAATTGCTGTGGGGCAAAGAGAGGGAAAGCAACAGCAGCATGTACATCAGGCATGACTGCTTGCAAAGGGAAAGCCATACATACACTGGCCATAGGCTCCTAAATCTAAAGCTGGATAATCAAAAAGTAATGTGCAGTAATTGGTTTCAGTGAGAATTGCTGAGCATGCTGCACTTTAAAACAGACTCTGTATACGCAGGGTAGAAATAATGTTGTCCAACCTCAGCTGTCTAAATCTAGTCTGTATTAAATATAGTCTAAGCTGTATGTGGTCTCAGCTACTCAACTAGGCTTCTTCTATAGTCGATGAAAAAAAAGGACATCTTGAAACATGTAATTCATCCTTTGCTGTGAAAGGTTTCTAACATAGGTGATTCAGCCTTTGGAGATACCTTTCTCTCCAGGGACCTCAAAGTTAGCACAGAATTGTTAATATTTAAAGAACTTAATTTTGATGATTGATGAAAGGTATCCCACACAAATTTACCATGGGTAATTGCTATTCCAGTTATAAAAAAAATATATTTACTAGGCAAATTCGTCTCAGACATAAATTGCAAGTTATTTTGCATATCTTAAAATCAAGTATGTATTTTAAGAAAAAAAAAAAAGAGTTCTAAAAGTCATTCATTGGATATTCCCATTAGCAAGGCTTAGAAGGACAGCTAAAAACTTCAGCACTAAAGCTTACTAACATTTTTTTTTTAACTTAGCTTGCATTTTTTGGTAAATTTTCAACCTTATTCCTTTCTTTTTCTCTAGCACTGCTGTCTATGTCAATGAGACTTTGATCGGTCTGCTAAAGATTTTGCCTTACTCAATCTAGTTCTCTACTATATTGTGCAATAATTTAAATCTTGGCAAAAATGATATAAGATACCGGTAGCAATGTAAAGATTTGATCAAGAATTCACAATTCAGTAATGAGAGGATTTTGTGGGCAATAATACAAAGTCTATGTAAGCAGATACTGTCTGACATACCATTTTACACCTCTTTTTCTGCAAAATAAATTACTCTCTAAGGTATAGGAAGCCTCTCCTCAGCATGCTTTAGCATTGTCAGTGGCACAACTTCTTTGTCTAACTAATGTCTATAGATTACTCTTTTGCAGATTTATTTGGTAGTTTCAGAAAAATCTAACTAACTACTGTGCATTGAGCTAAGATTTTACATATTAGTTTAGGTAGCTACTGCACCTTTCTAAATCACCTACAGTTTTGAATGATGACTGCATATCCTCTTGATGAAAAAAGTTCATGCTCTGGTCATATGATGAATTTTTGCAATCTGTACAATCCAACACATCAATTAATCACTTAAATAGCCCTTTTGTATCAACATTCAGAAGTGTTTTCCCAAAGTATGGGTCACATACTTTTACGTGAGACTAATCCATAAACAATGGTGTTATTGGGGGGGGAGGGGGAAGGGAACAAAAAGTTCCAATACTGTTGCCAAAAAAAAAAAGTTGCCAATACTGTTTCAATTCTGCATTCCATAGTATGTTAAAAAAATACTGAGCATTACTTATCTGTTTTCATTAAGGTCTCATTCAGCAATATACACGAACACAAAAATGTATGAAGCTAACCAAACTTTGGTTGTCTATTAGGGATTTGCATTAAAATATGACAACATTATTTCACTACTAGCGAGGTAAATAAACCTTGACTACTTTCTCTCCAAATCAAGTTGCCTTCTTCACCAACAGCCAAGGACTGGCAGTCTTAGAGCTGCTCATACTAAATGTGTTACATGCCAAGTTGTTCCAAATGTTTCTATTTATTTTGCTTCTGCTGCTTTTAAGGTTTATATATATATGTGTGTGTGTGTAACAACAATTGGAAATTCTCTTTGCGGTGATCAATTTTTCTTTAAGGTATGTGTGATTCATCAACTTCATTCTTCTATGCCATGATAACTGGAATACATGTCTAAAAAGTACTGAATTTCAAAAGACGATTTAAACATAATTTACAGCCTGTCCTAGAATCCAATCTTTTCTTTTTTAACTTCTGAAAGAAGTTCCCTCTTTTCCCTGTTGCAGTATAAATTCGCACAAAACAGGGATAAAATGCCGGAGCTTTGATCCTACTGTTCAGCCCATGTGGGCACCGCTGATCCAATTGCCGGATCACAGCCCAGCCAACTAAGCACAGGAAACAATGAAGTGGCTGAAACAAAAGGCTGTCAGTGATCTCTGTGGGTGTTTTGCCTCAATAAAACTGGGCCCTTAAGAAATAGAATCAGAGCCCTAAATCTGAAGTAAAGATGCATGTCTGAGGCTGCTAATTGTTTTCTGCTTTTCATATTTGAAATGTATAATTTCTTTTTTTTTTTTTTTTTTAATACAGAAAGAAAAGAACAAAGGAGAAGAAAATACTTTTGTTCCAGAGGAGGAGACCATTCAATTTGTTGCTGAATCATTTTTCCCATCTAGACTCATTATTTTCAATACATTGTATGATACTAATTTTAAGACTCAAAGAAATAAACATAGGGGAGTAATACTGTGTAGGGATAGAATAGTATTAAACAATGATGAAATAACAATTTATAATGGCTAGGCCTAAGATTTAGGAATTTGGATTCCCCTAAGATTTTTATTTTTCAATCTGCTAGCGATGTGTTTTGTGACTTTGTCTTGTCTGGCCTACCTTCTACGCTCCCCTGTTCTAAATTGTAGGTATAAGAAGAGTGGTATCAATATAATTAATTGAAGCCTGCCCTGAACATTGATGAGTATGATTACAATATTTGTAAGAGTGTTCCGAGACCACTTGCTTGAAAGAAGTTCTTTTATCCATGATTTCAATGACTAACCAATAGCTTAATCTATTTGATAAGATCTGCTTTGTCCGGTCTTATTCATTCCACTCCTTTAGAAGTGATTAAGACGCACAAGAACTCCAATGGGACATTTGATTTTTTGATTATATAATCCAGTTAAAACCAGGAACTGAAACTGAAGCTTCTTGGTTTTCAAAGAAGGAAAAGTCTTTCCACAGGAAACTCCATCTCCTTTCCAAATGGTTATCATCTTCTTCTGATTCTGATTAAAGATCATGGCCAAAAATATCCTTGGTAATGTTTTTTTTTTTGTCCTTCTCCTTACCTCCTTGGTTATGTTCCCATTTTTTAAATGGGAATCTTAAATCTAAGTATCTAATTGCATGAAATTAAAAGCTGTGGCCCTATGATCAAGGACAATGTTTTCTGAAGGCCCATAATTAATCTCAATTGTTATCCTGTATCATTCTGTAATGGGTGATGATATGAGAAGAAAAGAGAAGTAAATCAGATACATCTTTAAACCTAGATATAGTCTTAGCTTAGAGCAATAAAATGCCTGTTTCTAACTCAGATTTAGGCATGTTTTCTTGAACTATGTACTTCTATCCCATACTTTGTTTTAATTTTCTTAAACTTATCTAAAAACTTCCATGGAGTATAGCCCTTTTAAAATAACATTCTGACAACTACACTCTTTTTAAAAAGAGAATCAACATAGCTGTCTTATAGGGATTAACTAGATTGGGATCATCATAGAAGAGACACCATAGTTTTTGTGGCTTAGACATAAATGTAAACACTGAAGTTTAAATTCAGTCTGAAAAATTTGGATATAAACAAAAAATCACATCTCAGTTTTAGCTGAGTGTGCCATAAATGTAAAGTTAAAATATTTTTTTAAAAAAGCCAACAAAGTAAAAAAAAAAAAAACCAAAACAACTTTTTCCAAATTTCAAGGACTTTTGAACTTCATCCAGGCCCATGTTTGAAAGTGAACCAGAAGTAAAACCTAATCACATTTTAAATGATGATTCAGGTAAAGAATCTGTCACATCCTAATGATAAATCTACTTCAGAGGAACATTAAGAAAGTTTTTAGTTTTTGCTTGATTAAAAAAAATGGGAGAAAATGTCCCATCATTAACGTCCACTTTGTGTTAGCTATATTTGTTGTTATGGCATGAACAACTTTTTACATAAAAGCCTGAAGTAGGACTGGGAGAGCTGATGTTTTTTGCCCCTTAACAAAATATCTCGTACTAATGACAGTGTTTTCTTATGAAGTAACATTTTGAATTGAACAGCTCCAGTTTAGTTGTCTGTCCTTTGGCAATTTGATCTAAAGGTCTTTGTAAAACATATGGTATCACATATAATCTCCATTACTTACGGGAGAAAAACCTTACATTTCTAGTACATGCAAATTACAACCACATACAAACTAACAGGAGGAGCTAGAGGCCATTGTACTGCAGGAAACTATGATATAGTTGCCATCACAGAAACGTGGTGGGATGACTCACACAACTGGAATGCTGCAATCAATGGCTACCAACTCTTCAGAAGGGATAGACAAGGAAGGAGAGGTGGTGGGGTGGC
>JAOXNO010000013.1:143766097-143783490 GCA_028565335.1 Limnodromus scolopaceus | reverse complement strand
CCCCTCCCTTCCCCTCCTCCTCCCCTCCTCTTTCATTTGAAAATGTTGGTCTTTTGCTTTGTGGAGCTGGTTAATGATCTGCAGTACAGGGGACAAGAAGAGATGTTTCGTGGATACAATTAGACACAAGGCTTGATTCTGTCACATATGCAGGTATCTAGTGCCATTTGAGATGACTCAGCCATTTACCTTCTACTTCAGGAATGTGCTGGTATCCTATAGATCTTGTATTATATTATCAAACGCCATTATTATGGGCCTGTTTTAGTGCATGACTGTAATTACAGGGCTCTTATAACAGGACTAAGTAGGCAGATAAACCCCTCCATTTTTCTTTATACAAAGGTAAAAGGAAACACCAAGCAAAACACTAGCCCAAGAATGAAGTATCTTTTGTTGAAATGTAACAAGAGATATATTTGATCAGTGTGTATTGGCATCTTTTCTTTCCTTTTCTGTTGGGATGTTTCTACATTGCTTTCTACAGAACATAAAGTTCTTTCCCTTTCAGCATCTTAAGAAATTTATCATGCCAGTTTCTGTAAGATGAATTCTCTGGAAGATAGTGAGGCAAAATCGTGATCAAAAAATGGACTGCACTGTGTGTCACAGTACACGGTTCAGATAATGCTCCCTTATTGGCAGTTTGAGGAGGATGTTTTCTTCTGGCTATGCATAAAACAGAATTAGGAAAAAAAAAAGAAGAAAGATTGTGACAAAATCCTGTGCAGTCACGGATTCACCTTTGGAACTTGGTTGTACTACACCAATCAATTTGTAGACAGAGACTGCTAGTTCTTCTTTTTAAGTGCTTAACTCTGGCACTTAGTTACACTGGATCTTGCCATCTATGGTGTCATGTCTACATTTCACTTTTTCCCAAAGTGCTATGCTTGGCTACACTCTAGGTCATCACACTTTAGGCAGACATCAGACTCTTTGTCCATTAGAAGAATGCCAGCATTTTCACCAGAAACTACTCTATTTCTTTGTCTGCTGTTTGCTGTGCTTCCGTGAATAAGAGTGTTGAGTCAGCCACATCTACTAAGCAAATCATTACACCCTAGTGGGACATCATCACCTGTGGGTGCTTACTGAATAATTCACATTCTGGGTTGGCTCGGGATAATTTGAGCATTGTTCTAGACATTTATCTGTCTTTTATGCCTCTGATTCACCTGTTGCATACTAGCATTTGGAAAACTATCTGTAACTTCCATGTCTTCCCACAATGCCTTTAGAAAAACAGTGTAATATAATATAATCTTCCCTTTATTTTCAAAGCAGTCGCTGCCTTTAACATTGTGGTGATGCAACATCCCCTCTCCCCCTCAAAATTCAGGCCACTTGCTACTTGGTGTGATTTCCCTCCCAACCCGGGCCACAGAACAGCACAATGGACCAGAATGCAACACAATGGTCTAACATGAAAGAAAGAAAAGGTAGAGAGCAACAGATGGCAACACAATAGTGTGCCTCATCCCCATAGCTCCTACCATGTGAAGATAACAACTATAATCGATTGTTCCTGACACCATATGGATCATGGCCACAGAAGGGGGGTAATACCAGGACCCTGAGATCTAGCAAGCTCTGAGGTTGCATAACTATTTTCCGAGTTGGGCTGGAGTGGGAAAGTACCTGACAAAAGTCAGTTGTCTCGGATCCTATAAGTAGTCTTTCTACTAAAGACCCTCTTCTGGATCGCAGCAGGCTGTGGAAAGTAACTCCTCTGAGTCGAGATACCTTGTAGGCTGACACCTCAAGGCTAGGGCGAAAGAAGACCCTTCTCAAGACAACTACTGCCCATTGAGGAATGCCATGCATTGTATTTACCCTAAACCCAAGAAAGGGAAATTTAACTATAGGCTAGTCTGTCTCATCCACCTCTCTGCATGTATGTTGTGAGATACACATCAGCTTTATGGATATAGATGCTCTTCTGCCCATCCGTGCACGTGTAGGACGTAAAAGCGGCACCTTTTGGCTCACTAGCATTGCCCACTATTAAGAAACTCCTGATTGGAGACCTGTATATGTGTGTGTGTACACACTTAGATGCTTTGCTTATATATATAGACACATATATATTAATCTGTGATTTGTACCTTCACTCATACGTGCATGTATTGATTTGAGATACCTTCTAATAAGTTAGTGTGAACTTGCCATCTTCAAATCTGTAACTATGTCACCGTTATTTTGTTTACTTACTTTGTAAACCCCTAAACTGGTTAATGATTAAGTGCTGCTAAAATTCAACCTCTCAATCAGCCTTACATCATTAATAAATTTTGAATAGCTGCTAAATTATAACTATGTCAAATATTTTCATCTGTGACAAACATCTACAGGAAGTTCTATTTACCTAATTAAGCACCGTGACTGTACTTACACTACCGAGGCCCGTTGGTATCGGTATGCCTGAACATAGATCTGTGAATCCCAGTATATCTGACCTAGAATGTGAATGCTAGAAACACTCAATTCTTAACATGCCATATTTACATAATGTACTTCCTGCAGACAAAACCATATTCATCGTGGCCTTTCCTGTAATGTACTTTCTAGGCACTTCTACACATCTTCAGTGTTTGTGGTACAAGTATTTCCTGCAGCTTTGCAAGCTGTGAGCTCGTCCAAAGGTCTAGAGTGGTGTGGATATTGCCTTGGGCTCCCCTCTGTCCCTGGCACCAGGTTTCCCAAATCTTCTGTCTTGAAAGTGAAAAAGCATCTCCTATGTCATTTTTCAGGGAGGGGAAAAAATAAAACTGTGTTGTATCTTTTATAATACTCTTAGGTGCTCAAGTACAGCAATCTCTAGGTATAACTTCCTATCTTGAAGTATAACTGAAACTATGGGCATCTGACTTGTTTTCTACCCAGCCTCACTCTAGTTTTCCATCAATAAACTCTTATAATACTTCGTGAAAGTCCTTCATAAGTGATTGTTCTTCATATCACTTAAACAATAGTTCACTTTTCTGTTTAATCTCAACTGCTGTGGTAATTTATCCCTTTGAGTCAACCCCCCCTGAAACTAACTATCCAGGCTGCAGAATTTAGAGTTTCAAACAGGAAATTTAAAGCTTTTTGTTCTTACTGTATCCATTATACAGAGATACACTCCACTTTCCTAAAGAAAGCAGTTCTTATGCCTCGTAGAGACCTAAAACAGATGGGTGACGTTGTGTCACAGTCAACAGTCTTCACTTCTTGAAAATGTTAGGATTCTTGTCATTATAAATAAGACAAGAATCTTGCTGAACAATTTTTGGTTCTCATCTCACAAAAAATAAATCACTGAAATAATGATCTATCTGACACAATCCTCCGGTGTCATAATCCATTTCCAAATTAGTACTTCATACTACTCATGTGTTGCACTGGCATGGGATCTTTCTATGAACATGGATTTCAAGCCTAAAGCTTGATGATTCAAAATCTCAATTTTGCAGTAAAACATAATGAGTAGGAGAACTTGCTCTTTCATTGTTAGATGGTTGCAAAATCTTGAGCATTGCCAAAGTTGTATCAAGTCATTTGGGTCAGTGTTACCCCTCAGTCCTGCAAATAGATACCCTCTGTAGATTGACTAATTATACATTAATCAGTATTCACCAAATCACATTTCCAGAAAGAAGCTTCATGGTTCTCTGAACTATGACCCTTTCTTTGTCCTTCTTGACTACGATTTTCTATAATAGTGCCTTTTCTACTGCCATATTGATACTACTTTCTTAGCTTCCTTTTGACTGCTAATGCTATCTAACAGAGAGATTAAAGACTTCAGCAACACCTGCTGAAAAGTTCTGATTCCAGATCGTGTTCTAACAAGCCCTGCAGTCCTCTATCTAGTCTTTTGCATCTTTCCATTCAATCGCCTTTTCAGATGGTGAAAGTTTTCCCCATAAGCTTCACTGCAAGTGCCATGTAGACAGACAGATTTAACCTATCTGTAATTATTAGAACGATTTTTCTTGGAGCTATCAGAAGAAGTTGTCCTTGTAGCAAGTAGAGAGCAGGGAATAGCTTGGTCCTTGCTGCAACCACCATAACGGAGCACTGTAATGAAATCTCTTGAACTAGTGCCCTTTTCTGGGGACCAGTTAAATGTCTGGAAGCAGCCTCGGGACAAAGACCCAAATCCAGGTACACTTTTTTTGACTATTCCTTGAGAGTCACTCCTGTGTTTAGAATGGAATTCTTAACTTTCATAAACTGTTTTTTGGTGCCCTAGACTGAAAATATCATCTCCGGGGAGACCTCATAGCAGTCTACCAATATCTGAAGGGAGCCTATAGGAGAGCCAGAGAAGGACTCTTTGTCAGGAACTGTAGTGAAAGGACAAGGGGTAATGGTTTTAAATTGGAAGAGGGGATATTTAGATTAGACACCAGAAAGAAATTCTTTACAGTGAGGGTGGTGAGGCACTGGAACAGGTTGCCCAGGGTAGTCGTGGATGCCCCATCCATTCCAGGATGCCCTGGAAGTGTTCAAGGCTAGGCTGGATGGGGCTTTGAGCAACTTGCTCCAGTGGGAGATGTCCCTGCCCATGGCAGGGGGGTTGGAACTCGATGATCTTTAAGGTCCCTTCCAACTCTAACTATTCTATGATTCTGTGATTTGCTCTTCTATGATGTGAAATAACATGCCTGGAATTATGGGGGTTCCTTTGAGTCCTTCTTCTTGCTACAGCTTCATCTGTACATACCAGGGATTTTGCAGTTCTTCTTTCCAATTTCCTGGAGGCAACTGGTACTGACTTGTTTCCTCAGTACAGAAGAATCCCTGCAGGACCTTTGGCTGTGGGTGGCTCCCACAGCTTTGTGTGTGAGACACCAGAGATCTCTGCATGTACATAGCAATCAGAAATTGCTTTCCTTTTATCAGAGTGAGCCAAAACTAGCTGGATCCAGGAGTTGTATTTGTAGATGCAGAAGTTTTAACTCTGGTGCACCCTGCACGTACAGAAATTAAGAAGCTGTACTGACCAGATTTTCTGGGTATACACAAATCAGCTCTATGACTATATACATTATGCATTACCTCCTGACACATGAAATGAGCCTAACGTGTCCAGGAAATCTGAAAAAGCAAAGCAAGGGGACATTAGTTCATTACTCAAAGAAGTATTGCATTACTAGGTGGCAAATGCACTTCCTCAAGCTTATAGCACATTTGTGCTGATGCTATGCCAAAGAATTACATTAATTAGACTGAAAGCTATTAAATATGTTCTCCATAATATTTAACATAATTTTCTACAACAGTATGCCGTAGATTTTCTTGTTGCAGCCATAGAATTTATACAGTTTTCCTCTGTTCCTTATTCATTAAAACCAAGCAATGCCATGTGTATCAGATATTGTTGCAAAGCCTTTTATTCAGCCTTCTACAAAGGCTCTGTAAAGAGATTTTGAAGCTTTTGTTTATTGCAGAGTGATTTCTCAGTCTTTTTTCTTTCATTATTTAAAAGATGAAGTGACTCAGTGACCTCCCCCATTTGTTATAAATGTAGCTTTCTGTTAAAAGAGAAGTTGATTTTCATGTTGGCCTGTGAATACTTAAAGCATTGCCCTTGACCAAGAGTTAACAGTGAAAGTAACAAAGGGTGTGATCACAGCCTTCGGGGCAGCAGAAATAGCAGATTACAGGGCATCACTACTGGCAGAATGTAGTCTTGTGTTCTGTAATGTTAATGCCATCAGATGAAACAATGGCATGCCCTCATCTTGAGCTGTATGCTTGATTCTGGTCATTAAGCCTCCAGAATTAAAAAATTAAGTTAATTTAAAGTTAGGAAATGGAATATTTCCATTTGATATGGAAATAGATTTAAAAAGATTAGTACTATATTATTCAGGAAAATGATTAAGAGGGAACATCATAAGAGGTTGCTTATGAAATAATAAATTGTATGAAAAAGGAACACAATTCTCTTTGCCTTTCTTCATATTGCAAAACTAAGGGATGTGTGCTAGAACTAGAACTTTAAATTGTAAAATAAAAATATGTTTAAACAACATGTAATTAGCATTCAGAACTCACTAAAAATACATACTTTTACTGCCTACCACTTCAAGAAAAAACATGTGTGGAGCAAAGTAAATTTCCACATGAAAA
Source organism: Limnodromus scolopaceus (assembly GCA_028565335.1). NCBI lineage: Eukaryota > Metazoa > Chordata > Aves > Charadriiformes > Scolopacidae > Limnodromus > Limnodromus scolopaceus. The sequence goes on along the minus strand of JAOXNO010000013.1, from coordinate 143,777,364 downwards.
AGGCTGCCTAAATTCTGGTTCAGATTTGTCCAAGAATAAAACTTGTCTAAGTCTTAAAATAGTCCATACATCATTGAAGTCTGCGAAAGGTTCCATCCTGACTTTAGTGTGACCAGGCGTGGACCTTCTGTGCATAATAAACATGACTGCTAGGCAGAAAAAGTTAGATTGAAAATGGGACCTTGTACTTTTTGAGTGAAAGAACATGATATGGATGCCAATTTGGACTGAGAAGTAGATTTGTTGACACGAAGATCCTCTTCCAGCCTTATATTTCCATATTTTATTTAAAAAGTGTATTGAAGTGAAATAAATGAATAATATTTCTATTTAGGGTTGAAAGAGATCTCAAGAGATAACATAGCACATTCAAGACAGGATTAACTATAGCTATATCATTTTTGTCTGTCTAGGACTACTATGCCACAAAATGATCATAAGTCTACACCATCATGTCACTGGAAAAAATCAGATGTCATAGTCAAAGTTTTAAAAGATGAGCAAGGCTTTATTGTAAGAAAAAAGTCCGGTTTGGTCTGCATTTAAGGTGAATAAACCCTTTCAGAGACCCTGGTAGAAGGCAAGGATAGTGATCAGAATGCTAGAAAACATGGCCCATATGGACAAATAGGTGAGTGAATTACTGTTGCTTAGCATAAAGATCAGAAATTTGTCATGAGTCTATAATAGCTGTTTTTAGATAGCTAAAAAGTTGATTTGAAAAAAGAGATAATATTAGAAATCCAAATTAAATGATTTATTTTTATTTATATGAATCATATATATATTTTATAATGTTCATTGTCAGACAAGCCTCGTTGTAGAAATGCTCTTGCTTGCTAGTGTATGAAAATCACTGAGATTTCAGAGCAAAACAAAATGTCTGTTTGTCAGGACGGTGGTTAGTAGGTTTACTTGTAAAATTTCCTACCAAAGATCACAGTACCAAGTATCTTGTATTGCGCTGACAGAATATAAACAGAACTGCTTGTTAGCTAGTTCTTTCTGGACATTATCTTAGAAAACTGTTATTTCCAGTTCTGACATGATTGTACACTCAGAAAAGTGGTAGTACAGATTGCTTAAATAAATAAATAAGTAAAGTAAATTAAAATATATGAAATCACTATTTCCTCCACAGCACAAAGGATAATACTGTAACAGTTTTACAAGCAGTACTATCAGCTATTTAATTCCAGCATTTAATATTTGATGTGAAGAGAAACTAAATTTCTTACTTTGGACCATTTGACTATTTCAGTATTTGAAGATAGCAATTCAAGAAATTTTGTGAGCTTGCTTTCTAACTGTAAAGCTAAGGAGGTAAAAATAAATAAATCCATAACTTGTTCATACATTGAGATTTTGAAAGGCCTCACTCTGGTGTTCTAAAAGCTGTGTGTTTTGTTTAAGGTAGAAATATGGTCTATGATCAACAGAAGTCAAGGAAGATAAGCACCAGTGGAAACTTCTGTAAAAATCCCTCTTTTATGATACAATCAACTGCTGTGTTGTGTAGCTCCTTTTTTCCCCCTGTTGAATATATTAGTAAACGGACACAACTTTAGAAGGTAAAAGTTGGGAAAGTTAGGAAAGATGAATCTTCCATTGAGTGCACTAAACCTGAAGATGAAAACTTTACAGGGATCTTCTATTGTCAGCTTTCACCACTTTGAACTGACTCTGGGTTTCTATTGCTTTAAGCCACTTCTCTTAGAGCATTTCACTTTCTTATGCTTATTCTATGTTCTTTTCTTTAAGAAATTAAAAACATATTCATGCAAAGCTCGTAGAACATAAATTTATTTGAATTTAAATTAATAAATTCTCTTTAATTCAGAAGTTCACATTGCTGCTGGATAAGAAAATAGTCTTAGATATCTGTTTAACCATGGGTTGACAAATTTTTCTTCCTTGGATGAACTAGGCTATCTGATCAACATACATGCTCATATATATAATCTTGTGATTTGTCTTAACTCACAACCTACATCAAACAAGACAGCAGGTGATAAAAGTCACCTGGGCATAAGCTGAGTGCATATCCTGGGATATTAAACTACAAGCCTTGTTACAAGCTACTCTGTATCACTCAGCTAAGTGAGAGGGCAGGACAATCCTACTCACAGGTCTAGTGACTCTGTGTTCTGAAGACAGAATTTAGTCAAATTTCAATTTTCATTCTTCCTCTTCCAGAGTTCCTGCTATACCACGTGGTTCCCCAAAGAAAATTTCTTTAAGAGAATCTACCTCATAAGGAAGTCTGGTGGGTTTGATAGCCAAATGACCCTACTGCCTTTGGAATGCAGGGACAGGATTTCCCCAGAAGCAGTCCATTAATTTACAGCTTGTTCCTGAACATGACCAATTGCAGGTAACTTCATTATCTTCAGTGCAATCTGCAAAGTCCACATCTTTGAGTTTCATTTTCCCACAAGAGAAACACGTAACAAGGACAATACATAATAAATTACATTGGAACCAAGGGAAGACAAAAAGAAGAAAAATTATACATTGTGTGGGTATAAGGAGGCATGGAAAATTGCAGTGATGGGAACCATATGAATGAGCTTATAGCAAATAAACTGTCTCTACCCTGTTTCTTTTCTCAAGCTGGAACAAGTATTCTCTTCCAGTATTCTGGAAGAGAACAAGTATTCCAGAACAAGTATTCTGCAGCTAAAGGTACATGAATTATTTTTAGTTATCTGCAGTGCTCTGCTTCTATGATCCATTTGCACATTTTCTCTTCTAAATCTCACTTTAATACCTTCTACTTCTCTTTAGCTGGTGATTGACTTAGCCCTTAAAGTGTTTTGTGATAGTAATATAAGAATGCTGTATAAAATGAAATTGTTTTGCACTACCCCATGGAAATATAATTTCGATCAAAAGCAGATGACTGGGTTTTCTTTTCAAACTGATTTATTTGTTGTAAACAAGATGCATACGCTGATGAATTAATTGCTTTGGGACAGTAATAAAAGAAATACATATAGTTACAAGAAACTTCACGTGTGTTCTAGTAAAAGGAGAAGCTTAATTTTTTCATGTTGCTATATGCTGCTTAGGGCATCCACAAACTATGAGACATTTGTTGAGGAGCCCTGCTGAGGAAAGAAAAACAAAGAGAAACAGAAAAAATAATCTTTACATTTTGAATTTGAATCTTCAAAGCAATGCCAAAAATAACTACAATAAACTGATAAATTCATAATATATTTAAGTAATTTATCATTTACTGAAACGCTCCCAAATGTTTCATATATTCTAGTAAGGAATGATTTGGTTATAAAGCTCTCCATGTTTAAGTCCTGTCTAACGTCTACTGTCAGTGCTTATCAAATTGTGATTTTTATGCCCTTAATCGTAAAGTTATCTATTTATAAAGCTCAGGTTATCAAAAGTTCTGAGGAATTTACTCTTAGGAACTACAGGGAGAAGTTAGAGCAGCAAAGATCAGCATTGCATTGATCATATTCAGGTGTTACGTCTAGCTCTAGGTATTTCAGACCTCACTAGATGGCACTGTCATATATAGACTCCTACAGGCTTAAAATGTGAGGAAGTGTTCAACTTTGGGAGGGACAATTATGGTAATCTCCTGGTCACTCAGAAGTCCATGTGCAGGTAAAACAAGCTGTGCATTTCAACAGAAGAAAAGTATTTATTTTGCTTTTGATCAGACTCAACCCTAGTTGTAAAGATGTCTTATGGGACCTGGTTTTGGTGCACTTCAAGGCTTCTGAAATAAAACATTGATCATATGTTTCTCTTCCACTTTAAACAGTATGTACTTTCTGTGTGAATCCATGTAAGGGTTGTTGAATGTCGTCTTGCATTGCAGTATGAACTCCGCTTTCTGGTCAGTCAGTGTCAACAGTTCTAATGCTGTGTGAAGGACTGGTTTTAGGAGCCCAGATAACTATTTCTATTTATCTAAGATTATTTTCTTTTCCTCAGAGCCTTTTTACAAATTGAAAATATTCACTAGATGACAATGTTTCTCTTCCTGTTCTAGTTATTCACCTAGGAAATGGGCTGCCAAAATTCAGTGCTTCTTCATTGTGACAACTATTTTGAAGAAGATAGAGCAAAATTAATAGGAATGGCTGAAAAAAAAAACAAAACTGGAGCCGTGGAACTGCCCTGGGAAGAGTAATCTTCTGAGATATAGATCTCAGGACAAATGTCTGCTGTGAATCAGGCAGAAAGGCAACTTGTTGATTTGGATACCAGCTGGAATATGCTGAGGAATATGCACCATTTAAAAATTTATTTTTCAGTGAGATTAATTTCCCTTCAATATCCATAATCTTTTTCTGGAAAGTGTCAAAATATAATGTTTCAGTATTTCATATGCTTTCTTCATTTGTATTTATGGAAATGACTTACTGAATTAAACCTTAGTATATAGATAATTTCACACTTAAAGTAACTCAGTCCATAGATGTTCTGCTTAAGTTACAGAGTATGGTTCTCCCAAGGAACTGATAATGTGGCTGAAGTACACCGAACCTCACCCTCTGATGTGTGGTTCATAGTTTTTGGAGTCACAAAAAGCCAGCCATAGCTAAGAGCTACCTCTGTTACGAATAGGACAAAGTTGTTGTCAGAAAACCTTACTGGCAATTGAATAATTCTACAGTGGAAGATGGAAGCATCATAAAATACGAAGAGGAAAAACAGCATCAACAATCTCAACAATCAGTAAATCTCATAAGATATCTTGAAATAATTTTAATTAATACATAGTATCTGTGCCAGCACAAAATAACACCATGTTATGCAAATTTGCCTGTATTCTCCTGGACATCATCATATTCTTATACTCACTGTTTCTAAACTATTTTTCTTTTTACAGTAGTTTGATCATTGAGGTGACTCATCTCACCTTTATCTATGCAGTTTGAACTATTAGAAAACACTTGAAACTAGTTGACTAATAGATTTCAAATGACACCATGATTGTTATTAACATTGAAAATTATTTTAGAATCATAGAGCCGTCTAGGTTGGAAAGGTCCTTTAAGATCATTGAGTCCAGCCATCAATCTAACACTGCCATAACCTAAGCCATATCTCTAAGCACCACGTCTACAGCAAACATTCTATAGCAGAAAGAAGGTATCAATCTTTAATACAAAATGTAAAACTAAATAGGATTTGAACATTAAAATGATTCTCAAAAGGAGCTAATGGATAACTCTACTTCATACACTGAAAATGGGAATGGTGGTGTGAGACAGCAGACTGTATCATGTTAGAGATCAACCAAAGCTTTTTCTTGCATCTTACCTTTGTCATCTAACAGTATCATCCTCCTGCAGTATCTGCCTTCAGCAATAAAAGATGAAGGCTGCTTTCTTATTGTTTTCCAGGTATTTTCCTATTTTCCTGATGATAACAGAAACAAAATATATCAAAATCCTTCTTTGTCCAGAACATGATAAATTTGACCTTCTGTCATGAATCTCATAACGCGTAAATTCAATCTGATTGAGTTTTACATTTATTAGCAGGTTAAAAGTTTGGAAGATTTACTCAAACACATGCTTCCCTTTCATTTGAATCCTTGTAAGATTCATGTTTGACATAGAGAAATACACTTTCAGAAAGATCAAACTATTTTGTATGGTTTAGAGTGTTGCATTCCTTATGGAGTACGTGGTTGTAACTACATGTGCTTAAACATTTTCTGCAGGTGGTTTTTCTGAAAAGGACATGAAAACCTATCAACTCCCACAATTGTCTACCACATTGTCAACTCCACATTGTCTACCTGGATTTCTCCAAGGCTTTCAACACTGTGGGGGAACAGGATTGTGAAAGAAGCAGAGACCAGAAGAAGGAATAGAAGAAGCAGGAACGCTGGCAGGGGAAGGTCCGAGATCAAGTCCTAACGACCCATAAACAATGCCTGTCGGCCGGACTGATTGCAGGGAATTCCGCACGCCTAGCAGTTGGGGGTTGCAGGGGCGTGTCGGTTGGGAAAGAAGATACATTAGTAGTATATAAGCTGCCTGTTTGTTAAAATAAATGATTCTGGTTGCATCACCAACCAGGGTCTGTGCCTTCATACACTACACAACACGATTCCCCACAGCCTCCTCCTAGAGAAACTGATGTCTTACGGTTTGGACAAGTGGTCTGTGCGGTGGGCAGGAAACTGGCTGACAGGCTGCACCCAGAGGGCAGTGGTAAATAGCTCCTTTTCAAACTGGCAACCTGTCACAAGTGGGGTCTCCCCCAGGGACTGATACTAGGCCCAACCCTGTTAAGTATTTTCATAAATGATCTGGATGATGGGATCAAGTGTACCCTGATGAAGTTTGCTGATGACACTGAACTTCAGAATGGAGAGCAACCCTGCAGGAAGACCTGGACAGGCTGGAAGAGTGGGCAAACAAGAACCTTATGAAGTTCAACAAGGATAAGTGTAAGGTCTTGACCTGGGAAAATGTAATCCAGGAATATAGCACAGGCTGGGATCTACCTGGCTGGGGAGCAGCTCTGTGGAATGGGAGCTGGGAGTCTTGGTGGACAATAAGCTCAATATAAATAAATATTGTGCTGCCGTGGCAAAGAAAGCCAATAGGATGCTGGGTAGCATCAACAAGGGCATTGCCAGCAGAGACAAAGTAGTCATTATCCCACCCAGTGCTTGTCAAGCCTCACCTGGAATACTGTGTTCAGTTTTTGTCCCTGCTGTACAAAAAAGATGTGGACAGGCTGGAGAGGGCCCAGAGAAAGGCCACCAAGATTATCAAAGGACTGGGAATCCTACAATCTGAGGAAAGGCTGAGAGAATCAGGTTTGTTCGACCTTGAAAAAAGATTTAGGAAAGACCTTATCACCGTATTGCAGTATTTAAAGGTTGGATTGAAAGAAGATGGAGACTCCCTGTTTACAAGGAGTAAAAGGGAAAAGATGAGGGGTAATGGGTACAAGTTAATCCAAGGGACATTCTGATTGGACACAAAAGAAAAATTTTTCACAATGAGAACAATCAGCTATTGGAATAATCTCCCTGGGGCAGATGACAAACATAGAAAACACAATACACTAAATAGTTTGAACTGCTCTAAATCTGTAATCAATGCAGCCATAGATTAAAAAAAAGAAAAAGCAAAAAAAAGGATGCAAGAATTGAAAATATCAGAATGACAGAATGACATCAGAGAACTTAACATTAAGTGATGTCAGCCTAGGTCTGAAGGAGAAGTAGTGCAGTGGAAAAATTCTTTAAAATAAAGAATTAAAGAGGAAGGATAAATACAGTGAAAGAGATAGACTTACATATGGACACATAATGAAAAATTTGGAAGTACTTAATTTACCTAAAGAAAAGAGAATATAATATGCTGGAGGATATAAAAAATATATAATGGCCTGTTGCGAATTCCAGGCTAGCATCATATACCATAGATAGCTAAATACAGAACATTTCAGAATTTATACCTTGCACATCTAATCCCTTAGTGGAATCTGTGGACAAAGAATTAGCTAATCAGGGCCTTTACACATCCATTCCACATAAACCACACATATACAGGACCTAACTCTTTCTAAGTATACATGGTATCTGTTTGTGTTCTATCTTGTGACAGAAATGCCTTAATATAGAGTACAAGAAATGCTGAAATCAGGGTGAGCAATAGAGCAGGAGATCTGCTTGTGGGGGAACAGGGGACAATGTCCTGCATGATTTCAGCATATTTACAGTATTTCCAGACATTCTCCTACCTCAAATTTGCATTCTGATCCCTGGTCTTTTTCCTGAAGGTTGATGACTTCTCTGTCCTCTTTTGTAAAACCACATTATCACCTCTGGGGGAGTTGGCATGGTAAACAGGAAAAAAGATCAGATTGTTACATTCTTAATGAGAATTTTGGCAGCTGTACAAAACAGAATAAAGGTACACAAAACCTGGAGCTGCAGAGGCCAAAGTAATCAACTATGAAAAAATGAACTTTTAATATAAAACTGTGTAGGCATCTAGTCCTGGATTTCTCATCCATTTCAAATGCCAGCTGATGTCAAAGACAACATAATGAATTCCAGGTATAATTAGCTTGTCTTAAGGTAACTATTTTATTACAACAACAATAGTAAGTCCCAACAATAATTATGAATGACAAATACAAAAATGAGTAAAACAAAAACTAAAAGGTAAACAACCTGGCCTTAGTTCACATACAAAATAGATTTTTGGTTTGGATCGCTTTGGGTATTTTTAATGCAGCAGCTGATATCTCAAAATTCTCTTGAAAGTTTTATTCAGCTTTTCATTGGTTCCTCTGTGTGGTCACTGTGGATCTGCCTATCTTATGGCCAGCAAGCTCACAGCTCTCAAATGTGTTGGAATTCATTTCTACTCAGATGAGGGGAAACATAAGTGTGTCCCAGCCCTGGCTCATCTTGTGCCTTAGTTTAACTAAGAAACACACTCATACAGACTACAGAAAAAATCACACCATTCTCCAACATTAATTTACATTAATTTTGAAAACTGAAGAGGTTCTCAACCATAACCAAAAATTTTTGCCAGGTTCATGGAGCATCTGTGAGAAGAGAATTGTTTCATAATGCATTATAGTGTTGTTTTCTTTCATGCATTTCTATGGTGAGCCAGTAGAATATTTTTTTTGCTTCAATGTTGCTGAAAACAAGTGGTTTTCATTTTTCCATGTCTATGTGTCTTGAAAGATAACACTGCAGCTACCAGAAAGAACTGGTGCAATACAGGATGGGGCATTTGAGACTTCAGTTTCAGTAACTCTTCTTCATCTCTGGGTTGAGACATCTTTCAATTTGAATTCTTCCTTCCATTTCCTTCTGGAAGCTTTCCCTTCTGCATAATGTAAACATCACCTAACTCATGGTTCAATCCTGCAATCCAGAAGGGAAGGCAGAAAAAGGCATCTGTCCATCTCACAGTTTTATATTTGGCTTATATTTGATGTGCGTAGGACTGGAGGAGAGGTGCCATTTTTTATTTCTGGACTCACACTACTTCCTTACTTGCACATATTCTTCTTTCTGTGGTGATGCATGAATGGTGATGTATTTCCTCACATATATTCACAAAAGGAGTTTTTCGGCTGTTGTAGGTATGCTAGTCCTAGAAAAGATGCTTGCTAGCTTTGCCTGCTAACTTAAGCCTTACCTACAAAGCTATTACAGAAAACACGATTTTATAAGTATCTTGAATCAGTATATGTAAATATTCCAATTTTAACTGTATCTCAGTTTCTTTGTTAAAATTTTAACAAACTTGTTAGCATAACCTCACTAAACTAGGACTGTGGTGTTTTCCATTTGTGGAAAATTATTTATGTCATTAAGAGGAAAAGAGTAAGTAAGTAACTTGAAAAATACTAAGGAAAATGCAGTACTCAACTTTATATACAGCCTAATATTTCAGTTTTTGGCTAACAGCACTTCATTGCTCTCATATTGGGAATGCAGTGAAATGCAATCAGACATGACTGGATAGAAATTTGTAAAAGCCTATGCTTAATGGTTATCAAATTTGCACAGAAGGTTTTCTATAAAACTATTTAAGTGTCACACCCTGAAGCTAGGGATTACAGATAAGCTGCTGTCTGTGAGACTGTATTTGATACATTCAAGACTATGAATATGAATCCAAGAAAATATGGTAGGAAATTCCAAGCTTTGGGATTAACTGTGCATTTGTTAAATGCATTCTATTTAAATTTCAAATTATATTTTCATAAATACAATGCCGCCCAGGCTGCCTGCTGAGGAAGCCTGGGTGGAGCCACTACCACCCCCGGGAAATTTAAACGACCCATTAAGTGCCAAACGGTCATTGCCACAGAGACCAGTTTCAGGGCAGGTAAGACTGTGCTGGGGGAGGGATCTGCAGCAAAAGAAGGCCAACCAGAAGCTCTTTGGGCGCTTTTTGAAGCCAGGACAAGCCCTCTGCTTGTACTGGGGCTGTCAACTGGTGGGCGGTGCTGCTGAGGGAGCCTGGGCGGAGCCGCCACCACCCCAGCTTGATCAAGCCACCAGGTGATAAGAAGTGTCAGAGTGGGCACTCAGTGCTGGTGTGTGTGCCCTGGTGGGTGCTTCAGGGTGTTGTGGTCTCCACAACAGGGTGCTGAGCCTCTACCAGTGTACAAGGTAAGTTCAAGCCCTCTAAGTGGTCAGAGGCTTAGGGGGCTCATCCCAACTGACCCTCGAGTCACAAGGTGTCAGTAGCTTATAGAGATACAGCCATGGTGGCTACCAGGTCAAAGGCTGTTGTTAGAAAAGTTGTGGGCACCCAGACAGAGGCCCCACACAAACATGTGGGTGTCCAGGCCTCCGGCTGCAGGGAGTGCCAGAGCCTGGCACTGGCAATGGAGGGTAGTGGAGGCAACTCCTGTGTCAGATGTGAACAGGTGAATGACCTGCTCAACCTGGTGGCCGAGCTGAAGGAGGAAGTAGAGAGGTTGAGGAGTATCAGGGAATGCGAGAGAGAGATTGACTGGTGGGCCCACTCCCTGAGAGTAAGGGAACAGGTTGAGGTCCCACGTAAATCAGAGGACCCTCTCCCCTCTTGTAACCAAGCAGTAGGAGGTGATCTCAGAGAAGGGGGGGAATGGAAACAGGTCCCTGCTCAGGGAAGCAGGCAAGTTCCCTCCTGCCCCCCCCACCTTACCAGTTACCCCTGCAGAACAAGTATGGGGTCCTACAGGAGGAACTGGCTGTTGGAGAGGAGGATAGCACACCCAGAAGAGAGAAGTCAGAAAGAACAAGTCACCATAGACCCAGCATCGCTACTAGCTCCACAAGGAAAAGCAGAAGGGTCATTGTTGTAGGTGACTCTCTACTGAGGGGGGCAGAGGGTCCAATATGCTGTCCTGACCCACTTCACAGGGAGGTCTGCTGCCTCCCTGGGGCACGGGTAAGGGATGTGACAGACAAACTTCCAGCCCTAGTAAACCCCTCTGATTATTACCCCCTTTTAGTATTTCGGGTGGGTAGTGATGAAATGGGTAGAAGGAGGCCAAAATCAATTAAAAGAGATTTTAGAGCCTTGGGATGTCTGCTTAAGGGATCAGGAACACAAGTTGTGTTCTCCTCTATCCCATCAGTAACAACCATCAATAAGGAAAATAACGTGAGGAGGCAACAGGTCAACTTATGGCTCAGGGACTGGTGTTATCTGCAGGCCTTTGGGTTTTTTGAGCATAGGTAGCTATATGGGACACCTGGCCTGCTGGTGGCAGGTGGGATGCACCTGTCCCAGAAG
>JAOXNO010000013.1:143718938-143738659 GCA_028565335.1 Limnodromus scolopaceus | reverse complement strand
GGAACAGGCTGCCCAGGGAAGTGGTGGAATCATCATCCCTGGAGGTATTTAAAAGACGTGTAGAGGTGGTGCTTATGGACATGGTTTAGTGGGGGGTTTGTCAGTGTTAGGTTGATGGTTGGACTACCTGATCTTAAAGGTCCGTTCCAACCTAGACGATTCTATGATAATTCTATGATTCTTGTAGTGAGGGCTCCAGAGCTGAATGCAGTACTCCTGGTGGGGTCTTACCAGAGCGAGGTAGATGGACAGAATCGCCTACCTCGACTACTGATCACGCTTCTTTTGATGCAGTCCAGAATATGGTTGGCTTTCTCTGTGTGCACATTTCTGGTTCATGTCCAGCTTTTCACCCACCAGTACCCCTCAATCCCTTTATCCCCCACCCTGTATTGATACTGGGGGTTTCCCTGGCCCAGGTGCAGGACCCTGCTCTGATGCTGGGGTGTTCAAACAGGACTGCATCATTCTGTGTTTTCCTCTTATTTTCATGGTATTGCTGCACAGACATTTTCCCAACATCCTTCAGAGCCAAAGAACATGAAAGGAATCATTCAAAATGGGACTTTCAGAAGAAAAAAGATAACATTATTTCATTATCAGGAACTTTAGCAGGAAATACTTTAACTTTTCCTCAGGTATTTTTCAGCTCACACAAGTTTATATGTCCTTTAAAATAAGAGCAACCTTGAAGGGCAAAAAAAATCTCTTTACTGTATGTCAAAGCACTCAGTACATGTTATCTTGGAGAGCCTCCAACATTATTTTCTAATCATGTCTTTAGCAGACTCATGACATAATGACATATTTTCAGGATGCTTGGATTTCATAGCTTGTATCATACTCTATTTCACTGACTTGCTCTGCTTTTATGTTAAGTTCTTATTTTTCCCCTATGAATAATGTTATTAGAGCTTTACTACAGGACTTCAAGGTTAAGTTTGTTTTTAAGTTGTTTTACTTTGTTCTGTTTTTTACTATCCGTAATTGAAATCTATTATTTCCTTTTTATTGCTAATACAGCGAGTAAACTTGGACTTCTTTGCTGCAATAGCATAGTGCTGACTCATATGCAACTTGTTTTTCCAAGAGTTTTCTGCAAATTAGAGTTTTCTGGCAGGAAAATAAAAGAGAACCACACAAGCAGCAACTCAGTGAAGTAGAATATGATGGAGAATTTGACATCATCCTGTTTCCCATCCTGCCTGCATTTGCCTACAGGCACTTTACCTTGGTCATGCAGCATTCACAGAGTACATGTGAGAGACTCCCATGTGATGCTGTCACCCAGACACTTTTCTCACTGCACGTAGACAGTTTTACCCCCTTGGCAACTGAATCCTGTCCCAACTCAGCCGTCCTCAGATATGTAGTGCCTCCTCCTACCTCTTTCTCTTTTTCTTCTCTTCTGTGTAGTTGTCCATATGTTAATATCATAAGACTGGTATAATAAATGTAAGCACAGTGGAATAATTAGAGTCTGTTACTGTGCTGCATCTTGCAAAGTAACCCAAAGGTGTGATTGTATCATTTCAGACAATTGGAATTTATAATTTCATTTGGGCTGTATATTTGCCTGGCAGCTAAAACAATGAGGCAGAAATTGACTGATGTGTGCTGCCAGATCATCAATACTATATAGCAGCAATTTAAACCTTTCCTTTGGATTTGTAATATATACACATGGCAAATTATGTGACAGAAGAATCACAGAAGATGCACATTTGGATGGCTGTGGGGAGCATCGCAGTTTGGAGATTCTGAAGGACTCAAATTCTAAGAGTATAATCTTCCCAGATGATATTCTGTTGGTTTTATAACCTGGCTTAAAATGCTAACTAATAAAATACACTATGTGAGGATTATGTCTGCAAATCAGATGTGATTATAACTAATAATCCTCCTATTTTAAAGAGCATTTTAAAAACTTTGAACTGCCAGTATTTAAATTAGTTCAGTTACACTCTTTAAAGCTCCATAAAATATACAGCATTATAAGACTATCTTGGAGAGTTGATAGCACTGACAGCTCTTCACAGCTTGAAACACATTCTAAAGTTGTTAAGCAAAAAAATAAAAATAAAATTAATCTCATGTAATGGAAACAAGACTTCGTATTTCCTTGAATGTTTCAGACAAATCTGTAGAAGTCAGGAAACAAAAAGGTCTTTTCCTTCTCACTTTCTTATTATGTAGAAACAGTTTAATTTAAATTAGGGTAGAAAGCAGATAAAATATAAAATTTTCGATGTAACTGACTGAAAGCAAATCATCCAGAAAAGGAGAGAGATGAGATGGTATATGGAAAAAAAGATGTTAATAGGTATCACTTCTATGTATGAGAGACAGGAGAAAATGGAATAAGGTTTAGAGAAATGGCTCCCAACTTGCCACTGAATCTAGCTATTTCCCAACACTTTGGAAGAAGAAGAAAAGTGAACGATTTTGTCAATATTGTCAATTTCAAGAATTATTTCAAGATTTTGTCAGTATTGTTGATTTCAAGAGTTATGACTTAGGTCCACGTATGAGATAAAAGTCCACGATTTTTTTTTTTCCCATTTAAATTATACATCTGGGGTATTTTTATTCTCCAGTAAGCTTTTCAGTCTTCAGAATGTCTTTGGCGTATTTCACCTCAGTCATGATACTAAAATTTGATCTTTCTAATGAAAACTAATATTCTTAGAGAATCTGAAGGCTGAATGAGTTGCACGTAAAAACGTAAAATATCCTTATAAAAAGTCAGAGAGATGCTAGCACTGCATCTTTTTAACCCTTGTTTAATACTTAAAAGTGCTGTGTCTCTTCAAAATTATTAAGAAGCTCTAATAAGAAAAAACTAATGGATATCATACTTTATTTGGACTTCATTATGGATCTTCACATCCAAGTTCTTTCTGTGTAATATTTCCATTAAGACTTTATTATATGGTAGTTTGTAGTTGATTACTTCAACACCCTTGACAAATGAAATCTTCCCATGTTCCCCACCAGAATGCTCCTGGAAAAAACATGTTCTTATTCTGTTAACATAAGCAATCTTTCTGAATCAGTTTCTAGTATTCTTCTACAATTAACCACTGATTGTTCTTAACAAATATTATGGTTGATTCTTCATCATTTATTTTAACTGGATGGTTTTTTCCCCTCTAAAAAATGAGTTTTAATGTATACCAAAATTATTCTGCGGAAAGCTTCTTGTGATTACTATAGAAGAAATCAAGAGGTTAGTGTAGAAGATACAAGGGTCACTCACTGTTCCACAAGCTGAAAATGAAAGACATAAATACGAAAAATGTATCCAATGTAGGGTTAAACTCTCCTTGAACTGAACACTGGAAAAGAGCTTGCATGAATGGATATAATGACTGTGTTATAGAACTCTGCATTGTCTTGACTTGGTCTGAACACACTGGTTTATTTAGACTAAACAAAATGGATATTACAGAATGAAATCATAGTGACAGGCCCTGTTCCAACTCCTACTGATGAAATTGGAGATTTCTTTAGTGTCTAGAAATAGCATCACATAAATTCTGCCAGATATCATGGTTCTGGTCTGATATTTGTAGGTTTGGCAAGATATGTTATATGGATTCAAGTTTCTAGATAAACATTTCACACAACTCAGTCCCAGATGCTTTTTCAAATCCAGAAATGCAGACAGGATCCACACAAATTCATTCCAGTAATCATGCTAAACAAAATTTTATTTCAAAGGAGAACATTTATTTATCCCAATTCAGAAGTAATCTGGGTTCTACTATTTAAATAGAGGCCTAAAATCCATTTGGACTAGAAGCTGTAGTATTTGTATGTGCAATAAAAGAAATACTGACAATTTCCCAAATATGGAGAAATCAACTGTAAAAGAAGATCTGTTACATACATAGACTAAAGACACTTAAAATTACATACTTATAAACCTTAAGTACAAAGCTGTATGAGAGTATAGTATGAGGCAAGGCTGAATATAGATGAAATCATGGTCATTGAGTATTTTCCTCTCAATTCTGTTTTGTTCATCTTGTTAAAGCACAGTAATGTTAAAACTATCCCTTACACTAAATTAGTCAAATAAGATCCTTCTGTAGTCAATGAAGAGAAGTGAATCCCTTTTCAGTGAAGTTTATTCCATCAAAAGGTGTCTAAGATGAGTGAATGAATCTCCATGAGAGAGTTTGTCCTTTTTCATTGATCATAAAAGAGCCTAAATGAATACTAAAACCCAGATGATAACATTTAGCTGGTTAATGTCAGGCAACAAAAATCCCACTGCCAATCCTGGAACTCTTTAAGCCTGTCTACCTCATCTAGGATGCATAGCTTGTTTTACAATTTACTACCTCACAGCCTGACCTACACAAAGAAAGTCTATTTCTTCTTGATGAATTTTACCAGATAGACCAACTACTCTTCCTGCAGTAACATGAAAAACATCACACTTACCTCCAAGCTACAGCTGTTAGGGAGGCCATGAGAAGCTGTTGAAGTCCTTCTATTTATTTTTGCTAAACAGAGAGATATGAAGGTAATGCTGAAAGTTTTATTCATGTTACTACGGTTTTTCACTCTAGTGTCTTGATGTCCCTCTAGTGAACAGAGAAGGATGATATGAAATGTGCAACATGCTTATGTAGAAGGTGCTAATGCAGCTGAACACTATTCACAGCCAAACACAGATGGGCCAGAACACCAGAATAGATAAGTGCCTTAGGGCTGACAGAGGTTTTTTAGAGGTTTGAAATTTATTCATCATTTACCCCTGATTCCCTGCTCTGAGGTAGTCTTTGATAGCTATACAGAAGTGAATTTATGTCATAGGATTCTACTCACTGTTGGAATTAATCCTCTGTACAGCTATTTATATTTGAAAAATGCTTGAGGGAAAATTGGAGTAAAGAGAGAAGGAAATGGTAGATAGTTTGACACACTCTACAAATGCAAAGTAAATTTGTGTTATCTTGGGACAGAAGACCAAGAAATTATTTTATTTTTCCACTGAATCTTTAGAGAATCAAAAATTAGGACTATTTGACTGATTTTATAAGTTTAAATAACAGAAAAGGGCAATTGGATTTAAGAAATAGAGACACTTCTTTATATAAAACACTTTTTTAAGGAAACATATTGGTAATAAACAAAGAGGACAAAAATCAACCTTCCTATTGATTCCAGTTATTCATTCCAATGTTTTATGGGAATTTTTGCCTGAAGGCAGCAGAGGATGTCAGTAAGTCATAGAATCATAGAATAGCTTGGGTTCAAAGAGACCTTTAAAGATGATCTAGTCCAGCCTCCCTGCAATGAGCAGGGACAACTAGATCAGGTTTCTCAGAGCCCCATCCAACCTCACCTTGAGTGTTTCCAGGCATGGGGCATCTACCACCTCTCTGGGCAACAAGTTCTTTTTATTCCTGGGCAATTTATTCCTTTTATCTAGTCTGAATCTACCCTCTTTTAGTTTAAAACCATTACCCCTTGTCCTATCATAATAGACTTACTAAAGAGTTTGTCTCCGTCTTTCTTGTAAGCCCTCTTTAAGTACTAAAAGGCCGCAATGAGGTCTCCCTAGAGCCTTCTCTTCTCCAGGCTGAACAACGCACACTCTCTCAGCCTGTCTGCATAGGAGAGGTGTTTCATCCCTCTGAGAATTTTTGTGGCATCCTCTGGACTCACTCTAACATGTCCATGTCTTTCCTATACTGAGGATTCCAGAGCTGTACTCCAGGTGAGTTCCCACCACATAGGAAGGACAGAATCACCTTCCTTGACCTTCTAGACACACTTCTGATGCAGCCCAGGATATGCTTGGCTTTCTGGGCTGTGAGTGCACATTGCTGGCTCATGTCCAGCTTTTCACCCACCAGTACCCCCAAGTGTTTCTTGGCAGGGTTGTTCTCAATGCCTTCATCCCCCAGCCTGTATCGATACTGGGGGTTGCCTCAACCCCCATCCAGGACCCTCTACTTAGCCTTGTTGAACCTCATGAGGTTTGCATGTAGCCCACTTCTTGAGCTTGTCCAGGTCCCACTGGCTGGCATCCCATCCCTCAGGCATGTCAACCGTACAACTCAGCTTGGTGTTGTCTGCAAATTTGCTGAAGGTGCACTTGATCCCACTGTCTATGTTGTTGAAGATATTAAACAGTACTGGTCCCAGTACTGACCCCTGAGAGACACTGCTTGTCACCAGTCTCCATCTGGACATTGAGTTCTTGACCACTACCCTCTGGATGTGACCATCCAACCAATTCTCATCCATCAAACAGTCCACCCATCAGATCCATAATTCTTCAGTTTAGAGAGAAAGATGTTGCGGGGGACCATATCAAAGGCCAAATTCTTCAAAAGAATTCCATACAGACAACATCCATAGATTTTCCTTTGTCTGCTAATGTAGTCACTCCATCATAGAAGGCCACTAGGTTGGCCAGGCAGGACTTACCCTTGGTGAAGCCATGCTGGCTGTCTTGAATCAGCTCCCTGTCCTCCATGGGCGTTAGCATAGCTTCTAGGAGGATCTGTTCCATGGTCTTCCCAGGCACAGAGGTGAGGATGACAGGTCGGTAGTTCCAAGGGTCCTCCTTCCTAGCCTTTTTAAAAATGGGTGCAATGTTTCCCTTTTTCCAGTCCCCAGGGACTTTGCCTGACTGCCATGGCTTTTCAAATAGCATGGAGAGTGTCTTGGCAACTCCATGAGCCAATTCCCTCAGGACTCTGGGATGCATCTTGTCAGTTCCCATAGACCTATGTACATTAATCTGATGTAGTGAAACACACAATCTTTTCATTACTTTTACATGAGAAAAAACCATCATATGCAGCTTTTCAGAAGTGGACTTTATTGAACTGAGATTTCCTGTTCCAAAAGGAGTCAGTTGCCTTACATGTTTCTTCTTTATAATTATGTCTTTATAGCATGCTTTGAAAGAGCTAAATCAAAAATAATACCACACAGGACCTTGGAAGGTAAAAAGGAATCGGTATAGTTAAGTGACTCAGAGATAAAATGGTAAACATATTGTGAAATTATGATAATAATTTCTTTCCTTAAAGATGACACAGCAATGACATTTCAAATGTCAGCCTTCAAGTATGAGCTGTAATCACTCTATTAATCATCCTTAATGAACTAAAGTATTTCAAGCAGAGGTGTAGTCTTTTTGTAACATTTTGGTGGGAACCACAGGATGACAATTATGACTACGTTAGTAGAAAAATGCTGAAAATTTTTAAAGTTTAACATACATTTCTTTAATAATCTCATAGACATTGTCGACTGCCATCTACTATGTTTAATTACTCAATACATGAAGAACATCAGTTCAAAGATCACCCAGAATAACAAAGCAGTAGGGAGGGACATACTAACTAAATTTATTCCATGACAATCCCTGTGGAATACAAGAAAAAAAAAATAAATTGAAGAGAATGTTGATTGAAACTGCCTGCTAGAAATCTTTGGTCAGTTCCTATAAGAATGGAAACAAAAGAAATGCTTTTTTTTCAGAAGAGAGGAAATGTACAAAAACCCAATCAGGATTGCATCTTCTGGGCTACTAAAACTGCAGTGTTTTTTTCCCACCATGTAGAATTGCACATCTTTGGCTAAATTACTTTTTGCTACATGAAAATATTCTGCAATTCCCTGTAAAAAAATATATATGGCTTTGAAAAAGACAAAGCAAAGGAAATGGATACCTCTTTATTTCATAATATAAACACTAGCCATGAAAAATGTAAATGTATAGTAGGAATCCAAAAGCAGTCTCAAATCATGTCAAGTATCCTGTTACAGTCATTAAGTAACACAGTTGATAATAATTTTCTACTTTTCAGCTTATTTTCTTTTAAAATATATTTTATAAATATAATGTGCTCAAACCCCCTGAAATTCTTCACAAAAATAATAGCTCACTGGACTGGGATGTTCCTAGAAACAAACTGCGAGTTGTGCTTTTAGATTTTTTCTCTTAGCTGTGCTTTTCTTTGCAGTTTCATTTTGCAAAACATTATTGTAATTCATTAGTTTCTTGCGAAGCTGAAGGGGTTTTTTTTCGGTTTTGCTCCCCCTTTTCTACACTTGAGTCATTTAAATCATTCTGATTAGATTATATTCTTTGCACATAAGAGTGCCTTACAAGTAGAGAGAGGTAAGAGTTTAGGGTAAAGGTGGTGCAAGAGTCCAACAAAGAAGTGCATATTCTTCTGGTGCAAGCACGGAAGAGTAGGGCTGGTCTCAATGTTTGACAGAGTTTAATATTAAACCCAAACTCTTCTGAACATCTTCCCTGTTCAGAAAAAGGAAGGACTTTGCAAATTCTTCTGCCCTAAAATAAAAGTTGCGCAGTGAAAGTTTCAAGTGTTACAAAGATACATAAATCATACCTTTGTATTTACATCAAACTTCTTTTCAGTCATGTGCCATGTCTGTTTGAATGTGAATTCGGATTTTTAATATATTTTCATTCTATTAATCTGTTTGATAATATAAATAGAAATTAAACAATTAATACCTCTTCTGGAAAACTTGGTGTTTAGTACTAATGGGAATACAGGGAACTATGTTAAAATAAAAAGACACAAACTTGACATAAATAAGTAAAATAGCAATATTTGCAAGGCTGCAAAACTTTTTTAGTGTACAGAATTTTCCCATATGCATTAAACATAAATGTTTGAATTCCAGTCAAATAACTATCTTATATAATTTTTTAACAGATTTGTGTAAACATTCTACCTGGGAATTTTTGTGTTGAGATCTCCAGGAATGCTGGAGCAGAGAGACCAGAAATCCATTGCAAGGGTGGAAAAGGTGATTTTTCTTTTATTTGGTCAATATTTTGTCCTGAAATTTTTATTTAAAAGCAAATGTACATAAAACATAGACAAATTATCGGGAAGGTATGAAATCTTCATTGAAAAAACACAAACATACTCCTTGAACAAAACCAATGATTTCTTTGTATATAGAAAGTTGTTAGAAGGACCAGTAACCAGAAGAACCCAGAGGCTGGGAAGATGACGATGGGATAGAGTTGCCTAAACAAAAGCACTAAGAGACTTTTGTAATGTAATATATTTGATTTAAAGAAATAGGTCCTGGTTTTATTGATATATTAGACTGCTATTCTTTATTGAAATAAAGTTTATGTTGGAATTAACTGTTTAACTCCACAGTCTATGACAATATCCTTGTTTGACTTAGACATACATTTATGCAAGACGAATCCCACACCAAGTATGTGAATATAAGAAATTAATGTTGTGATTAGTATACTGAATCACCCAATTCACCCATTAGCTTGCTGCACGTGGCATCCTTTAACTTTTAGTGAAAAAGTATTCTTAATTTACAGTATTTTCAAAAGCTTATTTTCCCCTTCCTGCAAATGAAATACAGACAAATAAATTTTTGGTAAGAATTAATTACTCAAGTTATTGTATTTAACTTGCTCCTATCTGCCTAACCTCTTCTTGTCCATGCCTTTCTCCCATTACCACCCCACATGCACCCTGTCTCAGCTTCCATTGAAGACTCTTAACAAACCATCACAGCTGAGCTACTTTTTTGCAGTTGCAGTCCAAGTCCTGGTCACAGGTCCCTTCACTTTACATCACTTCCCTTACCTCTGCTCTCCTCATTGCACAGGTAGCCTCTCCTTCTTATTTCACTAATTGTTTTTATGTATTAATAGTGTGCCTCAGCCTTACTTGCAACTCTAGGCTCCATTTGCATCTTTGATTCCTGCCTCCTTTGGCTGGGAGGATGTGTTAGACGCCAGCAGTTGCTGGAGAGGAACGAGAAATGAAAGAACAGGAGGAGGGGAGACACAAAAGCTTGACAGATTTTTTCTTGAGCTTCTTACACTACGGTAGTTTTTCCTTTCTCTAGTTACATTTCATGCTTCCCAGCCAGTGTTTCCTATTATAGAACCACTGATTTAAATACAAGATACCAGAGGTTTTCAATAGTTTATAAAAATGTCCCTGAATCCTGGGCCTTTTCTAAGGGTGAATAGTCACCTAGTCTAATGGGAAGTTGGAAGGCAGCAATGGAATAAAAAAGCAGATTAAAACCATCATGAAAATTTCGCCTAAATTATAGTTTAAAGTAGCAAATGAGTAAAAATCAAGAAACCTAATTCTAGAGATGTGTTGCTGGGAAACAAATATGATAATATGGTGGAGTGGTAAAAAAGTACTCCCTTCTACTTGGGAAAATAGCTTAATGTCTGGTTCTGTGTTCATCTCTCCTACATTTTCTCAAGTCCTAAAATACATGCCAAAGTAAGTACTTACTTACAGATGTTCATTCTAATGTTAAAACACGTAACATTATGAATAAAGATAGAGGTAAAATTGTAAATGTAGAGAAGGCATTTTTTATATTTTTTGTCAATAACAATGAAGAATACAATTTACAGGGGAAAGAAAATCTCCAGAGAGTAAATAAATGATCACATTGTCATTGTTTGCTAATGAATTCAGTATTGAAAAAATAAGTAAATGTATTTTTTTACCTAAAAGATTTGACCAGCTTAATTCTATCTTAAATAATCTCACTGTCACTCTAGATCAGCTGTTACAATTGCTTTGAGAAACAAATGAATATCAGGAGAATTTAGGATTAGGTTTCTGCAAAGGCATCTTGATGTCAACATCACTTTTGACAACATTTTACAGAAGCATGAATAACAACTGCTCATTCTTATTACTAGCAAGTAGTGAAGGGCTAGAGATATTCTGCTTTTTCTTCAGTCAAATGGGAAGGGGGTCAGTTTCCAAATTCCCTTAAGCTTTACATCAATAAAATTAAATCCAGAATCAAACTTAATGTATTGAAAACACGCAAAGGCAAGTTTGTCTGTCACACTCAGCTGAGCATAAAAACAGTAGGAAAAAATACAACTAAATGTTGACCCACTATGTTTTTAACTCTTTCAACTTAGGTTCATTTAACTCTTTCAACTTAGGTTCATATTCATCAGTGATGTATTAATCCTCTCACTCACCTGACTTCCACATTACCACTCAAACCACATTTACACATGAAGTTATTAAAGAACTTTTTTTCTCTGCCTGTCAATACTATTCCTTCTTGTTCATCCTGGGTATCAGATCTTGGTTCTGTCTGTGCTTTTCTCCCCCTGGTTGACACCTATTTCCCCAAACCTTTCTTCAAGCGTAGTTCTTGACTAGCTTTCACACAGGTCTTGTGTGTGAGCTTTGTGCTCTACATCATGTTATGGCTTAAACTGAAGTGAAATTAATAGAAATTAATGATAGACAAGAACTTATCAGCTCATCTATGCAAATCAGCCAAACAGTGGACTTTTTAACAGAAGTATAACAGAATTGGAATCTAATGGAACTACTAAGAATTTTGTTTCTCGGGAATATTTAAAATAAATTGGGGTGTTTGTATATCTATTTTGGTTTTAATGGGCTTTACGCATTTTGCTAAGTCTTTGTCCATCTTGTACACTTGACTAATAGTTCACTGACTGCAATACCAAGGATCTGCTTGTCACTGCTGGTAAATTGTGTCTGTGTACTCTTTTATCATCCTCTCAACTTCTTAGTTTTGAGCTTTCCTCCTGTGTATTAGGCTTTTGGTTTACTTATTAAACTGTCTTTATCTCAACCCACAAGTTTTCTCACTTTTACCCTTCTGATTTGCTCCCTCATCCCTCAGTGGGGAGCAGCTGCATGGGCCTGAGCTGCCTACTGGGTTAACCTACAGTATTAATACAATTTTAAACATGGAAATGTTGTATGCAAGGAGAAAAAAAAATAATTTAGGAGTTTGTCTAAACACTAGTCTCTGTTATATTTTCTAATACAATGAAATGCTCTGATAAAAATTAGTCTAGCATAGCCAGAAGAACTCAGTGAGCCTAAAATGTATATACATAAGGAGTATGTAGTCTGCAGCATGCATAATAGCTTTCCTCTTATACCACCTACCATATGACAGTACATGCAGAATTCTTTGTAACAAAGCAATTCAAAACTTCATTTTAATAAGTGACTGAGTTGGTACCTCCTGATTGCAGCTCAAATACATAGATGAGAATTTCAGTATGAGGATTTATAAATTATGTTTATACATAGGTGCCCATGTTGAAGTTGGTCAGGGTATTTAAATAATGGGATTTCTTGTTATGGCCCATTTAAAAGTAATTGCACAATGAAATTCTGGTTTTGTAAACATTCCATTTTTGTTGACATTTGGAATTGGAGCCCATTGTTATTTCACTTTAGTGCTGTGACTACATGGTGATAGCACATGAACCTGACCTGTTCATGTGTCTCACATGGATTAGAGATGGTTATTTCTAGATTGCCTCCAAACGACGGATGGAGTTCATACAACATGGTGGTAGTTAGGCAATCAATATTTATCAGCATTTTGCATATTTTTTCTGCTGTCAAGCAGAAATAAAAGCAATAATTTCCACAATGTCTTAGAAAACAAACAATACATAATTGAAAATAAATCATGGTCATAAACTAATCCTGTGGAGATTCTTTGTCACAAGTTTATATTTTAAATGCCCATTGACAAGGACTTAGTAGGCTGGAATTCTCCCCAAATTCTTTTTAAAATAGAAGCATCCTGCCTCTTATGATGACTGGGGACAGGTGATTGGACCAGGAGCTCTGTGTTGCAGGGCCACACACGATACTGCCATTACAAAGGGGAAATGCTAAAACCCTCCAGAACCCAGAGGTTAAATCATAGAATCACAGAATAGCTTGGGTTGGAAGGGACCTTTAAAGATCATCTAGTCTAACCCTTCCCAATGAGCAGGGACATCTTCAACTAGATCAGGTTGTTCAGAGCCCTGTCCAACCTGACCTTGAATGTTTCTGGGGATGGGGCATCTACCATTCCCATGCGGTGGGCACTTTCTGGCTAGATTCCCTGACAGAAATCATCAGTATCTAACAGCAGTTATTCAGCCAGCATCTGCCAAGGATGACAGAACAATATTTCCACCAGCCAGTGTTACAATCACTTAGATAGATCAGCTTGTAAAGTAATTTTCACCTACCTACATACCTACATATGGGAAAAGCTACTTTTAAATACAGCCCTGAAACCCAGCACTAAATGGCTCTCTTCTCAACACCTTTCACTCTGGCACATTCTAGCGTGCATTTTTTTTTTTTTCCAAAATGTAACTCTGTTCATTTTCAGGTAATGAAAAGAAAATGTCGGGTTCTCACACTCCCTTAGCAATCTTCTACTGCCAACAGCACTTTTTAAAGAGCAGTTTCTAAACTTTCCCCACAGGATACTTTTTACACACCAAGACTGCTTAGTCTGGATCTTCCTTGGTATTAACGTAATGCTCCAGTGCCCCTTAAAAAAAATAAAAATTGTTGTTTTGTTCTTTTTTTCTATTTAAAATTGTCCAAATGAAATAGGAGCACAGCAGTGGGTTTTTAGCTACCAAAGGGTAACCCACAGATAGTGGCTCTGTGGAGAAGTCCCTGGGAGTCCTGGGAGACAGTAAGTTGACCATGAACAAGCAGTATGCCCTTGAAGCAAAGAAGGCCAACAGTCTCCTGGGCTGCACCACCCAGAGTGTTGCCAGCATGTCAAAGAAGGCTTCCTCTCTGCTCGGGCCTGGTGAAACACATCTGAGTGCTGTATCCAGTGCTGGGCTCCCCAGTACAAAACAGACTTGGACATACTGGAGTGATTCCAGCACAGGGCCAAGAAAACGATTAAGGGACTGAGTCATCTTTCACATGATGAGGAACTATTCATCCTGTAGAAGAAAAGGCTCAGGGGGATTTTATCCATGTATATGAATACCTGATGTGGGACACAGACCAAGGTGTAAAGAAGATGGAGCCAGACTCTTCTCAGTGGTGTCCAGTGACAGGAAAAGAGACAATGGACACAAGCTGAAATACAGGAAATGCCAATTAACTATAACAAATATTCTTTTTAAAATTTATTTATTTATTGTGAGAGTAGTCAGACACTGGCATAGGTCATCCAGGGAGGCTGTGGAGATTCCATCCTTGTAGGTATTAAAACCTAACTGGGCACAGTTCTGGTCAGCCTGTTCTGGTTGACCCTGGAACAGGAGTCTAAACAGGGGTTTCGACTAGGTAATTATCAGAGGTTTCCAGCCTAAAGTATTCCGTGATTCTGTGACTGTAGGTTTGGGACTGTATGGAAATGCATATAAACATACTATTAGACCCAAACTTGGTAGAGATTTTTTTTCTTGGAATTGTTTTTGGACTAAACTATCCTCCTGAAGAGTACTTTCTGTTCAGTCCAGAAGGTACCCAGGACTGGTCTTCAGGCAAATGTGGAAAATCAGAGAAAGAGAGAGCTGGAGAAAGATATATGCATACCAACCTGAGAGTTCAAAAAACGTATTCGCTTTCTTTTTACAATAGCTTTTCTAGAAATATGAAGATTCTATTTCGACTAAACTACTTCAAGTCTTTTTATATTTAAAATTGCGCTTACTATAACTCTCACCATTATTTGACATGAATGGTGCACATTTCTTAAGAAATTAATAAATTAAATTAATAAAATTTTCTGCGGAAAAAAACCCCAACATTATTTCTTAGATGTTCCAAGAATTTTACTTTTTTGATACATTTCAGCAAAAATCCTAGTCTATATTTCCTCTATAAAAAGAAGAAAGCTTTTAGCTATGAAAATTAGCCATGAGTTAGTTAGTTCTGCCAGTAATTACAGTCCAGACTTCATGATTCTGAGCACAGTTTTACTCTTATTAAATCCAGAACTGATGAGGAATATTTAGTGTTTCCTCCTACTGTACACTACTATATAATATAGCAAACTCATGTCAGCTTAGACCTTCTGTCTAAAATAACAAGAGTCAACAATTAGACCTGGCTGACTTTAAAGCACCTGCACATTTTTCCTTGAATAATTGTCAGGGAATTGTTTATATAATTCTGTAAGTAAATAACTGCAAGTTAGAAAACAATGGGGAAAATATTAACTGCCCGAAAGAACTATTATCCATTTAAATTACCTTTTTTTTTCTTTTCTGTTAGCTTGAGTAGAGTTCCACAGTGAAGTAGTTGTTGATTTTTTTGCACATTCTTTACCATGCTTTAAATCTGTTTAGTTTTTGTATGAGTGGACAAACTTAACTGTGGAAGAAAAGAATTATTGAAATTCAGGGAAAATTTCCCAGAAATTCA
Source organism: Limnodromus scolopaceus (assembly GCA_028565335.1). Taxonomy (NCBI): domain Eukaryota; kingdom Metazoa; phylum Chordata; class Aves; order Charadriiformes; family Scolopacidae; genus Limnodromus; species Limnodromus scolopaceus. Next base: position 143,723,438 of record JAOXNO010000013.1, on the reverse strand, counting down.
AACATTCATTGCAGCAGGTGTAGCTGAATGTCATCCACAAAATGATGAAATAAGTATAAATCAGAAAACTCAGGTAGAAAAAATTTATGTAAAAATAATGTATATGTAACAAAGTAACTGAATGAAAAGACTATGAGATGTAAACTGTGATCCTACATTCACATATGGCTAGAAACAACTCAGGACAGGTAGATACTGGAAAAGGTCCAGGAAAAGCTACCCAAAAAAACTAAGTTTGTTCAATCTGTCTCCAAACTAAAATTAATATAGATAGTTAAGAACTATGAAAAAAGCCATCTGCTAACTAGTGAACATAAGGTCCACAGAGTCAGTATTGTATGAATACAGTCTTTTATCTAAACTTTTATCTAAAACTCTTTTTTTATTCCCAAAGATCTGAACCTTCTCCCGCTGAAATTAATCTCAAAATGTTGAGCAAATTTAGCAACATAGAAACAATATTGACATAATAGATAAATATGGGGTTTTATTACTGTCTCCCAGTAAGACCTCCTGTCTTCCAGAAAATCCATGGAAAAGTGAATTAATATTCTCAACATCATTTATATTTCTTTTTACTAATCTCTCTAATTTTACATGAAATGGCTAACAAAAACTCAGGGACCTTTTATTTTTTTGAACTAGTTCCTATTGATACAGCTAATGCTATTAAGTGAAGTGTTCATATACAAAGAATATACCATGTTATTTTTCTCCCATCAGTAGAAAAAGAAAAAAATAAGCAGAAAGCAGTTGGCTCACTTATATCCCTGAAGCTGGCTAACAAGGTAAATAACGTACCAACACATTTTGTTCCTATACAAGAGTTGACCTTGCATTCATACTCAAAGTCTATTCTGATAACACCTGTACATGCCCCTGTCTTGACCAGAGCAGGCACCTGTTTAGGTTAGTGGCCCGTCTTTCATTTCATACAAATAAACCCAAGGAAAGTATTACTTTTATACACATAGGTCTCAATGAGATTTAAAAAGAGCAATTACAGCTGTGCAGCAGCTGTTCAGAGGTTCAATAACCCACAACTTTTTGTAACTGACATGCAATGTGCGATAACCATTTTGGGCTGGAGCTTTCCCAGGCAAAATATTAAGGGTTGATACTATCAAGGGTCTTGCTTGACCTGCTGTAGCTCGCTTCACCCTTTCAGTCAATGGATTATAAGGTGATAACCTGTCTTAACAGTAGTGCCTCTACAGATTCTACACACAATGGCAAACATTGCCTGTAAAAGTTCAGAATGAATTTGCTGAAGTATCTGCAAAAACTGATGTGTTTGTTAGACTACGTAATACCAGAATGTTGGAAGAAAGGGGACTAAGATTTTGAAATAGCTGTTGAAATTTTGGGATTCAATCCTCAGTCTCTGAGTCTGAATGGGAAATAGGAATGAGAAGTCTGCACAGCTTTGGAAATATGGCTGGATACTTACCTACCCTTCTAGTTGTATGTGCATGTAAAGGTTTTTATAAATATTTCTTCCGGAGCTTAATGGCTATAGTATCTGTAATAATATAAAATAACTGGATAGATAAAATAGGTAATACCTATAAGCGTCTGAGTCTGCCAGTATGTAAAGATGCTTACAACCACCTTTAACTAGTAAACCAGCATCTCATCCCTATTTACACAATAGCAAGTGCTTTAGGCTGTGCTTATAGATTATCCGAAGTCAGGCGTATTAAAAGTACCTTGAAACCATGAAAGGAATCCATCCTAGAATGCATTTATGTGACCAGGTGGAATGTGAGACATTTTCTAGCAGATCTCTGCAATTCAAACTGTTGATTCAATGGCAAAATTAATTAGAAGTCTTTCTTTTTTCTTTTTTTTTGACATTTTCCTACTGCTGAAGTTTTTGCGGAGCCTTTCAGGTCACACAAAAAATCAATAAGATTTGAACTAGAAATTCTGATGATCTATACTTTCTATAAAAATAGTTCTGAAGAAAATGTGTTTTTTTTTCTGAAGGGAAAAGGCAATAATTGAATTAGGTTTGACTTTACAGATTGTTCCTTCTTTTATTCTCCACTCATTCTCTGTTTTCATAGACTTTATTGCAGTTGATGCCATGTTTGAGACATGTCTTTCAGTTTGCAAAGATTGAAGCTCAACTGTCCTTTTTTATGTCACACCAGTCATTGATAGGCACCTACTTCAAAGGCAAAAAAACCCAAAAAAACCCCACCAGACTTCTTGCTTCATATCTGTCTACAACATTTGCAAAAGGATTTTATTGCTTGGTTAATGGGAGCTATTTCTTTCACTGGTATCAAAATCGGCAACAAAAATGTTTCTAGTGTAGAAAGAGAAATAATATCTAAACCAATCAAGCCTGGAAAAAAACCAGGTAAGAAATAAACACAAATTTTTATGTTCTCAGAAGGTTAGCTTACTGTGGTTTGCTTTTTTTATATGAACAATCTTTATTTTGATTTAATTTCACTCCTACGGACCAGGCTTCTTAGACACCACACATAAAAAAAAAAGGATCATCAAATTCTATAGACAATGGATGCTCGATCCCTTATACTGCAAGTACCAGATGTGAGGCAAGCAGGGGTTTGGTGTGTTGGAAAACACTTTCAGACTTTCTTTAGTGTTCTGTAGGAGTTAAGTCTTTTTTCCAGTCTCCCTTGAGGTTTCCCATTGTGCCTGCTAAATGGCAGCATGTTTGCTGAGTGTCATAGAAAAATGAAACAAATTAAATAAAGATGGGGAACAAACAAAAACCACCCACAAAACCAAACCTCATTCGTGATTGATAGTTAATACTTTGATAGCATAACACTTGGAGTTTCATAAACCACAAAAGAAACAGGGACGTGAGCACCTGAAGTGTTTCTTTCAGCATCTCTTCATAGGACACATCAAATCAGGTTGTGCAAGAGAAAAGACTTACAGAGGAGTAGAGGCACTTAATACAGTTTGCTCTAAACTTTTTCCATTACCTTAATTTAGAAATATTTTAGCAATCATACAAATTTCTACCAAATTGAAAAATGCCACAAATTGCTAGTTGGAAACCTTTTTCTTTTTTTTTTTTTTTTCCCTTTTTTCTTCTTTTTTTTTTTTTTGTAAAAGAAAATAATTTTCTGAAACAAACTTTAGAGGACTTGTGAGAATGCTGAAAATCCAGTGGTAACTTTGCTTATATTTGAAACTAACTCCACAGTTCAGTCAGCATGATTACATTGATTTCTCAGAAAAAATAATAAAAAAAAAGATAATGGATTTTTTTTGGAATATTTTCTATAAAAAATAATTTTGTTATTCATTTTAAACACAGGCTGGATTAAATGTTATAAATTTATGGAAATAAAGATGCTAAAGCAAATTTTACAGAGACTTTGCATAAGAGTCACTAGTGTCTCCTGTCTTCTGTGTGTTGGCTTCTAGATATAGGGTGTTTAGGTTTGTATCTTTGGATGGCTTCAGAGAAGCTATCTCCAAGAAATGCTTATAAATTTTGAAGTAACAAATGATGAAGAAAAATATTCCTGGAATTTATCTACATGATACCTGGCTGCTGTAGTGAAGGAATTTCACTTATTTATCTGGCCAGTATCACTGGAGAGGAGACTTCTTTAGCTGTCCAATTTTGATACTTTTTTGGGGTGAAAGAACATTTTGAAAATATACTTTCAACATATTTTAATCAATTATTTAAGTTCTGAGCCATAACTTCAAAAAATCCTACCTTTGAAAGATTAAATTTAAAGAATGCATGCTAAAGCTCAGGAAAATGTGCAAGACAGGCTAAATAAATTCTAAGGAAAGAGGAAATAGTACAAGAAAAAGCAAGGGGAAATTGTAAGGAAATCCCAGTAAATGACAGAATAAACCCAGGATTTTATATATGGATATATATATATATAAAATGAAAAATATGTTCTGCTATAGGAAGATGGAAGCAGAAGCAAGAAAAAATACAAATTGTGAGCGGAGTAGAATTAAAAAAAAAAGAAAAGAAAAGGAAAAGCTAATGAAAATTAAGTAGCCATCAGAAGACAATAAAACACAGCTGAAACAGGATAGGCTAGGTACAGGAAGGAGTATAGGTTTTGGAAGCACAGCTGAGTGTCAGGGGAAGTAAATAAGAGTTGGAAATTACACCTTAAAATGCTGTAAGAATAAGCAAGCTTTTACATTAAAGCTCATACTTCTTGGCAACATCTGTCCCTGGCTGAGGCATCAGAGAAATGATACATACAACATTTTCATCTGTGGGATGCATGTTGATCTTAGTCACAATTCAAAGGTATTTTGATTTCTGTATCCTTAGGTTTTGTACTACCACAAGGATACAACTTATGCATTGAGTCTGAGGTACTGAGGTGCTGATCTCTTCTTCTATCCAGTAATAGGATGCATGGGAATTGCTCAAAGCTGTGCCAGGGCAAGTTCAGAGTGGACATGAGGAAGAATTTGTTTACTGAGAGGGTGGTCAAACACTGGAACAGGCCTCCAGGAGAAGTGGTT
>JAOXNO010000013.1:143692557-143705920 GCA_028565335.1 Limnodromus scolopaceus | reverse complement strand
GAGGAAGTTATCCTCCACACATTCCAGGAACCTCCTGGATTGTTCCCTGTCTGCCGTGTTGTATTCCCAGCAGATATTGGGGAGGTTAAAGTCCCCCACAAGAACAATGGCAAACGACTGCGATATTTCTCCCATTTGATTATAGAAGGCTTCATCCACCTCACTGCTTTGGTTGGGAGATCTATAGCAGACTCCCACAGTGCATGACCTATGACAAACTTTTGTAAAACAGAGCAGTGCTGAAGAAAAATAATGTCTACAGTTATTTGTATGAAGCTGATATTGCTGTCTTTTGGCATACAGATGACGAATTAAATGCAGATTAAGAAAAAAAAAGTATGTAGTCTTGCACTTTTGAATAATGAAATAGCTAGCACGTTTTATGTGTCTTCACAGTGCCCAACATTGTGCCAAGAATATATTGATTAGTATTAATTGTTGTCACAATACTGCTACCTTCAAGGTTTGGATATTCAGAGCTTTTTCATACCATGTTTTGTTCACTACATGTGTCATGTCTGTAAGCATGAATGCATATGTTGTATATGTCATGCTTGGAAATAAATAGAGGTACTGTACACGACCCTTTACTTCCAATTAACTCTGTGAAGGTCAGCAACTTTCCTTTCTTACCTCAACAAAATAATGTTACTCTTCCAATTACATAGATCTTATGGTATTTCTCATTATTTGCAGGAATAATATTTAGAGAGAAAAGCTGGTGCTAGTTTCATCTAATCCTCGGGGAGGTTAAACGAATCACTGTGCATGTTTATTTAACTCTTTACATAGTACCGTCTCCCTTACTGTAGAGACATCTAATGCTTAGACTTGATTTCATAGCTTTTGAATGGATAAAGTTATTAATCCTGCTATAAATGAATTGCTATTTTAAATAATCTGAGTTTCTAATAACCAACATTCTTCTCATTAGACATTTCTGTTTAGTAAACCAAAACTCATTCCCCAATATTAGGATAATTATATAGAAATTTTACCTAGAAAGGCCTGAATACAATGCAATATTCTCCACAACTTTAAGAAAGCCATAAACAATCACATCTGTACTTTGCTTACACAACTACTGTGAATTATGAAGATTATAGTTCTTAAATAGTAGACAGTAATGCAAAAAAGCAAAAATCAGTTACAGTGAGAAATGATTTCATATCTTTGACCACTGGTAGCACTATTTTGTAGTTCATAATGTTTTCAGAAAAGAGGACATATTTAGGATCCTCTTAAATGATGTTATAAAGGTAATAGAAACTAAAAGTATAGGCAGAGAGTATCTAGCAGAGAAGCACAATGTTAACAAAAAACCTATACTGTACAGCATTTCTTAATATACATTAATTACATTGTTCGAATTTTTTATATGTAACTACATGGTTATATAAGCATTCCGCTTGCTTAAGTAATTTCACTACCTTGTCAATGCCTTGACTCTAATAGCTGTTTTTCTCAGTTTACTTTAGAAAATGTTCACACAAAGGACATTATGCAAAAACGAACATGTAGAAAAAGAAACAGTGTCAAAAATTACTGTTCCATATTGCCTTTTGTTGGAGAATTTAATGCTGAACTAGTGCCTTTTTCCAAAGGGGTAACACTTTTTACCAAAAGTATCAGTTGAAGACTTAGGACAACTGCTCTAAAATGCACAGATCTGTAACTTGTCCCTTTACCATGAGTCTGTCTGGGAATAAAAAAATAATAATCAGAAATTCAACATTTGTTGCAAGGAGATCATCATCTTTTCCCATATGCTTATTCTAAACACAACTTTTACTCTAGGTGATTGAATCAAACATTTTAAGGCAAAAAAATGTTACTATATCCAACTTCCTAGGTTGCTTTTATTTTTTTTTCCTTGTGCAATTAAGAAAAGAGTATATTGTTGGTGATAAAATGTGGTAAGAAATTGAGAAGGCTCAGGAAAACACACTAATCTAGATTTTATCAATGAAAGTTGCATCTCCGAAATGTACCTGCAGGGCCAAATACCTTACCACTTAAATATTTTGAAGTCAACAAAATTACACCATAAGGAATTTTGGTCCACAGTATGACTAGGTTCAACAACTGCCTTTGGGTGAACTGTAGGCTAAGTCTGTTAAATTAAACATACCTGGGACTCTTTTCTGGCACTGAAATCAGCTATCATGGGCCAGATAGAAATCATATATAAAGTTTCAGACTCCAAAACATGGAGGTTAACTTTTCTACCTGCATGGGAGATTTTCTGTGCCATGGTGATTCCCCAACCACACCTGAGTTGTGGTCTGTATTTGCATTGCTGTGATTCTAAGAATTTAATAATACAGACAATAAGTTCTAAGAATGTTCCCAGGTACTGTTTAAGTCTATAGAAAAGTCCTAGCCTTACAGAGTTGTTGCATAGTCGCAGGTAGATCATAGTATGCTTTAGGTTGGGAGAGACCTTAAAGATCATCTAGTTCCAACCCTCCTGCCATGGGCAGGGACACCTCCCACTAGAGCAGGTTGCTCAAAGCCCCATCCAGCCTGGCCTTGAACACTTCCAGAGATGGAGCATCTGCACCTTCTCTGGGCAACCTGTTCCAGTGTCTCACCACCCTCATAGTGAAAACTTTCTTCCTGATATCTAATCTAAATCCGTCCCCTCACAGTTTGAAGCCATTACCTCCTGTACTATCACTACATGTCCTTGAAAAAAGTCCCTCTTCAGCTTTCTTGTAGGCCTCCTTCAGATACTTTTTTGCCCAAATCTTTGCTTTGGTTAGCCATATCTAAAGTAATGCTTTTTTGTTTACCTTTATTTTCTAATAAAAAAGAAATGTCATATAATTTGCTACTTCTTTTGAGAATTTGGTGTGCATATTCTATTACTGTATCTAAGACTTATGCAACACGAATTCCATCATGTTATGCTTGTGGTTTAGGTTCTTTTTTTCTGTCCTGTTAAATTCTTTACATTGCAATAATAATAGATACTGAATAGTGGCACAAATAACGTGAAGATTTTTAAGAAAAACTAGGAGATCTTAATGCTGTAAACTCACATTAGAACTGTAATAGTCACTACTGATACAGTTTTAGCTACTTTTTTGTGCAGTCTTTTCCATTTCCTTCTCACCTTCTTCTCCCATCTACACCAAGTAAATTAGGACTGCAGGTTCAAACAGTTTGCAGCATAATTCAGTTTTCATTTGTGTGGCTTTCTAAGTGACAGCCCTTTAAAAATGATCTTGACAGCTAAACAGTGAACAAAGTAACTGATGCATAATTTTGTGTGTTGTTGATGGACAGATTTTCTTCATATGTTACAAGTATTTGGGAATAGCCATTAGAAAAAGTAAGTAAGAATTAGTCAGTCTCTATTTTAAAGTACATTAAGAATTCCTTACAATAATTTTATAGATTGTGCATCTAAGTTCAAAGCTGACACTAAAAATAATGACATTCTGGGTTAAGGCTCTCAAACGCCAAGAGATTTTACAGACAAATAATTCTCAGAAAGAGCTTCACAGCTGCTGTGTAAGTAGTTGTTGTACATTATTCATCAGAACACTTAATGCTCTTTTAGAACTTTGATTCCAAAAATGTACAAACTTCTTTCATTTTGTTCTCAGCAGTCAGAAAAAAAAAAATTGGTATGGAGAGCTTTGAATGCTTATAGTAGTTAATGGAAACGTCCTGCTGATTTCAGTGTTCTTTAGATCAGTCCGTAAGTGTTCTCCTGTCCCCTTACCATTATTTTCTATGGCTCTGAAGTAAGCAGAGGTCCTACTGAGTTTTATTCACCAAGAAATTGAAGGAAAAAATTGAGTATAAAATGCTGAAAACAGTATTTTGATGCTGATCTGTGTTTGCAGACTGAAAACAATATGAAATGTGTGGGTCTACAGTTAAATAAAAGTATATCAATGAAATGCAGACATTCACACAGGTCAGTTCAACCTGATATATCAGGTTACATATCCCTGGATGATAATTCAAACTGAATCCTACTAGTTTTAATGCCAGCACCACTGGCAAGTCCTATAGAACATAACTGACAGGAACAGCTTCAGTGTGGCCAGACCATTGTTCCAGTGACTTGGACACTATTTTTATCTTCCACATTCTCTGATTTTTAAGACTTTTAAAAATGTAAGAGTATCTCTTCAAAGCATTTGCATTCTTGGAGTTATCAAAGATGCAGCTTGAGTTATGTATGACTTTCTGCAAAGCAAAGTCCAAATGAGAGAAAAATGTCTGACCTTGGTGTTTCCCATTTCCCTTCCCTTTACTAAAATGGCTAGAAAGCAGAGGACAGAAAGGAGAGAGTATTAAGCTGAAAGTTTTCAGCAGTAAAAGTTGGAAGCCAACGCCAACTTTCCTTTTATTGACAATTTGATAAAATTCCCAGACTCTAGCAGTTACTGATGGATTATTGTGGCCAATTTTTGCATTTTTTTTTCTTTTTTTTTAAAGATCATGAAGCACTGCTATGATTATTCAGTGTGACCATCTTACCATTTCCGACCTGTGTTAGGAGGTAATCCTTCCATTGTACCAGAAGCCTCTGGTTTGAGGCAGGCTGAAAGCATCTCCTGTTCCTTCTGTTGAAAGAATTTTACCTATTCACACAGAAAATACTTGTCTGTCTCAGCAGGAAAAGCTCTGGGCAAGAGACAGAAAGCTGAGAAAAGATAGAATAAACCATTAAAAAAAAATTACTGTAGTTTAAATATGTCAAATTCAGCCATTAGCCAATGAGGATAATGAGCAATAACAGAGTGCAGAATATTGCCCCTTATTCTTTAATATGTGGGTGGTCTCTTCACTTTCACACACAGCTGCTTTGTAAGCAAGCTGGATTTTGGGATGCAGCTGCTGAAACAAACAGCAGAAATTGTTTTTGGAAAACAGTAATGTTGGTACTTGTAGTAGCAGTTTTCTAACCCTTCTGCCATGTGTGTCTCGATTCACCAGATCAGTCATCTTCAATAAGATGTGGTGAAGCAAGGAAAAAAAACCTGTGTAGTACAGATTATAATTTTGATCAGGTGTTTAAAAAAAAAATGAAAATTTACATCGCATACTGTACAGACTGCATACTGTTCGAGCACTCTTAGGTCTTCAGAGAAGTTTGCATCCAAGAATGACATTTGTTTAATCATAATTACATCTGACTAATGTAAGTAGTTTCAAAAAATCATATGTGCTGGTTTCACCTGCAATATGTGCTTTAAAACATTATTTGCTGCAAGTCTGTTTTTCAACTCTTTAAATGTTAAATTACTTTTCTTTTTCTTTTTTTTTTATAGGTGGATCTTATTCATTTATATGCACTGTAATTGTGTGTGAGGATATTCGGCTTTATAAAGTACTGTACAATTTAACCACTGAAAAAATATCTTAGCCTCAAAAAGAGGTAATTTTCCTCATTTTACATTTTTACTTTTCTGATGGTAAAAACAAAACAGCAGATGGTATGTAACAAACATCATAAAAAATATCAGTGTTCTTATAACTAGTTACATCTTTTACAGATCCCATAGTGTGAATCTACTTATTTTGTGTTGAGGTGCCCTGTCTATAGTAGCAGCCATTCAAAACTGTGGATGAAAAAATGGTTAATGACCTCATTAGATGCATATTTCATTTAATACCAGTATTCCTTTGAGAAACTGTCCTACATATCCACATGTGTTGAAGTCAAAGCAGATGTAGACGAGCTAGTATGGTCTTTCTACCTAGCCTGTGATGAATCTGAAGAAATTTTATCGCAACTTTGAGCCATGTAGTGCTGCTGTCAAAACAAAATCAGTAGTCATCTTCTCAGACCAACATATAAAAAGATACAAAAGATACACAGAGCTTCAGAAAGTTCATTTCCATTCTCTGCTGTGCAGGGAAGAAAGGGAACAAAATCCACCCCACCCTCTCTCTGCCTCACCAACAGAGTAGCTCCAGGAGCTCTGCATGAGATGTTTCTGCTCCAGGGAAAACAATCTGGCCTCATCATGCCTAGTTGGAAAATGTTGTAATAACTTCCTTTTCTTTGAGGCAATTTCCATAATCCAGCTATCAGTTATTCAAAGAAAGAAACACACATTATGCCACTGTATAAAACACTGCATGTTTATTAATCAGACTGAATTCTTTGAAATGAGCCCTTTTGTACATTTGCATTTCCCTGTACACTATAGTAGCACTGGAATCCCTGTAATTGCAGAAAACCATTTGATTTCAGCTTCTTTTGCTTAAACAGAAATAAAAATATGTTATTCACGGTAAGCTTTGCTATGATTAAATGCATTTCAGAAGCTGGATATCTTGATATGATCTTGAAAGGTTAAATCATTTCCCTTGGAGTACTCTAATTTTCATATAAATTACATTACTGAGGGCATAAACCCTATCTTCATAGATCTTGGAGACCCCATTAGCTGAATTAGTTGACAATTTAGTGCTATCTCAAAGTAGCTCAATGAATCTATGAACGTCAGTGTTTCTTAAGATAGCTGCTGGCTGAATTTCCATGTTAGCAGAGAACCACAAACGATAATATCATTTGGGATAAAGTATATCAACTGTCTTTACTAAGGTTAATGAGTACAAATATGTGTAGTAAAAACCGTAGATCACCATAGATCAGTATGATGTCTTGTTATAACTGAATAAATATCGGTTGCTTAGTTGAATGTTTTACATGGATGGCAGAAGTAGAAGCACATTCAGATTTGGTTATGTTGTGATTAATGAAAAGCCTGTGGTTGCATAAAGTTTGCAACAGTATTTGTAACCAGTATAATTCACAAGGTGTCCTGCAGATTCCTTGACAACAGATGTACGTTTCAGAACTTTAAAAACATATCCCTCCTTGTTTTGTAATGTGCTACTTCTTACAGCCTCAAATAGGGATATCAGACCTGACCATGCTAAGCAGTACACATAGTAACAATAAAAATATTTTTCCCACCCCAGAGAATTTCTGATTTCATTGACGAGAATCAGTTAAAACAGCGCAGGAAAAATATCTGCATTTTGAAATAAAATACATATTTGTTGTTATTAGAATCAGGTCATCTGCTAGGCCAGGAGAGCCAAAGCTATGCTCAGAGTTCCTATAATAATCAGGTATTTATGAATCACAATTGATATAAAGTATATGACTGATTTATTTTATTAAAAACAAAGGAATTGCAATACAGACATTCAGTCACACCACAGTGCTTTGTTAATCCTTCTCTTTCAAGAGCATTGGTCATACAGATCCTTGTGCCTTGACATACTAAGATACTATACTCTTGTGAAGAGAGAAAAAGAGGCTATTTGTTAGCTCAGGGAGATCAAGTAAATTTTGACAGTTTATGGGCAATACAGGGAGTTACGTTATTCTTTCATTTAGTCTCGAATAAGTAGACAGTCAAGAGTAAAAAAAGAAGGGTGTAAATGATCTTATCAGTAGACTGTGTTTAGTATGATTCTTGACAATGTATAAAGTTACATGTTCTGAGCAGAACCTACACTGAAGGATATGCACGCTTAACAGTTGTTAGTGTGGGCACTTTTTATGCATTCGTTACTGACTTAGCTCACGCTACTAAGTTGGAACAGATTCTCCAGAATGAAAATCCGCATCCAAAATATGCAGTGTTACTAATAACTGTTAGTTTTAATCAGATACCACTTACAAGATCAAACCCTCCTTGACTGGAAACTGAAAACAGCCACAAACTGTTCCAAAGCCATTTTCACTGCTGTGCTCAAGGACACAACAATTTACAGGCTTCAAAGTCCTTTTTTGTGAAAGGTAACTCTGAAACTTTGTCAGTTAAGTCAAGAATAAATATACTATTTTTGCTATTATAAAACCTGTGAGATATTTATCTGTTCTTTAAAAGTATAGTTTAATTCAGTTTTATATATTGCTACATTAACTCAACAGTAGCTTATTAAACTGCATGTTGTAAGATCCAGAACCAGGGAAATATGATCCAATGAGTCTATTCTTCAGTCTCAGGTTAATAAAAGTGTGGGATATGGGTAGGTATTTGCTGTATTGATAACAACTTGATACATCTGTGATTTTTCTATGGCACTTGTCACAATAACATCCAGGACTGCTCAGGTAATTCCATTTCAAAAATTTAATAGCTGATATTGCCATACACACTGTAAAATGCAGGCGTAAGTTGGACTCAAACTTGGCTAAATACAATGTAAGTAAAATGAGGCTTCTGTTTTTGAGACTGTGAAATCCATCTGTCTGGTTTTAACTTGATAAGCTTCTTTCATAATCAAAACCTCCAGAGAGACTCATCTAGTCTTTTAAAGTTTTGTAAGAGTATAAGGATGAGATCTGTTAGACATCTCCACATCACTAGTGACTCCAAATCCAGTCAGCCAGCTCTTTCTGGTTAGACTGCGAAGACCATAATGCAAAAGACTGCTATAGTGCTGTGCATATTCAACCGTAGGTGGTGACAATCTGAGTCTTAAGTTCAGTTCACCTTAACAGGATTCACCCTTCATCCCACTAAAGCATCATAACAAGCAGGTATTATTGGCCAGCAATTCTTTCATACTTTCAAATTGAGGACAGAAGATTTTGAGAAAGTAACTTTAGCCTAATCATTAAATAATTTGTTTTAAACTAGAGAGTAGATCTAGAGTTCTCTGAACAGAACTGTTTCTTTGTTTATCCAATAAAAGGCAAAGTAAAGTGCGTACACATTCACAAGAACTGGGATGAGAAACCTCTGAGGAACTTTATAGCTAAATGCCCAGTATATACGCTCAGCTGAATGTCTAGTATATACTAGACACATTTGGACTCAGCCAGCTCTTTAGTTCACTGAACCGTAGAACACTAGGTTGGAAGTGACATAAGGATCATCTGGTGCAACATTTCCAAGTGAGGAAATAACTAATGGATGGAGGTATAAGGGAGATCTGAAAAATGGATGGACTGGATTGCTGAGACTGAGATCGATTTTAGAAAACAAAGACCTAACCAAGGTCAGACTGTATCTCACTTCAGACCATAGAATAAGATGCCTTATACAATTATCACAGCACTGATGTCCTCTGCTTTAAAAATAAATCTCTTGTCTTCACCTCTACCTCAGCATTCATGTTTGAAAAATGTCTTCTCCTCGGTATGAGGTTTATCAATCTGATCTTCAGTATGTCATTGATGCTGTCTATTAGAGGTTTATTTTTATAGTGAAAATAATTCAGACCATTCACCTTTTTTCTTTAGTGTTTATCACTGCAATATATACCTATTACTTCAGTCATTTAAATTCACAAAGTGGCTAATCAACATTTTTGTTTTCCTTTGACATGCAAAATTCCAACTTGTAGGTTTTTTTTACTATCTTTTTTCTCTGTAATAAAGATGTAGTACAGCTTGGACCAAATTGCCCCAGGTTTGAAGAAGCAAAACGAATTATTTTATCATGTTATTCGAACCACAATGTTGTGTAAAACTCTGTATATTTTTTAAAATTAATACAGGATCACACAAAAATTAATCAAATTATGATTTTGCTGAGATGCTAAGTTTTTCTTTCATTGTTCTGCACAAAATTGAGTTATAGAGAAGGTTCTTCTTAAAGAAACATCTTTCCTTTCTCCCCTACATTCAATATTTTTGTGTTGTATTGATATCAAAGATGCTCACAGCATCTTGGTGTAGTATGAAGTTGCTCTGTAGCAACTCAGAATAATGTCTTCCAGTCTTAGGTGAGTGTTCATGTCAGTAAAAATGAACATAATTAATATTCCTTGTAATATTGAGAAGTTGCTGGAACTACTTTTTTGGGGGGGGATCAGAAAACTAATTAATGTTCTTACTGAGAAGCAAATAAAAAAACTTTTGAAAACTATTACTGAATCTGATTTCAGGTATGGTTCTGATTCAAAGATTGGAGGCTGGCAGTTCCATAAAACTATTAATTTCTCTAATTTTTAAAAATATGCCAGTGCAGCTAGTTAAAATAATTTGTCTAAATTTGCACAGCAAAGAAGTAAACCTATCTTTTTTTCTGCAAAGCTTTCACAAGTTGAAGTGTTTGCTGAAATACTTAAATCAACAGAAAACAACAGCTGTGTATTCACTCCAGCATCCATTATCTGCTTGCTGTGGAAGATTATATATGTTTTTCTTTTTGATTCAAAAGTCAGAGGGTGGCTGAATTATTGCAGGAAGAGTTCTGTATGGCATTTCAGAGACTCCACAGCAACTGCATTCAACTCATGGCACCTGCGTCACATGAAACTCTTCAGAGCTCTACTTCTTTGGGTTCAAGGAAGGTGTCATATGAAGTCATGATGTCATGTAGAGATTGCAAAGGAAAACATGCCTATTATGAAAAAAATAAATAGTGCATGTAAAAGTATCTTGCAAGCCTAGCCACACAGAAATAGCAAAGACATTCTTTTTCTGGTAAATAACAATGAACAATGGCAAATCCTCTCATTATTTTTCCCAAACTGCAAGCATTGAAAAAAACATGTTCAGTGATGTGATATTAGGAAAGAGATCACATGTACTCTTGTACCCAAAGGCATTTCCAAGAGATACTTTTTTACTACTTTGTCAAAACTTGCAAATTTTGTACTGTTTTCCTCTAAGGAATAACAAAAAATAATCCTGTTGACATGTTTCTTGTGGAACTTTGACACTATGGTAACATCATTTAATAAATACAGTATAATTTTCCTGACTAGCACTGGCTGCAGCAACCAATTATCACAAGTGTATTAAGCATTATTATTTACAGTATTTGACAGCAGCATATATCTTTAAGGGTAACCTGGGGATAACTTCACACAAATTGCTTTGTCTGTGTTCTTCCTTTCTTTCTCATTTTTGAAAAGGGGTCTAACATTTCCTTTGCTGATTACAAGATCATATTTCCCAGTTTTAACTTCTGCTTTCTCTGGAATTATATAATTTCACAGACAAACACTGGAGTAAAGAGACAATTATTATTTTAAAAAGTACGGGAAAAAAAGTTGTTTGAGCAAATTATTTTCTCCTAGAACTGTTCAAATTTCTGCTGCAGAGGCATTGTAGTTTCATTAGTTCTCCAGTTATCAGCTTTTAGATTATGTAAGATACAAAAATTGAGGAGGAATAATAATAAAAATTCAGGTCAACTCTTTCCTAGCAAAAGTCAAAAGGAAAAAAGCCTTTTCTTTGCTATTAGAAGACTTGAATAAGGTCATAACAAGTTTTTAACATACCAAACCCTGTTGTTATTGCTTTAATGTTATCAAGAGGCCCAGACATGCACAGGTTCAGGGTGGCAGCCTCCTGGACTGTAAGATTTAGGACTGTATGGAAGACCCAGAGAACTACAGACCAGTCAGTCTCACTTCATGGAGCAGGTCCTCCTGGAAACTGTGCTAAGGCACATGGAAAATAATGAGGTGATCAGTGGTAGCCAACATCGCTTCAGCAAAGACAGATTGTGTTTGACAAATTTGGTGGCCTTCTACAACAGAGTTACAGTGTTGGTAGATAAGGGAAGAGCAACTGACATCATCTACCTGGATTTGCGCAAAGTCTTTGAAACTGTCCCACGCGACATCCTGGTCTCTAAATTGGAGAGACATGGATTTGATGAACAGACCACTTGGTGGATAAGGAACTGGCCGGCTGGTTGCACTCAAAGAGCTGCAGTCAAAAACTCGATGTCCAAGTGGCGACCAGTGATGGGTGGCATTCCTCAGGGGTCAGTACTGAGCCCGATGTTCTTTAACATCTTTGTTGGTGACATGGACAATGGGATTGAGTGCACCCTCAACAAGTTTGTAGACATTACCAAGGTGTGTGGCGTGGTCAACATGCTGGAAAGGAGGGATGTCATTCAGAGAGACCTGGACAGGCTTGAGAGGTGGGCCCATGCAAACCTCATGAAGTTCAACAAGACCAAAGTGGAGAGCAGCCCTGAGGAGAAACACTGGAGGGTGTTAGGTGATGAGAAGTTCAACATGAACCAGAATGTGTGCTCACAGCCCAGAAAGCCAACTGTATCATTGGCTGTTTCAAAAGAAGCATGGCCATCAGGTTGAGGGAGGTGATTGTGCTCCTCTACTCCTGCCTCGTGAGACCCTGCACCAGGTGCCACCCAAAGTCACTCTATCAATCCCCCTCCTCAGCTGGACAAGGTGAGAGAAAAAATGATCACTCGGCAAGTACCATCACAGGCAAAACAGACTCAGCTTGGGGAAAATAAATTTAGTTTATCAAATTAAATAAAACCAGAGTAGAGTAATGAGAAATAAAAGCTAAATCTTAAAACACCTTCCCCTCACCCTTCCCTTCTTTCCAGCCTCAACTTTACTTCTGATTTTCTCTATCTCCTCCTGCTGAGTGGCTCAGGGGGACAGGGAATGGAGGTTGTGGCCAGTTCATCACACAGCGTCTTTGCTACTCCTTCCTCCTCAGAGGGAGGACTCCTCACACTCTTCCTCTGCTCCAGTTTGAGGTTCCTCCTACATGAAACAGTTCTCCATGAACTTCTCCAACATGAGTCCTTCCATGGAGCGGAGTCCTTCAGGAACAGACTGCTCCAGTGTGGATTCCCTATGGGGTCACAAGTCCTGCCAGAAAATCTGCTCCAGCGTAGGCTTCTCTTTCCATGGGTCAACAGGTCCTGCCAGGAGCTTGCTCCAACACCAGCCCTCCACAGGGTCTCAGTCTTCTTTGGGCATACACCTGCTCTGGTGTGGGGTCCTCCAAGGGCTGCAGGTGGTTATCTGCTCTACCGTTAACTACCATGGGCTGCAGAGGGATAGTCTGACTCACCACAGTCTTCACCACAGGCTCTAGGGGAATCTCTGCTCTGGCACCTGAAGCAACTGGAGTGAAGGTCCTTCTACACTGACCTTGGTTTCTACAGAGTTATTTCTCTCAGTCCTCTCTCTTGATTGATGTGCAGCAGGTTGTTTTCCCCCTTCTTAAATATGTTATCACAGAGGCGCTACCACTGTTGCTGATGGGCTTGGCCTTGACCAGTGGTGAGTCTGTCTTGGAGCTGGGTGCCATTGCCTCTATTGGACATAGGAGAAGCCTCTAGCAGCTTCTCACAGAAGCCAGCCCCTGTAGCTTCTTGCTACCAAAATTTGACAAGCAAATCAAAACCACCTACAGACTAAATGTTCTAGGATGAGAGCTCTAACTTCCTAGAGAAGTTTGCAGCTGTAAATATACCTGAAGAAAGAAGCTGAAAAAGAAATTGAACTATAGTGAATTGAATATCGTGCCTGACAAATCTGGTGGCCTTTTATGGTACTGCCACAGACTTGGTAGACAAGGGCAGAGCAACTGACGTCACCTACCTGGACTTATGCAAAGCATTTGACACTGTCCCGC
>JAOXNO010000013.1:143647558-143692457 GCA_028565335.1 Limnodromus scolopaceus | reverse complement strand
CATGGCAGGGGGGTTGGAACTCAATGATCTTTAAGGTCCCTTCCAACCCTAATGATTCTATGATTCTATGATTCTATAGGGTTATCATTTTTCCAGATTACAGTTCACACTTCTGTTCTGGTAGTGTCCTAAATTCAAAGACATGACTTTCTGTGGTGAAGCTTGTTAAATCTCTATAAGAATGTGTCTATTGCAATCGTGGGAATAACAGAAGCATCTGTAGTGCTCATCAGCCTTATTGCAGATTTCATCAGTATTTCAGAAGATGTTTGTATTATCTAAGTGTCCATATTTTAGCACCAGATTGCTGCACTTTTCTACTCTAGATCAGTAAGAAGACTGACTGGTTCCCAAAGCAGCTGCTAAAGAATGACAACAGCAAAATCTCTGAACTCTGACGCAGGGGTCTGACACTGGCCTTGTCCTTTTACACAAAGTGCTATTTACTTTTTACACTTATGTCATTCATGCTTTTAAAGCATCTGTCCTTAAAGCACAAACATGACTTCATGAAAATAAACATAAAACTCTTAAGCCTCTTGTGTCCGTATAGACTTCTGCCACCTCCAGACATCTACTTGAAATCTTCCCAATTGCTTCCTATGGGAAGTTCTCTTGTGGCCCTGCAATATCCTTGTTGATTTGAAGAGAATATCTTCATTGAACTTTTACTTGTTCAAATAAGGAGTGGACTGAATTTGAAGATCTTGCTTATACTCACTTGTAATATCATGAAAACTCCAGGATAGAGTAAGAATTTGGTTTAGATTACTTCAATACATTCATTTTCAATTTCTCATAATCTTGTTGGGACAACTTCTGGTAAATCAGTGTGAAAGTGATTTTTTTTTCCTTTAATGTAGCTCATACAGTCCTATTTTGTTTTATTTTCTTTTTTATCTCTTCTGAGGATTTCTAAGCACAAGCCTTGGCCCTTTGATGGATATCTTTTTGAAGCAGTTGATAAAAAATGCTTTTGGTGATTGCGAATCCTGCAGAATTTCTTGCTTGGAGGGAGAAGAAGTAAAAACTTCTCTTAATCTTTAGAACTTGTTTACTTCGAAGTTAAAGGCCTCAGTAAAAACTTACTGAAAGTAGTCAAGACTTCAGGTTTTCACTATATGAAGAATGGCCTGACCGACAAGCTAGGCAACTACAAAGACATTTGACTCTTAGAAAGCTATTAACAGTGTGGTTGGAAACTTAAAGTTGGACTGAGAGCTAGTTACTGCAAAGTCAATCATGATCAGCTGTCTGTAAGCCACAACTAACTTAATTCTGTGTCTTACCCGCAACAGGATGCATGATTTAACACTCCACTCTTCTCTCATTTATAGACTATGGCACACTTTTGTAAAATACAGCTTGAACTTTTGTAGCACTTCCCTGATCAGACCTTCCTTTAGATCTTCAGAAAAGTCTCAGGGGCTGCAAGAACAGTATGTTCAGCCTTAACCTTATGACAGGGAAGTGCTGGAGGTATTTGAAGTGCCCCAACTATACCATAGGCTGTGCTCTTATGAAGCTGTTAGGATTATTAGGGAGTTGTTCCCTGGTAAAAGCAGATGTGCAGTAATCATGAGAAAAAGATAAAACATCTTAAGGGCACAGATAGTTTAAAATTTCGGGATGGGGGCGGGGAGTGGGGGGGAAGTAATTTTGTAATGCTGTGAAATACTTCAGAAATCCTTAAGCTCTGATGATCATAGCACGTAGTCCAACAGCAGCCTGCTCCAGTGCTGCTTCATGACAAACAGCGATAAGCACAAAAGCCATACATCTACTTACTGTCTATTGAACCTACTTATTTGAGATATTCACCTGCCAGTGTAAAATGTGCAAGAGGGCAGAACAGAAACGACTTACAAGCAGGAAAATCTTATGCTTAGTTTTCTGTCAGCAAGATTCTGTAGTCTGTTTTGTTGTCCTCCTTTTAGCCAAGAAACAGCATCCTGTACTACAAGGGGGTTCCAGAAAATTTACTTTAAATAATGCAAAATCAAGGGCAAGAACAGAGACAAGTGTGCGTTTCTCTCATTTAATGGCACTGTAACAAAAGCAGGTCTACATGTTTATTTTCAGTATTACATTTTCAAGATTGTTATTATTTCAGCACCTTAAATTGGGCAAAGCACTTCATAAACAACAAAAAAGGCCCATTTTATACCTTGAGGTAAATGAAAGGTAAAATGGATTATGTAACTTTATGAAAGGAGAGATGTAATCAATGATTGATGAAAAATGGGTTCACACTTAGTCTTCACGTAGCATGGCTAGCACATGACATACCTAAGTGCCTGTATATATCTTTATAAAGTAAAACAAGAGACAATAAGAGAAATATTGCAGGAGGGATGAAGAAGTATGCTGAGAAAGGCAAGGTCTTAGGAAAGGGAAATTTTACTGAAAAAAGTCGTTAAAATATATTTTCATACCTACAGTGTCAGTGACCTGAAAAAAAGATAACTGAAAATGAGAGAGAAATCAGAAATTTTAATAGACACCTGCTGAACATGTTTGATCTCCCAGAATAAATTAGATATCTAGCATTTTTAACACCAACACCTTTAAGTCACCCTAGAAACAGATTCTGACTCGCTGTCTCCTCAGTAACAGTTTAAATAATTTCCAGTCTGTTTATATAAAGTATAAATCCTAGCTGACCAGAAGTATAGACCTAAATAAACAATTTATTCCTATTTGCAAACTGGAAGGTCAAGGAAAGGTCTGTAATATTTTTTTTTATTATGAATTTTTATGTATCCTTTAATTTGATAACAATGTACCAGTAAGTTAAAAATGTAGAAATTAAAAAAAAAAGTTCAAAGCAGAGGCAAATCTATCCTCTTACAGTGAGTGCAAAGTCTGCAGTCTGCTCAGATCTGTTCAATAAATCCATATCCTTAAAGAAACAGCTCTCTGAAGCAGTAACCATCTCATTTCAGTTATCAGAAAAACAAAATTAAAATCATATCCTTGCTCTGAACCCTCGGAAAGTTATGTTTGGGGTATCTCAACATTTTCAGGGGTCATTTACTAGGCAATCATTTAGATAATGAGTTAATTTTATATCTAGATTTTCATGGCTGCCCATTGTAAAATATTGCAATCTTCCCCCAAATATTGTGACAATAAATTTCCAACAAAGAAATGTATATATTCACCTAAATAAAAATTGAAGTAAAAATAAATCTTTTCAAATAGCATAACTTAGATATAAAGACAGTAAGTAAAAAAAAAATATCACCAATTTGATCTTACTTCTATTACTAAAAAAGCCAACTGAGCTACTGGGTATCATTGATCTGATTTTCAAAGTACAAGTGCATACTTTTTCCTACAAATTACAATTTAAATGACAATTGAAAGTGCAGGTCATTTTTCCAAATGTTATAATATTTTAAATATAATTGAAACACCTTCTCCTGAAATAATAAAGTGGCTTTAAAAGTTATTCTTTCATTTCAAGAAGAAAGACCATTTAAAAATATCAAGTTAATGTCAAATCTGTTTTCAGTCCTGAAATATGAGCTATCACAGGAGTGCTACATAACAAAATTTGGTTTTACATTCTCAAAACTTGAAGCTATTTCATTTTTTCTAAATTACATATTTGGTGGTCCTGGGTAGAGCTTGACTCCCAGTAATTATTAGTCATGTGGGAAGCTGAGGGTCAAGATCCTGTTCCAACTAGTATTCCAGTACTTATGCAAAGTGAATCAGCTCTATCAGGAGCAATACCATAGCATGAATAGCAAATACACTGGTAGCAATCTGGACATGGAAAGATTGTAAACCAAGAAACTCAACAATTTTCTTCTTCATCCCAAAATTGTCTAAAACCAAAACCAGTCTTGAGATATCTTTTTCCTGCTTTTTCTATGTTAGCGCAAATTCTACCTCAGGGCTTAATAAAAGCAGTATGTGTTCTTATGAAAAGTTTCAGTTTCCACTATATCATATAGTATAATCCTTTTAAAAAACACACACATACACATAACAGTTTCCAGGAAGTACCATTTCCCACTATAGCCTCTGCAGAAACGCAATAGTATGTCTCTACAAAGATAGAATCATAGAATGGTTTGGGTTGGAAAGGACCTTAAAGATCATCTAGTCCAACGCCCTGCCATGGGCAGGGACACCTTCCAGTAGACCAGGTTGCTTAAAGTCCTGTTCAACCTGGCCTTGAACTCCTCCAGGGATGGGGCAGCCACAGATTCTCTGGGCAACCTGGGCCAGGCTCTCACCACCCTCACGGTAAAGAATTTCTTCCTGAGATCTCGTCTAAATCTCCCCTCTTCCAGTTTAAAACCATTACCCCTCATCTTGTCACTCCCCTCGCTCACAGAGTCCCTCCCCATCTCTCTTGTAGCCACTTTAGGTACTGGAAGGGGCAGTTTATTAGGTCTCCATAGAGTCTTCTCTTCTCCTGGCTGACCACCCCCAACTCTCTCAGCCTGTCCTCACAGAAGAGGGGCTCCAGCCCTTACAGCATCTCCGTGGCCTCCTCTGGCCCCACTCCAACAGGCCCATGTCTCTCCTGTGCTGAGGCCCCAGAGCTGGAGGCAACACTGCAGGGGGGTCTCCCCAGAGGGGAGCAGAGGGGCACAATCCCCCCATTCACCCTGCTGGCCACACTGCTGGGGATGCAGCCCAGTATGTGGGGGGCTTTCTGGGCTCTCAGCGCACATTGTCGGCTCATGTTGAGCTTCTCAACTACCAATACTCGTATCCCTTTGTCTAAGAGGATCCTCTGACACTCTGTAAACTCAGGCCAGCACTTCCAAAACTTACCTACAAACCAGAGGCCTGTCAAACAGAACTGATTTTCTGCAGAAGCCTGGCATCCACTGCAACCTGCACTGCTGGACTGGAACTATGGTACTTCCACATTTCCCTTCTTTTCAGAAATGCTGTCTGGATAGAGTTTGAGGATTCTATAAAACCTGCCCAGGATTTACAGGTATTTCGTTGCTCTTCAGGCTGGTACTAATCTGCTGCAGGTTATTTAACTGTCACAGCTTTTCAAATGTTAATATCTCCTTGGCATGAAGTGACAATTCTAACATATCCTGGAAACATCTTTAAACTTAAAATGGATGCACACTGAATATGCAGCCATTCTTATGCCTCTCATAATCACAATTACTATCCACATTTGTGTGTGACATACGTACAGCAACCTTGTCCATAGCTGTCAGAAATCAGAAGATGAAAATGCTATTCTTGGGTAAGGATTATAAAGTAAGGTTATACCTATGCAATTGGTGCCACTCTATGATTAACAGCATTTTTAGTCAGTTCATTAGTTTGTAGGAACATAGAATCATAGAATAGCTTATGTCGGAAGGAACCTTTAAAGGTCATCTAGTCCAAGCCTGCCTACATGAGCAGGGGCATCTTTAAGTTGATCAGGTTGCTCAGTTGCCCTGTCCAACCTCTCCTTGAATGTTTCCAGGGATGGGTCATCTACCATCTCCCTGGGCAACCAGTTTCAGTATTTCACCACCCTAATCATAAAAAATTTCTTCCTTATTTCTAGTCTGAATCTACCCTTTTTTAGTTTAAAACAATTACCCCTTGTCCTATCACAACTGCGGCTGCTAAAAAGGTTGTCCCCATCTTTCTTATAAGCCCCCTTTAAGTACTGAAAAGTTGCAATAAGGTCTCCATGGAACCTTCTTTTCTTCAGGCTGAATAACCCCAAGTGTCTCAGCCTTTCCTCACAGGAGAGGTGCTCCATCCCTTTGATCATTTTTGTTGGTGTCCTCTGGACTGACTCCAATAGATCCATGTTTTTCCTGTGCAGAGGTCTTCAAAACTGGACTCAGTACTTCAGGTGGGGTCTCACCAGAGTGCAATAGAAGGCCAGAATCACCTCCTTGATCTACTGGCCACATTTCTTTTGATGCAGCCAAGGATACAGGGATTGGCTTTCTGACTGTGAGTG
Organism: Limnodromus scolopaceus; assembly: GCA_028565335.1. NCBI lineage: Eukaryota > Metazoa > Chordata > Aves > Charadriiformes > Scolopacidae > Limnodromus > Limnodromus scolopaceus. Next base: position 143,686,504 of record JAOXNO010000013.1, on the reverse strand, counting down.
CACACTGCAGGCTCTCCAACTTCTCATCCACCAATATCTCCAAGCCCTTCTCGGCAGATCTGCTATCAATCCCTTCATCCTGAAGCCTCTATTGAAAGTGGTGATTGTCCCAATCCTGGTGTAGGACCCTGCACTTGCCCTTGTTGAACCTCATAAGGTTCACACAGGCCCACTTACCGTCCAACTGGTTCCTCATTCACTGAACAGTCCACCTGTCAAAGCCTTACCTCTCCATTTTAGAGAGAAGCATGTTGTGTGAGATAGTGTCATGTTCCATTTTAGTTGACTTCTGATGGCTGAAACTGTGTAAGTTGTTGAGCATCCGCGGAGAGACTTTTAACATTATGAAAAAATATTTAAATAATAATGTCTGAAATAGTTCATTTTGGTGGAAAACTCATGAAATACCTTTTTTTTTTTAAATTGTGGAAATTTTAAAAATAATTTATTTTAAACTTTTACTGAGACAGGCCTTATGACTCTTTGCTTTATGCTTATACCAGATGCTTATTCCTTGGACAAAGAGATCAATTTTTGGTGAAAATTGACTTCATATATACTGCTTAATGTTGCTGTTGCTTTATTGTTCTCATAGTTTCCAGCTGTGCTATTCACATACAGAATACCTTTGCTCAAAGCACTGTGCAGGTATAGAGCACAAAGAGACTTTTTTAAGGCTTTAATTTTTTTTAAACTTTATCTAGAAAAGAGGAGATTAAATATTAGATAGAAGAAAACTGTAGAGGAGTGCAAGGAAATCTGAGACAAGGGTGGTTAATATAATAGACTCTGCTCTCTTCATTGAAGCCAAGGAAAGTGCCATAGATGACTTTGTAAGAGAAATATGAATTACTTTGGTGGATGACTATACAAGTCATTTCAGAGAACACTGGTGGTCACAAAACCACTGGTTTGAAAATGTACTTGGTACAAGGGATGACAGCAGTTTGTATCATGGGTGACCAGTGAAGTAAATTAAGACAAAGAAAATAGTGGGTCAGACAGACCTTTTTTTTTCAACTTATTTGGAGTAAAACTTAGTTTTATGAATTGTCAGCGCTGATACAGTTACTATAATACGATGTGTATAAGTTTTTTGAATGTGTCAGAAACTGAAAGGTATCCCTCTCAGTACAGTATTTGCATAATAAGACGTACATTCCTACAACCTAGTTCTAGTAGACCTCCAGTCAACAGTATATGGGGAGAAGAATACCTTTTCAAACAGTAAATCAGAGGATATGAGTTAGGAGCCTCTTATCTTCGTTATTTATACAGAGACCCTAACATAGAATGCCAAAGCTTGGCAATGCTATTACAGCCATCAAATTACACTTATATTTTTTTAAACCTTCATTTTAGGACGTATGTGAAGAACAATAGGCAAAATTGCTGCAAATTAAGTAAGGGCTTTGAGAGATCATTCCATATTCCCGTAGAAGATCTACTCCTTGTATAAAATTAAGTCTTTGATTTTCTGATGTTTTGTTTAGCATTTTCCACAGTATGTCTTGTTCTTCATGAATAAAATTCAGGCATTGAATATTTTACAGAGCTCATTTATATGGGAAAGGAATCATTTGCCAGGTAAGACCAGATTTTCACAGTATTATATTTTGATAATAAGTGGTTTTAGAACAGCCTGTAAATTGTTGTAACTCAAGCAAAAGCTCAGGTTTCACTGACAAGTACTCGTCCTATAAATTCTAAAAAACTTTAAAAATTATTCCTCCTTTGGAGACCATGAGACATGCTTAAGATCTTTTCTCATGCCATTTTCTGGCCAAGTCCAGGCCTAATTTTATATTCTTGGTAAGACACTCATCAAGGATGAATGAGATTTTGAGACTGATGGCATTTATGCTTGTACAGAGAATAAGAAAACTCTTAAACCATTGACTTAGAACTCATATTTCCCAATATCCAGTCTGGAACTATAAATACAATGGTATCCCATTAAAAAGAAGGAAGGCACAAACTTTCCTCTAATCCTGGTTTTCCTTTGAGCTGTATTCTGAAAAAAATTTTAAAAAGAAACAAACTCACTTATTTAGATGTTACAGTATTTGATACTAAGTATATTAATATTTTGGTTGTTATTCATTCATTTTTATTCCATACTTCATGATAATGTTTAAGATTATAAAATACCTGCTATGTGTTCTAGAAATAATCATTATATTCATATTGGTTGTGTACAGGGAGTTTTACTAATGGCAATAGTAAAAATACTAATAAAGGAAAGAATTAATAGGTCACTGATTGAGTCACACATGCATTTGCAGAAGTAATGCAATCACACGTTCCCTTAATAAAGCATTAAGATTCTGATTTAAATAAATTCATACTGGGCTTCTATGAACATCACAAGTTATTAGCATCTTTCATAAATACATATTTAAAACTTCCTTCTTAATGTATATTATTCTATGTAGGATAATAGTTACTACTGGAAGATGTGGTCTGTTAAATAATTGTAAAATTAAATTAATGATGTTGAATAGTGTAGCTGCTGCTTGAGCTATTTTTATCAGAATGTATATGTGGGTAGTTTTTAATTTCAGATCCAGACAGTTGTACAATGAGTTATTGGCAGAATCAGGACATGAAGTTACACAGCTTATCCTCTGTAGGAGGAATTTTCAGTGGATTTAAGCAAGCACTGTTGGTGGACAAATATAAGCTTAAGCACCCCTGTACTACATTGATTGGTTTCAACAAGTTCAATGCAGCAAAGCAGTTTCATGTTAACAAATAGAAGATGAAAGTGTGAATAACTGGAGAATCTAAACCAGCACCAGGTATTTTAAAGGGGTAAGTACTGTACCTTTCTGGGGTCTTAATCAATCTCCTTTAATTGAAGAAGGGGATAAAAAGTAGGAAATTATAATTTTTATCATCTTTATACTGGAGGAAGTAAGGAGCAATTATTAATTAGCTGCCCATAAAGTATCATGAAGTCCATGATAGAGGGTGGAATTAAATCCAGAACGATTATGTCCTACTTTAGTACATTAATCAGTCATTTCTACAGCAACTCCCCAAAATTATTTTCTCCCTGAAAGTCTCCTTCATTTTATAAATAGAAATCATCATTTAGACCAATTATTTCTTTCTTATACCAGTGAGCACAACAGAGCAGAGAGATAGCAAGGCCATTGAGGAAATAAATATCACTGCTAAGCTAAAGTGCCGTGTTCAAACAACTCCAAAACTTCAGCAACAGTTGCTGCTAAGAAAACATCTATCAACGCTTTTCCAACTCAATCATTTGTTAACAATAAAGTTTAAAACCAGATTTCTGTTGAAGCGACATGAGAATGGGTATATTCCAAAGGGACAGCATGATAGGGCATAAGCAATCCAGGTCAAAAGAGGAAGTACAAAATCCTGTTCCTGGAGCAGAACATCCCTATTCACCAGTACTTGCTGTGGTGGACAGGTTGGAAAGCAGCTTTGCAGAAAAGGACCTCAGGGTCCTGGTGTTCACCAAGTGGACCATGAGCCAGTAATGTGCCTTTTTATCAGAGAAGACTAATGTTATCCTGGGATGCATTAGGTGGAGTATTGACGGCAGACTGAGAAAGGGGATCCTTCCCCTCCACTCAGTACTGGTGAGGCCACACCTGGAGAACCATGTGTAGTTCTGTGCTGCCCAGTACGAGTGAGACATGGAACATACTGAAATGAGTCCAACCATGACGAGCCACAAAAATGATTAAGGGATTGGAGTATCACTCATACAATCATAGCCTGAGAAAGCTGGGACCATTTAGCCTGGAGAAGAGAAGGCTCAAGAGGGGGACCTTATCAATGTATATAAATATCTGAAGGGAGGGTGCAAAGAAGATGGAGTCAGGCTCTTTTCAGTGGAGCCCACTGACAGGACAAGAAGCAATGGGCACAAACTGAAACACAGAACGTTCCATATGAACATAAGGAAACACTTCTATACTGTGAGTGTGACTGAGCACTGGTACAGGTTGCCCAGGGAGGTTGTCTCTCACTGGAGATATTTGAAAGCCATCTGGATGTGGTCATGGGCAGACTGCTGTAGGTAGCCCTTTTAGAGCAAGACCATTGGAGCAGATAACTTCCAGAGGTCCCTTTCAACCTCAATCATTCTGTGATTCTGTGATTTAGTTTAACTGATGGCTTTTACTGGTACTAGGGTGACAAAAGCAAAAAACATACCAGAGTCCTATATTTCATTAATATAGCAAAACAGTTTACAGCAACAAGTGGGAACATGGACACTAATGATCAAGTTGACTCCTCAGAAACAGACTAAGCAGGAGCCACATCCTCACCATTCATTTATGGGTATGAAGGATGCTAGAGCAGAAACTTATTTTTTTATATTTTCAAAAATGCTATGAAACTGCAATTTTATGTACCGAAGGCAGAGATTAAGATACATTCTTAATCTAAAGTGAGATCATTCTGACATTTGTACCAGCAGGTTTGCTATTGCTCTAGCTAACACTCTTCAGAAACAATCTGCAGGAGAGCCTCGCTGCAATCAGTCTCATTTTCCTGAGCAAGCTCAGGTTTCCCTTAACTGTGGAGAGCTCTGTGCTCAGCTGGGGTCATACTTGCTCCAGAAACTTAGGTACTAAATTGGCTCCAGACTTGTAGATACATACAAATTTCACCCCAAGGAACCATCTTTGTCTTAATAAGTTTATGGTAACTAACCTGTAGCATCATATGCCACATACTAGTTTTCAGGAAATGAGCTCTTAACGTCACTCTAAATCTGATCATAGAATCATAGAATCATAGTATCATACGGGGTTGGAAGGGACCTCTGGAGATCATCTAGTCCAACCCCGCCGCCGGAGCAGGTCTACCTAGAACACGTTGTACAGGAACTTGTCCAGGCGGGTTTTGAATGTCTCCAGAGAAGGAGATTCCACCACCTCCCTGGGCAGCCTGTTCCAGTGCTCTACCACTCTCACAGTAAAGAAGTTCCTCCTCATGTTTAGGTGGAACTTTTTATACTCAAGTTTGTGCCCATTCCCTCTTGTCCTGTCACTGGGCACCCCTGAGAAAAGACCAGCCCCATCCTTCTGACACCCACCCTTTAAGTATTTGTAAGCATTGATCAGATCCCCCCTCAGTCTTCTCCAGACTAAAACGACCCGAGTCCGTCAGCCATTCCTCATAGGAGAGATGCTCCAGGCGCTTAATCATCTTTGTGGCCCTTTGCTGTACCCTCTCCAGCAGTTCTCTCTCCTTCCTGAACTGGGGAGCCCAGAACTGGACACAGTACTCCAGATGGGGCCTCACCAGGGCAGAGTAGCGGGTCAGGATGACCTCCCTCGACCTGCTGGCCACGCTCTTCTTGATGCACCCCAGGGTGCCATTGGCCTTCTTGGTCACAAGGATACATTGCTGGCTCATGGTCATCCTGTTGTCCACAAGAACTTCCAGGTCTTTCTCCTCTCCAACAGGTCAGCCCCCAACCTGTACTGGTGCAGGGGGTTATTTCTCCCCAGGTGCAGCACCCTACACTTGCCCTTGGTAAATTTCATTAGGTTTCTCTCGGCCCAACTCTCCAGCCTGTCCAGGACTCTCTGGATGGCGGCACAGCCTTCTGGGGTGTCAGCCGCCCCTCCTAGTTTTGTGTCATCAGAAAACTTGCTGAGGGTACATTCCATCCCTTCATCCAGGTCATTGATGAAATTCATTGATATTCTCTTATAACTACGTCCTTGCACATGTAGTTTTCTTACACAGAAAACAGCCAGTGAAAGAATATATGGATGTCAACATGTTGTGAATGTAGACCTCTGTGCAACTAACTGTAATCTTGAAAATGAATTAAATCAATCTGAAGAATAAGAAAGGGTGTGTGCCAAATTCTGCCGCTTTGTAACATTATCTGTACAACTGCTACAGAGAAGATAAGGAAGTGCAGAAAGCCAGTATTGTGGCAACAAATGGGATCTTGCCACTCATTTTAAAATCCATTTTGAAAACAAATTTAGCTTGGTGAGAGATACGAAAAAAATGAAGAAGAATGTTATAATGAAGAAATCCTATTCTACCCCTGTCCAAGGTATGTGTCAGAGAGATAAAGTTTAGCCCTTTATGAAGCCACTTTTATATAACTTAAAGAACCAAGACTGCCAAAAGAAGAATAGACTGTTTTATTGCTTGTCAGCTCATTTTTAAAGAGAATGCCTTGTTAGAAAAATCACTAAAATTTAACCTTTTTATCTCTGATCCTCATATTCATGTTCATATCTGTTCAGTGACACAAAACACTTCTAGTATTTTTCAGTCTTCCTATTGCTTCAGAACATAGCTATATTTGAACAAACTCTCTTATCATCTACCATGGTCATTGCAAACACAAATGCTAAATAAGAAGTTTAATGTAGTATAAAAGAAGAGTCCTGCATTCAGAGAAAGTTGTAACTCTCCATACCTCTTTTAGAGGGTATTTTTCAGGTTTCCAGACAAATAGCAAGGGCATCTCCTTAGGTTAAGTGACTTTCTATTTTTCCAGTTGTACTCTGTTGACTAACACAGAAGTAAATCTGGCATGCAAACAAATAGGAAAGAAAAGTAGGAAATCCTCTGATGTTATTATCTCCACATGTACAAAGCACACTATGGAAAACACACATCACTTAAAATTCATAGCACCTCAGTGAGACTTGATCCTGGCCTTATAGATGCTACCCTTATAGCTTTGTCTGCCTCATGCTGAAGATATCAATATAACAAAGGTGAGAGAAAAGGATAGTGTCACAATAAAAACAGCTTTTCTGTATTATTGTTGGATGAGAGTGATTTCTTCCTCACCGTATCACACAGGTGATTTTCTTAGCATAATCCATAAGAAGTATTTATACTTTCAGATGAATATCTGAACTGCTGTATTGGTGAATCCTTGGCTTTGTCTGTCAGTTGTTGCTTGGAGTTATAGAGCAGATATTTCTTCATTGATATGTAATGGTCATGAAGCACCATATATAATAATTCAAACAGAATTAAAATGGCTAGTAATTACTGCCAAAAACATGAGCACATTTCAGGCTCCCTTTTCACAGTATGAAAGACTGCAAAGTAGTGGAGTAGTAGCAGAATCACTATCTTTTGTATAAAATGTAAATGAGTTTTCAGCTGATTTTTTTTTAAATTCATGTATATTTTGACCCTGAGCTGTAGAGTCATTAGTAATGAAAATCTTAAAAATACAAGTCAGCTTATCCTAACAATGAACATTTTTTTTTCTGAAGGAGCGGTAAGAGAAGACTAAGCTGTATGTCTCTCTGATCCCTGCTGTTTTATGATTTTTAGGACTTTACTAATGCATAAAAATTTCAGACAATTGCTTTAATTGTGTGACTAGTAACCACTGAGCAGTTTCTTTTGATAAAAACTCCTCATTGCATTCTAGTCAGTATTTAATGAAAGCAAATATCACAACTAATAGCTGCATAGTCACACATCTCTTTGTTTTAAACTGTTTTTCCCTGAATACAAACAGCCTTTAATTTTCATCTCTAGATAAAATTAAAAATCTCTCCCAGACCTTTCAAGTAAGGTATTTTGCTAGTTTACAAAACTAATTAGTGTAATAATCCTCTGTATTTATGTAGCATCTTTAATCTCAGTGTCTCCAAGTCTTTAAAGAATATTCCTTAGATTTTATAACACCCTTGAAAAGGAGGTGATATCTGGGTCAAACCTGTACAGCTGCAGAGCTCATGGGAGTTCACTCATCTTAACAGGCTGTGCAATCACAGAAACTGTCCTGTAATTGGAGAGGCTGTGTCTAACTCACAGAAACAGAAGCCAATTCTAGGCAACACCTGTACTTGATAATAACTAAGAAAAACAAAACAAAAAAAACCCAACCAAACCCAAAACCCACCAAAAAAGCACAGCTTTTTGCATTGCCCTGATTCTTCATGATAGCCCAATTCTCCCTATCTTCCTGTTAAACACTTGGGAGAGAATCTTTAAAGGAATCATCAGAGTAAAAGATTCAGTTCAGCAATAATTTGTAGAACCTGAACTTGAGCTACTTTTTCCTGCCTAAGCTTACTGAAAGATGCTTATTAATTTAAATGGCATAAGATGGTGTGATTTTCATACAAAGAAAACAGAAAAAAAAAACAAACCCAAATGTTAGGACCTCTGTTTACTTCGTCACCTGTTTTCAGCATCGTCTTAATTGTCCTTCTTCTGTTCATGTGGTTTTGATTTTCATTTCTTATTGCCTCGTTCAACAAGTGGGTCCAGAAACTACAAAAATTTCTGAACATGTTATTATTTCTCTTATGTATGAAATGAAATTTATACGTTAATCTTTGCAAGATTGGGAATTAATTTTACCAGAATTGTAAGAAGAATGAAAAGTAAATGATTTGGAAAATTGTAAGTCATGAAGTGACCAGATGAGAAGCAAATACTTCACTGTTATCACCAGGAAAAGAGCTCCCTCATAATGTTTAGCAGGTTCATTCTTATAGATGTATTCAGACTGGTAAAGGAATCAAGCTATGCACTCTCATTATACCATCTTTAGTGCTTCTATAGTTTCTACAGGTTGTGTTAATACCATGTGGATAGGATGGGTGCAAATAGTTTAGGAGAAAGGTTCATGGAATTGGAAGATGACTCATGAAAAGGAATAAAAAGGAATGTTTTAATATATTCTATAGTATGTTATATATTACACCTTACATGTTACATACAAGATATATCATCTCATGTATCACATATCATATATTTATTATAGAAAGAATCACAGAGTCATTTTGGTTGAAAAAGACCTTTAAGATCATTGATTCCCAACTGTTAACCTGACACTGACAAGTCCACTACTAAACCATGTCCCTTGGCACCACCTCTATACATCTTTTAAATACCTCAACCACTTCCCTGGGCAGCCTATTCTGATGTTTATCAACCCTTTCAGTGAAGAAATTTTTCCTAATATCCAATCTAAACTTCCCCTGGTGCAACTCTAGGCTGTTTCCTCTCATCCTATCGCTTGTTCCTTGGGAGAAGAGACCAACCCCCATTCCGCTACAACCTCCTTTCAGGAAGTTGTAGAAAGCGTAATGTCTACCCTCAGCCTCCTTTTCTCCCAATTAAACAACCCCAGTTCCCTCAGTAACTCCTCATAAGACTTGTTCTCTGGAACCTCTACCAGCTTCTTTGCCCTTCTTTGGATGCGTTCCAGGACCTTAATGTCTCTCTTGTAGTGAGGGGCCCAAAACTGAACACAGAATTCGAGGTGGTGCCTCACCCGTGCTGAGCACAGGGTTCAGTTCCCTAGTGCTGCTGGACACACTGATACGAGGTAGGCTACTATTCACCTTCTTGTCCAGGTCAGCACACTGCCAGCTCATATTCAGCCAGCTGTTGACCAACACCCCCAGGTGCATTTCTGCTGGGCAGCTTTCCAGCCACTCTTCCACAAGCCTATCAAGATATCTTGATCCCTCAAAAAATTGACGTTTGCTTTAGCTAAATGGAAATTGGAAAGATAGACTATAAGTAATTCCATAAGCAACTTTCCAGCCCTCCAGCGCAGTTGGAAATCATTTCTTCTGGCAATGTAGATTAAAGACTCAGAGCAGTGAGTGTCAAGTGTCAATGAAGAAAAGTAAAAGCAGCAGTCACAACAGACCAGTGCAGTGATTCTGCTTCTGGATGAATTCCAAGGGCCTTGCCGAGTGGAGCATCAGTACTGCAACATTTAATGTTTGTCAAAGCAGACCTACCTTCATGCTGTGGGAAGTACTTTACATTTTAAGTTCCTTGAAATTTAAAACCATTAGCTTATCACAAGTTTTAATACTTTCTCTACCTGCTCTGTTAATTATCAGGGTTTTGTTCTTCCTCACGCACCCACATAATCCTTCTCCATGATCCTTCAAAGAAATCATCATGTTGGCATTTTGACAGTTCACTTATTTCCGCGCAGTAAACTTTTGTGTCATAAACATAGTGTTATGATTTTGTGAAGAATGAAGAATAAGCCTTAAGTGGAAAGAGAAAGACCATTTTTATTCAAACACAAATGTCAACAATAGTGGCTGGGAGGAAATAGAACATTAACATGTTAGAAATAGAACAAAGACAACTATTTGCAGAACCATTATCTTTTTTCTTCCAAACTTTTTATATATATTTCCACAGATACAGATACTTATGTACAGTCATAAGCATCTGTGTACATGTGAATGTAATCCCTTTATCATGTTCCATTTTTCTTGCTATGTAGCTGATAGTTACTCAAAAGAACAAGATTTTTCAACAAGTTCTTATTGTATAAGATCTTGTATAAATATTGTATAAAAGCCTAAGCCTAAAGAGTAAAAAACAATATTCCTTTACCTTCAAATATTGCTAGAGTTTCCAAGTTGCTTCTGTTACAGGTTTTTTTTTTTCATTAGAAGTGACCAAATTTTTACTTATTACTCATTTCATGCCTTTTTCTTTTTTTTTCTCTCTGTCTTTATGTTTTGTCAGATATTTTCATAAGGTTTTCTTAAATGTTATGATACTTAGCACTGCCCTTTCTTCTTAATTCAAGATATGTGGTATCAGCTTTCTGACTGCAACTAAGTATGAATGATTATAGTGGAATATGAACTGCACTAGATGCCAGCATGATTTAGCTAGAATATTGACTTCTGGACTTTGGATCAACTCCCCAAAGGACTGGTGTGGAGAACTCAGTTCAGTGTAATCTCTAACTTTAAATTAAGTTCTATGAATGTCTGGGGTTTTCAACAACATAAAAAATAAATTAATTTATTCCTAGATTCCTTCCAGCTGGTAAAATTACTGGTATAATACTTCTGTAATATAAACCAGTATCAATATAAAATTTAACTGCATTTTCCCATTAGACATAAACCGGAAGGTGTTTTCCCCCTTCAAATCTCTCTATTTCCTGAGTTTAACCAACACTTTTCTTTCTGTGGTAGACCATTTTATGCAAGATCTGCTGCTTCTAAACCCATGTTTAAGAGAAAAAAAATTTCCTAAACTATCCAATATAGACATTTTTTTTAGAACTGCACATAAAATTCTGACTGAAGTACAGACACTGAGAAGACAATTGTAGAGGATTTTCAGAAATCTGAAAATCTGAGATATTTGGAATATCTTTATCTTCCCATACCTTTAAATCCTTACCAGATTTACATTCAAAGTATCCTATTCCGGATATCATAATAATATCTAGGAATTTACTTTACCAGACCATTTATTGAATATTTCATAGTTCTGGTGTCTAAGGGAGCTCAGTTGGTTTGAAAAATGTCTTCTTGTAGAGTGACAAAGTCTATTTTAGAGTTGAGACATCTGACTTCTTCCATTTAAATCAAATGTTCAATTTGGTTCATTTCTGAGAAGTCACTCTTAACTTTAAAATGATATGACATTGCTTTGTTGTTAGTTTTTTTTGTGTTTGTTTTTTTTTTAACCAGTAGCATTTTTAGGTTTTTTAACTTTGGCCTTATTATGCCCTATAAATTCTTTTTTACTTGTATACTTATTAGACATTACTGAAAAGTAAAACTGCATTGTAACTGCAATGCTTGGCTGATGTGAAAAGCACGCTGCATTTGGCTGTTTTTCCAATTCTTACTTCAAGAAAATCTTACTTATTCAGAGTTCCAGATTAAATTGGTAGAATTTAGAACATGTTTAATCTATATAAACCTGTTGTTTATTCTTGCCTTTCAAAAACTCACATTTTGGAGGAACTCAATGCATCTAAAGATCGATTCTTATGCATATTCTATTTCAGTAATCACATCAACAATAATTTTGTCCCTGGTTGAGAATGTAGCAAATGCCAGCTAAATGTGTAAAAAACCTGTTTGAGAATGATCCAGAACCTTTATCCAAAAGGGATAGTATGTTTTCAACAAGCCCATTTCCCTAAACAATGACACACCTCCAAACACTTGTAAACCTCAGCTGGAAAAAAGAAAAAAGAAACAGTAACAACAACAAAAACCCCACAATATTTATCCAATAAACCTTAATTTAAAAGTGGTTTCAGGGTATAATCAGAAGCATGACTCCAGTGAAATATGTGTGTATCATATTTGAAGGGAGTAGGAGTAGAAGTACATAGTAGCTTTCTTTTGATAGAACAGCTTAACTTGATTATTTGACTAGCATGTGCCTTTACAAAAATACATGCAGACTTCACAGTGAAATCAACACAGACGGAATAATATAATCAAGATATTTTTAATTTCTTGAGTCAATTTGGGTTTCATTTCTATCACCTAGTTTTGATGCTTCTCTTTATCTTTTGGACTGAATCCCAGAATGTCTCTACCTTATAACACTTCAAAAATAAGATAAAACAAAACAAACAAAACCAAACCAACCAATCGAACAGAATGCTCCCCTCTCATCCACTAAGCTACTCTCTCTCAATTGAACTTCTGTCATATGATGCAGCATAGGTCAATGGTATAAAGTTATAAATATTACAAAATGTTGTAAGTGTTATATTTTGAAAAGATTATTTTGAATTAATTGAAACTTAAATTAAGATACATTAGTTTATATAACTTCATACTCTACATTGAAAATATTCCATCAGTTTAAAGCCAGAACATTGAAACAATGTTCATAATTTTTATTATGTCCTGCTGATAATTATCAGTCCTCCCAGAAATGTAATACCAAGCTAGGAATAGATGTTGAATGTTCCATTTAGATTTCCATACAATGGGTTTTTGAGTGACAAGTTAAAACTGTTAGAAAAGATAAAAGATTCTGAGTCACTAAAATACACAGTTCAATGAATGACATTGGAGTAGGGAACATCTACAAAACCCTCCAGACTGAGGTTTTGGTTCATGAATAGTACTTTTAATTGCAAAGTCAACAATTCTGCAAAATAGCAATTACTTTTCTTTACAAAATATTTAAGGAGGAATAAATTTTTCCACATAAATTCCAAATGTTAATAGTTTTAATAGTTCCATGAAAAAGTACAGATTCTCCAAATATCAAAATAAAACTGATATGTCTGAAAGTTTTACAGCATCAAAGCTTTTTTTCTGAATAAATACACCTATTAAGTTACAAAAAGGAGAGACATACATTATTACAATCAAAGTACATCCATACAGAGTAGCTGTTTTATCAGCTTATAGAAAAAGTTACGTTTAAAATTATGTGAAAGGAATTTTAACTAAAGTGTCAACCTATCACCATTAAAAATAGTCACTATTGCTATATGTCAATTGCATTTTTCTATTAATTCTTTTCTAAGATGTTACTAAATATCCCCAATAATGCTTTTTCATTCTTCGAGAAAGACTTTGTTAATGCAAGAATAGAAATCACTGAGAAATATGAGATAAGGCAATCCGTTTTCTTTGTTAAGCCTTGTGTCTCTACAAGCTCTTACTCATATCATGGGCAAGGAAATGAAGTAACAGTTATTGGAGGGATAGGATCAGCTTTAGGGAGAAGTGAAAGAATTATTCTTCATTTAACTCAAGAATAAAACTCCCAATAAACCAATATAGTCAGAAATTTCTCCCATACTGAGGAGTGAAGTTCAAATTCAGAGAGTTTAAGTTCATATTCACACCATGCTTGGCTTGAATGCCTTATTAGGAATCAATGGCTTTTCCTAGTCTGATAAGATTTGCTTCAGAAAGAATTTGGTGGTTATGGCACAAGATGATTGTTAAGATTTAGGTGCTGGCTGTACCACAAGCTCTGGATCCATATTGCCGTGACTTCTCAGGCTGACAGTCAACAAAAATTCTCTGATTAACCAGCAAGGCAGTTTTTATTTTGACTGCAGTTTGGACTTTGTGAAGTTCCCCTTTATTCCAGGGAAAGAAATGCAGGCCTAAGGATTTTCATTCATGACTGAGATCTTCTCTTAAACTGGGTACCTAAGTAGCTCAAACCACACGTCTTTGTAGCCCTGAGTGTAGCAGTTTAGTCTCAACCACAGCTATCTGATGTGGTGCTAATGTAGCTTTGTGATCTGGGGTGAATCAGCTTCTTTGTATTTCAGTTCCCTGTGCTATGGTGTGGAATAACAGCACTTCTGCAGTTTAAGGGAGTAATGTTAGAATCCCAGAATATCAGAAGTCTTTCTATGCTAAAATATTATGCTAAAGAGAATTATGCATAAAAAATACCTTAGCAAGAATGAGAACCCGAGGAGTCATAAACACTGTCGTTAGAGTGGATATTGGAGACTAGGGATGAATAATTTCCAGTTCTCTGGCTATCCTTAGGGATAGAAATTATGTATATAGTGTGGCAAAGAGCTTTCTTTGAATCAGCAAGTGGGTGTCTACCCCCCAAAGAAAAAGCGAAAAAGTGGAAAAATGAGCCAAAATAGCATTTTGTGCATTCAAAATGGTTTGCTTTTTTTTTCCCATTTTGGTCACTGTAACTGCCTTGTCTGCTATGATGGCAAATCACAAGAGGATATGGAACAAGTTCAAACCACAGATACACAATAGTTTACTAACCGATCAGGCAATGCAACCAAATGGAATAAAAATGCCTAGCCAAAAAGCGTGCAAATTCCAGCATCAATTTTGAATATGTTATGTCTTGTCATGACCAATACAATTTTTTTTCAACCTCTGCTTTGCCATTGTTAGCCCCAAATACTTGCTAATAACTAGTATTGAGGTTGAACAATTTAGTATTTAGCAAACTGATATGTACCATTAAGTCATTCATTTGCAACCCAGACATTATACAATTTGACTTATTAAACTAATGAGATTTGTGTGAATTTCTAAGTCTGCATATAAAAAATTTTAAAAATCCTCAGTTTTCAATTAACAAAAAAGCAGACTAATCTGAAATCATGAATTACTCTAATACATCTGAATGAAGAATGTATCTGAAATATGTGGGAACTACTCTCAGAGAATCTAGGAATTTTTGAGATCTGTTTGCTCAGGTCCAATAAAAAAATACACATGATGTTTACCTTTGTGCACCTTTTGGACACCTGCTCTTGGTTTCCCTGATGCCCCACAAAATTCATAGGTAAAGCACCAGAGACAGGAGAGAAAACATCAAAGTTAAAGACTTCATTGTTGAAAAAAGATTCTTTAAAGGACCAAACCCAGTGAAGGAAAATCCATTCAGTTAATTTCAAATATTTTTTCTGAATTAAAACCAAAATAAAATTATATTACTTGCATACATCATAAACTTCTGCTTTTGTTTGTGTGTATCCTGTTTAATCCACACCTATAACCCTTTATCAGATTTTTTGTTTAGGTCCTTACGTTGCAATCTCTGTAGACCAAGGTTATTATCTTATCACCAAACATATGACAGTGTATTTTCTCTCTAGGATTTTATATCGCTTTTGTTTTGGTAGTATCAAAGGACAAATGATATTGTTATATTGCAAATCTGTTAACTTAAAATTATATATTTTGATGAAAAGTTGTAACTCTTATAACCCTTCATACAGATAATTTCATTTGTGTTTTGTTCCCCAATTATCACCAAATGTTAACTCTTGCATTTTCTTATTCCATTTCCCTGGTCAGTAATACTGCTTATTGAGCAAGGAATCAGAAGTTACTGATGATCTCACTGACAGAAACGGTCATTTCTATGTCACTGAGGAAATGACTTAAAAATTAAGAGTCACAATCAACTCAAACCTAGCTTTAATGTAATTTTGAAAGTGGCGCTCCAAAAATATTGTGATAAAACTTAGTTTCATTTTTTAAAATTATCCATAGACACTTACTAATATTGATTGAATTTCTCACCCATTGCTCAATTTGTGCTGTTGTGGCTATTCTTCTAAGAGATCTCGGGTTTAAGATTACCAAAGATAGTGGGTCTGTAGAAATCCCCATCACAGTGGGAATTTTAATTTATCTTCAGTTTCCCCATTGATTTCTCTATCAAGAGAAAATAAACTGATCATGAAAATAAACTAATATATATTATTTTTGATCTAACCGGGAGATTTACAGCAAATTATACCTGATGGATTCTGTTAGGTTATGTGATTAAATGCTAATTTGCATAAAGACAACAGAGTCCAAAGGAACCTCTTTACCCCAAGTCAGAGACATGAACCCCTGCTCCATTCTCCCCTAGGGCTATCCCAGGAGAGTGATACCCAGCACCATGAGTCCACAGGGGCAGATGTCTGGGGCAACAAACAAAGAGTCCCTGACCTGGAGAGTGGCACTTACTATGTGATGCCAAGAAATTCTGTGATTGTGCAAGACAACTTACAGGAGGAGCCAGGGCTGGGGAGAGGGAGGTATAAAAGTGGCTGGAAAAGTTGGAAAATAGAGGGATAAGGAGATAAAATGGGCTGCTTTTGTGTAAGAAAAAGGTCTGCATGCTTGTTTAGCCATGCCCTGTTCCTGGTCAACATAGTCACTCAGTTCTGTGTTCCCATTAAACTGTATTTCTAACTACTTTCCTGAGTGAGAGGGAACTCACATGTGGAGGTCTGAGTGCAGCATCCGGAGTGGTACCATTGCTCAGAGGGTCTTTGTGTCTGAGGTGCCAGCAACAGAAGAGACTGGAGCGTGTGCGTACTGTACAGAGGTGCGCATGTAGGTGCATGCAATTTGCTAGAGAACATCAGGCTGAACTAGACAGTGAATGTAAAAAGAAGGATGGGAACCAGGTATCAGAGATGTCATAACTTAAATACTGGAGACATCAGAGGGTCTGTGACTGACTACTGGAGAGACAGGTGGTCCAATATGGCTACTGAGAGATAGAGGACCTGAGGGAGGGCTACTAGTAAAGTCACAGATCTAAACCATCCATTCATCCACATGTGCATGTCTGTGCATGAGGTAAATGAGGAGATGTGGGACTCATGGGCCAGCTACTGGATATAGAATGTTTAAGGTTTGTTACCGGAGGGAATTAGAGGTTTGTGCCTCTGCATGGTTATGTGTATGTCTGCGTATCAGCAGCTGTGAGCTTCAGGGGCTCATGTTAGTCATTGGGGAGAGTGAGGATCTAGGGCCAGCTACTGTATATATGTATATAATTCCCACTAGTGTTTTCTCTTGATCAGCTAAGAGAGGAGCACCATCTGGCCATTTGTGCTTGTTGTAGTTGAATGAGTATGGTGTGGTTTGTATCTGTACTGGGCTGTACTGGGGTTGTACTGGTCAACCATGCAAATATAAACGTACAGAGAGAGAGAGAAAATATACTTGTTGGGAATACGTTCTCAGCCTCACTACTGGCTGGACCTGGGCTTATGAAGCTGCAGTGCCTTTGCCTTTGTTGGGCTACCAGACTTGGAAATTCCTAAGTGATTCACCTTTAGGCAGTGAGATAATCAGGTGTTGAAATCATCAAGGACAAAATGCAGCTGATTACTCAGCAGCACAAAGTAAACTTCATTGGTCCAAATGGCTAATCGTCGCTTGTTGCAGGTGGTGACCAAACATAGTATAAACAATAAAAAATGTTTTTAGTTAAGATTTTCAGTCTTGAACATGAAGGATTCTGAGCTTGCAGTGGAAAATGTTGAACACCATTACTTTGAGTTGCACTGAGTACTATGTTTTGGGCTATTTCGTCTTCACTGTTGGATAATTGTCTAGGTGCATGTTGAACTGATGTTTTCTGGAATATCATCTCAGCTTTCAGCTGTATAACAAGTACAAAAATTAGAAGAGTAAAAGCTTTTAAAACAGGCAATTTCTGTGCTGTTAGTTATTTTTAGAGGCATGCTGGTTCACTAACCAAGGCAATCAGTGATTTCTTTTTATCCAAAATCAGTAAGATACAATTGCACTTTTACTTCTCCATTTCCACCATAGTGACTTAAAAAAACAACACACAAACCACAACAAAAACCATGGGCTATGTAGAAACTTTCATACAAAGATGCTTCAAAATACTCCACAGGAGTAGACACCAAATTGAAAGTAAGTTGCAAAATGATCAAAATACGGAAGTCATGGGAGCTAAACTACATGCTCAAGAAACTAAGTACTTAACTTTACAATATAAAAACAAAACTCAATCCATATTTGTTCAAAAAGTCATGAACTGTTGAACTGGGCTTTTTTCTTGACTCAAACTAAGCTTTTGAAAAACTCTATTTCTTCCCAGGGGAGTAGTGAAAGAGGATTGCATTGACTTTGGCTGTTCTTTACTTGCTGTCAGCAGGGATTCAGTAGTGTCTGAAGAGTTTTGCTTTGAATTTTCTCATTTGCTTAAATGCTTCCAAAGGAATGAAAATAGCCTAGTTTTCCCTTTCATAAAGATTTATCATGTTCCCTGGTAAAGCTTGGATAATTGATATAAAAAGGTGTAATCTTCTCTGACAGGTTAGCATAGATAAACCTTTAGCATCACTAACTCTAGCATTTGGCTACGTCTTTCTGAAATAGCGCTATGACAAAGCCAGCGTAAGAATCAAACCAGCAAAAGCCCATATTCTGTGGAAATAAATAACTTTTAAAAGGCATTACGTTATTTAAAAAGAAGCTGGACACGTGTACCTGAGAAGAATCTTTGAATAAATGGAAACAGGTATCCACTTTAATCAGAATATTGGAACGTCCTTATATAGACAAGGACTTTAAATCTGTCTTCTAGCTTGGATAAAACAGTTCTATGTATAACAAGCAATATGTGCAAAATTCTGCAAGGCTTAGATATTGTAACAGAACAATATAGAAAATGGCAATTATCTTCAGCTTATATATTTATACAGAAACTACAGATGGAACAACTTCTCAAAAAGTTGGTAGCAATGCAAATACCAAAACTGGGAAGAGGAAAAGATTTCAAAGTAAATGGAAATAGGAAGAGGTGATTTCAGCTGCCCCTAATTATGAAAAAAACCCCAAAGTCTGGAAGTTCATAAAATATAAAATTCTAATAATTAAATAATAGTATGGATTCCTTAACATTTGAAATGAAAACTGGAAACATTCTGAATCCAGAAAAAACCTGCAAATATAACAATAATTCAAACTTGAGATGTGTTTCAGGTATATGTCTGAGTTTCATCTGTGGTGAATCAGCTGTCATATTATGGACAGTTCACTAGAAGTAAAACCAAAAATGTAACAATTCACTCAGCCAAGCTGAATGTCAGGTGGGAAAATTATTTCAGTACCGCTGAGCAACCAGTACTCTGAGTTAGTACAGTTGTAGTCCTTGGTGGGATTTTGTAGCTTGGGTTTAATCCACAATGGGGAAATTAAAACTCATTTTGTTATGACTTCTTTTTCACTTAAAACTTACAGATGGCTCAGAAAGTTCCATTCCAAGAAACCCCACATATACATTATTATTTGGAAAGTTTCTAGATTTAGGTATTTTTTAATTTTGGTTTTAAATAATCAAATTAATTATAATTAATTTTTGCTTAATTCATCACCTTAAAATGAGACAAGTAATCCTTTGTTCTGGATCCATTACTAAGTTTTCGAGATGATGCTTTTTATCTTGGAGGATAAAAATATTTCTTCTCCTTTGATAAGTGGTCATCTAAAACCATAAATCTGACAAAAATTAAAAAGAAACCTAACAAAAAATAAGTGGATTGCCATAAGATATCCAGTAACACACAGGGATTTCTTAGCAAGTCATGAACCAGCAATTTTATTATAGTGTTAACTTTTACTAACCCTAATTGCATTTATCAATGCAATATGGTAATAGTTATAATTTTAGTCATAATCCCATCATGCCATCATCTATCAAACACAGTAAATATAATAAAATTAAGCAGTCAATGGAGAATATGGAAAGGTTTTAAAATTGAAACTATATTATTTCTCATACACATGTTGGTGTGACCTACTTATGTATAGGTTTGTTCAAGATTATATCTATTTACAAAGTATAATTAGATGCTACAGACTTCCTCCTTGATTTCCATGGTAAACTGAGCATTTGTAGAATGAAATTATTTTATTGTCAATTAATTTTTCCCATTTTGCCCTCTCCTTTCCAAGAACTTTTACTTGAGGAAGATATTTTTGAGATCAATGATCAGTATGTCTCTTGCATGTAAAGAAACACTTGAAATGCATCATGTGTCAAACTTAGAAAAAAGTCGAGTTTGTGTGTGACACATTTGTGTGCACGGAAAATTATTTTCATTTCATTACCAGCATGCAGAAATTAGTGGTTAAACAATGGCAAAAAACTAAGTATTAACATTGAACAGCTACAGTTCAGCACTGAAGAAAAAGCGGAAATGGCAGTGACAAGTGAAAGGATCAAAAGAAAGAGTACAGTGATCAAAAGGGAAAAGCTCAGAGGAAATAAGTTTGCAGAATCTATTTGAAATGCAAATAGACATGAATGAAATGTGAAAGAAGTAAAACTTGTATGGAGAAAAGGCCCTTTAAGAGGTATGGGCAAAAATATATTACACCATTCTGGTTTGGTTCTGTCTGTTGAAGCCCAGTTGGGATACAGAATTTGTCACTTATATCTCTTCCAGTCTTTGTATATTATGTATCTTGGTAGTATTTTTTAATATTAAAGACCTCATAGTTATAAACTCAAATGTTTCAATACTCACCATTTAATGAACACCTAAGGACAGTACAGAAACAGTAACAGAAACAGGATAGACAGGGAAAGAAGAGAACTAACACAATACTGCAGGAAGAAGATAAGGAAGTAAAAAGCCCCAATATTTAATTTAAAAAAATGATAAAAGTTTAAATGCATAAATTCATGCAGTGCCCTTTGTTATTATTCTTTTACACTGGGTGGTACCAAAACCATTCCAGACTCTTACCAACTTTTTACAATTTCTTGATTTATAAGCCTGTATTTTCAAGGTAGAGGTGAAGTATCAGCTGAATTGAAAGGGTGCTAAAGTGGCAACATTGATATGAGAAAATGTTATAAATGCTATACTGCAAACCATTCATACTATTTTGTCATATTTTATGATAGCTTTACACAGCAACGGTCATATTACTGGGGTATTATTTAAAGTTTAATACGAATGTTTTATCAGGATGACTATTACCACTATAATTAAGCTAATATCAAGCTAGAAATGTTCAATTTATATGGGTACAACATATATATCCTGGATTATTTTTCTGTTTTATTAATATTCACACATGCACAGACATTCAGAGGTAGAAACTGGGGAAAAAAATGATGACATGACATGCAAAAGAAATCCTCTGCAACCTAGGCAGCCAAATGATAAAAAACCCATCACTGAAGCCCTAAAAAGTGCCACTCCAGAATATCTGTAGCCACCAGCCCACCTGAACCACTGCATACCTTACATGCATGTGGTGAATTTTACACTGGTTTGATGTGGTTGCTCTGCTGCATACTTACACCACAGGACTCTCTAGAAACTTCGTGCTGAGGTTTCCCGGAAAAGTGTTGAGCTCTCAGCCGAGCAAGACCTGCTCAGTCTAAATTACTGATGCAGATAACACCTTGAAATCTGTTTTGGATCTCCTGAGACTAAACCTATATTGTCCTTTAGAATGCAGGCCATGAAATGAAGCAAAGAAGCCTTCTCATTCATAGTATAACATGGATGCTGATTAAACCAAATCATTTGTGAATAGTGGTGGAGGTGATAATGCAGAGAGATAATTATGTCTGGGGTTTTTTTTGTTTGGTTTGGTTTGCCAAAAGTGTCGCTGTCTTCAGGAACTCACTTCCAGGGTCATTGTATTTTCTTCAGCTCTGAAGTATAAATTGCTGGAGTATGAAATAATTTCACAATTTCAAACATTTATGATCTTTCTGGACATTTTCATGCTGGTTCTTTATAGATGTTCTGGAATATTCTTTGGAATGAACTGGAGATTTTTAGTTAGTGGTCTTCTGCATTACGTCAGGGGTTCTCAGTGGTGTGTAAATCATTTGTCCATTCACACTCAGTCGGTATGCATGCAGTACAAGGCAGGAAACTGTATTTCCCATTTTTGTTTTAGAGATATAAAAATGTATTAAGTGACACTTATGTTACCTCATTCCTTACTCAGGAGCATATGTTTTCTCAATTTTCTTCTTTCTGTCTACAGGTCTCTGGTTCCACTCCTCAAGGTTTCTTTAACATATCACAATTATGTATACTTAATATATTAAAATACATTACAGAAGTGTCAGCTGTTAAACTAGTTAAACAGCAGATGAAAGCTAAAACTGCTGCAATTTGGAACCTTTCATTTTCTCCTTTACAAAAAAATAAAAGTGCAGAGACAATTTTGTGAGTCTGTAACCAGCAATACTGCCCAATCCCAGACTATTAGAGGATTACATTTGGCTTAGTTTTTCATCTGTGCCCTGAATGGCAGCATGATTTCAGTATTTGAAACCATCCTTATCGCGTACCTCGGTTCTACCGCTGTCTCCTGTAAGTGTGCTTCTGAACTTACTGAACTTTTTCTTTCTTCTCCTCTTAGAGTTTAATTTACTCTTATTCATTTTACATTTGTGAAATTGCCAAAGGGCAGGACACTAAAGTTGTATATTACATGTGTGTTACAAAAAGTAACAGAGCTGTCTAAATGAAATTATCTCATTGGAACCTGAAGAACAAAAAACATTTAGAAATCTAATTTAAATTTAAATTTAAATGTAGAAATAAACATTTTGTTGTTGGCTATGATCCTGAATGAAAAAAGAATGAGAGAGATTATCCTAGGAAAGGAAAAGTTATTTTGTTCAAAGTTTTACAAAAGTCAAGTGTTTTGTGATCATCTTTCATTTTTTTTAACTCAGACTTTAACAATAATTATACTGAAGTTTAAAAATATATTGGAAATATATTTCCTCTGCTATGACCCTCCATACCATTTCGCTCCAAAATTTCAGCAAAATAAAAGTAATGTTATCTTTCTGCCTTAGAGTTTTCTAGCTACGATTAAACAAAGTAGTGCTAGAGAAGATGCATAAAAATAGCTTGTGTGTATAACCAGTGTTAACAGCTATTTCCAATCATTTTAAACAGTTTTCTGCAAACTCCTTGTTCATTAACTGCTTACTGAATTTCTATAAGTAGACAATAATCTGATGAACATGAGATGGCTGTGTTGACGATAATAGTTCAGCAAATAGGTCTTGGGAAAGCAGTACTTTCATATGTAATTTTGTTGTCAGAATACTCAAAAATAAAGTGGATTTGAAGACAACAATTTCACAGGAAAGACAAGGCGAGTCACAAATACAGTCTGACAGCCTCGTTTTTGGCTTGTTGCCCTCATGCTCTTTAACATCTTAAATCACCCTCCAGTTTTTCCTTCTGACTAAAAGTTTCAGTTCATTCTTATTTTTTTCTTTTTGGAAACTAGTTATTCATGAGCTTTTTTTGAGCTTTAAATTGAATATAGGCAGATACTCTCTTTCTCCAGGCAAGGACCCCAATTAAGATTAAAAGGCTTGCAGCAAATGTAATCTCAGTTCCTCCAGAAATTTAGAGCTCAATCCTATAGAGGACCTTAGTACCCAAAATATAATGTAGGTGGAATTGAGTTGCCTATATTTAAACTTGCTATCTTAAAAGCTTGGCAACGCGCACCTTAGCCTACTCAAGGTGAAGGAATGAGGTGTACTTTTGTTTAACTCCACTGTGGGGGCTGAGCTGTTCCTCGGCACATCAGTATCTTGACAGGCACCAAATGGGATGACAGCCTTTTTTAGCAATATGGTGCTGGTGTTATCATCCTCCTTTGAAATAATTACCTCATGTATAACACAAGTTTTTAAATCAGAAATTGAGGATCAGCATCCTTCTCAGTTTAATGATCCCTTTCAAAAGGACTGGAGATTAATTCTATTATTGGTAGGACTGATCTACTCACCAGGTATTTCTAAGTGCTTCCCACAAAGTAAAGTTCCTCCTCATGATGAGACAGAACTTCCTGTATTCCATTTTGTGTCCAGGGCCCCTTTGTACTGTCACCAGGCAGCACTGAGAAGAGCCTGACCCCATTCTCGTATCACCTGCCCTTTAGATATTTATAAGCATTAATAAGATCCCCTCTCAGTATTCTCTTCTCCATGCTAAACTGACCCAGGTCTCTCAGCCTTTCCTCCCAAGAGAGATGCTCCATTCCCTTGATCATCTTCATCACCATCCACTGGCCTCTTTCCAGTAGTTCCCTGTCCTTCTTGAACTGGGGAGCCCAGAACTGGACACAGTACTCCAGATGCAGCCTCACCAGGGCAGAGTAGAGAGTGAGGATGACATCCCTCGACCTGCTGTTCACGTTCATTTTAATGCACCCCAGGAGACCATCGGCCTTCTTGACCACAAGGACACATTGCTGCCTCATGGTCAACTTGTTGTCCATCAGGACTCCAAGGTCTGTCTCCACAGAGCTGCTTTCCAGCAGGTCAGCCCCTAACCTGTACCACGTGGGGTTATTCCTCCCTAGGTGCAGCACCCTACACTTGGCCTTCTTGAACTTCATCAGGTTCTTCTCTGCCCAGCTCTCTAGCCTGTCCAGATATTTCTGAATGGCAGCGCAGCCTTCTGGTATGTCAGCCACCCCTCCCAGTTTTATATCATCAGCAAACTTGCTGAGGGTACACCCTGTCCCCACATCCAGGTCATTGATGAATATATTGAACAAGACTGGACTCAGTGCTGACCCCTGGGAAACACCTCTAGTTACAAGCCTCTAATTGGACTCTGCACCACAGAGGTGGCTGCAGGCTGACTGTTCCCCCCTGTTTTTTTTCCTTTTAGGTCTTGCGAAACATAACACAAGGTGTCAAATGAGAAGTACAAATGTGGCATAGCATTCAGACTCAGGTAAAAGCTATGACTTTATTTTAAAAAATAAAATAATTCTTAAGTCTACCAGCATACAATACTGTGTTAGGCCTGTCCATTTGAAATGAAAATGCATACATAGTACTTTCATTGCTATTAACCAGAAAGTTTAGAAAAAGTGAAGAGTAATGATTGAATTGTTATTATCATATGTTCATTTCTACAGTGCTTTATCACTACAGACTTTTATCTTTACTGTGAGCGCTTGGATAATTATTTTCTTTATAGATTCTTATTTCTTACAGTTATTACCTTGGTTTATGGAGATGTGAAATGGGAATAGTCATCCACTTGTGAGAATTGTTTAGTGAATGCCTCTTGAAAATGAAATTTTTATTATAGGTACTATTTGTGATAAAGTACATGTTTGTTTATACTTGCCATCACCCATCTTCTTTTAAAGAGACATCTAAATGTACATCACATATATAAATTTTCTTTTAAATTTATTTTAAATGATCTGATATAGGATTTGCCTTGTAACAAAAACATTATTTCTGAATGCACTATTGATTATTTGGAAGCACATGTGATTTCAGTTACATTAAAATACACCTGTTTGCTTTGAGGAAGTAGAGCTGTTTTCCATGATCTAGTGCTGAGAATAAGGATGTACTTATTACCCAACAGAAAAGCTCCTCTGCCGAGCCAGTGAATTGCTGTTGAAAACTACATTTATTCTGAAACTGAACTGAACTTTTGAACACCACCATATCTACGCTAAGGTTCCTTTCAATGTTGTTTTCTATGTACGTCTATGAGTAATTCATAGTGTATACAGGCGGGTAACTCTTTAAGCTGTGTAATGGTTTCCTTTGTATTGCTACAACTGCAGGGTATAGCTTTGCCCAGAGCAAAGCTGTTTGCAAAATCTATTTTATCTTTCAGTGAGGTAGTTTCAATATTTCTCTCTTTGTTGAAATGGATTTGTGGCAGCAGCAGTAAAAAGTGAGTAAAAAGGCCAGGCATTGAAAGGTGAATAATGATAATAAGATGATCACTGCCATTTTGCGAATGATGAAATTCTTAGCAGTAATCAAAGGACAATAATTAGGAAAGCAGCACATAACCTGATATATTTTTCACTTATATCATACATCTCATAATTTGAACATTTTTTTCATGATCATTGTTCTTTCAACAAGTAAATATAACTGTGAAATAAAAATCTTTTCTATGGAAAATTCTACCATACATTTACAACATAGTAAGCAATGTGCATGTGCTTGCGCATGAGAGATGAAGGAGAAGGTTGACACGGAATGGGAATTGTTGGGTTTTTTTTCTTTTGATACTTGAGTGCAGTAATTCCATTGAGCTGAAACTCGCTTCTGAATAGTCATCTGAGTTGTGCTCCTCTACCATAACCCGATTTTACATTCCACGGGAGGAAAGACTAATGTTTCCATAACCAAAACCTGTGCTGACACCCACTGAAGTGGCCACACAAAAGGGTTGTTCTGCTCTGAATTAGCCTCTTTTCTCTATAAGTGGAAAGAACACTAAACAATAAATATAGACCCACAAATACAATGCTGATATATACTATATTGTGCTTTAAGTATAGTTTAATTTTTTTTTCTTTTGTGCTAAAGCAGAAGGAATGTTTTAAACTACAAAATTTAAAGTTCATTTTATAATAAAATTTTAATATCTGTTTTTCTCACTGTGCTACCTGGGGAGAGAAGATACTCTTTGACTGTTTCTTTCCTCTCTACTGATGTTC
This sequence comes from Limnodromus scolopaceus, assembly GCA_028565335.1. Classification (NCBI taxonomy): domain Eukaryota; kingdom Metazoa; phylum Chordata; class Aves; order Charadriiformes; family Scolopacidae; genus Limnodromus; species Limnodromus scolopaceus. Next base: position 143,659,982 of record JAOXNO010000013.1, on the reverse strand, counting down.
ATTAAGCTCTCCCAAGTCTGAGTTGTTCTGAAGTTCTTGTTCTGCAGTATTTAATAATTTACAGGTAATATTTGAGAATATATTTGATATGAACACATGCTGATGCATCTCTCTTCATCTATATTTTTGCAAATAAGTAAAATATGAATGATAAATCATGAAAAGTATGTATTTTTGTGGTTTACATACACTAACTTTACTTTCAATATGAAAAGTTTGGAGTGTAAATGTACACTAATTGGCTTCAAAAAATGCCCTCTACCTAGAGAGCATTTTCTTATATCAGGTGTAGTGTTATTTGATTTACATAGTAAATAGTAGTGTTATTTCATTGATATAAATATATATATATATATAGTATTATTTCAAAAGTTCACTTTTCATTGCCCAGACAGTAGAAAAATCTATTACAACCCCAGGTAGCCAGAGTTATGCAAGCTGACATTTACATTTGCCATATTTGGTTAATAAATTTCAGATTCTGCCTTTCCTGACATTTTCTCATACAAAGTTACTTTCCTTACTTTAGGAGTTTAGCAGGTATGCATTCAAGTCTAAGAAACTGTACGTGTCAAGCTTGGGGGGAAAAAAAAAAGAAGAAAAGAGAGAGTGCAAGACTGAGAGAGATAAAAATTTATTCTGCGAACATAAACGAATAAAATGTCAGGTGGATTGTCAAAGTGTTTATATTTGAAGAAATGTACTTCCATTTGATCTTATTTTTAAAAATAGTAAGAGGGAAATGCCAAAAAACCACAACTTTTGAGCGATTTTGTTTTACCAAAGAATTATAAATCTGCTGATGAGAATTGAAACTCTTGTGTTGTTTGCATTGATGTAATCAAAAGCAGTCTAAGTCAAATAATGTGCTATATAGCCTAACAAAGAATGTTCAAAGAGACTTCGGAAGTTATTGTTAGTATAGGGTCTAACTTGGGTTGTCGTTTTCACTATGCCTTTACTATGAAACATACCCACAAGCAATTGTATGTGGTTTAGCTGATTATTCACTTTTTAAGCATACGTTTCATTGCATAAAAATTCAGCTTACTGCTTTGATCTCACTTGATACATTTTCCATCATGTGAAACAAGCAGGCATTTCAAACTCTAGAAGCCATCTCTTTTGAGAGTCTTAGCACAACACGAAACTGCATGGCCACATTTAGTTTGCCAACGTACAGTGTAAGATGTATAAACTGCAGACAGAGTATTTCCACGTTCATTTGAATCCTCATATTAAACTACTGCTTACCAAAATTTTAAGTACAAAATGTGTCATTGCTTTTATATGCAACAGCTTATTCAATTCCAGTTATGATTTCAGATTTTCTTTGTATTTGATTGCTAAAAAAAACAGGATCTGATTCTGATCTGACTCACATCTGCATGAAGCTTTAACTTAAACATATTTAAGTATTGATCTGTACTGGTAGTTATGAAAATAAAATCAAGTCTGATGTACTGGACCATTTTCCTGACAACATTAGTTACTGTTAAACCAAAAGTTTCATTTTTAACACACTCATTGCTCTTGTTGAAATCATCTTCTCTCTAGGTACAATTCTGTAAGCACACCAATGCTAACAGACACTTCTGTTATAAATCTCATGGGTTCAACATGAGCTTTCACAGTCATATTACAAAAATGTATGGTTCTCATATTTTGCCACAAACTTTAATTATCTTTAAACATCCTGTAAATGACTTCAGAAATGTGCGTGCAATGTCTGCTTCTTCTGAAGAAAATACCTGCAGCTCGTATCAGATTCCTGCCATCATCATCACCAGTTACCTTCATCTACCTGAGCTTTTTGACATTTCTACTGCAGCCTGCAATCAATTTTCAAGGTCATGTGGCTCTGTAATAGAATATTAACACCCTACGAGTAGGCTTGCCAGCAGGAGGTGTGTCAGAGCAATTTGACGAAGAGTGCTTTGAAGGACTATGACCTTGGAAGCCTCTAGCAGGGCAATCTATGAATTTGCAGTAGCTGTCAGATTCAATTGTAAAATATTAATACACAGGATTACAAATGAAGACTCATTCATAAACACTGACATCCTGCCAAAGAATGGATCACACAAAAGTTTAATAAAATATCTACTCCCTTATTATGAACACATAAAAAACCGAAAATTATCTATCTGCATTCTTGGAACACCACAAATTGTACCATAGTTTCCAATTCCTTATTTTTTACAATTAAACATTTTCCTTATAACATGCCAAATTGTGCCCCAACTGGATACTGGCACAGGTCCCACTGATTTTAGCAGAAGTAGACCTGCCTGCAAAAGACGGTTATACTGATGCTCATGTTAAAATTGGAAAGCACGGAACAATCTTTTAGGCCACCTCTAATCATCTGTAATTAGATTTTTAAATCCGTATTGATACTTCTACATAAATTTGGCCTGCTTTTCAAAGACACTAAGTGGCCATGAATCAACTGAAAATAGCTAGAGGAATGAAAGTTAGGTCATACTTATCTGTGATCCTTAATGTGGATTTAAAGACTTAACAGCAGACATCCAGGTTTTGAAATGGTGGCCTGTGGTTGCAGCCCAAAAATCCCCAGTATTTACTGGGAGAGATCAGACAATTATGCAGTAAAGACCATATGCAGTACTGTTGACTCCACAAGGAGAGACAATAAAGCACTGACGGCTCAGATTAAAAAATATTGTAAAATTACTTGTAACCACTGAACAGAATGATGATTGTTTTTTGGTTTTGTTACCAAAAGCCTTCTCCAAGAACTGAAACTACAGATATAAAATATAAATGATGATTACAAAGCCTAAATATACATTTGCGAGGAACTATTGTCAGTAATTTTGCATTTATGGTTATCATTTAAAAGGCAGATTCACACAGCAGTGAATTCTCAATTACAAAAAGAAGCTTCTCCTTTGCAATTAGAAATTTGCTATTATTAGACAGGAGTACTTGTGTTCTTCATGCTCAACATTTCAGTTTGTCTCCTTATTAAGTGTTCAGAAAATTTGTGAATGTTAATCCTACCAGCTCACACTGTTACTCAGCACAGCATAGTAAGAACTTGAGCAAGTATTGTCTGCAAAAAAACCCAGAAGTATCTAACATGTGCATTTGGCCTGAAGAAATATCCCCTTTTTAGCTAGTTTCTCAGTTCAGTACAAAATGACCTGATAGTACATACAAGTCATGGAATTCTGAAGCCCTGCTGGTATCCATGGAGTGAAGCAATAACCATATGAAGCCTGATCCAAGGCCAGATGAAGTGAAAGGGAACCATCTCACTGTGGCTTTTGGATCATGCAATCCTTGACAAATTTACCCTCCAGTACACCTTGACATAATCCTCATATCACACAAGGCACTTGGACACAAAGAGTACTAAGACATCAGCAGGCATAAGATTTATTTCTTTAAGAAAGTTGGTGAATTATATTCTTTGCATGTCAAGGTTGATTCCCAGCCAAAGGGGTATACCTTGCTTATTACTTGTCATATGTCCACTTTTAGTACAAAAAAAAAATTCCTTTTGAAGTAGAATATTGACTCCATTAATATTTTCAAGTATTTTTTAAAATCTTTTTTACCTCCAGAATTCATTTCATGCAGTTCTGTAAACTCTGGCACGGAACCAGAAAGGAGCAGAGGCAGGTAGTGCCAGATGACTTGACCTCCACAGTTCTCCACTAGCAATATAAAATTGTTTTTCTTTACTGTATTTTTTCAACTCAGTCTCTCTAGATATCTCTAAATTCATGTGATATAAACAGAACAGTTATAATTTATGATGAACTTCTTTGTGAAATCATGTTTCTATTTACTGACATGAAGGCTTTGCTATTACCCTCAGCTTTTCAACACAATAATGATGAGCTATGAGACAGTTCTGGGCTAGCATTAGAAAATCATTGCTCATAACTTAAAAAAGCAGGTGCTTTTGGCTGCCACTGTACAAACAGTGTTCTTATAAAATATACATGGTTGAATTTTTATTAGATTGCAATTCAATAGGTGGCACCCTACAGTCAGTGAAGAACAATTTTCTAAAAAAAATATAATTTTTAATAACAAGATATAAAATAAATAACAGTTTAACTCTTTCATTTGTAGGTATACAGTCCTTAGATAAACTGTGCTGCACTTGTTCCATCTTGGAAGTGGATGGAAGAAGTGAAACAACCTCTACTCCTTATACTGGAGGTTTGTTTGAAAATAAAGCCAAAGAGAACACAAATAAGAATTGGAAGCAGAATTATAGTGAGAGGAACTACTGAAACAGAGGGAACAGAAGGTTGTGGGGGATAAAGGACAGTGAGGCGACGGGGAGGAGTGTGGAGGAGGCTGCATATTTTCCATCACACTAGCTGAATATTCAGGTAGTTGGCACCAATCACTATGAACTGTAGCCATGTTTTTATGGCTAAGAACATTTAATCTGTAGATTATAATCACGGGAATGCAGTATCTGGGGACTATTTTTTGAGATACAGCTATTCCCTGCCTGCAATTAGTTTCAAGCTATACTATGAAAAAAAAAAACGGGAAAAAGAAAAAAAGAAAAAAGTGAAATAAAAATAGGATTATTCTTTTCTCTCTACAGCCTTGCTGGGACCTATGACACTATGATGTTGGCTATTCAAAAACTAAATATATTGGAATTTTAGCATTAATTTTCATCTAGCAGATTTTGAAACAGGCCCTTTCCAGGCACACTGTAAGTCTCTTGATGCAACTCTATGTAATGGGGAGCTTCACTAGATTTTCTGTTAACTCAAAAACAACTTTGAATGTCTAGTTTAAATTTATTCCTTGTAATAGCATTGTACTTTATATTATATACCTTTTCTCCCTTACTATTTATTAGCTATCGTTTCATCAGGAGAACAACCTGACAAAAATTCTACAACTAAATGACTGGCTTGCTAGATGAGAGGACAGCAGTCTACCTAGACTTCAGTAAGGCTTTCAGCACCATCTCCCGTAGGATCCTCATAGAGAAGATGATGAGGTATGGGGTTGGATGAGCAGAAAGTGAAGTGGATTGAAAACTGGCTGAAGGGACAGGCCCAGAGCATGGTGATCAATGGCATGAAATCTAGTTGGAGGCCTGAAATCAATGTACATCAGGGGTCAACACTGTGTCTGATCACTATTATCAATATTATCTGTCTTTATTGTCTTCACTACTGATCTGGATAATGGGCCAGAGTGTATCCTCAGCAAGTTTACTGATGATGCAAAATTTATACACCAGAGGGTCATGCTACAACTAAGAGGGACATCAACAAGCTGGAGAAATGGACCTACAGGAATTTCATGAAGTTCAGTAAGGGGAAGTACAAAGTTCTGCAGTTCAGGAGGAACAATCTCATTCACCAATATATTCTGAGGGCTAGCCAGCTGGAAAGCAGCTTTGCAGAAAAGGATCTCAGGGTCCTGGTGGACACCAAGTTGACCGTGAGCCAGCGATGTGTCCTTGCAGCAACAAAGGCTAATAGCATCCTGTGATGCATTAGGAGGAGTGTTGCCAGCAGACTGAGAAGAGATCCTTCCCCCTCCATTCAGCACAGGTATGGCCACAGCTGTAGTACCATGTGCAGTTCTGTGCTGCCTAGTACAAGAGAGACATGGACATACTGAAAAGAGTCCAGCTGTGGGGTTATAAAGACGATTAAGGGATTGGAGCATTACTCATACAAGCATAGGCTGAGAAAACTATGACCATTTAGCCTGGAGAAAAGAAAGATGAAGAGGGGAACCTTATTAATGTATATAAATACCTGAAGGGAGGGTGCAAAGAACATGGAATCAAGGTCTTTTCAGTGGATCCCAGTGACAGGACAAGAAGCAATGGGCACAAACTGAAACAGAGAGGTTCCCTCTGAACACAAGGGAACACATGTTTACGCATGAGAAGTTGTGGAGTCTCCATCATTGGAGATATTTAAAAGTCGTCTAGGCATGGTTTTGGGCAGCCTGCTCTAGGTGACAGGAATGAACAGGGATGTTGGATCAGATCGTAGACTCATGGAATCACAGAGTGGTTTGAGTTGAAAGAGATCTTAAAGATCATCTAGTTCCAATGGCCCTGCTGGGGTAAGCAACACCACCTACTAAACCAGGTTGCTCAAAGCCCCATCCAGCCTGGCCTTGAACACTTCCAGGGAAGGGATGTCTACAACTTCTCTGGACAAGCTGCTACAGTGTCTCACCACCCTCACAGTAAAAAATATCTTCCTAATATCTAATCTAAACCTACCCTCTTTCAGTTTAAAACCATTGCCCCTTGTACTATCACTACAATCCCTGATAAAGAGTCCCTCCCCATCTCTCCTATAGGCCCCCTTTCAAGTACTGAAATGCTGCTATAAGGTCTCCCTGGAGCCTCCTCTTCTCCAGGCTGAACAATCCCAGCTCTCTCAGCCTGTCTTCATAGCAGAGGTCCTCCAGCCCTCTGATCATCTTTGTGGCCCTCCTCTGAACCCATTCCAACAGATCCATGTCCTTTCTGTGTGATTCTGCAGAATCACCTCCCTCAGCCTGTTGGCCAAAGGGTTATGTTTCTGCACAAGATAATTTTGCAATAACATAGAGCCAATGGAATGATTTTCTGAGATTTAGCATAGGGCCTAGCAACTTTTGACACTGTCACTTGCCTTAGTTCATCATTCTTGGGGATATGCACCATTCAGAGAACTATGGACGTCTGCAATGTGTGCTGATGCCTGTTCAATACTTCAAGATATCTGAATTACTCTTTGTTTTCTGGGTTGCCACATACACTTCCTGACATTAAAATGTCTCAATTACTCCAAAACTACTATTCAAAAGATTATTGAAATCCCTCTCTGCTCGGAAGTGGTATAAAATAGGCACACGTTCTTCTTTGATCATGAGTCTGTTTGTATGCCCACGGGGGACAGACTAATCTTATGACATACATTTGCTCTCAACAGCCTATGGACAACAACACATATTGTGCCAGTCTCAGTCTGCAGCCAAAAATATCTACTAAATGCAATCAGAAGGCTATTCCTTTTTATCTCTCTTCTGTCTTTTCCTCAGTATATTTTTGTTAGTAGGCATATGTTCCTTAAATACATCATGATTCAGACTTTCCATCTTAACAATTATTTCCTGTGGTCCTGTCAAGGTCAGCATCATTTTTGTTCAGTAAAGCTCACTGGGTACTACTGGAGAAGTTCTGGTCCTAAGAATACAAATGTAAGAAGGCAAATTACCTTTCAGTTATCTGCAATTTAAAGACTAATTTGTTGCAAAATCCAAATGCTTATATGAAGAAACATTCACTCCTGTTATTTAGTAAAATGCTGCACGTACAAACTAATACTTGAAGTAATTCACTACAATAATTTCCAAGTCATATCAAGGCTGTCTCATGATAGCTCTCCCCGATAGCTTGTATGAAAAAGCAAGGTCATGCTGACACCCTGCTTTGTCACTGTAGCATAACTTGTCTGCCACAGGAAATATGCACAAAGCATCAGGATCATAAAAATCTCAGACAGAGTCTGCTTACTTTTATGTCCCATGAGGACAAGAAAAGCTTATTTTCTGAACAGTGGAAGTGTCTTATGAGAATCAGAAACATACAAAGAAAAATGAAACTATTATTTCTTGTTAAGTTATAGCATTAGATTCCTAAATTAAGTTTATACTGAAAAATACATTAAGGAAAAGAAGAAAATCCCTTTGTGTATAATTAGATGGTATTACCTGTCTAATTTTTAGAATTGCTGAAGCACATCGTATTTCTACCAAATGCAATTGCAACAGACCAATTCTCAGCATTTTTAAAGGTTCACATTACCACAAAAGTGTTTATGAGAACAACAGCACTATGAATTTCCAAAATAATTATATTTTACAAATATGATGCCTAAATGTACTTTCATATTTAGATAAATACAACTAGAGGCATGTTTTCTCTCTTATCCCTGGTGTACATACTGGAACTTTGTGGTGAGTGAGGAGGTGTGGAGCCTTAGGAAAACATGTCAAAGTTCAAACTATAAGTGAGAGTTTGCTTCCTGGTCTTGAATTTGGGGTTCTTTCTTTTTCATCTTTTCAGTCATAAAAATTGAAGTGAGTAATTGGAATAGTTTATGTTTAAGCAAACTTTCCTTCACCTCCCAGTACATACACACTTAGATCTCTAAAGCACAGACTGGCCTTTTTGAGTAGACTGGATACTCAGTCTGTTAGCTTTCTCCCTTCCTCCTCATCTCTTCTGTCACAAATCCCTTCTTATGCATCTTAGACGTCTCTTGCCTTTCAGTTTAGCATGTACATATCTTGAATGTAACTTCACACAATAAATTAGGTCTGACTCTGATGAAGCCAGTAAGAGCTGTGCAATGGATTCACTAGAGTCAGTATGTCAATTAATGTCTTGAAGCTGAAAAAAACTCTTGTTTGGTTTTTTTTTTCCAGTTTCAGTGGGACAGTCCAGTACAAAAGGGCAGCAAAGAGAGACTCATAGTACTAATTTCATCAGCACTCTTGTGGTTGAATGGAAATATCCTCTCATATATTTGCACAAGTAATTGATCTTAGGGCAAGATTTAGAGATTGAACCAAAGATTGCTAGACTTTCTGACATCCTATAACATAGTGTTCTCCCCTCAGTTTCAGTGCTAACACTTCACATTCTGTCTTTTTATCATACAAACAGTCATTAAAATTGTCATTGATCATCTGTCCTTTGAGTCCACTCATGTCAAATCACTACAGCACCAAGGTACATTATACAAACTCTGTTTCTTTACCGTCACATAATTGCTGACTAAGAATACAAGGAGAAAAGTCTTCAGATAAATTCCCTTAATTCAAAATTCAGAAGTTATGATTAACATTTATCTTCCACTACTGCAAAAGCTACCAAAAGAGACAAGGACTAGGGAGACTACATGATTGGATATACACAGTGTTAAGCAAGGCGAAAGCTTCATCTTAAATTTCACCTAAGGCATTTGCAACTTCATTGTAGTTAGGAGCTTTTTGTCAGATGAAAGTAGAGACAGAATATAGCCCAACCCACAGTTTTCCAACTGAAATATTGCTGGATGAGAAGTTACTGAACAAAAGTATAATTTTAAAAACTATTGAGAAAATAGTTTAAAGATGTGCTTTTGTATTTTGGTTATGCCTCTGATGAACATAATGATTTCCATCCAAGTAGGCCCAAGAGGGCCTATAAAAAATATTTATAAATAGAAGTAATAAAGCTACATTTTTTATTTGTTTTCACAAACTTTACAGGTCACAAAACACTGAACAACATCTACTCCATATTAATGTTGAATATACATTTTTCATATTATTAGCAACTTGATTTCAAAGACGGTTCAAAGAGAAACATATACAGTTATATAGGTTCTGAAGGAGTTATTAGACTGATAATACCATGAACCTGTATCTTAGGGGCAATTTCAAGCACAAATACAGGCTACGTGGAGAATGGATTGAGAGCAGCCCTGAGGAGAAGTAATTGGTTGATGAGAAGCTCAGGATGAGCTGGCAATGTATGCTTGCAACCCAGAAAGCCAACGGTATCTTTGGCTGTATCAGAAGTGTGGCCAGCAGGTTGAGGGAGGTGATTCTGCCCCTCTACTCCACTCTGGTGAGACCCCACCTCAAGTACTGTGTCCGGCTTTGGAGTCCTCAACACAGAAAGGACATGGATCTGTTGGAACGGGTTCAGAGGAGGGCCACAAAGATGATCAGAGGGCTGGAGGACCTCTGCTATGAAGACAGGCTGAGAGAGCTGGGATTGTTCAGCCTGGAGAAGAGGAGGCTCCAGGGAGACCTTATAGCAGCATTTCAGTACTTGAAAGGGGGCCTATAGGAGAGATGGGGAGGGACTCTTTATCAGGGATTGTAGTGATAGTACAAGGGGCAATGGTTTTAAACTGAAAGAGGGTAGGTTTAGATTAGATATTAGGAAGATATTCTTTACTTGGTGAGTTTTACGTGGTGAGACACTGTAGCAGGTTGTCCAGAGAAGTTGTGGATGCTGCACCCCTGGAAGTGTTCAAGGTCAGGCTGGATGGGGCTTTGAGCAACCTGGTCTGATGGAAGGTGTCCTTGCTCACAGCAGCAGGATTTGATGATATTCAAGGTCTCTTCCAACACTAACCATTCCATGATTCTAATTACATCCATGTTATACATTGATGGTAACATAACAGCTGCCAGGGAGCTATTATAATGTCAGTGCAATTAAACTGAAATTTTGTAGGTTATCTTTTTAACGTGAAGTCTTATTGCTGGGCAAAACACTGTCAAGAAAAAGTAAAAAGGCCATTCTTGCATCATTTTCTTTGAATAGGAATAGAGAAAGAATAATGTGGCTGAGTCCTTTAAGCAAGAAAAAAATGGTTACTGAGAAATATGTTTGGGGAAACTACCAAACAGGTCTCTTGGAAACAGATAGTACCACATCTGAAGAACCCACCATGGCTCATATGTTCCCACAGAATGCTCAACTTCTTTTATGATTTTTGGTGACCACAAAATTTTGCTTACTCTCTCATTTGCAATGTTGTCTACAAAGCAAGGCTTTTTAGCCATGATGTATATTCATACATATATCCTTACATATATATGTACACACACACATATAGATGCAGTTTCTTTAATTTATGTTATTTTATATTGAATTTTTAGCACAAAACCCAGTAAAAATTCTGTTAATACACATCATATATTTTCTTCCATAAAATCTATTGGCAAATTTTGATGTACAGTCTTTTTTATTGCTCCTAAATACATCTTTGTCTGCTAGTACAGATTTCTAGTATCTGTGGCATTCTAGTCATCTAATATTCTGTTGTACTTTCAGGAACAATTGAAGCTCTGTTTTATTTATGAGCTCTTCAAAGCGTAACCACAATCCTATATTCAACATATGTTTTACTTCCAAGTCATCCTGCTAACAGGTTGAAAGCTTTTCCAGTCCTCTGTCTTTTCATTTTGAGTCTTGATTTTCCTTCTAACACCTTTTTCAAAAGAGAAATTCTGTAAACAAACTTTTGGTGAATTTTGTGTGATTTACTTCTTTGAATAAATAAAAAGAATAAATAAATACAGCACAGGCCATACAAGTAAGCATAGATCTGAATGAGATTTTGTGTTTGGAATTCCCAAGAGAAGTTAAAGATTAATATGTTTATTGTTTTCCCAAGACCATACAGAACATTTAACATAATTTGATTTATTCACTTTAGTGGACACATCATAATATCTGGTTTTTAAACAGGATCTTCCCATAGAAGTCTTTGGAAAAGTGAGAATAGACTAATGTCTGAAATAGGTCCAATTAATTAATGATGTTGAGTTCTTCTCCCTGATGACATCACTGTGATTGAAAAGTGGTACCCATGGTCAATTTGAAATATCTCCTAACTAATCTAACAATGAAATATTTTAGAGAGGAAAAGGTTAGCGCAACCAAAGGTGATGAATCATATCCAAAAGATTTGGACTTTTTTTCCTACTACATATATCAGGAATGATTTAAAATTAAGTAGCGAGAAATAGTCAGTGAACCCACCAACAGGACTGTTTTTATATCCTTTAATTCTGGGAAAAATAAGATGAGCGACTTTATGCAGGGAGTCTCTAAGCTTTGATTTTGGACCTTGTTACTAAATTTTCAGTGCATTTACTTCAGCAGAATCTTCAGTATCTTTGTTATTACTATATAAGGAGAGATTACTGTTACAAATAACTGTCAACTTTATAAATAGCCCCACTATATTACAGTTTTCCCATGGGTATCCTCACTACTGAGGAAACTGACCTTACACAGGACGATAAGTCACTCATGACTGGGAACTTTAAACTACAGATAATGGAATAAATTTTAGAATCACTCAGTCCCTAACTAGACAGTCTGTTTAGCTTCTCCATAACCATAAATATACCATGCAAAGTATCCAGCTGAGGTCCCAATCCAATCTGTTTCCTAGTCAAATCTGTATTTCATATATTCTGCTAAACTGTGTTTCCATAAATGCACTTTCAGTGTGGAAAAAGTACTGGAAGAAGAGAAAGCGTAACCTTTGCCATGCAGAATCATGTGATATTTATTAAAGCATCTTCATAATTTTAGTAATGAACCTAAAGATCATGTTCCAGCAAATAGCTGAAAAATAAGCATAGCTAACTTAATCTGCACTTTGAGAGAACAACTAAGGTTAAGAATCACAGAATCACAGAATCACCTAGGTTGGAAGGGACCTTCTAATATCATCTAGTTCAACCAATGAAAGAAAAAACAAAAAAACAACCACCACACAAACAACCACACACCACACCAAAGCAACACCAACCCAACACTAATCCATATCCCCGAGCACCATGTCGACTCGTCTCTTGAATACCTCCAGGGATGGTGCCT
>JAOXNO010000013.1:143612080-143647458 GCA_028565335.1 Limnodromus scolopaceus | reverse complement strand
AGACTTGTGCTCCAGACCCCTCACCAGCTTCATTGCCCTTCTCTGGACCCGCTCCAGCACCTCAATGTCTTTCTTGTGGTAGGGGGCCCAAAACTGGACACAGTACAAGGACTTTAGTTGCTAACAGGCTTTGAGTAAGTACCACTCTAAGAAGGGTCATTGAATTGTCTCTAGACCTCAGTCTATACGTCTTGCTGAATTTGACTTTCTGACTACTCAGAACTGATGTTGCTAAATGAGAAAGAGGAATGTGAAAAGATGAGAGACTATCTTCAGTAACATTTTATGTACACCAAATCCTCAACTCCACCTTTCCCCTCAGCATAACACAACTTAACCATTAGCAAATGAGGCCACCATGTATAATCATCCACAAACAATTCAGTCTTTAGGCTCTGCTAGGTAAAATACTTATAAATGACCCATAGGAATAGAACCTTTAGTTGTAAAATAAGTCTGAATTAATTTGACTGCATATGGCTCTATAGGCAGTCTATGTTAATCCAGACTATATTTAAGTGCTTGGTGGAACTCTTACTTAGAGGGAAAATGAAGTTCCATTTCCTATCTCCTTTGTTTGAAGAACTACAATTACTTTGCTAGACATTACTGACTGTGCAGAAACACCAATGTTGGTGAAACTGCTCTGTAGCTCAGGCCCATTTTCATTCCTTTATACACAGGACTGAAGATGACAACACAAAGCTCTGTCCAGAATATAAAGCAACCACTTGCTACATAGCTGGGAATGCTTTATACCGCAACTCAGGACTTGTTTAATGCTCTTCAGTGGTATAGGCAGAACTGTGTTTTTCTGCCCCAGATACTAAGAACGGAGTGGAATAGAACAGAATCAAACTCAGATGAAGAGTTTGGAGAGAGAATACATTGTTGGAGCTTTTTTTCTGTTGAGGAGTTGTATGTGGGAGAAAGACTTTCCCATCAAGCAGGAATTACCCCTCTGACATGACTACCCTGCTCAAAACATTCCTCAAGACCAGGTTCACCTAAGTCTTTCCAAACCGGGCTGATAAACTGAATGCAGCATCCTCCACTCAATTGCTTTAGGCTAAAAGAACTGACAGAATAGTACTGTTATAAGCATCCTCTATTTAGGCCATTTACTCTAGGATATAAAGTACAGACTGGACAAGGACTGTCTTAGTCCATGCCATCCCAACATTTTTCCTTCTTCTCTATCTCAAAACAATCCATATAAACCAGATGTGTGAGTGACAATTTCTGTAACAGAATTCCTGACTGGACTTTATCCAAAATGCCAGAACTATCTGAGTCTGATATCAAGCCCATTCTGAACAGTTTGTTACGTGATAGGGAATGAGGACTTCCCAAGAAAGGTGAAAAGTTGAATGGATGGATGAACGGATGGATGGATGGAAGAAGCAGAAGTAAATATTTAGAATCAGTAAACAAGGGTGGCAGATTTCAGAGTTGTGCCAGAATTATGTCAGTTCTGCTTGCAGGAAGAGTGACTCTGGATATGTAACAAGGTGGACATTATGGGAAGGTTATTGTCTATTTTCCTACATTCAAACCCTTCTCTTAATGTAAGCAGGGATATAGTCACTGAAGTAAAATGATCATAGTACTTCCATACTCTAACTTCTCTAATCCTTGGTCTCATGACGTCTGTGGTCACAGAGCTTCTCATCTTCTCTTACTATGCACCAGAAATCTCTCTCTTCCCCTAAATTTGGTCTAGCACTCCTGTTTGTATCTGCTATGGGGCACCAGCTACGGTGGAGCTGAGAAATACAAAAGCAAAGAGGATTCAGAAAGATGCTGGCCCATGCAGAGACCTGACACTGTTGCTGGGGTCTGGATTCCTGAGCTTCCAGTATCAGCATTCATATCTAACAGCTTGTCCTCATCTCGTTAGGAAAAAATGATGAGATGGAAGTTTCTCCAAACCTGGCTTGTGCAACATTGATTCAGTTGAACTCTAAGCCTCAGGGTAAGCATGTCTCCTCTGTGCAGTCTGTTAAACTGATCAAAGGGAGTGCTGTTTTTTCCTCTTTCAGGAGGAAGGGACTGAGAAAAGGGGAGTGGGTAACCATCACAACAAATCTGAAAGTTAGTGGTTTAGGGACAGATAGCTTTCTTCTCGAGCAAAGTCTTGGAAGAGTAGAGGAAAGAGTCAGAAGAAAAACTGTCAGCATCTGTTGATGCTGCCAGGAGTTTGAATGTCTGCAGTATGCCATTACCTGTTCAGAGTTGTTTCCATCAGTTCACCCAGCTCTTGGAGATATGCACCCCACATTGATCACTCTAATAATGTAGATAATCCACCACTGATCTTGGTACCTTATTCTTGGCAACCCTTAAAATGGTGTGTGTGTGTTTTGTTTTGTTTTTCCATGTCATAAGAGGACTCTTGGCCTGTGTAGAAGATTTTTGGCTGACTTAAAAAAGGGAAAAGAGAGACAGGATTGCCTGTATGCTTCTCACCCCTGAAGTCTCACATTGCAAGAGTAAGCGGAATTTTGACCATAATGCTTGAAATCAACATCATGCTAATGGCTTCAGAGAGAGTATAATATTACCTGCACCAGGTCAAGTACAAAGTTGCTCTGTGGAAAGTAACTTATATCGGTACAAAATAACTCAGAATGTACTGAGACACTTTACCTTCTAACCTACTCTCTATTGATGTACTACTAAACCAAACTAAGTAGTACATCAATACACAGTTTTAATTAGGATGCTGGGGTCTGGGGAGATGTCTGAGATTTTTTGGTGGGAGAAGAAACTATCAAGTCTAGCAGACAAAAAACCAAGAGCTATGGGAAGAATCAGTGTCAAGGGAATAACAAAAGAACTGACAAAATCACCAGACCTTGAACAAAGCAATAGAAGATACTACAGGTGAAGATCAATGTCTCAAAGCAAGGAGAAGGGAGAAAATCTACTGGTGTTACTGACAACAATAAAACTTTGTGTTTCCAGTCATTTGCTAGGTTTGTTGAAATTTTTATAACACAAACGGAAATGTAGATTTAAAAAGAGAAATAAAATCTGTTAATTGGAAGAGCGGAGTTTTTTTCTTTTAAGCCTGGATGGTAAGTTTTCTTCAGTGAATTGTATATGAAATTATTACTTACATTTTGATTGTAGGTTTTCCTGCTTGAGGTAGGCAAAAAGACTGGGGCAAAAAGGGAGAGAAAGAAAAAAATAAATCTCCCAACTAAGCAGTTAACTAACAGTATAAACCAAGATATTTTCTAAATTATCATGAAGACTTCCAAACCACCCTGCTGACAATAAAAATGACCAAGGTTTATTTGTGTATCACCACAAGCATTCTATGGATGTTACCACTGTTATGTTGTTATTTGAAATGGTATTCTGAAAGAAATAAATATACTGTATTTTTTATGAATAACTAGAAGAGGTAGTTTTAATAGACTATTAACCACTGTAAAATGTGTGCTTGTATATATAAAAAAATAAACAGTGTTTCAGTAGGTAACCTTTTCTTTTCAGAAAGAATACAGAAAGATATTCAGAAAGATACAAGGAGAAAAATTCACTACTAATGCAGTTTCAGTGACTTAAAAGCAATTTTACTACATTCAGCCTGAATGCTACCATTAAGTTTCATTAAAAAATTTTTCAGTTTTAAGAAATAAGAACTATGGAAAAGGTACATTTTGGTTTTGTTTTTACAATAATGCTGTAATAAAAAGATTAATTTCCTTCTGTTTTTTTCTGAGACTGATAACATTCTGATGGCTCCTGCCCTATTACTCTTGGCCTGATGACATACAAATAGACTCAAAGGCATTTTATTCCCTGAAGTAATATATAATGAAGTCAATTGTGATTCAATATTTTAATGAAAATGAATTTCCTAAGCCTTTTACTTATGGAAAACAGCAAAAGCAACAAGAAACAAGTAATCAAAATTTTAAATGCGTTCTGTATTGTCAAGGTACAAATTCTTGTTTGTTTTCTTTTTTTTTTTTTTTTATGACTTCAGAAATCCATTAATTTTGTGTTAAATATCTGATGTTTAAGTCTGGATTTCAGAATATTCCAGGAAAACTGTGAAATTGTTAGACATTTCAAATTTTTGAACAAACATATGATTGGGATATAAGGATAAAGACATATTTTGAGAGCCCATAAAGAAATAAGGCGGCAAGCAGAAAGTACTTTAATTGTGAATTGGGTGAAGGAAATACAGTTTAAAATATCAAGGCTGTGTTATGTGACAGGGTATGAGGTATGAAAGAACCCTACAGCTGGATAAATAATAACATTTCATTATCTTGGAATTATGGCTTTTCATTACTTGTTTACCATTAAAGCAAGCTACCTTTCTTGGACCATTTCACTTGGAATGTGGAGGTCTTTCCAAATATTGACAATTTCCTTATACACACTGTAAAAATTCTGTAAAAATAATGTTTAACTCTGGTCTCTGAAAAAGTAGAAAAAGCAGTAGAAGGAGAAAAAGCAGAATTAGAATTAGAAAAAGCAAAATTAGAATCATAATTAAGAGTGAGATTTTTTTTTAAGAATCTTACTCTTAATGTTTAGTAAAGTTCTGCTAATTGCAAAGATAAATAGATTTGTTGTTAGACAATGAATGACATAAGATTAAGAGATCTATGTCTCCAAGCCTGGATCGGTTTCCTATGTAATTTTGGACATCTTGTTAAACCTTCTGTCTCCATCATCTATTAGAAAACAAACAGAACAAAAAATCTAGATCTCCCAAGAATTACTATAATCTCTATTTAAAAGGAGCACTGCTATTAAAATTTATTATTTTCTTTGATGTACTCAGATACTATTGTCGTAAAGAAAATACAGGCACAGTACATGAGATGTACCATGGCAAATACTGAGGATGACTCCAGAACTCTGTTCAGCCACTGATGGCTCACACAACTGCTCAATGATTTGATGATTAACTGCTCTTAGGTGGTGTCACAATTTATTGGATCAACTATTGGTTAAACTGGAGATAGATCCAATGATCTTCTAACATTTAGTTCAACAGGATCATAAGATTCAAGAACACAGTTACATACATCATCAAAGAGTTTTAATTTGCCATTAAAGACTCACCCAATGTAGGTCTACAACTGCAGATGGTCTGTGTTTAATAATTGATGAGATCTATATGCAACAAAATCAGTGGGAGAAAAGGAGAAAAAAATACTACCTATAATATAGGAGATGGTGATTTTTTTTGGAGTCTGACTTCCAATCTGACTTCTTTTTATTAATCTCTGTCACTATCTAAATGCTCTTTCAGAGGCTTTTTTATAAGGTGTTCTTACTTCCTAAATGTATGGCTGTATAAATTTGAAGTAAGGCAAAAAAGTTCTATTCTTCTCTTGTTCAGTTTCCTTTTGTGAATAATTTCCTTACTCTTTTTTTTCTTTAAGTTAAAATACTTTCCTGCAATCAAGACTGTATCCTGTATTGCTATTAAACTCTGCTCAGAAAAAGGCAGAAAAAGTGTACCAGTTTCGAGGATGAGGAATTCAGTAGGAGAGACAGAAAAGGGTAAAAAACCTCCAAAATAAGGTGAAAACGTATAGAAGAATAATAGCGAGACATATGGTTCTCTTTTAAGAAATATTGAATAAAAGTATTGGCTTAGTTGCAATAGCAACTAAGGAAAGAATAACATCACCTCTCTAAAGTTTATACCATTGAGCAAAATCTAAGAATAATAAAAAATTCCAAACTTTAAAGGAATTAATATATTGAAATAGCAAGCAAAACCTCAGACATTTGCATTTTTCTTTACATTGACATTTGCAGAAATGCTGGAATCTGTCTCAAATCCATTCAACTGATGAAAGCTTAACACTGGCTGTAATCAGATTTTACATATATCCACTCATGTTTTCCTACAACACGTTTTATATACTTGATCGTTTGTACAGGTTTTGGGTGGAGAAGCAGAAAATCCTTAGCTTAGTGAAAAAGCTATTTTTCCTTTGCTTCTTGGTCCTCCCTCTTCTGTCCTGCTTTACTGAGTCTATAAGGCTGTTTTTTTAGATCTTACTTTTCTGTTGTTTAAATGCCACCAAGGCTGTTCTTCAAAACAGTTAAAAGTTTCAGCAGAAGAACTGACAGGCTGACCATCCAGGAAGAGTTAGTTACAGGTAACCTCAAATTCTTTTCCTGATAATGTTTTATTTCTTAGAATAGAAAAAAAAAGGCACAAAGCCCTCTTAGGTTTGGCTGACCAGGAGACTGGAAGACATCTCCACCTGATAACATCTTTCTTAGCATCAGATTACCTTGTGCTTACCAAAAGATTCCTTTTGTGACATTCTTATTGCAACTCATTATATCTTGGAGCCAGGGAAATTGTATTACTTACAGTAGTGGCTATTCTATGGACCTGGACTGTCTGCATTTTGATAGCTTGCATACCTATGTACGAGGTTGGGAGGTTGAATGAAATAACAGATTTGCATTTAATCAAATGAGTCTTCAGCTACTTAATCATTTCTCTTTTCCACCTCTTTTGCGGGTGCATCAAAAACACCAGCAGATACTTAATCACATACATAGCAACAATCTTTTTATGTCTGTCAGGGGCTGAAAGTATGGAAATGTGGCATTTAAGAGGAAAACCAGTAATTAAATTGAGTTTCCTACGAAATAATTTTGTCTGATTTCTTCTTTTTTATATTAAAAAAAAAATGAAAATAATTATTAACAGACAAAAAGGAATTTATTTAGTGTGAAAATTATTTTTAAAAAATAGCTATTTTAACTGGAAAAGATACTATTTTAAAGCATTGTCATCTCTATGGAAAAGAAGTTTTACAACTGTGAATTCTATTGCTGTGAATGAAGAGTAAAAACTGAAACCTGAGCTATAGTTGCATTTCATCATAATAGTAAAACATAGTTAAATGAACTGTCGCCATTTTGCCTGCTTGTGTTTCTTTTCAGAAAGCATCAGAAACATTACTAGTAAATGTTTTTATTTAAACCTATGATTTTTGTGGCAAAATTAATCAAACATGGCATTGTTTGAAAGATCCAAAGGAGTATAAATCTCCACATTATGATGTGGAGAAGTGTGTCCCCACGTCACAGACACTCTCAATAATGAGTGTGATGGAGAATGGAGGAACAAGCTGCACCATGACGGGGTCAAACCAGGTGCTGAGGGTGACCTCGCACAGGCTGTGCTCTCACCACTGATGTGTGGTCCCACAGGGGCTGAACATGGGGGCTGAAGAAGGGGGGACTTGTAACAGGGTCCATTTGCAGCCTGACATGGCAAGTGATGAAGCAGGTCTGGAATCTATCCAAGAGCCAATCTGAGGGCAAAAGGAGAAGGGGCCGGGAGAGGAGCTATAGTGTAGTGCCAAGAGGTCCATTCAGGGGAGAGGAACAGGACTGAAAACTGGTTGTCCTGCATTGTTGATGGGGAAGGGTGCAAAGAGGTCTCACATGGGGATGGGCAGGGCCAGGAAGGGTTGTTAGTGTTCTCAGGATCCTTAGAAATTTGACCAGTGTGCAAACATCAACGTCACACTGCAGAATCAGTTCTATCATCCTTTCAGCTATAAATACAATAAAAATGCTGTTTACGATGTCTTTTCCTCAAAGCCATGGAGATTTTCATTGGAACACTATAAACCAATCCCAAACAGATGTTTAAAGTCAGGGCACATTGGCTATATTTTGTGTTCTCAATTTCCTTGCTAACTAATGGATTTGTATTCAACTAAAGATAAACTACCAGAAAAAAAAAAACATGCCAAAGAGCAGCATAGCAGTTCAGTTTTCAATGAACTCTTTAAAAATACTGTAATAAAAATCTCATGTGCTTAAGATAATTTGTTTCTTAAAAAGATTAATAAAAGGAATTGCTTAGTGCAGTGGCTTGGCTGGTTTCCCTCTGAAAAAGCAGAGCTTCTATCAGTTGTCTTATTGTTTCATAAACATAAAAGGCTGCTCCAGTTTGCTGCTCCATTGCCATTAAAGGACCAGTTTTGAGGCTTGGCGACATAACATGCCTTTTTACTGCAGTTAAGTAAATCACTAAATTAATGCTTAAAATGGTATTTAGGTGACTAAATAAGGATTTATATCCAAAATTTTTATACTTGACTGCCTAAAATTAGAAAGGGTAAATAAATCCCTAGTTAAGAGACAGTTACTCAAGCAGAAGTGGGTTGATCTTCAAAGCTGACAAATAATCAGTGGATGTCCCTGAAATGGTTTGTATATGCATACACATTGCAGGATTAGGCCTTCTGAAAATCAAGAATTTTGTGCTGCTGCCTGCATTTGGCTTCTAATCTTACCTTCCCTCAGACATTTTATGCAAACAGTAGCACAAAATATATAAATACTGAAATAGGGAAACAATACATAGCTGCTGTAATGAAATAATATTTTTTTTTTCATGACGTGGAAAAGATATATGAATTCTGATTCACCTCTGGGTGGGATTCATTTCACTCAAACCTTGGTATCAATAACGTAGGTGCCTTCATTTGCAATTAGTTGTCTAGTTTCCCATTATAGATAACAGAGGTCTAGTAAATATATTCACTGAAGTTTAGGTTTAAGTCTGTTGACTGGATATAGAAGTTTAATTTAGAATGAGGTGAATCATACATTAGCTTCTACGCTGATCAGCACTTTTCCAGCAGAGAGGGACCTTAGGTGATTTTAACATTGCAATCACCAACATAGAGTCAGATTAATACAGTCATATCATAATATTTAAAACTTAATTAAGTTATTCCTCAGTGACAATGGTATCAGAAAAAAAAATTACTGTTCCTTGTCAATGTATAATGAAATACTGGATCTCTTTCCTTTAGTTTACAACAGCTTCTTCAAAATCAGCTGAAATGAAGTCCTTACAGAAAAGAACTTACCAATTTCATTTTTCCTTTTTTTTTTTTTTGTACTGAGCACATTTGATTTTAAGAGGAACATGAAAAAATCAATATTAATTTGTTCAGATGTGTTTCCATTCTTTAACAGCTTTGTGATGTGGTCAGCATACTAGAGAGACATCATTTTCTATTCAGCTCTGCACAATTGTTTGATTGTTGGATCTTGCCATGGCAGGCATTCACTACTAGATTCAGGCATGAAAATAGCTTTTATTTGTCCTGTATCCAATACTATAACAGCAAAATGGTGTGTTGTAGGGCAGTGATGAGTGATATCTACGAGGACAGAAAAGCTAACAGTCATTTTTGCTTTGGCATTTGATTTGCAGAGAGAAGAATAGGTGAACTCTGGAGAGCATTTATGCCATCTGGCATTAGTTTACAGGTTAGATAACTTCATCTTGTGTAAATGATTGTTTTTCTATGGTTCAGTCTTCATTCTAGGGTTCAGTCTTCATTCTAGGTTTATCATCTTTGTCTTCTGGTTGGGCTGTACATGTTGTCATGTTGATGTAGTGGATACTTTTTTTTTTTTTGTTAATAAAATGTCATGATTTCTGCCATATCACAAGACAGGGGGCAGAGGCATGCTTCCAGTCCCTAGTCTCCATGATAAGCTCACAGCTTCCTTTCCCGCTGACTACAATGGCAATATTCCAACAGGACAAATGCTGGTGATTAAGATTTTCTGCTTCAAGAAACATGTTTTGTTCACTAGTTGTCAAAGAGCTTTCTGAAGACAACGTACAGAAGAAAGGCACTGTGAGGAGCCTTGTTAACAAACCCAAGTTGTCTCTTCTTAACTGGAAAAATGTTTACGATGTCTTATGCTAACAACAGTTGTTGGAAGGATGTGTTTTCTCACAATGAGGTTTGCAGCCTGCTTATGGCAATACATTCAATATTTGGTTGTTAGACAAAGTGCTCCCCAGCTAACTAGTCCATGTCATAAGATTGCTAAACACTGAGAAAGACAAACATACTAAACAATATTATCTGCCAACAACAGAGGGTAGTTTGTAAGAACTTAAAATCTCAGTGCAAGAGTAGACAGTGAGTACTCATACAGTATTTTAATTTTAGGTAAGGACAAATCCAAGATGACATACAAAAAAAGCTCCTTAAATATGTAGGTATAAATTCCACCTCATTGTTGTGCTACAAGCTGTCTGAAGAAGAGACCTTATTCCTTTCAGTCAGAGGATTAAATTGCATATGAATTATAGGACACTACAAAGAATTTTACATGGAAGACACACTTTTTTCTACACCTGTGAGACAGACTAGGTGGCTGGGCTCAAATTCATCTGCAATGAGCTCGTCATTCCAGGATAATTCAAATTAGAGCTGCTCATGAGAAACGGATATTTTTTGCAGTGTAGTATTTCTGCCTCAATTTAAACATCAGTAGCAAAATGAGATTAATCTGATTGTAAATAGGCCTATTTCTCTTCACGGACTAAGGAAGGACTCTTGAAGACTTGCTCAGCTCTAAATGCCTACAATGTAGAAATGGATCATAAAAAATTTCATAGCAGAGGGTAGACCAAGCCATAGATTATCTCACATGATATACCACAATTAAATTTCCCACAGATATCTCTGTGTGAGTATTTCACTAAATCATTGCATGATCATTTTGCCTGCTAGTGGATATCCTGAATGCAATAGAAAATATAAGCAAAAATACATTTGAAGTGGAGATCCAGGTTTCATTGTCACAATATTTATGTGACTAACCCATGTAAATGGTTCTCCATTTATGTGTATGTTATGCAAAACATATTTTCCCAATTAAGAAATACATTAAGAAACAGTGCATCAAAGTTTTTACCTCTGCCATCACTATACAGCAGTTTCTGGCTGATTTTAAGCAAGAACTTCCCTGTTCAAGGTATCAATTTTTCAGAAGCCCATTCTTACTTATAATTTGTTACTGTAAGTTACTATTTTTAATCCCTTATTTTCTATTTTAATGCCTAAATTCTGAGAGTTGCCCAACAATAATAACCTCGCTAGATCTGGATGTGTGGAGCTGAAGCCCAGGGCCCACAACAGATGGGCCAAGTGAATGCTCTTTGTGTTAATAGAAGCTTACAAAGAAATCCAGGCTTCAAAGTTATGCATATTTTACTTACATTTGTAACTGAAGAGTGGCACAGCTTCAGTGGGAACATGTGAAGTGACTCTGTTCCAGTTTTGTAAACCACATGATGGTTACAGCAGATCTTCTCTGAAGTAAATGCTTTAGCTCTGTTGGCTAAAGATGGCCAAGAAGCTGGACCATGTTCTTCCTCGCCAATCTGTGGTAAACCCTAATCTACCATCAAAATGTAGGCAGCAACTCTTCCTCCAGGGGCTGTGTTGTTAATGAAAATCACTGTGACTATTATTTATGTGGTCGGAGAGTATTAAATGTGCAAAAATATTTAGCTCCCTTGGGACCTGAAACCCAACACCACCAGTTTTTTTAATCATAAACAACTTAAGGCTGTACAGGGTCATGAGCTGCTTGGTGCAGTTGCAGTTAGTTGGGGGTTGCTGATCAGCTTTTTGGACTTCCAAGTGTATCCCAATTACTTTGTATTTTATCATATAAATGTTTTTAAGACACCAACGAATGGTTTGGTATAAGCCATTCAGTGCAGTGATCTATTGCAAAGAAAAAAAAAGAGAGACCAGTAAATATTATATACAGTGGGTTTGTGGTTTTGTTTATCAGTGGTTTAGAACTGAAAAAAAAGCACAGTTGTCTGGGGGATTGAGTTGAGTTCTCTGCCTATTGCAGACAACAGTTTCATATCATCTTCTTTGGAACTGAATCTTCTTTGGAATTAAATATTATTATAAAATTAAAACATTTGATCCTCTTTTTTGAATGTACAAAATGATGTATGGGAGCATTATGTACTTCTGTGACTTTTAATTTGTGGAGTTGTTTTGAAATCAGGTTATAAGCTCTGCATTGGAAACTTTTCACAAACACAAATGCATTTAAGAAAATCAGGAGGCAAACTTATATTTAAAGTTTTTATCCCAAGGGAAACTAGACACCTTCTTGAATTTCAAAATCTTCACAGCATCAGTGATGTTTAGAGAGTTTCAAAGCATCTGACACTCTAAACCAATTCAATCATTCTTCTTTTGGATTATGCATTAAGAATTGCAGTGTAAGTGTTATTGGAAGAAAAGCTCTTAGAATTTAATAAGATTTAATTCAGTGATTCATATCCACTGCTGTTTTGTGCTGCTGATGAAGAGAACTTATCTTGGCTGAACTGAATGTCCTGAAAGAAAATTATTTGATCCTACAGTGCTTTTCATGGTAAAGAAAAATAATTTTAAAAAAGTTTTAATAACACTAGTTAGGTCTTTTAAGAACAGCCACTGTTGTTTTTAAATTTATATACTCAAAGGAACATTTGATTGCTATTTTTGTTTAGTAGCACAGAATTTCCCAAATAAGGCACGTAATTCCAATAAAATAAAGTAACTAAACTGAGATGTTTCAAGAGGATTCTGTATTTACAGATGTCAGACAAAGAATATACTAAATTGTATAATGGGCATAAAATATATGCAAACCTACATGCCTCAATACCCACAACAGAAAAGCCTGGAGCTTAAAATAAATTCATGGGTAGAGAAGCTTCCATAAAAGTTTTGAGCTGAATGTCTCTTCATACAATATCTGAACAACTTGCCAACGAACAGTGATCTACTGAGACATAGAAAAAAAGCAAGATGGAAACTAACAGAAATATCTGTCCAGCTACATATTTTTAAAGTCATCACCAATTTGCCAATAAAGGTAAAGTCTTAAAAATAATGTAATCTCAGATTTAGACTCTGATGATAAGAGTGTGAGAAAAATGAAGTAAAGAATCAGTGCTTTAAAATAGCAGTACAATGCTCTCTGGAGGTTTTAAAGTAGAGATAAGTTAATTTCTTTTCTGCTATCAGTGCTAGAATATCTACCATCATGGTAGATATTGGTGCAAATTAACCAAGGTTGTTTGATCTTATAGATTCGTTAACACCATTTACTACAACACTGATATTAATAGGTTAATTAATTAATTATTTTTTTTTTTTTTAGGAATTTGGGCTCATATTTGTACTTAGCTGAACTTTTATCCACAAGAACAGCAGTTAGAAGCACCTAAGAAGTGGTGCTTCTTAGGAAATGCATACCAGAAAAATGTAGAATAAAATCAGATCAAAGCCTTGGACTGGATACTGAGGTGGAAAAAAAATACCATAATGTCTTTGGCTACAGTGGAGATAAAATAATTTGTGGTATCATAGTGCATAAAGAATGAAAAAGATCTACATCATCATATCCAGCTTCCTGTCATTTCTGACAACCGCAAGAAAGAACATCACATATATTTATCATACTATAGGTGAAAATTCAGTAAGTTCCCAGTATTCCATGGGAAATTTTTTTTCTGGAATAAACTTATTATTTCCTAAATTTATTAATAGTCTATATACCTGGATTCTTGCATCCACTTTATGTTCAATCTTAAATAAATCTTCTTCATATGTGCTATTTTATATTTGTAAAGATCATCTGTATTCAAGGTCAGGTTGGATGGGGCTCTCAGCGAGATGTCCCTGCTCATTGCAGGGGAGTTGGACTAGATGACCTTTAAAGGTCCTTTCCAACCCAAAATTCTATGATTCTATGATTCATATTCTCTCATATTTCTCAGCCTCCAATGGACAAATGAGCCAATAGAAATCTCATGAATTTCAAGGGAAGGAAAATGCAAATCCCTCTACCTGGTGGTGCCAGTTCATGCTGGGAGTAACTGACCAGAAATAGCCTCTACAGAAAAGAAAGTGGAGCTCCTGGTGGACAAGTAGACCAGAGCCAGCAATGTGCTTTGGCATCAGGAGTGCTGTTTCCAGTGTGAGTTGAACTGAGCTCCCCAGTACAAGAGAGGCAGAACATCCTGGAATGAGTTCAGGAAAGGAACATAAAGATGATTAAGGGACTGGAGCACTTTTTATGTGAGGAGGGGGCTGATAAACCTTGGACTGTTCAGCCTGGATAAGAGAAGGGTCAGTGGGCTCTTGTCCATGTGTATATAAACCTGATGAGTGGAGCAAAGAAGATGGAGCCAGACTCTTCTCAGTAGTGCCTAGTACCAGGGCAAGAGCCAATGAGCACAAACTGAAAGCAGGAAATTGCATTTCAGCATAACAAAAAGCTTTTTTACTGCAAGAGTGATCAAGCAGTGGAACAGGTTTGCCAAGAGGGGTTGTAGACTTTCCATCCTTGGAGATGTTCAAAACCTGATTGGACACAACCTTGAGCAATTTGCTCTCACTGGCACTACTTTGAGCAGAAGAGTTGGACCAGATGCTCTACAGACGTGGCTGACAGCCTCAATCACTCTATGACTCCATGTGATCCTGTGACTCAGCAAGGCAAACTTTTATGAACTGTGTCTAAATTTGTCTAACCTGTCCAGGAGGTACATGCTGAGATTCTGTTTCCCTACTCAGGTTGTAAGAAGAATTGACTGGCACTATTGGATGCTGCCTCTCCTTTCTCCTCTGTCAAAACCAGGGACTGGTGAGCAGAGAGCTGTGTGCCAAGGTTGTACTCTGTCCTGAAATCTGGACAGGGCATGTATTAGGAATTTTAAAGCATTCTTGGGTTGTAAGAAAATGAGAAGGTTTGTATAGGGTGAAGCTGAGTCTGAAGCTAGCTCACTATACTATCCCCAGCACTAGCCATTAGTGGGTGCATAAGGAAAAGTATAGCAATGAGGCAAGCATAAAGGCTTACTTCTTTGGAATATTCTGCTAGCTTTCAGTTAGGCATCTCAGGGACTCCCTGAGCTAGAATTGATATAGAGGTAGTTTGTAGGCCTTTAAAGATTTTAAAAATTTATTTAATGAAACTTTCCAGATGCTTTTTGAATTATGTAAACTATTTGTCTTGAAAAATGTCCTGTGCCATGAAGATTCAGAGCCTAAAGAATGCATGATGTGCATGATCACCTAGCTGTTCTGACCCTTACATCCATTCTGTTCACATATGGCGATGCCCCTTTTTCTTTTTAGCTTTGGAAGAAGGTGGTACTTCACCCCAAACTTGGCTGAATATGTGTTTGACAAGTGCTCAGGCTGTTGCTATTTGTCATACTTCCACTGCAGCCAGTGGAGCTCTGACAAACTGTGCACAATTCAGGATCAGTTCTTCATTTCATTCAACTGCTTTTGGATAAAGCTTCTTCCAGTTCTGAGGAAAATAAGAAATGTTAATTTACACAGGAAATATCCAAGAAGATAACTTTGTCTATAAATTGTTTTTAACAGTGTTATAATATTACTGCATAATTTTACAGGGCTCTACATAGAATTTGCTTATTCTGCTAGCATCTAGAGAAGGATTTAATGTCTGTAATATTCAGATTTTGTAAAAGATTCACAGACCACATGTTATTCTTCTTCATATATTATTTAAGATTTAAATGATTTAATAGCTATTCAAAGGCTTTAGAGAATGCGATTTTGAAAATATGATTGTAATTTGTAATTCAGTCCAACGACGAATAATGATTATTTTCATAGGTACCAGAGTCTTGATTTTGATGTCAGTTAAATCAGATTTCTGAGAGCAACTTCATTTTATAAAACTGCAACTGAGATCAGATCCAGTCATTACTATCCCTTGAATATGTAAATATTAAGCCCTTACAGCCTCACTAAACTTTGCCTGACTAAACATATTGAAAAATTAAATTTTTTATTATCTAATAGAAATAAACTAAACCCAGCAATCCCATTTGGAATAATCAAAGCCCATGATGAACATATTATGGTTTCAAGTCTGTTGCTTTGCACTGAAATTATGACAAGCAATGAAAAGAAACATGCTACATCTGTAATGCCATTCCCCTCCCTCCTTGCCAAACCATCTCTACCCCAGAACATGGATAATGCAGAGTTAAGTTCATGATTTAGAACACAAGTAACCTAACTTCAAATAATTTCTCTGCCCTACTTAAATTTGGCATTTGAACCTGTGTTTTGTTCTCCAGTAGGGACTGTCCTAATAAACTATAGGAACTGAAGAACGAAATGCTTGCATTCCACCATAAACAAACAGAAAAACCCTCCTAACTTCCATTTACTGTTTTCTCCTTTTTCTTGTAAAATAAATATATCCTTGATAAACATTTATTTATTGATAGCATTTTTTTTGCCTTGTGAGAATTATATTTGAGAAGGTTAAAAGCTTTCTTTAATTCTTCCCCCACCACCAGTTCAACAATGATTGACTGCATACACTTTTTGTGACTCCACAGATGTCAAAAATGGTTATATGAATTATCATACAAGTCAATATATTCTGATTTCAGAAACTAGCTGTCCACTAATTTTGTTATAGAACTGCAACAGTGTACTTTTTCCTTTTTATAATACATACATTTATGATTTTAAAATGTGACTTTTCATGTTGAAAGGTGAAAAAATTGAAACCACTCTGAGTCTAATGCATATCCATTAAGCTTGACTGAAAATTATTTTCCCTTTACATAGTAAACTTTGATATTTTAAATTTAGTCACATCTTTAAATGGAACAAAAAGTAAACCAAAAAATCTCTTTTGTACATTATATCAAACAGAAGAAAAAAATATATTTTATTTTGCATAACACATAACATTTTGTTTACAATATGATTTCTAGATTTTATTATCAATTTTTCATTAAAACCAGATCTCTTTATTTTTCATAAAATATTGAATGCTTAATTCATTTTATTTCACCCCTTTTCAGATTCAGATTCAGATATCGTTAAAACTATTTATGTGAAAAAGTTAGATTTAAATAAAATGGTATTATTATAATGAAGCAATCATAATAAAAGGTATTATTAAAGTACAAATTAAGATAGCACTAAATTTTGAATTTGAAAAGAAAAGCTCTAGTTTTCCCACTGGATACCAGAGGTAACAGAGACTTGAATTCCCATATTATCTCTGATACAGACCTTTTGCACAGCATCAAGTGAGTTCCGTAATTTCTCAGGCTACATTTCATTTGCAAGAAATGCAGTGAGGATTAATGAGCTGCTATTTGCTAAGGCTATGAGGCCGAAAGTCATCTAGAAACAGGACCACATTTGAGTTTGAATAAAATCTTAATCTGTCTTAATTTGCCTAGAATGGCAATTGGTCTAAAGATGTCTTTTGGATCTTCTTTACAGGGAGAATATTCTGGGCTCAACCTGGAGAGAGTAAAATACTCAGAGGTTTATGAGAAGTTAATGAGAACCAGAGCTGAATTCCAGTCAGTTTGTCCCTGTGGACCATATGACTCAAAACTAATTCCTTCCTCATCAACACAACACAATTTTTAATCTGTATTTTTTTTCATTTCAAGAACCACTAACCAGCTACTCTTCTAGTATAATCTAGTTGGGGAAAGTATCAAAACCTACATCTCCAGGTCTCAGCACTCTTTTGGGGAAATATCAATGTCTTCTCCAAAGACTGGATACCCAGACTGAAAAGATGCTTGGTAGAGGACATCCAAGAGATTAAGACCTCACATCAAAGAATTTTCTAGTCATAGTCTTCTTTCAAATGTTAGTCAGTCACAAAGAGTAGAAATGTCAAAAATGTTGCTTCCATTTCCAAATGGAGGCAACTTGAAGTTAGGTGTGCCTTTTTTATTTCTTTCTTTCCGCTATCAAACTGAAAAGTAATATAGAGGGGTAAGTTTCCACTTTCTGTCTACAGGGAGACTTCAGAGAGCAGAGAACGGATTTTCAGTACAAAAAGGAGAAAATCTAAACATTACCAGGCTGTGCAGTCTGTATATATTAACAATGAGCAAAGGTTGAGAAGCTTATACTTTGTATGAGCAAGAAGTAAACTGTAAAAGGGCAGAGGACCTGGGGAACCATATTTTCTCTTTATAGTTCCTTCCCATCCAGACAAAAGAGTGGTCCTGTGATTTAGGTTTCATATGAGATGAACTCCACTATGTTTTGTACTTTTGTAAGTCTTTAAATCAGAGTCAGCATAACATTCAAAGTGCTTGGATTTCTTCTGGAATAAACAAGAGAACTATTTACTTTTCTTTCTTTGGATTTTTGGATCCCTAATGTTTTAGTAAATGGTGCTTTAGTGGAATACAGCTAATATATGTTATGGTAAGCTCTCCTCTCAACAAAGTAAATTCTGAGCTGGGATCCATAAGAGGATGTTTTATGCCAGAAAGTTATATCTTTATTCATTGCCTGATTTAACAGTCACACAAAACTAACTGCAACCATTAAAGCAAATCAAACACACTTTATAACATAGACATCTTCTGCAGCAAGCCATTTAGATGGAAGGTTGGAGTCAATTTGCACAATATGCAATTCTTGACATTCATAGGAAAGGCAGTCCTAGTTAAATTTTGACATTTGTTGAAGGATTGTCACACTGATCTATTACTTTACTTGACTTTGTTTATAAAACTGTGTAATTAAATCAAATTAAGCAATGGAGAAAATGGAGGTCAAAGAAGGTTAAGATGCATTTGTTAACATTTCATCACTATTTATTAATGTACAATATGATTTGCAGACAAATTCAGGATCAGTAAGGAGGAAAAAATGTGGAACAGCCAGAAGCACTATACACAGTACTTTGAAGTGAATATATGTCAGTGTAAAAATTAGTCATCTCTAATGAAAAACAAGAGTCTGAGTAAGAGTTCTTGAAGTTAGCATGGGTATTTTTATTGACTACAGAAAGATTTTAAATATGTCTCATATTATTATTTAGGTTTTGTGTCCTGATAGTGCCTCGGAGCAGTTATGATCACCGGACTCCATTGCGTTAAGTATTTTATGGATAAGACAGAAAACACAGATTCTGCCCTAAGAACCTGACAATTCATCTTTGATATTCAGCTAAAATTCTGCATAATTTGGGATGACATTGAGTACAACAGGAAACAAATTTAATTTTAAGCCAGAGGTTGAATATTCCTCTTCCTTACTCTAACTGAAATAAATTGAGTTACTACAAAGTTATCCAGGGTGAATATAATGAAAAATGGCTATATAAAGAAATAACCACATCTGCTTCTAAGCAAAATGAGACATGAACAAATACTGACTCAAACAGAAATCTAGAATGTTGCACAGTACCACCCAAATTTAAGCAGAGTTAGACACAGTCTATTGTGTCCTGGATTTGTTAGGAGTATGGTTGGTTCTGCAAGAAAGTTAGTTTGGAAAGTATCCCAGAGGGAGATAGGAAGGGGAATCTTTGCACCCGTACTATTTCATTTAGCAGGAGCCACATTTTCTTCCTAGGTGCACAAATATAGGGAAAATGCGTTGTGGAACTTCAGCTGGAGAGAAACAAATGCTTCCTGTCTGGCACAGTGCTGTATCTTTCCTGCTCTGAAAGTTTCCATACCTATGTAACTTACCAGCTAGCTGATCTCCTGTATCTCACTCTGAATCTTGAAAAGCTAGAAAAAAACCTGCAGCACTGTGATGGGAACGTAGGAGTTGGATGAAGCACAGCAAAGAGACAAGGGAGTAATGCCTGCAGGAAGGCTTGGCATAAAACGGCATCCAAGAACAATTGTAAGTGTCTTTCTGTCCTCATACTGCCATCACTCTCCTAGCTGTGGAAGCTTGAGAAACCTTGAGACTACCAGACTCTCGAATCACAGCTGCAGTGCATGACACTTCCAGCGTTATACAACATGCCAGCAGCAAATGCTACTTCAAACGTTATTCATGTTATGATATTTTCTTCTTTGTTGCATGCAAATTTCACACACCAGAAAGCATGTTGTGCAGACATTTCTCTGTTCTCCAAGGACATCTACCCCTCCTTTTCCTTTTAACACTGTCCATTTGGCAAGCTTGCCTCTATAAATAAGTAGCAACTGTGAAAAACACCTATAGACCCCCTACCAAGTAATTTGTTTTTCCCTTTATCAGTCATTTCTAACTTGAAATTATTTCTCTCTGGAGTTTTACTCTCTTCTGACTAGGTAAATGTATGTACAGTTTTTTCATTTGTTACACAAGATGTAGAAAAAAATAACCAACAATATGAACAAGTACACATTGAGCTAAAACACCTAAAACCTTTGGCTAGAGCCCAGGAATCAGGCTCAGCACTACTGTAAACTAGAAATATATTGTTGATATTGGCACGCCAAAGGGAATATGACAGGATTTTAGCTCTGTTTAAGAATTCCTTTGGGTGTTTCAGTCCCTAAAAATATAGCTGTTAATACTGCAGCAGGCTTTCCCAGAACAAATCTATACCCACACCTGTGTTTCACTTTTGTACAGAAAATTGGCTTGGTCTAGGTAAAGCTCATCATTTATTCCAAGGAAACAGGACAGAAAAGGAAAAAGCCTTCATTAGTTTGGGCTAGGAATCATATCTTTTCTCTCTTTCATTAGTTTTTGGTTTTAAGACTTTGAATAACCTAATCAATCCATATTTTTATTTATACAATATGTAACTGTGGATTATTTCCCTTCTCTGACATAAGCTGTCTTTGATTTTCCATTTCCTGAGAAGTAGTGTTGTGCATTTTTTCATGTCTTGTTAGAAGGATTTATAGTCCATGTAAGCAAACATCCACAGAACTGTTATGCTGTTCCTCTTTAAATCTCTTTGAAAGACACCTGCAGTACAGCCACAAAACAACTGTCCATTTCTGTGGATTCAGTAAAAACTGAGCATAAAACTTATTTAAAAGAGCTGATGGTATGATACTGGTTATCTGTCTTCCCTATCCATTGCCTGTTGTCTAAGAAGTAGGAAATTAGTTGTTCTCTGCAAGGGATATTTTTCTTATGGTTTTAAGTAACGTTTGGTACAAAAACCACTGACTTTTCTAGTACAAGAGGATTGTACAGAGTCAGACTGATATTAATAATACTATAATAATATCAGTGACAATAAGAACTAATTTTAATCAAAAAACTTTTTTCATAAAGATGAAAATAGGTTCCGTTAGTTCACACAGATTTCTCAGAAAGATTGGTGAATAAAATGTTACCATACCAAAAATGAGAAGGAAAAGAAAAAAGTTAGTCTTAAAGACAGTTCTTGCTCCTGCTGTTTCTGTATGACTTCTTTTCTTTCCTCTATCTGGTACTAGCTTTCCCTCCACTTTACTCCTTCAGCACTTCCTCTTCACCCCTACAACATAGGACTTCATTTAAGGAATCCTATCAAAGTAGTTGGAGAGTGGACAACTCTGTAGCCCTGGCTTGGAACAGCAATAGCTAAATTTGCTTTATACAGGGTGCTTCTGGGACCTACAATTCATGTGGAAACAAACTATAGAGCACCAAAATTGATGCGAATTACAAGACCATTGTCCTGGATAACTAGAGCTTGAACTTCTATCCTGTTTTGAGTTGTACCACATCAGCTTTATACTCTCCATTAGGTTTAAATTTATAATTAAATAATTAATATGTGTATAAAATTACACACATATATGAACATATACGTATATACACATATATACATATGTACATATACAGTTATTTGCATATATAATTATACACATATAAACATAAAGGACTGTGAATGAAGCTTTATGTCCACTCATCCAAGACCAGAATCAGCCTGTTCCTTGGCTGTCATTGAGACTTGAAAATTACACCCCAGGAAAAATAATTGTCCATAAGTTTGTAGTAAGATGAAAGTTTCAGTGATGGTGTGGTATGGATGTTTCACACGCAAAATATATATGCATACATATAAACATTCAGTGTCTTAGGAAGGCTGCTTTTACTAGTTAATTCTGAAAAAAACCAAACCAACAAATGGTGAAGTGTTTAGTCTTACAGTTAAAAAAATGTATCAAACATTGGTTTTAGTACCACCATTTTATAGTAATTGCATTGAATGTTCAGCAACAGATTGCATCAAAGACATATTTCCACTTAATAGTTACAGGTTATCAGCTACTTCAGACATAAGTAAATTATTCATGTTCCCCTATTTATAGGATAACATTGTACCAAGGTGGGTGACCTCAGCAAATGGCTTTATCTCAGGATCAGTACTGCACTAGGCTTCTGCATCAATGTGCCCTTGAAGCACAAAGCCTTCATGTTTCAGCACAGTTTTCCAAGTGAGAAGCTTTGGTCTTACACTGACACAACCTTAAATTATTATGTCAGGTGAAAAGAGCAGGAAGTGGAATAATTTTCACAGTATATAAAGAACAATAGTGATTATTTATAAAAACATCTTGGAAAAAACCTGAATAGAAAATGGTGTTGAATTTTTCAAGTGCCTTGTTGGATCAATGGCATTACTCTCCTCTCCTTTCTTCTTTTGGTTAGTAATAATGAAATTTATCCCAACTTCAGCATCTGGCATATTGGCACAGTCAGTTGGAGCATTTTGCATTTTCCACAGGTTATTCATATATTTCTAACCAGGCCCTGTTGTACTTTCCATTTCCATTTGAATTTATTGTGCCAGATCCTCTGTCAGCAATGAACATTCTATCTAAATCCTGTTCAATCAGTGGAAAGTGTACTTCTGATTTCTGTCTTGGGATCAAGGCCTATATACCTTACAAAATTGTTCTTGCAGGCAGTAGAGCAATCTCTTAATTGAGTGTAACCATCAGCTGGTGAATAGAAACCCATTTACCAATTGAATCCACCAGCTGCATGAGACTATAGAAAGCAAGCAGGTAAAACAGGATAGTAATAGGAAGTTAAGGTGGCTGTAGATGGATCTCTGCATATGGTATCTATCATCCAAATCTGGTACAGCAATTCCCTCCTCAGTGTGGAGAATATAACAGTGTGTAAATGTTTCATAAATTCAGGGCTATGTTTTCAGTGGATTATAGTGCATGAAGTGTTATATTTCGGATTTGAAAGCCTGGGAAGTACCATCCATCAGTACGTCTTTCACATGAATTGTAGCTGGCTAGATAACAGGAGTGCTATGTCATGGGAAAAAACAACTCAAAACCCAAAAACACAAAGCCAAACTAAAAAATGCCACCAAAACTCAAACCTTAGGTATGACAGAAGATTATTTTTTCAATGGTAGCCCAAAAAGTAAACAAGGAAATGACACTGTCTCCTCTGGTCCTCCTTTCCCCCCCTCTTCTCAGTCAATAGCTCTGTGGTTAAGCCATTTTTGTGTCACTTGACCAGCTGAAGTTCAAAGCCCCTCCAAAAGGAGCGCTTCCACCAGAGGTGTCCACAGCTGCACTATGAAGGGCTGCACAGCTGTGTGTTCCAGAGCCAGTCTCAAGATGAGACACAGGGAATAAATCTCCCCTGTGTCCCTAGCTGTGTAAGGTGAGAGGGGTGGGAACGCAGTGCTGCAGCCAGGGACTTACTTCCTGCTCCACATCTGGTGTGCCGGGGCAAATGCTGGGCTGATGTGAGCCGCCAGTGATAAACAGGGCAGAAGGCCAATGTCCACACCCACATGAATACATTCATGTTAGCTCCAATCATGAGGTTGCTGCCTCTTCTGGAGTAATGAGTTGTCTCCTCTGTTTCTGCTCTAAGATTTGACTCCAGACCTGTGAAGTAGTCTAGTGACATTGTTGTGAAAACAGACGTATTGCCACTAAAAGTTACCAGTTGACATTTCATTGCTATTTAATGGAAAAACATTCTTGTTGAAACATTCCTTTCTGTTTTCACATCACACTTTTAAACTGTTAGAGGAAGTGGTGGGTGTAGTGGGACAGCAATCTCAGCAAATGATCAGAGGAAAATCAGTGGAATAAGCCTTGAGCCAAAGGAAAATCAAGAGCAAGTAAGGGAGGTTTTTCAAAAATAAGCAATAGGAAGACAATGTGACTTCTGGTCCTAGTTCTTTTAGTCTGCTTGATACTGCTATCTTAAATCTTTCTTCGGGTCAGCTTTCTGTCATCTGAATGTTACCACTACTGATGATGATTTCACTTCACTAGGAAATATTATTCTGTTGCTAGGAAGTAAATGTGGTAACCAGGATGCTATGAAACAACAATAAGTTTACAATTACTTCCTTAAAGCATGATATTCAAAGAAGTTAATATTGTCTGCTCACATGGCAAGTCATGATCATTCAATAATAGAACAGCCTGAGAAATTCATCTCCAGAAATGAGAAACTGCAACATTTTCTTGCAAAGTGATTACTGAAGAAGAAACATCTGAAACACTGGCAGATAAAGTAATGCGTTGGCTCATATAGTAGGTGATTCTAAGAATAAAGTGGATGATATACAGGAGAAACCTTTGGGAACCAAAGGAGAAACCTTTGGAGATAAGACCTGTTATAGGTATAAGGATTTTAATTCAGGCATTGTACTTCCTTAAAAATCTCAGAAACTAGTGCTGATTTAGTATCTTCCTACAGGTAGAAAACAACTGTATAGGAGATATGTATGGCGGTTTGATACTTCTCTTCCCTATCCATTGTCTAGTAATCATATGAATCAACAACAACAAATTTTTTTGAGTTGGAACAGAAACTTTTTCACTTCATTTTTTTACACAAATAAAAACATCACATACAGCTCCTGAATCTAATCTTTTGACCACTTTGCTGAGAACTGCGGGAAAATTCCAGTTGTTTCTAGCTAGAATTTTGCACAGCCCTATGGGAGATCCAAGACTATTTATGTTTTAAACTTTATTATTATAATATGCAGGATTATTATTTTCCTGGAAGAATCTTGGGATATGGCTTTGTGTTTATTTGTTGTTAAGTGGAATGTCTAAATAAAATTATTGTGGTTAGACAGAAATAATGGAATATGTGGTTTACCATATAAGGACTTTTTTCTCTCTCTCATTTTCAATAGTATTGTAGCTCAATTTCCACTTTTGTGTTTGCATTTATAAATCTGTAATAAATTGAGGACTCATTTTATTGCACATTTGAGCCTAATTACTTCTTTGGTAGGCCCAATCTGGTATTTAGACATCTAAGTACTTGAAAACATCCACCATTGTTTGCAAATGTAATTACTTGCAGTATCAAAAAGACAAGTGAAAAGGTGGTGTTCTGTCTGGAAATCAGCCCTTCTAAATTATCCACTTATTTATATAATATACACAAGAGGTCAATTCACTTTTGGAAAGACAAAATGGAAATCACTCTCTCTTTTCTCATTGATGCTGTAAGCAGTCAAAAGGAAATGTTCAGAGTCGGCAATAGTGCAATGCTTTTATGTAGTGTAAAAAGTCACTATAAACAGTAGTTCTGAAGATTGTATTTAAGTTCTAGACTTTTTTTCTGAATGTTTGGCATATATCAAATATTCATACAGAAATTAATAAACATTAAAATCTTACTAAGTGTTTTTGCAGAACTGCCTGTAAGGAAAGAGATTTTCATAGATATTTCTTTAACTATTCCATAAAAATGTAGTACGTAATTATATATATTTAAGTACAGCTTATTTTCAGAATTAAGTAATTGTCTCTGAAATTACTTTGCCATACATTGAATTTTATCTATTTCTTATTTTATTATGGAGAACCTTTCTTATTTTACATATAATGATTTTCATTTAATCCACTTATTGGTAATTTGATCTGCTGTCAAAATATCTGGAACTGGATCACAGGAATAATAACTATTTTTTAACTGTGTTTGCTTTAAGGAAATATTTCTAGAAAATTCTCAACAGAGATTTTTTTTAAAAAAGGAAACATTAGTAAATTAGTGGAGGAATAAGAAAAGGAGAAAATGTTATGATAGACACAAAATAAATGTAGCTAATGCAAAGTACCTGATTATTTAAAATACAAAATTATTATGCAGAACATTATGGTCCTTTGGATAACAAGATCAGCCATTTATTTAAGCCCTTTAAGGAACAAGAGCGCACTTAGTGTAAGTAAGAGAGAGGACATCTTACACGTACATTATTCTGTAGAAATTACTTCTAATGAAACTTAGATAAATATTACTATATATTAATCTTTGTTTCCTTTTAGTAGAGAAATGTGATATCCTGGCACTTGACCAGGTCACACATACAGAGGGTAACAATAAGTGAATAATGTCTCAGAAATATTTTTGAAGAATTAACAGAGGAGTAAAGACAGGAAAGCCTATCTATGAGTTTTCAAAGCAGGGTGCAGCAAAATGTCACAGAGAATTAGATGCACTATGTACATCTTGAGCATGCAGGTGACAAACATGAATCCTGCATTTCGTCTACAGCAAAACTCAGGTTCTCTTTGTCATTGTAGGTTCTGAATATCTTGAGAAGTGGACATTTGCACCACTTACACTTGCATCAGTGTTTAGTATTATGGGCCCATGATTCCCTGTGAAGAAATTGGAAATTTATGAGGAGGATTTCAGAGAATGACTGTCCAGTGTTTTCCATGCCAATCACATTTCAAACCCAGTGATGTGATTCACACTCTGATATTTCAGTCTGTCTGTCTGTATCCAAGAACAACTTTTAATTTATACAGTCAAGGCTATCTTGACAAGATGCAAAAGACAGGATAATTGGGCATAAATTATAACCATTGTCAGCCTCCTGAAAACTAGCCGTTACAGTTAGTCAACCAGCTGAGCTATGGAAGAACAGTTCAGAATTTAAACCCCATTACTTATCCATTCCTTACTGGAAAACAATTTAAATAAAGAAACCAATAAATAAGAACACAAAGCTCCTACCAATATCAGTCTGACAGTCTTGATCTTCTACTGAAAAATAACAGCAACCAAGACATGCTATTAGATGAGGTAAAATTTGAACTATAATGCAGAAAATCTTAAATTCTTAGAAATTTTACTGGGTTTAGGTGTATTACTTTTTAGAGAGCATCTCACTATAAAGCACACCAAAGTGTCGTGGCCCAAGGGATGTTGAGAAGGCATTATCTTTCTGGAAGAATGTATCATTGACTGGGCCAATGTATGTCCTGGAATGGTTTAAATGGTCACCCCACAGACAAGAATGAGAATCAATCCACAGCTGAGGTGGTAGGGCCCAACACGAAATATGGAGAGACCTTATTCTGAAGCCCAGTTTAAAGTCTAAGAGAAAAAGGTTTTAAATCATGACTTCCTTCCACTTCCGAGAATTTCTTAATTTCTGAGCTACATTATTGTTGTCTTCTTTGGTTGAAGCAGGATACTGACCAAAGCTGGTGTAAAGGTAAGTTTAGAAAGATTTTGGACCACCTCTCTGGCAGAGAAAGAAAGAAAAATAGTGACTGGGTTAGCCTAGGCCATATTCTTCTTTTAGGTACCAGCATTGTCTTTGAAACCTTTAACACCCCCCAGAGAATTTTCTTGTCAAAGTCAGATTTTTCCTCTGATATGAATCTCAAGTGACAGCGTGATGTTGGAGGTTTTGGATTATTTCCTTGGGACAGTTATATTTCTCTCAGGAGAAGAAATGTGTTCTTACTGCAACTGGCTAAGCAGTGAACATACTGCAGGAGATAAAAATCAATATTAAGTAAGCAAGAATTATTTCCCAGTATGTTAAAAAAAAAACAAAACAAAACAAAATTCATTTTGACAGCAATAGCAGTTCTTCAGTCCCATATATCTCTAAGAAATATCTCATGGAGACAGAAATAAGACTGGCAGGAATATTTGCAGCATAAATATGCAATTAGAACAGCTTGCTTGGGTATGAAAATTCCTTTTCCCAAACCATTACTGACCCAAGAGATGTTATCAGCTAATAATTGTTTGTTTCCCTAGAGCAGTGGTAACTAGTGCTGTATGACTT
This sequence comes from Limnodromus scolopaceus, assembly GCA_028565335.1. Taxonomy (NCBI): domain Eukaryota; kingdom Metazoa; phylum Chordata; class Aves; order Charadriiformes; family Scolopacidae; genus Limnodromus; species Limnodromus scolopaceus. Next base: position 143,619,780 of record JAOXNO010000013.1, on the reverse strand, counting down.
TAAAGAAGCATAGATATCCAAAACAGTTGATCAGTGTTCCTTTTAAGTAAAAAATAGATCCTTGTTTTAAAATAGGTATTCTGGGAATACTTTTGCTTGGCTGAAAAATAGGACTAAAGGAACTGACAAATATAGGAATAAATCCTCTTTGTGGTTGACTCACATAATATTCAGGTTAGATTTAAGGTTCATTTTAAGAATGCAAAGAGTTTCAATTTCAGTTTATTTGCCTCCAGACCACACATTATTGCATGAATTGAAGGCATCACCTTCAGATTTACATATTTTTGAAGTATGGGTGGGGATGCTTTAGTGTGTGATAACATGCAGTTTTAAATTTAGTCTGGATAGCAGCAGAAATGCTGAGATTAGGAACAGCTGTTGTATCAGTTTATTTGCAAGGTTTCCTAGGTTTCAGTGCCTAGCAGGCAATAATACATATTTTCCAATTTCACTATTCTGGTACATGGATCCTTTTCTCCTTTCTTCCTTCTTTTCCTCTTAGCTCGTTTGTTCCCTCACTGCATCCTTGAGTAGCTCATAGTTTAAAATTTTGGAAGCTAAATTAAAAAGGATGGCTGCTTGTTTTGCACAGCTGCTGAAACTGATTCTCTTTTCCAGCCCAGGCTTTCTCCTTTTGGTGGCCTGACTGCTTTGGTATGGACTTCCTTGAATAACTAAGGACTGCATACTGCATGGGAATGCACTGAATGCACTGGATGTAATTTGATCAAGTTCAATCAAATCAGCTATTAGAACGGTAACTACTTCCAAAACCACTTGCTGCATTTTTTAGTTCAACTCTGCTGTCTGCCTCCAAGCCTACTACAGTTTATTGCCATCTCTCACTGTCACTAGCTTCCTACCCCTTCTTGCATATAAGAAAGATGTCTAAGATCATTAGAGGACAGGGAAAAGAGGAAGAAAGGAGGTCCATCGGTTCATCCATTTATATGTAATTCTGCAGCTTGTTCCTTCTCCTCTCTTCCTGACCAAGTGTGTTGAAAAATATTATCAAGTAAAATCTTGTTTCTGTTGTTGTGTTAAAAATATATATTGCAATTAGACATTAGTGAGTAAAACACTGCTCTTAATGGGATGAAGTCAGTCTCACATCTTACATAGTTTGCATTGTCCATTGGGATGATCTATCATCCTTGCCTTGCATATCTATTAAGTTTGGTATGAAGGACTTTGGACATGGCAACATCTTTACCATATTTCTTTTATGACCTAGGTTGCACCAGTGCACACAATGCACAAAAGACCTTTGCTACTCAGAGTCAAGTGGGGCTACTGAGAGACGCAGTTAAGACACTTTCATTAGCAGTGAATGTTTCACTATTTTAAACTAAAAGGGACTGTCCCAAAGGTTATCCAACAAATAGCTATTCTGTTCAGTGTATAGTGGTACCTTGGGTTGCTTTTTCCCGTGTGCTGGACTTTGAATTTGCAGGAAATTTATGATACTCCTCTCTGTCCATTTCTCCAACCTGCCAAGCAGACTGCTGCTCTGCATGTCAGCAAAACACTCTGATGTACCAGCCAATTCCTTCAGTTCTGTATCTGTGAAATTGCTGAAGGTGCACTTCACCCCCTTGTCCCACTCATCAATTAAAAATTTGAACAATATTGGCCCCAGTACTGACCCCTGGGGTATACCACCAGTGACTGACCTCCAGCTGAACCCTTCACCACTGATCACAACCCTCTGCATCTGTTTTTTTCAGCCAGTTTTCAATCCACCTTACTGTTTACTTATCTAAACCAGACTTTGTCAGGTTCTCTATCATGATGTTATGAGAGAGTAAGTCAAAGGCTTTGCTAAAGTTGAGGTATATAACATGAAGAGCTCTTTTCCTGTCTATCAAACCAGTCACTTCATTGAGGTTGGTCAGGCATGATTTCTCCTTCATAAATCCATGCTGACCACTCCTGATCACCTTCTTGTTCTTCATGTGTTTGGAAATGCATTCCAGCTGGATTTTCTCCATCACATTGCCAGGGACTGAAGTTAAGCTAACTGGCCTGGACCTCTCTTCTCTCCGGGACCCTATTGCATGGGGTTCTTCCAGGCAGATGTCTATAGAGTCTGAAGTCCATGCTCCCAAAATCAAGGTTGTGGTCCTTCTTTTTTCCTTTCTCCCTCCTCTTAGGATACTGAACTCTACCATCTCCTCGTTACCGTAGCCAAGGCTGCCTTGACTTTCACATCTTTGAATTATTCTTTCTTGTTCATAAGTATGAGGACCAGCAGAGCTTCTTTCTTTGCTGATTCTTCAGTTACCTGTGCCAGGAAGTTGTCTTCAACACACTCTAAAAATCTTCCAAATCACCTGGGTTCTGCTGTATTGTCCTTCTAGCGGATGTCAGGGTAATTAAAGTGACCTGTAAAGACCAGGGCCTGTGAATGTGAGGCTTCTTCCAGTTGTTTGGAGGAGACTCTCTCTTCCTGATCAGGAGTTCTATAGCAGAAAATTACTGCAATAGCATTCATGTTGTTCTGCTCGCTAGAGCCCACGAGCTCTTGACTGACTCCTGGTGGCATAATGGAGGCAGAACTCCATGCATTCCAGCTGTTCTACATCAAGGATAACTCCCCCTCCTCATCTTCCCAGCCTCTCCTTCTAAAAACCCGGTATCCCAGTGAAGCACTGAGTCATGTACACCTTGTACGTGTAGTTATAATGGCAGAACTGTAAAGAAAAGGAAGATTGGAGAGAAATGGTTGCTTTAATGGCAAGAAAGAAAAACAACCTGGCTTAAGGCAATCTTTTGCTTTACTTATTTATGTGATCAAAATAAGATTTCAAAAGTGGAAACAGCTAGTGCCTGTTTTGTATTAGTATGACAGGTTTAAGATGTAGGGAGTGCAAGACTTTGGCTCAAAACTGACTGGCTGATTAAATTTAATAGCCTTGTAATAGAATTTTATAAGACTTTGCAGAGGTGTATAGTACAGAAATGTGACTGAATGCTGAATAAGCTCTTATCCTCTGTTTTTTAATACCAATACTGTTCAAACCAGGCTCTGAAATATATTCCTTAACTCAAAGATTTGCTATATTTAGTTTATGTGGAGGGACAAGCACGTGGGAAATATCAAGCTTTTCAGTTATTTGAACCACATTAACTAGTAAAATGTGCACTTTGCAGACTGTACAGATGCTTGTATCTTATCTTTTGAAAATTACTTAGAAGAGATATAGCTGAACTGCTTCCTGCTCTCTTCTTTTTATCAGCAGTACTGTCTTACTCCAGTATTACCAAAACATAAATCAAATTCACTTTTATCAATCAAAGTTCATTTAAAAGATATTTCAGCTACAGAGATAAAAGACCAAAATGAGGCTAACCCAATCACTTTTGAAAGTGAAACTTGACGTTTACAAAATTATTTTCTGTAGGTATAAGACAATTCTTTCTTGTTTTCTGTTTCAAATATAATATTTCTCTTCTATTACAAACAGATTTTGCTATAGAGGACTCCTGAAATAAAAAGAACTTGGTTTTCGATAACACATTGGTTTCTATAGCAACATATTATTGTGATGAACACAAGATAATTAAGGACAATGAAAGAGATACTTTGAGTGACTTCGGAATATATTCAAAAGTAAAAATGCAAAATACTGTAATACAGAAACTCTGTTCCTGATTAATGTATGCTGTCGTGTGTTTTGCAATACTAGAAAATTTAAGATACAAATAGAGTAACAGTAACAGTAAGCAAAACTGAAATCCTTTCTATATAGATACTGACAACAAAAATATTTTAGAAAAAATACTTGCATATAGAAATTAATATTTATCAAAACTACTGATAGGAGCAGTGTATTCCACAAAGAACAGAATAGTACATATTGAAGGATCTAGTAACGTGACTGATTGGGACATTTTTCTTTACACGCATTTATACAGATATGTGTCAAGGTTTAGTCTGGGCTTGCTGCTAAATGAATGACATGTGCTCTCTATTGACCCCTATCTCTTCCCAAAAGAAGGGAGAAAGAATAAGGGAGAGAGACTTATGGTCTGGGAAAAAAAAGCACAACCCATACTGAGACAACTTTAATGAAATATTAACAATAAAAAGGAAAGATAATAATAAGAAAATAATTAAATATATACAAATATATACAAAACAAATATCAAGCTCCCAAGATGACAATCATGTCACCGGTCAGCACTGAGACTGGACTCAGCATCAGACAGGAACTGGATTCAAGAACTGGATTCAGGAACACACAGATTGGGATAAAAGGCAGAACGGACAGAGTGCTCCTCGGATGCTGGCCATTGAAGAATAAGAGACTTGACCCCTTTGATCCCTCAGCTTGATACTGAGCATGATGCAGATGGGGTGGAATATTGTGTTGGTCAGTTTTGGGTCACCTATCTTGTCTGCTCCTCCCCACAGGTGTAACCCCTCTGTGCTCTTCCGCTTCCAATGTGGCACATAACAAAGTTACCTGACCTTGGTTGTTATAGGAATAAGTATAAACAAGAGCTTCTCTGCATCCCATTCTTTAGAATTAGATATAAACATCAGGTATTATCACTGCTAGAATCCAACACTGTCTGAAAAACATTATGTTAATTTCAGAGAGTGTAGTCAGCTAAAAAGACTTAACTGAAAAGTAAAATTACTGAAAATTGGTTTTGTTCTATCTCAAACAAGGACAATGTATTATGTAAATGCACACATACTTGTCTACGTCTTTCTTATTGAAATAGCAAATGCAATATAGGATATAGCAGCCCAGCACTTTTTCCTTTACTTGAGCGTTTTATAACCTTCCACTATGCTGTACAAATTTAGCCAAACTTGAAGGTAATGACAAAACTCCATTCACAACAACAGGGAAAATAATCAAGTGTGAGGAACTCAAATTTAGATATTCTCAAGGAATATAGGGTTGGTACGATTCATACAGAATCAAAATGTTTTCTACAGTGAATGTTTTTTTCATATACAGAAAGTCTTTTGCAGTTCTACATGATCAACTGGTTTCCATTGACTGGTTTCAGATTCATGGCAGAGGAAAAACTTCTGGGGACTGGAAATGGGAGCTAGTACTTACAAACAACATATTGGTAGAAGCTCGGGGATATTCCTAAAGCTCTGATTTTCCTACTTTGTGGTAAAAGCCAGAGAGAAAGGCATGATGGTAAGGTTTGAATGAACTGAAAGAACCGTGAAAGCTATTTCTATTATTGAGTTTTGATTTATTGTTTAGATACTTGTATTACTCGTTCTCACTAGTGTAGAGGGATATGAGATTTGGAATGAAATGTTATTTTGAAATATTTTTTTTTTCTTCTTGGCCTTCAGTAATGTGACACATATCATACCTATAAAAGAGTTTATTTATCACAAAGCTAAGAACAGAAATCTTCAAGATACCCAACCACTAATCTGAAAAAAAATCAAAGTCACAATTAGAGACAATGAATACTAAGATTGGGGTAAAAAATCATAGATCCATAGAATGATTAGAATTGGAAGCAATCTTAAAGGTCATCTAGTTCCAACCCCCCCTGCCATGGGCAGGGACACCTTCCACTAGACTAGCCCATCTGAATCCCCAACAGATTAAATGATCAGGCTGCCTCTTCTTGGCCATCTGCCAGTAATTAATTACTCTGAACGTGAACAGTCTACAAATCATTTCTTGCAAAAATATGTTTCCACTCCCCCATGGAGTTTTGCAGATGTGGAACTGTTGTGTGAAGGCTGAAAATTTTATCGTAAGTATTTAGCTTTTCTTGCTACATATAATCTATATTTGTCAGAGCTTTTTTAAGCTTTGTTTACAAGGTGGGCCAGTTACCAAACACGCACCCAGCCGCCCTCTCTCTCATGTCTCCTCCTTAAAAGGAAAAGGACAGAAAATAAGACCAAAAAGTTCATGGGTCAAGATAAAGACAGGGAGATTTGTAACCAATTACCTTCCCTGGTAAAACAGACTTGGCTTGGGGAAAATTAATTTAATTCATTGCCAATTAAAATAGAGCTGCATGGTGAAAAATAGACAAAACAACACCTTACTGGGGGCAAACAGGATTGTGGAAGAAGCAGAGACCAGAAGAAGGAATAGAAGAAGCAGGAACACTGGCAGGTGAAAGCCCATGATCAAGTCCTAACGACCCATAAACAAGGCCTAACAGCCCGACTGATGGAGGGGAATTCCACCCACCTGGCAGTTGGGGTTGCAGGGGCGTGTCGGTTGGGAAAGGAGATACATTAGTACTATATAAGATGCCTGTTTGTGATAATAAATGATTCTGGTTGCATCATTGACTGGGGTCTGTGACTTCATACGCTACAAATGGCACCCATGTTGGGCTTTACACAGGAGACTGAAAGACGTCCTGACCAGTAGCGTAGCCCGATCGAACCAGGAATTGCCTCGAGGACTGACTTCACCGCCAGCCCATCATCTTCTGCAGGACAGAGGTGAGCGATCGGGAACTATGGGAAACGCTCTGCTGAGAGAGGAGCAGGGAAACATACTGCCGAAAGATTAACAAATGAATCTAGAAGTACTACAGTATAATTTTAAAACTCTGAATCGATTTGTACCTACTCTGTCTTTACTATTTTTCTTTGACGGGGTATGAAAAAATGTCCCGGACTTTCCTAAGACTGGCACTTTTCTCAGGGCTGTGTGGGACAAGATAGGAATAAAACTTTGGAATGTGGCCACAGGAACAGATACAACAGCCACTGAACATTTACCAGTGTGGCATCAAGTGTGAGAAGCCTTGACACGCATTAGAAAAGAGGCAAAAACTGATCCCTACGGACACCCAGAGCGCTCCTCTGCTCTACCGCTGCCACCTCCTTCTAACGCTGTGGCGCAAAAATCAGAACCTGGGGTGGACCATCCTTTTGCCCCTGGTCCTGTGAACCTTGAAAAGGAGCCGAATTTGTACCCCCCTGATAATGAGCCGAGGGGGGTGGTTGGGGGTGTTGCGCCGACTCGGACTGTGTATTATGATGATCTGGAGCAGTGTAGAAAAGAAGTTATAGACCAGGGAGATACAGAATTGCTACAACCTTTCCCTGTGACTTCCCAAAGCTGACCACCAGCCCTGCTGGGAATCTCTACTTTATGATGCGGTAAAAGAGTTGAGAAAATCGGTGCGCACCTTTAGCTTCTTGGTGACTATTGGTGACGGATATGTTATGGCTCCTCATGATTGGAAATTGTTGCTGTGTGTGATTTTGTTGGCTAAGCAATATGCTGTTTTCATGACTGTGTACCATGACCTCGCGACTGTTAAAGCATCGGATAACTTGACTGGCAATTTAAATCATATTGGTGTGAATGAGCTCGTCTGTGAGGGGCCTCGGGCTACTCCCGACGCACAAGCCCAGATGGACAGAGAGTGTTTTGAGCAAGTAAAATAAACTGTACTGGGCGCGATCAAATGGGTACCTGATATAGCCGCTCCAGAAGCTTCCTTTTCTGCTATCACACAAGCGCCTGGAGAACCCTATATAAAATTCCGTGATCGGCTCCAAAATCCAGTAGAGAGACAAGTAGATAACTGTGCAGCTCGTGATATTCTTATGAAACAATTAGGGTTCGAAAATGCTAATGCTGACTGCTGTAGAGTGTTGTGAACAATTAAGAATGCTAATCTCTCTATCACTGATATGATAAAAGCGTGCCAAGATATCAGCACGGAAA
>JAOXNO010000013.1:143568436-143603204 GCA_028565335.1 Limnodromus scolopaceus | reverse complement strand
CTAGTATCTAATCTAAATCTCCCCTCTTCCCATTTAAAACCGTTGCCCCTTGTCCTGTCACTACACTTCCTCGTAAAAAGTCCCTCTCCGGCTCTCCTATAGGCTCCTTTCACATATTGATAGGCTGTTATAAGGTCTCCCCAGAGCCTTCTCTTCTCAAGGCTGAACAACCCCGGCTCTCATCTTTAAAAAATGTCAATGCACACATTTCTAGGTAACTGGAGGAGCAATACATCAGTCTTGTGACTGATTTGGAAAACATTGAGCATATGAGAAGGTTATGTCTATATTCTGATCTGCAAGGCCTTGCTATTCCAACCCTGCCTATGTCTTGCAAACACACTGATCCTTGTCCATTATAAACTACCCCATCAGAACGAGAACATCAGTTGATAATGTACAGACATCTTAAGAAATAACAAACACACAGTTCCAAAAAAGTAGTCAAAATGCAGGCTTCATTTGCTGGGGGTGTGTGGTAGAATGTGTTCAGATACTGAAACAATTCTCAAAGTACGTTTTTATAAGGTTCAACTCTACACTTCGAATTGAGTAAAATTTGATAGGATAAAAACCTAAGTGTCTTGTGTAAAACACAAAGCTTGAGAGGACTAATTTACATTAGCGTGTTAAATAGTGGCTATCCCTCATACATCTAGCAAAATTTGTTCTCTGCTCCAGAAGAACGTAAGAGAAAAAGGTTTCAAGCGACTGCAGTGTAGTGTCAGGTAGAAGAGACGAGGAGGAAAGTAAGAGGGAAAAGTAGAGTAGGATGAGAGACCATGGAGGACATAAGAGCAAGAATACAGGAATTTTGAGAAAGAGAAGAAGCTTACAGGGACACTGCCTTTTGATTTATTGCCATACATGATAGAAGAACATGTAGGGGCAACTAAGGTTACGTAGCATCTGAAACCACAATACATCACACTGTACCATTGTAAGCATATTTTGCAAACATTAGCAAGCCACAAATCTAAACCACATTGTGTGTGTGAAACTGAAGCTGCATTACAGTTTGCAATACAAGAGAAAGTGCATCGTTTCAACTGACATTTGGACTAGCTGTCAACCAGAAAACTCCTTGTCTCAGTTGCAGTATATTGGATCATCCTTTATTGTCTGCAGCCAGGATGATAAAATGTTACAGGAAACAGCACTTAGAATATGCTACTGTACTTCCAGACCAATCTGATTTTAGACAATATCCTGAAGGAGGTGACTAAAAGTTACTAGACTTTATAGTAAAAATTTGTTCAGAATTTTGTAGTTGCTGCCAAATCTGTGCATATATATAACACAGCCATATCAGTTGCTTTAACTTGCTTAAACTTGCTTGAAGGAAAGCATCTCATGCTTTTTTTATACGAACATTATACCACTATTTAGTTACCACAAGTTAAAATTACACCAAGACAGATAGAAAAGAAATAAGCTTGTAATGTCAGTATTGCTGTAAGCACTGCAATCTAGTCTCTAATATATCACTGAACTTTCATTATATAAACTGACAATTGCAATGAGATTTGTAGAGTTGTAAATGAACAGTGCCACAATCACAGAATTTTTCACAGAAATCTCAACATAAGGTCACAGTTATGGAGCTGTAATTTACTGTTAACTTAACCTTTGTTGACCTGAATTCTGGAAGACTAAGAAACAGACTTTCATCTAAAAGGTATATCAGATATTGTTTTGAGGACATAACTCTAAAATTCTGTATTTAGAAAGCTAAGATACGTAGAATTTTTGAAATACAAGTTTTTCTTCTACCAAATGCATTCTGCCATCTTCATGTTTTAAGAGATATTTTCACAAACATTTGGGGAAAAAAAATGAATCTGTTTTCTATGTATTTAATTTCAGGTTTATTTCAGATGTCTCTGCCACACCCAGTACCTGAAGTAGTCTTGTATATTTTCTTCAGTATTTTCTGAAGAAACTTTATTTTCTTCTATTAACTTATTTTATTTACTTTGGTATCTTGGTTTAGATTATAAACTCTGTAAATGAAACGTGCTTCCATTGTTACTGTTACTTCATTGTAACATAGATCTAGCTACTACTGTATGTAAGCATTAATAAAGGCTCTGTATCCAGTTGCTAATCCCCATTCTACTCCCAATACCATTCCTTTTTTTAAAGATAGACAGCTATAATTATAGTCACACTGCAATTGTACATGCCATATAATTTATTAGTATATTCTCACAATTTATTTGAATGAGTGAAGGCTATTTAAAACCAGATATAAGGAATAAAAATGAAAAAACCATTTGTCAACAAATATACTCCTATGTGATTAATAGTTCTTATTTAGCTACCTGCAGATTCTTGAGTGTGTCCTCTGGGCTGTCCTAAATTATTGCTGGTAGTGGTGCATATCAGGCAGAATAAATGCTTTATCTGTGTGCCTGATGATTTGTCTTGAACATCTCTACACTCATAATTTTCTACAGGGTTGAAAGACTTTCATTATTTTCAGTAAAATCAATGAACAAACAAAAACTTTTGATCATTTTTCTTTTATTCATTCTCAAGCAGTATGAACACTTGAATTATGAAGACAAGATTTATGATAAGCCACATGAAGTTTATTCAAGTTGGCTGTTACTATAACATGGCTGAAGACTAACATGAAGGTTAAAGAAGTCCTCAGAAAATTTGGAAGTGGTGATAGGTTTGTCTTGTCTGAAAGACTGGCACGGGAAGAAGCTATGTGGACCTCCTTGCCATTCCTTCCCTTTCAACTTGGTTCAGTGCTTCAGAAAAATCTGATTGTTTGAGACTGATTTCCAGCAGCTGATCTTCAATAATAAGTTCAAAATACATGGCATTTTTTTGCATTTCTTGGATTAGTTGATTGAATATTATGAATTAAAATAAATCTCTAGCTGACTTTGAAAATAGATGAATCTTTCAGGTTTCAGTCTCTTTTCCCTGCAAGGTAGATTGAAGCAATTTCTTACATTCAATGCTAGTCACTATTGTGAGATACTTGCACTGCCCACCCTTAGCCTAGCTAATAACAATTCTTAAGCCAAGTATGTGAACAGTGACTGTGATAGGGACATCCATCCTAAACTGCCTGAGAGAGCCTTTGCCCAAAATGACCAGTTTAGAGATGAGGAAGGCTATCAGACATCTTAAACAGTAACTTGGGAATTACAATGAGACTCTAGAAATTAAGAGGAACTCAGCTGGAAAAGAAGTATAAAAGAGGAATGAGAATTTGCAAAATTTTAAGTTGTGAAATTTGCGAGGGAGAGACCTAGAAGTGCAAACAGCAGTAATCAAAATCTGTTTAAGCACTAGTAGAAATCTCCCAGCTGTATCAGGACCTCTGCCTTGGCCAGCCAGAGCCATCAGATGGTGTGACAAGCTTGAATCCTGGCATCTGAGGGCAAATGTGGTCTTGTTGGGGTGCAGCATGAGTGCACATAAAGCTGGAGCACCCACATGTCTACAGCAGATGTGTGCAAGTGAGAGAATCCATAAACCCAGGAAAGTGGACATGTGTGGTTGTAGCCTACATTGCCTATGAGAGTGTGTGCATATAATTCTGTGTATACATGTGCATGGGTGTGAGGTTACAGCATTTTGGAACTGGTTATAGGGGGGCATTTATTAGCATTTTTAAGTTTCTAATATGGAGGTTTATATGTTGCATTGCTGATATTGATCCTGAAGTGCACTGATTGCCTGTATTATACTTTGATAATTTCATGGACTCATATAACCATTAAGAAAGTGAATACATATTTTTTTTGTATATATAACACACTTCATCAGTTATGTGGACGATCCTTTATGGAAGGATCAAAAGATGTGCAACAGTCCCCTTCTCGCTTTACATTTGTTTACAAAAGAAACATACATCTTAAAAAATAAATAAGGGAAAAAAAAGAGGAATAATCACACTTTCTTGCATCCCAGTTTATGCACATTACATCACCCTAACAACAACTGGAAGTACATTTTTTTTATTAAATTTGCAAATTCTTACAGACAGGAGTATTTTTTTTTTTTTTCCTTTTTAGGACACTGCCTAATATTGCAAGGCAAATGTAGTGCAATTTTAGGCATTCCTACATTACAGCAATAAAAATACTAATCCTAGAAATACATATAAAGTGTGATGAGGATTCATTCTAAATCTAGTAACTTACAAGTCAAAAGGTTAATTAAAGTCCGAATCTAATCAAACTAGGCAGTATTGATTTTCATGCCCCAAGTGAAAATTCTGTGTAGATAACAGAATAAAATTCTCCCTTTTCTGTAAATGCTGATAAAGTTCACTGAGATCTTAAAACACTCTGAAGGCAGCTCAAAACATGAGGACAAAGCACTTAACACTTTCTCTCAGATCACCAAGAACTGGAGTAACTTTCCACTCATTCTGTGTGACCCCTTAGAGTATCTGATTTATATACTTGCCAGAAGGTATAAACTGTAGATGTGTGCAATTTCCTTCTAATCCCATCCCTGTCATAAGAAATAGTCATTCACTCTTATCTTTAATATTTTTTTTACCAATAACAGTTAGAGTTCTCTCTCTTCATTTCTTGCTGCAGAGCTGTGCTGCTTATCTGTACAAACTATCCTCATTAACATAATGATCTATTTTTGATCAAGTCAATCCTTTTTCACTGTCCTCATGTTCTTAGTTCATTTATTTAATTATTTTTCCTTCTGAGAGCTGTTAATTCCTGGGATTTAGGGAGTATCTTAGTTCCTTTGCATCCTCTTACAGTTTATTCATCTCAGAGAGGCAGCATAACAACTGGAGAAGCACAGAATGTCTAAATCTGAACTTATTCCTCTTATTTTGGTGTTCTTAAACATCCTGTAGAATGATGTCCAGCCTCTATTTTTTCCTTATCTACCTAAAAATAAACAACCATTGACCAAAAAAAGTATTTTTAATTTATTTCCAAAGAACAAGGCTTGTTGTTTCTTCCTACCTAGAGAAGATCTACTTGAAGTACAGCTCCACTTTTCTTTTCTCAGCCTAAATCACTCATTTTCCCTATTTGTTTCACAACATAATAACACAAAGAATTCAGCACAAAAGAAGTCATGGATAGCAGAGAACAGCTCAAAACTAACTTTGAAAAAAAAAAAAGAAAAAGTTGTAATCTTAAGCAATAATAAAAAATTTAGCCAAAATAATTGATCTTTAAAATGTGATATGGAGAAGTAAAAAAGATGTGAGAAAAATATGACAGGAACTGAAGGGAATCAAAGACAAATCACAACCTATAGGAAAGTTAACCTACCAAAAGAGGTGTGAAAAAAACTTCAAAGTTTATCTATGGCTTGTACAAGAGATACTCAAATGAGGAATGTGCTCCTATCAGATAAGTGCTCTAGCAAAGTATTTTGTTCACACTATGTAGACCGAGGGCTTGATGTGCATGAAGACTTGTCTACTCTTCTTTTCCAATCAGAGAAATTAATCTAATAAAAGCTTTCCTCAATTTGAAGCATTCCTTTTCACTGATTCATTCAAATGCTTTAATCTTCCTCACCTCCCCTCTATTTCTAAAACTTTATTGAACTAAATCTACTGATGTCAAGAGAGTCTGTGGTTCTAAAAAAATGCTCTTTACCTTTGATGTTTAGTGCAAGGTGGTAATAAAACTATATATTTTGTATCTTTGTGAAAAAATGCGTAACTGTAAACATATACATAACTTTCTTAAATGCATAAGAATTTGCTTCATAGATTAATTGTTTCTTTACCTGCCTGTGTTGGATTTGCCTAAATTGTTTTATTTGCCTAAACAGTTGTACGTATAGCAAATATACAGTACATGGGAATAAATGAGAAAAATAATCATTAGTATTATTATTACTATTATGAGCTGCTCTCAATACCTTCATCCCCCAGCCTGTATTGATACCAAGGGTTTTCTCAACCCAGGTGCAGGACTCTGCACTTGGCCTTGTCGAACCTCATGAAGTTTGCACATGGGCCCACTTCTCAAGCTTGTCCAGGTCCTGTTGGATGGCATCCCATCCCTCAGGCCTGTCAACCACATTACTCAGATTGGTGGTGTCTGCACACTTGCTGAGGGTACACTTAATCCCACTATCTATGTCACTGATGAAGATATTAAACTGTACTGGTGCCAGTACAGACCCCTGAGGGACATCACTTGTCACCGATCTGCATCTGGACATTGAGCCATTGACCACTACTCTCTGGATGTGACCATCCAAACAATTTCTCATCCACCAAACAGTTCATCCATATAATGCATATGTCTCCAATTTAGAGAGAAGGATGTTGTGGGGAACCATGTCAAAGGCCTTACAGAAGCCCAGGTAGACAACATCCATTGTGATGGATATTACCAATTACCAATTTGTCAGTTTTGTTCATCAAGGGAGCACACTTTCTTTGACTGTCCTTTTCTGGCTGACATACCTGTACAAGCCCTTCTCATTATTTTTGTGTGCCTTACCTTGGCCTTCCTGACCCCATCCCTACACAATTGGGCATCATCCCTATACTTTTCCCAGGATACCTGTCCTTGCTTCTGCTCCCTCTGTATCTCTTTTTTGCCCTTGAGTTTGACCAGCAGGTCTCAAATCATCCTTGACAGTCTCTGGCCCTCCTTTTCTGATTTCTTACATCTGGGAATTGACAGCCCTTGTGTTCTGTGGAAAGTGTCCTTTAAGATCTCCTGGCTCTGTTCTGCTCCCTTGTCCCTGAGGGCAGTTCCCAGGGGGTCCTATTGACTAACTCCTTGAAGAGCTGGAATTTTGCTTTCCTAAAATTCATGGTCCTGACTTTACTCTTCACCTGACCCATATCCCTCAGGACTGCGAACTCCACCAGTGCATGATCACTGCAGCCCAGGCTGCCATGGGGAACATGTCCTTTACTAAAAGTTTCAGTATTTTTTGCTTCTTTTAAGAGAAGAAACTAATGAATCATTTGTTGATTTACACTAATCACTTTTTTTGAAGATTTCTTTTTTGATAGTATAATTTTAAAATTAAAAGGACCATTGTACCTTACTGATAGCTTTTGTTTCATTCTTTTGCAAAACAGACCATTGTGTTTATGCTAATCACTAACTTTTCAGTAGAGAATAAAGAAAGAGAAAGGGAATAGAAAAGAAAGAAAGGCAACAAAGAATTCTCTCAGATGCTGACACTGAATAAGTTATATTTATATATGAATGCTATATGTATACAGTCATATGACATGATTATTCAATAGTCCATTGAATATATTGAAAATTATGTTGCGGTAGGAAAGTTGAATAAAACTAGGGGCAGAGTTTTCTTAGGAAGTGAAAATACAGGTTTCTTGAAAGTAAGAAACTAGCTTACCTGAGATGAGAGCTTCCAGTATTGGAAGAACTAAACTGAATAGGACAAAACTTACTGACTAACGCAATAATTGAGTTTATAGAGAAATTCAGACTGACTGACTGGCCAAAGACAAAGTAATTGGACTTATGCATAAGAAGAAGCAGCAGCTATTACATATGTACATTTCTGCCTACACTCAAGACAAACAAGTTTTCACACATGTAAAAATATTCCTACCCACGTAGTGGAAAGGCCAAAATGCACAGTTCAGATAAATACTTATAATTTCTTAAATGTAGCTTTTATTTCCATATAAATCTCTTGCTTATATAGAGTAATATGTCTTATTAATCTTTTACTCATATATTTCATATAAACCCTTTATATGTAATGTTTGTTCTCTTCAGGGCAAAGGGTACTTTTTTTTTTTGTAGGGGAACTTCAGTTCCACTGTAGTACTTCTTCACAGAACACTTGTTTTCCGAATGTTGAATGATATAGTAGTTGATTCCTCTAGTTCAGTAAATGAATTCTTAATATACCAGCATCTAATTCTGAATTTCCTGACAATTACAGGGTAGGAGAAAAATTAACTCTAGCAACAATGTGTGGGAGGGATGATACACAGTATAAAGACCCTAAGATCACGGCTGGTAGGGAGAAGGAAGTACTGTATTAGCACTAAGTAATTAACTTGCAGAAGACTAAAATGACTAATATGACATTAGCAAAGAAAACATTGTTCTGTCATTTATATTGTGTCAAAATGTGCTTGGTACCTCATAGATGGTTTTTATAAAGGAAGCTTATTGACCTATGCCAAATATTATGCTCTTGTTATCATTAGGGTTGGAAATCAGTGTAAGTTTCTCAATAAGTATTTTTGGATGAGAAATTGTAGAAATGAAGAAAATAGTATTTTTCTCAAAAGTTAACTAAATTAAACTTTTGAATCTGCCGTTTCTGATAGGGAAAGAGGTTTACATTTGTCTGCATGTGTAAATTTATGTATATATAAATATATAGTTTAATTACACAACCCCCCTTCACATCTATTTTTAAGCTTTCCACATCATGCAGTTGATAAATGTTGGCAAATTAATAGTGGAAAAATCAAAACAAGAAAATTAAAGACATTTTTAAATCAATTTGCTAATCAGATCATAGACAGTTAAAAGATTTTATCAGTACTTGTGAACAGAAAAAAAAATTCCTTTCAAAACTTTTCCATTAGCATTAGATATTTGCAGTGTATTATTCAGTCTTTAATATCTATTCCCACTGTTCTCAAATTTATTTTAGTTGTTATCTGCCTAAGTTGTTCCACAATTGATAGACTGTCCTGTGTTGTGCAATTTGACAGACTGCCAAATAAAGACTTAGCCAGTGTTATCTTTCATAAAATTATTTACCATATAACGGCTTTAATAAGATTAACAAATTCAATATATGTGATTTCCACATCCAGGCTTTATTTTGATGAGAGCGGTGTTTGAGAAAGAAGGAACAGATAAAAGAAAAGAGAAGAGAAAAAATGGAGAATTATCAGAGATAGTCTGACATTTACCATAAAAACTGGAGAGTCTTTACAAAAATTAATGTTAATAATTATACCTGCATGTCATTGTAGAAAATGTTTTATGCAAGTAAATTCATAACAGTTATGCTGTTAATTATATGAAAAAGTCAAACTCCTGTGTACGAAAAATATACATAATTTATATTTCCAGAATTGAATAGATAAAAAAGTACTAACAAAGAAAACTGAACAGCAGATAATTTATTGTTTATGGTTTTTTAAAGTAAGTAAAACCTAAAAATTTTGAACTTAACTTATTTAACTTCACATTGCTGAGGAAGGCTGCTGGTAAATTAAAGTGGCTAATATCAACAAAGAAATTCAGAAAAAATTAGTGGGTTTGAATGGTTTTGGTCATTAATTTGGAAAAAGTTTCATCTAGGTAGACATTCCTGAATTTGTGTTTGCATGAATAACTGAAATAATGCTTTTCCTGTGTGCAAAGAGCTTATAAACAGTTCTGTGCTAAAGGCAGACTGTATTTTCTGTGTAGTCATTAAAAAATAAAAGGCATTCTTGAGTTTGACTAGGATCTTAATAGGCCAGCGCCTCTGAGAGATCACAAAGGTCTTATGATTGAGGGATCACACTGAGTTGCAGAAATGGGATCAGTTATAATCTCTGCCACAGGCTTCTGATACAATCTTGAAAGAGTCATTTAGGGTACATGTGCACTAAGCAGCACCTAATCAGAACTGAGCTAACTTGAAAATCAAAAGCGACATAGGTATTAGGAACACTTCGCTAATTAGCTGTAACACAGTGTTGCACTGTATAGCTATATTAGCTAACATCTCTGCACAGCAGTACTTCGTGTTAGGTGAATGTATCCAGCAATGAATTTACCATGATTAAGGCCATTCTCCATATGCATACTCCTGCATCACTTTTACAGTAGCAGTCACACTGCTACACATCTTTCTTCTTCCCCATTTCTCCCATGCTCCTCATTTAAGTTTAAGTAGCATCCTTCCTCATCAGCTAAGTTGTAGCTAACTTTTAAGTAACCTATCATGGTCAGAACACTGTACTGCAAGATGTAGACAGAATTAGTTCCTCTGTTCCTTAATTATAACAGTAGGAACACACAGACTTTCTTATTCTTCTCTCTTTCTGTCTTTCCTATAACCATTGTAAATTGTTTGAACTGTAGTTTCTACAAATTGGTTCTTATTATATGGACATCTCTGGATCTAATCTGCAGTGTAGCTGGTCCGCTGTGAGTGTGGCCATGCAGTCAGACTATAAAAGAAATGAGAAGACAGAAGTGTATAGAAAAAGTCCAGTTTGGGAAAAAAGGTGGCAAGAGTTTTCTAGATGTGAAATAGTACCAACATATTTCTGCTTGAAAATTTTTGGTGTTTGATACATGCCCAAATAAGGAATTTAATAAATGATTTTTTTTTCTAGCAGTTTTTTTGTATTCTTTGCATATGTTACATCATCTCAACATTAGAAGGTATGTTATAAATCTACACATAGTCTAAGAATAGGTGATAATTATTTTTCGTTTGTCACCTATACTCCAAGAAATATGATGTATCTCCAAAATCTCTGCGTAAGAGACCAAAGATCAGCTGAACAAAATCAGGATAGATCACTCTTAGGAGTTCCTCACACCACCATGATAGATGGTACTTTCTTAAACTAGAAGATGGATAAGGTTGGATGAGATGAATCTCATCCTGTGGTTCTATATGTCAAACTAAGAATTAGTAGTACAAAGATTAAGAAAAATTAATCCTATACAAATTAAACAGGATTATATTAATTTCTTTCATACTCATCTCCGGAAGACCCATTTCTCTATGGGCAATTTCTATTAACCTCTTTATCTCCCACTCATTCTATCTCACAATAATTTGACTGTCTTCCTTTCAGTCACTTTTTACTGTACTCCTTATTTTCTTTCCTCTGTTTCAAAAAAAGACCCTTCCTCTAGGTCATGCTGCATTCTTTTTCTTTACCCCCCTCCTCCCTATTTCTTCTATTTGATTCTTTCACTCCCTCTTTTCTTTTGACTTAATTTTAGCTTTTCTGCAGAGAAAATTCGTACCACCAAGCTTTAAGAGCTTGGATGAGATTCAGCTACTTAGTTACAGCTGTAAGAGGAACTGAAGCTAATAAGCTGTCTAGGTAGTTAATCAAGACAAATAAATGTCTTCAGAAGGTGAATTTTACCTACATTAATTTTCTCAATCTGTAGTAGATGGGTAAATTCTACTTAGATGCATGTTGCTATTAATGACAGGAACCTAGACCTTTAACTTTAAATAGATGCCTTATTTTTAGATATTTTTTCTGGAGGGTCAAGCCAAATATCACATGATTTGACTGGATTGAGGAAGAATACTGACAAACTGAGACTTGGATCAAATTTGATAGGAATAAATCTAGGAGACTTGATTTGAGATGGAAAAAAAAAAAAAAAAGATAATTAGAGTAATATTAAGAAAGAACCTTATACCTGTGCAGTTATCTATGAACTATGTAGCTTCACCATAAGCACTTGCAAATTATCACCATAAGTATCTTCAAAGGACTGACAAACAATCAGCTGACCTAGATCACAATGGACTGAAATAAAATATATAAAATGTTAATAGGATAACATAGAATTCTCAGCCACACAATAGTGTGAAAACCACTGTGTCAAAGGCACCAACATTACTCATCTTGACTGTTTAATTTTAACGACTAAGCAGTAGACACATCTTTGAATATTATTTGTGAGTACCTGATTAAAAACTAGCAGAATACCATCCCTGGTCAAGCCAAAACAAAGTTCACTTTCCCAAGAACTTTACTTTTTTCACTTGGCGTTCCTAATGGCCATTTTCCTCACACCAATATCCAGAATGTTGTTCTATATCCATAAGAAGGCTGCATCTTGTATCTTCCTGCCCAGGCCTTTTATGCATTCTTTTTGGTTGGTTGGTTGGTCGGTTGGGGGTGTTTTTTGTAGATTTCTATGATTATATAGAATGGCTTCCTTATATAGCAAAAGAAATCTGGCATGGGAATTAATTCTCCTTTCTTACATAAAATGGCATTGTCCCCCCCATAGAAAATATGAGGAATTTTATATTATTTTTTGCAAGCAAACATATTACTGAGATGCATATTTCTTAAATTACCACTTCAGTTTTATAAGAAGGTCTGGTGAAGGTGTGTGTTTTTCTGGTAGCACGGGTATTTCCTTGTGCTGTACCTCACCACTCTAACAATATTAAGGAAATTAATTTCTGTGTAACTACAGCAGTGCAGTTAATTGTAATCTAACCTCACAAGTTCTACTTCTTATTGTTAAAAGGAAACACAGGAAAAGTAATGTGTTTGACAGATCTACTGTAACTGAGCATTAAGTTAATAACAGAGACATTACAATGGGAAACATTTCATTTGATAAAAAATACGTATGTGTGAGTGTATATATATGCACATTGTAATGCAGATTGAACTATTAAATAGCTGAATACATATTTACATTTCCAAGTACATTTATATGTGTATATATAATATATATTTGAATTAGTTACAGTCAAACTAGTATAAATTTCAGTTCTAACTGATATTTCAATGTATTTCACATTCCCTGACTATATGGAAAATTAATGTTAATAATAATTACTGATAGGAGCATCAACTTAGTAATTCAGAACATCCATGCTAATTATCTTATTACTATATTATTTTATTACTTTATTACATTATTGTCAATTACTGCAATTATGTTACTGAGCAGAGTTGATGTTGCTCAGAGGAATTTCAGAGAATTTAGTTCAACATAGCAACATTTATCATTAGCACATTAATAGGAAGTTCTATGTCAGGATTAAAACATACAGCTTTATGTATAAGTGCCTGAAGAAAATAATTAACTATTTCAGCGTGCTTTTTCATGATAAAGAATGTATGACATTGTTTTCAGAAAGAGGAGGGTAGAGCACTGCTGGAGGATTTGTTAATTATTCAAAAAATTTCTAATGCTTATGGCTACTAGTTACTGGTGAAATTTAAAGTTTTTGAGGGCTGACTTGTGCACATCCTTGGCACCCAGATTCCAGATTTAGCTAACGGCAAAAGCAGGTGCTTTTTGTAAGCACCTGTGAGGTCAGGGTGGATATTTGCCTCTGACTTTGGTATTATCTCTTGTGGTTTTCTTCATGCATCAGCTTTCCAGTGTTTTTGACAACTGTAACTGAAGCAGGTGAGACTCACATGTTCTCATTCTTCTGTACCAATGAAAGATTAATTCAGGCTGGAGTGCAGTGAAAGTATGGCTACTAGAATGACAGGGAAAACAGACAATTTTTTGTTTTGAAGGACACTAAAAGAAATGTATTTATCTAGCTTAGGAAAAGAAGATCAAGGGTGTGTACAGTTGAATTCCTTAGGAATTCTCCAGGAAGAAAACCAGAAAGAGCAAAAAGTCTCAAGGGATAAATATATATAAACTGATCATGATGAAATTTAACACGGAATTTGGAAGATATTTCACCACTGAGGTGAAACTTTAGAACACCATTCTACGAGGATTCCTGAAAAGGAATGAAAAGACTGCAGGAACAGGTTTGATCTGTAAAAGAGGTGATATGTAAATATTTGCTATCATAGCAGAGAAATAAGCTTGATAGGGTCTACTGTCTCTAGATTTTAATTCCTTCAGTTACACAAATGCAGTGCTTTAAATTTCAGTGGATTCATTTCTTATTTATGGCAGCAAAAGGTAAATTCACATGTAATATTCTTCTTGCACTTGTACTAGCACAATGGAAAATGCTGATGCAGGCTCTCCCTCATCTTCAAACTTTCCTTCCCCACTATCAGGCTTCCTTCTCTGAAAGTTTTTGAAATAAAGTTGTCTTGACTTGAGCAATTATGTAGAATACTTGTACTGTCAAAATACTGATGTTTAAACAGTGGCACTGTCATAATTGCTTGACAGTGAATGGGAAGTTTACATTTCCCATCTGCTCACCTATAAATGAAACAAAAATCTAGAAATTATGAAAACAATATACCCATGAACAAAAACTATTTATAATTTAATGGAATATTATTTTATTTTATTAAAATTAACTCTGTGGTTCAACTATTAAAATCTAGCAATGCCACTTTCTGTGTTGGAGTCAGGTATTGTACATCTTCAGTGTAAGAATTATCTAAAGCTAAGAATAATAATAACCACTCAAGCTACTGTGTTGGTAGCTGTTTCTTTGTCTTTTGCCAATGGTGTTCTTAACTACACAAGTTTTTGAAACACTAAGATGTAAATTTGAATTGGCAGGACCACAAGAACATTTTGGAGACAGAGAAGCCAAAAGATTGTTTTCCCATATTTAGCTGAAAAAGAGTACAGGTAGATAAGAACAAATACGGCAGTAAACAAAACAAACAAACAAACACAAACAAAAAACACCACCACCAACAAAAAAACTTTAAAACCCCACCAAAAGCACACACTGTAAAAACTGAGTACTTTAAAAAATAGCTGGAAGGAGAAACAAAAGATAAGCAAAGGGGAAAGGAGGGAAAGGGGAAAGACCCTGAAACTTCAGATCTTTAAAATCTTCATGGCAGTCTAAGTCTTTCAGAGCTTGAGGTAAAGGAAAATTTGCACAGCACCTTTTATTTTCCTTCAGTTGCAATCACATTTGCATTTAGCCACAAAGTGTAGACACATGTGGCCTGTAACCTGCACCAATCTGTCGTGTTCTGATGCACAGCCTCCAGCAACCACACTGAGTAAACGTGTATGTACAGAAAACCTTTCTCCAAATACATGTGAGTTCTTAAATAACATGACTGCAGTGCAGTTGGGTTCCTAAAACAGAATAATAAGAAAGAAAAGGAAGGGAATTTTTCTGGTTGCTGAGATCTGCTAACGTGGAATATCACGGAGGAATGAATTGTATTGTAACTCAATACAGTAAACTGTTTAAGCCTAGGGATATGACATGAAGCAGGCTCTACTGGCCTGGTCCAAAATATCATTTAATCAGCTTTATCTGAATTCCTACTGCGACCATAAATGCCTACCTAATAAACTATGCAAATTAGATAAATTTAATTTGTTATACCCACATTTATCCACAGACTCACAGACTGACTAAACGTGCCATTTATTTGATTTAGCTAAACATAGAACTAATTCTCAGCCAACGAAAAAGGATTAGATTAATAATTCTTTTCTAAACTCTGATTTACTTTTTCCTTAAGCTATGAGTAGTCTTTACAGGCTTACCTAAAACCTCACAGCAAAATCAGTACCTCCTCTTTAAACTCATCATATTGTGTCCTCCACACTCAGTGTTTGTCCTTTTTGTAAAATTATTCACTCCTGGAAAGATTTCTCTGAGAAGGCTAGTTCACGACCTGTGTTTGAGAATGGTAGTTCTCTCACAATCAGCACAGATTCCTCAGTGCTTCTCTACTCCTAGATTCAGGTCTTGCACTCTCTGAGGTTTCCCAGATATAACGTGCCCTGTTGGGAGGGTCAAGCAGTGAGGTCCTAATATGCTACAATACTGAAACACAAGCTGGAGCACAAAACAAATGAAGCAGCTGCGATTTCCAAGGAGCTATTGATTTTCCACTGAGCAGGTGATTTGCCTCTACATTTTGTTGTATGGTTTCCTTTAGCTAGTGTGTGGGGGTTATATTCACTGGGAGGTGAAACTTAAGACCGATTTTATTTTATTCAAACTGTTATTTCATGTTTCTAGTAACAATAATCAAAAGAGATACTCGAAACTCCAATATCATGCAATATGCAGATATGACACATACATTTAACAACAAAGTGAATTTTTTTTTCCTTTTTAAAATATAATTTTAAAACTAAAATTGTATTTAAAGTATTTGGACAGGTATAAATCAGTAGTCTAATAAATAAAAGCCTTTAAAAATAACAGAATTCTAGCAAACATTTGGGGTGCACTTCAGGCTTACAAACAGTCAATTTATTCTGTGTCCTTCCGTTAGGGGTATTTTAGCCACTGGGAACAATATTATAGTGACATTCAATTTTTTAATTAAGAAAATCAAAATACAAACAGCTTTTCTTTACTATCCTTATTGAGCTAGGACATGCTGAGTATTGAAAGCAACACAAGAATGGTGCCCCACGGTGTGTTCTGCCTTGTGAACGTGAATTAGACTACCTTGAGCTTCTTGTTCTATATATCTACAATGACACAACTTAAAGAACCCTACAAAAAAAAATCTTTTTCTTGAGGACTACACAGGGAAAGAAAATCTCAAAACTCACCTGATCTTGGCTCAAAATATCTAACTTAAGCAGCAGTTACTGTGGATAAGCGATGAGAAAGAAAACTTTAGAAAAAGTCTTAAGAGGAAGAGACTCTGGAAGGAATCAGAGCTGTTGATAAACCATATAATAAAATTCTTGATTCCACTGATCATAGAACATGCACACAGCAACCACCTTTAATCACTAAACATCAGATTTAAAGAAACAGAGACAGTAGGAAAGTACTCATGTTTGAAATACAATCTAAACCACAAGCAACAATAACTGATATTTTCCACAATGATTTACTTCTGATTTTGAAACAGGCTTTTTTTCTGGTCCCATCAATATTTAAGCATGTTAAACATGTCCTTATTCCTAGTTCTGAGATAATCTGGGTGTACTTCACCCACAGGTAAAGCAAATTGAATTTTCTTTTTGATGAAGCAGCTGTCCATCAAGAAGAGCTGTTTTATCTAAAACTTCCTTTTTTTGCAGGCGTATGTCAAATTTTGACAAGACAATTTACAGGAAAATATTATGTGATATATAGTTCATAAACTATATGAACAAAGTCAAAATATTTTACTCCAATGTTAGCAGAACTTCTCACTGCAATTTATTTTCCAATTCTGTTGATTTATACTACACTACATTTAACACAATAAAGACATTTGAGATTTTGAAACATTAGAGTACACTGTGATCTCTTCTGAAATATTTAAAGATGTTTGTTGTGTTGCTAACATAGATGAGAGACAAAGTAGAAAATATTTTCATTTTCTAAGATGAAATTAAAAGAAACACTTATTTCAGACCATTATTACTTGAACTTTTAATCATATTTGAGCAAATTTGGAGGAAAAATTAACATCTGAAAGCCTTATTTCCTTCCATAACTGTATTCTGGCATTCTGAGAAATAGATGGGTGCATATGTAGAGAGGGAGAGGGGCAGGGGAGTAGATATCGTGAGGTACTAATGGAGGGAGAGGATAGAAGGAAACTTTGGGTGTTGCAGAAAAGCATTCATATCCTTGTACACCAGAGGAGAGGGGTAAAAGAGACTTGAAAGAAATCTTTTCTACCTGAACTATCTTATTATCTCCTTAGACCGTTTAATCCCCCTCTATTCATTTGACCTTTCCTTGACTTGGTATAGCTCTCAGTTCATCAGCTACGAACCCTCTTTTGGATTTAAAAGCCTAAATCAAACAACCAATCAACCTTGTAAAACAAATTTGCTTCCATATCCCACATCTGGTACATAACTTAATTTTCTTTTGCCCTCTTTTGACCTTTGTGTTTTGTTTTGGCCCTCCCCCTGCCCCCTGTTTCCCCCCCCGCCCCATTCCCCAATCATTTTTATGCTCATGTTGCTTTTCCACTGTCTGGAACTTTCCACTTTTCCTTCAGCGTTCCTGTTGCAGAAATTGATAGTTCAGACAGGTTAATCGAACCCTGATTATCCCAGCTCAACTGGGACGTGGTATTAGTCCTGAGAACTATATGGGCTCCCAGGTCTTTGCCATGATTTAATAGTACCCTTTTTTTTACAGGAAACATCTCAATTTAGATAACTTTATGAAAGACAGCAGTGAGAATCTTAGGCATCTGAGAGATTTTTAGAGCCCATGAGGTTAGGCTGCAACCAAGTTGTAATTTTGAAAATGTTGATGTCTTGTAGATGCTGAACAATGGAGCCTAAAGTATTTCAGTTCCAGGAATGGAGTCTTGAGAACTCTATTTAAGTTTTAATTTCTTACAACTTAAAACAAGTAGAAAAAGCAATTCTAAGGGAAAGAAAAAATATACAGATTAGTAGTGTTTTTATTTCCGTATTTTTTTCCTTTTTTTTAGGTGAAGAAGTAATAAAGAGTAGGTCATGTTATTTGTCTAATTTTCATATAAAATTTATTAGAATCTCTAGAGATTTCTATTAACTCCTGTGCTTCCCTGCTTTTCAGCATGGTAATTAATTCAATGGAGAACTGTATAGACTTTGTATGTACAATATATGTAAACAGTTTAGTTATTCAATTCAAGACTCAAAGAATAATTATATCTAGCCTACAGATGGGAATACCCATAACAGAAAGAAATACAAATTGTCTCATCAAAATTAAACTTATTACATGACAAAACTGAATGAACCACAGAAGGCTAACAAATAGGCGAGAGCAGTCACAGTTTATCATGACCTTTGCTCCTTGGCCTTTAAGAGCCAAAACTGATAAATCACAGGATTCATTGCTGATAATGCCTCTTCCAGTGAAGTGAATGAGCTCTCCGGGCTCCTTCAGAACGCTTAATATGAAATAAGGATGTGACAGGATTGAGCCACCTTTGTGATTTATTCTTGAAAGTAAGTAAAATACTCCAAAAAACATTGGAGATACACAGAACATGCAGAGATACATAATGATCCATGAGCCAGCTGCAGTCTGGGGAGTGAGTGGGGACATACCAATTGTTCTCTTGAATGTATGCACTGTGGTCTCTAAGGATTTGGCCTGAAGTAGGAAGGGGAAGGGATCTACTGTCAGTCCCTCTGCAGAGGCTTGAGAAGCGCATGTTCCTAGAGCAGTCCCTGCTGAAGGAACTGCCTGAAGGAGAGTGTCTGAGGCAACTCTTAGAATTAATAATCAAAGGCTCTGAAAACGCTGTCACTGGCCTTAGGGAATGCAACAAAAGTCTCTTTTTTTTATTTTTTTTCACTGCAAGAAGAAGGGAATCTATCTACCAAATAAAGTAAGAAAGTTGTAGTAGTCTTCAGATATCTCTGCTTCAGCCAAACCTTCCCAGGTATGCCTGCGGTTTGCTCAGTCGTTCCCCTATGTTGGTCCCTTGCCTTTTCACCATAGTTTTGAATTTGAACGGGATATTTTCTTTTTTTTAAATGTATTTCCTGAGACAATGTTTTCTTATGGCTTCTTTCTTATAGACAACTGTCGTGGTTTAGCTTCAGCCAGCAGCAAAGAACAACAGGGTTGCTCACTCACTCCTACCATCCGGATGGGATGGGAAGGAACTGGAAGAAAAAGGCAAAACTTGCGGGTTGGGATAAAGATAGATTAAAAGAACAGCAAAAGAAGGGAAAAAAAACCCAAAAATAATACCGATAGAAGAATACTAAAAAATTATTTATGCACAATCTCTCACTGACTGGAACCCAAAATGCCCAGCCTGATCCTGAAAAGAAAGTTGCAGAGTATAAGGATAAGCAGAATTAAGAAATAAAAGTAATTTGGACAGGAAAGAGTTTCTGTATCTGTGTGGACTAAGCTAAGGGGATGTCTGTGGGGCCTTTACATTCACTAATATGGCCATACACAGTTCTGAAGGGTACAGTGGGCTTGGAATGTCTGGATTCAAGCCATATTCAGTCTAGAAGAAATACAGCTTCATTCATTCAACCCTACACCAAAATAATAAATCTTTCCTCTCTGGACTGCAGGTATTATGCAGCTATACTTGCTCTCATCTCTGCAAGCCTTGGAAACTGCACTATGCTCCACTGTATGGTCTAGATTTACCCTAAGTGTTTGACTACAGGGCAATAGCAGGTACCTTCACTTTCAGTAAACATCAAAGACAGAAGTTATGTGTATTCTGCATACTGTGGCAGGGGAATTTCCTGAAAAGGACAAAATTAGGCAGCAATACTTTTCATATTTGACTGTGCTTATTTTCAGAAACCTGAATTTTAATGAACTGAATTTCTGTGGCACACTGTGAAATATCACCTAGAAACTGTAACTCTGTATTAATGAAGGACTGGCATTTTTCATTTCTAGTTAATTTCTTTAGGGATTTTTGCTTGATTTATTTTTTATTGAATTGAGACATTTTTCTTGTAGGAGGCAGTAGTTGTTTACATAGTTAAGATAATTAGCTAGGTTGAAGTTGAGATACAGCCATAGCTAGGTAAAGATTCTGGATGTTATATGACTCCCTTACTTAAATGTGTAGGTATAAAAGAATATATGTTTATGCTTATGCTTATGATAGAAATGAGCCAGAAATGGGCCCTTGCTGCAAAGAAGGCTAATGGCTGCATTAGACGAAGTATTGCCAACAGGTTGAGTGAGGTGTTCCTTCCCCTGTACTCAGCACTGGTGAGGCCACACCTGGAGTACTGTGTCCTGTTCTGGGCTCTTCAGTACAAGAGAGACATAGACATACTGGAGAAAGTCCAATGAAGAGCCACAAAGATGATTAAGGGTCTAGAGCATCTCTTCTATGAAGAAGAGCCGAGAGAGCTCAGAGGAGAGAAGGTTTAGAGGGGATGTTATTAACAGAATAGATAACTGAAGGGAGGATACAAAAAGGACAGAGCCATGCTCTTTTCAGTGGTGCCCAGTGACAGGGTAACAGGCAACAAGCGCAAACGAAAACATGGGAGGTTGCATCTGAACATGAAGAAACACTTTTTCACTGTGAATGTGTCCAAGCACCGGTACAGGTCGCCAGAGATGTTGTGGAATCTCCCACCTTACTGGCACTGCTTGAGCAGATGACCTATAGAGGTTCTGTGAAATCTCTGGTTCTATTTCAGTTATTTACTGATAGATTGCAAAGAGGAAATGATCACAGTTATGTTTGCTGTGATCCATTATCTCTCCAAGACTACTTCTGTACTGTGCATTTAGATGCAATAGAGCTTGCACGAGGTGCTGCTTCTGGGTATGCACAATTTATGCAGAGAGCCAATTGCTGGAAGGCCTTGGGTCTGCTTTGCCAGAGGGTGCCCCAGTAAGTGACTTCCAACCAGGACACTGAATACATTGCTGGTGCTCCTGACTGTGTCCTGCAGGACTCCCAAATATAGACAAAAGGCAAATTCACACCAAAAAGGACACCTCCCACTAATTTGCTAATGTAGAGCACCCATAGAGCTTAATCTGTATCCCAAAATAAGGGCAGTGGTTAGAGTAAATAATGAATATGAGTGAAGATACATCTGTTTATTTCTTTCTCCATTTGTCCCTTCCTGAAAATTGAACCATGTTGCAATATTTCCAATTTATTCTAATTTTATTTATTCTAATGATCCAGTAGCTCAACATCATTAAAATAATACTAGTGTATGAAGAGTTGCTCTTTGCTGCTCTTCCTTTTGTAAGCTTAATCTAGCTAGACTCCCTGCCTTTGCTTCAGATGGACCCTCCCAGCTAGGACTAGGTCTTACTCACTCAGTCCCTGTGTTGGTCCCCTACCCACAACCGGTTCCTCCACTTCTTGTGGGAATCACACCTGCCTTAGCTTCACATTTAAACTTTTAAATGCTTCAGATTTCCAGTTACTCTGGACCTAGTTACTGCTTTTTCAGAGGTAGAGAGTATCTCAGACCCACCCCAAACGGTAGCCCTCTACAACCCTTTTTTGACTTCCACAGTTCGGGAAAAGAGGAAAAGACTCACTTTCTGGGACTTTTAGAACCTATGAGGAAATCCAAATTGTATGACATGAAGAAAAAGCAGTTTAGCTGCAGCCAGGGAGCCCATTTTCTCCCACAAACCCCAATATTTAGGATTGTGCTTACCTAAACAGTCTGAATCTTTTGTTCAGTGCCATGTTAAAAATTTTCCGAAAGAAATAAAGAATGACCAGAACACACTGAGATAACTGTTTTGTGAGCCAGTCAGTGACATGGACTGAATGTGCAGCATCAATCACTGCTGACCTTCAGAAGCACTGTATATCCAGACGCCTGTGTCAAATGATCTGTTTTGGATACTTAATGTTATGTTACTCATTAAATACATCAAATATCATTGAAATCCAAATAAAAAATTGGCTATTACTACAGTAGAGATCTTAATAAGATTTTCAACTCAATGAAATTTTCCCAGAGAGATGAAGACACTCTGAAACCATAGGTCTGAAAAGTGTAACATCTTCTGTGCTAGTCTGTGTGCTTCCTGTGTAGTCTTAGTACATCCATTCTATTATCACACAGAAATACAGGACTTTCAAGATACATATAGAGAGAAGTTCAACCTCCTAACATAAATAAATACTGAAAAGAAACCTTCCAGTTTCCTTCATCCTTCTACATTCTCCACACTCATTTGTAAGAAAAAGCCTGTCCTGGAAGGACTTTGCAGGAAAAATGCATCCCCTGAATTCCTGAAAAGGGCCAGCTTTGGTTTACATTGTACACACAGAAAGTAAAAGGTCTACTGCATACCTCCAATAAGGTACCTAATATTTTCAAATGGTAGGATTTTTGGTTTTAAAAAATGCTTCTGCAATTCAGTCCCTCCATGCACAGTGTAATCCATCTGATTTGTAAGATTATATGTGCACACAGCAAGAGCTGTAGCTTGTTCAAGGCTATCATTTCGAATTCCACTTTCTCAAAAAAATACTAGTGTTATGCAAAAGTCACTGGGGATCTGATCTCAAACAGTATTAACCTAAGGTTTGAGGAAGAATCTATTGACCTCTAAGAAAGATGCTTATTTTTCTCTTCCCAAATTCCTGTATTTCAGGAATATTCTACCTACACTTATAGTACTGAACCTATGCACCCTTAACTTCCAAAACAACCCCAAAAAACCAGGGTTTTCTGAGCACCGTACAAACCTTCACAATGAAAGTACTGAGCCCTCTCTGTGGGACACTTGGTATGCCACTGTCCCAGAGAGAGAGAGACACATCAAAAACATAAATATAGTAAGACAGAGGCGGCTGAAATGGCTGAAGGATGACCAGTGCTAGATAAATATTCTGATGGTTTATGTGAAAACATACTGAGAGGACCTAAACTTGCAGAGAAGACCTTTCAAGGCTCCACTAGGTGGTGCTAAAAATCTAGCCCTTATATTACTTGGGTGCACGGGGCTATCTCTGCTCCTGCTCATTACAGGTATCCACGAGGTTTTTCCTACTGAACACACCTCAAGGGACACTAAGACAACGTGTTGGCTAACCCAGCTCTCTGCTGCCTGCACACGTGCACAACATGTGCAGCCTGGGGACTTTTTTTTCAGAGTTATAGGATCTGGTTAGAAATTTTGACACTTTTTTTCTTTTCTTTTCTTTTTTTTTTTAAGAAAAACCTACCTCAATTACTTATGTAAAGGAAGCAGAAAGCAGAACTGTTATGCAAAATGGAGAACAGTGTCTAAAGAAAATGCCTGGGACAACGGTACCTAAAAATTCAGGAAGCTGAGGGCCATTTAGTTTGTCTATAGCCAATGTTGTATTCTCTGCTATGAATTTTGTAATAACTGTAGACTTACTTATTCAGATTGGGGACGCATTGTACAAGCATTGTATAAGCATAGACAGGAACTAGTTACTGGGTAGAATGAATTTTTTTTTTTCAGGTTACAAAGCATCAGAAAAGCCTAAGAATGATATATTTAAGGTAGACAGCATGGTTTTAAGTGAGAACTATTGTTGGCATGGGACACATCATGTCTGAGAACCCATTGGTTTTATTGTATCATCTACTGATTGTGCTGCTACTTCAGAAAGCAACACATGAAGGCTGGCTAAATTGTTTTTGAAATATCATCTTGGAGACAGTTTTCCTCTCTTAAGACCTCAAGTGGCAAAAGCAATTCAAGGGAAAATAACACAATCAAATAGATGTAATGTAAAGGCAAATAGGCAGGAGAACTGATATTTTTCCCTCCGAAACAGCTGGAGATGGTAAAAGATTACAGGAAAGGAAGCAAAAGAAGTGAAATAGAGGTGTAATAAAAAGTACTGAAGCCAGTGACATTACTTGTAATTGCAAATCATAGACCAGTGGGACAAAATCAAGGACCATTTTTCCAGAAACTAAGACATGAAACTTTTTTCTTTCATAAATGTTTTGTGCAATATTCTTTTATACAAGTAAAACATGAAGAAAAAAATGAAAATGAGTAATGTTTTGGAAGTTTATAACTCATTCAGGATTATACTTTCTTCAGCAAATTACTGTGAAATATGCTACCAAATTGGTTAAGAATGTTGAAAATTCAAGTATTTTTAATACTCAAGCCTACGGGCCATTTCTTACATATTGTTCCTTTTTCCTCATATCTTGCTTTACTTTCACTCATTTTAACTCTTATTTTCCTTCTATGAGTCTTCTTTTGAAGGTTTTCTTTTCATTATTTTTCCTTCATAAACTTTATTTACATTCGTTTGGCAAAAAGAATATTTATTTGAGGAGTTATTTTTAAATGTTTTGTGTTCTTTCAGAATAAAAAATTTGATGTACAGTTTTGACATTCTGTGTGTCAGTTTCTTAACAAAACATTGACAAATGTGGCTATCAGGTAACTAGTGGAGGCTACACCGTTTGGAAAGAATACAGATTTTATATGCAACACATGGCACAAAATTTTAAAGATTTTAATATATCTGTATACAAACTATTACTCTAAAACAAGAATGAGCCATAAGTTTAATAGCCAGAATGGGTCAACTTTCTCTCTAATTCTTCTTTCTGAAACATCTCTACAAAAATGTGAAATTTGATGATAAAAAGCAGTATTTTACAAAGAGATTTTCAGTTTCATCAACTAGATGAAGAAAGATAAGATAAGGAAGAATTTTTTAGCAATGAGGATGGCAAAACACTGGTACAGATTTCCCAGAGAGGTGGTAGATGCCACACCCCTGGAAACATTTAAGGTTAGTTTGGACAAGGCTCTGAGCAACCTAATCTAGTTAAAGATGTCCCTGATCGTTGCAGTAGAGGTTGGACTAGACAACCTTTAGAGGTTCCTTCCAATGCAAACTCTTCTATGATTTGATTAAATCTAACTATTATATCAGTGACTTAAAAATCTGATCTGTTTACTTTAGAATCATTGGAAAACAGATTTTAATGGGCAACAAAAAGCCTCTCAGGAATCAAACACTCTTCCCCTGCTTGACTGAAAACTTTGTAATCTGGGTGAACATCTGCAGTGGTGGATAATGAAAATTAAATCAGAAGAAAATTCACAGGCTATTCTAAATGCATACGAGCAAATAAAATGTTTTTATACTATAGGTTAACAGCTGCTCTTACTTATTTATCTCAGGGCAAATAGGAAAAATATACTTGCGCTAGGAAGTGTTCTGAATCATACTCATGATCCTTTCTATTTGTAGAAGAAGTGATCATTTGGGAGTTAACTTATTTATTTCTCTTCCACCCTGACTTCTATAGCACAACAGAGATATCAGCTCATAAGCAAATAACATGAGACCTAATTACATTCCAAATTTCTTTTTTCTGACTGCTCAAATCACATTCTGCAACCATAGAGCAATATCATTCTCTGCTTGCAGTGACAAAGCTGCAGAGGGTTTAAGGGTGAAAAGTTTAAGAACAGTAAGATGAAAACAAGCCATTATTTATTACTGCCCTACGGTGCTGGTTCTTAATGACAAGAAGTGTGTAGTTATCATCAATTTTGCTATAAGAAATAAAGAAAGAAGAGAAAGCAGGCTGTGAAGTTAAGAATAGTACAGACAAACTGTTGAGCACTGGAGAATAATGTGACAAACACAAGGTCTGTAGAAAAATGACTTTGCCAGACACTGTGATCACAACTCCTGCCCAGGGAAGCTTGAAAGTTACATTGCTAACTAGGCAAGAAATTGTACTGACCTTTTCACTGTATTACAAGTAGACCACTACAACATAAATGATTGCTGTTGAAATTGATTTTGGTAGCAGCACAGAAGACTCATTTTTGTTGCTCATTGTACGTTTGCCTTTTTAACAGTTCGAACTCATCTTAGTGTTGTGTAACAATATACCTTCACTCAAACTGATTAAACTATATTGATTAATCATGACCTTAAAACCATACATAGGAAAACAAACCAAAATAATCCCTCCTAAAAAAATAACCCAAGGTTCATATGCTCGCTGCTACTTGCACTGTTTTCTCTCTTCAAACACGCTTACTTTTCACAACATGCTGTTCACAAGCAAAATAGGAAAATGCTTCAGTGTAAAATTCCTAACATCATTCTTTTAATATAATCATGAAGCAATTCTGGGGAGAAAAAAAAAGAAAAAGATTATGCCCTTAAAGCTTTTTCAAGCAGTTCTGAGAATAATTTTTACTGCAAATTATGCAGACAGAGTTACCTTGTCACACAAGTATTGAAAGGAATCAGCCTCCTCATCCTGATGAGAATTTGGATGATGTTAAATCATATGTATTGTGTGTAGTTCCACTATAGTAAGTAGTGTGGTAGCCTGGTGATATACTAATATGTTTTATATTTGTTTATTATGAAAAGAATTAAACAGGACCACTTTATAATGCTATTTATTTTTTTTTTAATCTTTCTAATATAGTAATAAAGTACAAATGGTGATGCAATTTAATTCAGCAACTCTGAGAGTGACAGAGCACTGGAACAGGCTTCCCAGAGAGGCTGTGGAGTGTCCTTCCTTGGAGATACTTAAAACCCACCTGGACGCAGTCCTGTGTAATCTGCTCTAGGTGAACCTGCTTTAGCAGGAGGGTTGGACTAGATGGTTAGTAGAAGTCCCTTATAACCCCTACCATTCTGTGATTCTGTGAATTGACCTGTATCTGTGTTTTCATCGTATTTTCTGTGTAACAATAAAAAAGAAAAAATACAGTAGGGAAACCATATGAAAGTTTCATCTTTTAAAGCTTTCTCATAAGAAAATTCAGATCTCCCAATGAAAAAGATCTCTCAGACTCATTCCTAACCCCTACTCCAGCCACCACTACCCTGATGGATCCTCATGCACAGAACACTATTTAGTCTTTTTATCTTAAGAGCACTTGCAGATGCTTCAGGACTAAAACAAAGTAAATGCTAACCTTTTTTTTTATTAAGATATGAGGTGCAACATGATATTGAATGAGTATTTCTAAGACTCTCCTGCTATTCACCTTAAATCTTTTAGAGTAACTATACCAGATTATGATGTATTCACTGTGAAGTCATCTATTATCATATGTTTAATTCATGGTGTTACAGTCAGGAAGAAAAATAATTCAGCTTACAAACCTGTGTAGCATAAAAGTAACTCAAGATAGAACCTACATATGGATTTTGCCATTAGCAAATGAGATAAATTCTTAGGCTATGAGACTGATGGCCTTGGTGCTAGTAGTTTTCTAAATGAATAACATTACATTGTGGATAATAAGTTTTACAAAGCATTGGACTCCCTTAGGAGTTGTTAAGGCATTCACATGTCAGTAAATACCTGAAGTATTTCCACAAAGTGAAATATATTTGCTTATGCAAACACGTCTACATGGCAAGATAGAAAACAGTATTGAGAGGGATAAAGAAAGGAAATATTTTGTGACCTTGTAAAAATTATACAATAATATTAATTTTTATTGTTGATTTCCACTCAGATCTTGTCTGCTACTGTCCCTCTAATATTTGATTTGACAAGAAAAGTCATCATTGTCCTAAATTACAATAACAAAATAGACACGTTTGGCACTAGTGACAGAATAATTTATAATCAAGTAAGAACTTATAAGCAGGTGCTGCCAACACTGCTTAATTTGCAGTGATGGAAACCAAGAGATGATTTCAGTTGCTGCCTCAGCCATAGTATGAAATTCCCTACAACGTTCTTTTCAGAAGCAACAGGGGAAAAAAATACATGTCAGTGGAAAATGAAAAAGGGTTTGATCTTCCTCTCCACTGAAAAAAAAATCTTCTTATTAATTATAACAGAAATCATAATGTGGCTCTTCTGGTTGCTATTGTTGATGTTTCGGCACAGGATAAAAGCAAATTCAAAACAGGAGTTTATAAATGTAATCTTATTAGGCAATAATAAAAGGGGGTAATACTGACTCCATGGGATCTAAAATATATCGTGTATCTTGTAAATATTTTATGGGTACCAAACACTTGGATTATGCTAAGCAAATTTAATAACAATTGACACACAACTCTCTGCAGACGAAGGAAGGATATTTCAAAGTTTGTACTTTGGCAAAACAAGCCCAGGAAGAGGGCTTTGCTTATTCTGAGCACGTTAACTTGAATACAGCAACTGTAACTCAGTTTTGATAGTAATACAGAAAAAAAAAAAAAAAAATACTTGTCTTTTCCTCAGGTCTTAGCTTTTGCAGATAGAAAATTACACCTATACAGATTTCCCAAAATAATAACTCTATTTTGGGGCAACTGTAAGTGCATTGTAATTATCAGTTTGTGTTTACAAATCATGAACCTAAAAAAGTATTAAGTATTTATTATTAGTAAAAGTATCAGATTTGTTTCTTGAAACAGAATTACCTTTCTGCAGGAAATTTAAGGAAGCTGTATAATAAAGGTTTCTTTTTCTTAACCTAGACAAATCATACAATAGCATGCTAAAAGAAGTAGTTTCTATTTGTATAAAAGAGCAAGTAGATGACCTATTTTAAAAGACCATTGTAAATTTTGCTGCCCTTGGCTTCTTCCTGTAGGTCTTACTGTTTCTGTAGTTAATGAACGTTTTTGTCTGTGTACTAAGAGCACATAGGCAAATGTTTGTATTATTGTAAAACTCATTTGAGTTCATAGAAAGTGCAGAAACATGACAAAGTAATAAAAAAAAAGAAAACATTTAAAACTATGATTCAGACAACTAATTAACACTACTCCTTAAGATATTATATAGGGTGCAGTTTATTGTTTCTGTTTGGTTTTGGTTTGCCCAGGGCCTCTTCCATGATTTCAGAAATAATGTGCCATTAGATTTGGAAAGGTATATCTAAAAAACCAAATTATTTAGATTTCTATCCTACTCCAATTGCAATCAACCAAAGGACTCATAGTGATTTATTTGGCAGCTGAACAAGGTAATAATTACACAATAAATCAAGACGACAACATATGTGTTGACCTCCACTATAATCAGGTTGGCCATATCACTGGACTTCATTCTGCAACACTCAAATGAATCAGTAGTCAAGCAATTTCCTGCTTATTTTTCACGGTATTAAGTTCTATCTTCACAACCCATTTGGAATGGAATTAAAGATTATTCTCCACATACTTTTCTAAAGAACAGAATTTTTACCCTCTTTAATCATATTCTTTTCTATTTTTTTCCAAATTTTTTCATTCTCTCAATGATTGCAATCTTGGGAAATTGCTTCTTGTTTTAATTTTTTTTAATGTTTTAACTCTTTGAGAAAAAAACCCCACACTTTTTTAAAAGGAAATGAGCAAAAATATCCAAATCATTCTAATTCATCTGTAATAGAAGACTCAAATTCTGACAGTTAAGTTGTATGTAGCAGAAATAAGTGTAGTCTAGATTCTGTAAGAACATTTCATATCTCTTATTACCCTTTCAGTTAAAATAATTCTGATGTGTTTTATATTCATTTCCCAATTACCAGACTTACTAGTAATTTCTTTATTTCAATTGCGCTTATAGTCTCACTCTTTATTAAAGTGTATAATCCACTGTAAAAATATAGAAAAACCCACTACCACCAAAAAAAAACCAAACCCCAGAACAAATCCCAAATCTTGGACTCTTATATATCCCTATTAAAGAAAAAAAAAAAAGAAACCCCCTCCCCAAAACAAAAACAAACCAACCAACCAAGCAAAAAAATACACAACCTCCCCCCCCAAAACCTAAAACCCCCAAACACACAAGATATAATAATTATAAACTGCAGTTTTGGACAGGAAGTGAGAACAGAAAAATCTATCTGATGATAAGTGAGTGTCAGAAACAGGCCATATAAGGCTATCCAAGCTGGTCTTTAACCATGGCCCTAGAACATTGACAAATAAATTACTCTGTTTTATCTATTTTCAAGTTCATTAAAGCCTTGACTGTACATGAGTCAACTTTCATCTCCAAAGATTCATCTCTCGGGGTCACTGGTGTATTTGAAACATTATGGTCTCTAGGGTTTATAGACATGAATTAAAAAAAAAAATAAAAATAGAAAAGAACAACTGCTTCTGAATATGGTCTAGGAGTGCTAACACAGGAATGCATAGAGATCAGGCAGTCGCCAATTTCCTCTTTTCTTTGCTTGTGTTGAACCATTAAAAGACATTCTTCAATTTCAGTACTTAAAAAAACAATAATTAATTGAAAGTACTCTTTGCCTGAGATATATTTCCAACAATTATTGATTATGATAATTTCATTATAAGAATTCCTAATCTATACTGCTGTCTGTGAATCTTAGTTCAGTGTAACATTTACATTTTCTGCCAGTTCACCATGAATTAAAAGACAACAGAATGTTTGGAATACATGAACACTTATCCACAAGAGGTTTCCTTTGATCAGTATCAAGGATGGTATTTCTTAGATAAGATTTAAGATCATCTTAGTGGGTAATAAATTCAAGTGGCTGTAAGAAAAGAAGGCAAAAGGAGATTTTGTTTCTAGTGTTGAAGTTACATATGGATGGAACGCACTAGTGGTACAACCTTGAGAAGAATTAACATATTGGAAAACAAAGTATGTTGATAGTAATACTTCGCTCTGAAGCTCTGACACAGCATTACATATTGCTTTGTCTGCTCTGTGAGTACCTCTGGCATGCAGGAGAAGTGATATTTCATTATATGGGCCCAAAAGTGCATTCCTGGTATACATCTCCTAATACATGCTCCAATTACTTACTGACATTTCTCAGCATAAGAGTGTAACAGAGAAGTGGTGCAATAATGAAACAAGGCTTTTATTAAACTCATTCAAATATGCATCTACTGTCATTGATGTAAATGAGATGAATAAGCTCAGGTGGAAATATTCAGGCTCAGTGCAATGTTAAATGCAAACATTAAAAATTTCTCTTTGTTGACATCCATCATTTTCAAACTAATGCTGGCTTTTTTTTTTCCATACTGGTCAGAAACACTTCATTAAGTTAGAATTCATTGTAAACACATTTAAATTAATTCAAGGCAGAATTAGAAAGTCAAAAGCATACAAAGAATACCTGAAAGTTAGGTCATTTGAAAATCCACAGCACTTCCTGTTTCTGTTTCTGGTATGCTGCTACAGAGAATTAGAAGTATTCATATTTTCAGGCTCTGGTACTCATAAGGGACTTCAGCCACCCCAATATCTGCACAGGGGACAACACAGTAGGACATAAGTAATCAGAAGATTCTGGAGAGCATTGATGACAATTTCCTGACCCAAGTGATAGAGGAGCTAATGAGGAAAGGTGTTCTGCTGGACCTTATACTCACAAACAAGGAAAGGCTCATTGGGGATATGAAGGTTGAAAGCAGCCGTGGCTGTAGTGACCGTGAGAGTCAGAAACTCAGCATCCTGAGATGACGGAGGAGGGCAAAAAGCAAGATCACAGAATTGGACTTCATGAGAGTTGACTTTGGCTGCTTCAAAGAGCTGCTTGGAAGAGTCCCATGGAAAAAGGCCCTGGAGGAAAGATGGACCTAAGAACCCTGGTTAATATTCAAGGATCACCTCCTCCAACCTCAAGAATAGTCCATCCCACCTAACAGGAAATGAGGCAAAAATGCCAAGAGACCTGCATGGATGACCAAGGAGATCCTGGCCAATCTCAAATAAAAAAACAAAGTATACAGAAGGTTGAATAAGGGACAAATATCCTGGGACGAATACAAAGCCCCTGTCAGAGCATGCAGGGATGAGGTTAGGAAAGGCAAAGCTCAACTGGAATTGAATCTGTCCAGAGAACTGAAAGACAACAAGAAGTTATTCTGCAAGTTACAGGTGACAACAGGAAGACCAAGGAAAATGTAGGCCCGCTGCTAAACGGGGCAGGTGACCTGGTGACTCAGAACATGGAGAAGGTTCAGATACTGGGTGTCTTCTTTGCCTCGTTCTTTAATAGCAAGCCTGGCCTTCAGGAATCCCAGGCCCCAGAGACCATGGAAAAAGTCTGGAACAAGGAGAACTTACCCATGGTGGAAGAGGATCAGGTCAGGAAATAGTTAAGCAAACCATATGTACATAAATCCATGGGTCTTGATGGGATGCCCCCATGAGTGCTGAGAGAGCTAGCTGCTATAATTTCAAGGCCATTCTTCATAATTTTGAATAATCAATGTGACTGGGAGAAGTGTCTGAGGACTGGAGCAAATAAAATGTCACTCCTGTCATCAAAAAGGGCAAGAAGGAAGATGCAGGGAAATACAGGTCAGTCATCCTCACCTCAATCCCTTAGAAGGCGATAGAGCACCTTTGCAGCTGCCATTTGTGTAATGCTTTGGTGCTGAAGAACACTGGACACTACAATTTTTTCTTCTTTGTTTCCCTGAGTCATAGAATGTCTTTCACTGTGCTGTCACCACCAACACTCTGCCAATGGTGAGTTCTCTAGTTTTATCAACTAATGATATAGAAGAAGGTGTTTAGTTGGAGAACAGAGGATAGGTCTTCTCCTAGCATAAAATAGTTGAGGATGACATGTAGCTCTAGGAATCTCATAGTCCAGCCCACTCTTCAAAGCAGGAGTGACCAGAGTAGGTTGCTCAGGGCTATGTCCACATGGATTTTTAGTATCTCCAAGAACAGAAACTCCACAGCCTTTCTGGCCAATCTGTTCCAATGTTAAAACATCCTAACCGTAACAAAAGATTTTGCAATATTTAAGTGGAATTTCCTGCATTTAGGAAATCTGAGTAGTTCTAGAGAAGGTACTCAAGACATCCTGAGCAATTTAAGCAACATTAGGTGTGGGAACTGAATAAAATGAAGAGTTCATAGGTCATAAAACCTGTTGCTCACACTTGAAGCAAGACCATTTGAGGCGTCAGATACTTCTGATTTGGAGCTCTTTTCCCTCTAGTGTTCCCTCCTACCCTAGTGCTATCTTATTTTTACCAGATTCTTCCACTGTCCAGCAAGAGTAAGTCCTCTTCTTGTTCAGAAACTGCACTAATGGCAGCACTGTCACTGATGACTGGATGCATCTGGTGCCCCTCTTACCTCTGCCTTTACCAAATCTCTGTTACTAATGCTGTGAGAGTCTGGATTTAATTGACTGGAGGAAGATAACTGCCTCTTTTAGCCAAAGAATAGGTTTTAGAAGACAATGTTCAGCTGGTTATCCACCGTTATTCCCACATCCTTTGAAAATCTTCACTTTGTGAAATGTCTTATATAATTTTTTCTTAGAAAAAGTGAATCAAG
The DNA here is from genome assembly GCA_028565335.1 of Limnodromus scolopaceus. NCBI lineage: Eukaryota > Metazoa > Chordata > Aves > Charadriiformes > Scolopacidae > Limnodromus > Limnodromus scolopaceus. The sequence continues at coordinate 143,569,929 of JAOXNO010000013.1, read as the reverse complement.
TGTCCCCACAGCAAAATATCGAATATTTGTTGTTTTACAAAGAAATGCATGGCACCGTGTTGGTGAAGTGTAATGTTTACTATTTATCAGTCCCCATACCTTGCACCATCTGAATATTTTACCAGTGATTATAACATTTATATAAAAGAAATCAAAAGAATCAAAAGAAATTCTGAGATCCCACCGAGAATAACCTTCAGTAAGTGATAATTCCTTATTTACAATTATTTTTGAGAATTTAACAAATTGGTCATGTTATTATTGTATTGCTTTAGTTCCATAATTAATTTTTTACATATATAATGGAGTTTTGGAGACAATTCCATTGCTGCATCAGTGTTGAAATATAAAATAATCTACCTCCATTTAAATCTACAGAAACTGTTGTTTAGTCTGGGTGACATGAGCAGTTTCTTGTCTCCTTTTTCATATATGGCAACTATTGAAAGAAATGTTAAACTTTTGTTTTGTCTACCTCAAGAATGAATAGAGAGGAAAGAATAAATTCTACCTCTATCCTTGGCACGCTTTCTTCTGTAGGCACGGTCTGGCCATCATCCATATTTATAACACAGGTTGCAACAAAGCAGGACCTTGGCACCAGTTCTCTCATAAATGCAGTCTGATTGCACCACAACCTTCAGAAAAAAAAAAATAAAATAATTCTTTCTTAATTAAACCAGTAAACAAACAAATCTTCCTCCTTTTCCTTCCTGACCTTGTAGTCCCTCCAACCCCAACTTCCTTTCCTCAATCAGGGAAGTAAAAGGTACTCTCCTAAAAATATTTAGGAGACAGAACGCAATATCATTAAAGTCATTCATCAGTGTTAGTTTTGAACTTCACAGCTATTTTGTGCCTCTTTCAAAAGGTTCCTGAACTTCTATGTGTTAATCAGTTAATGTGTGGAATCTTATTAGCAGGCATATTTCAGATTTCTATACAAGATGCAGACGGTGGACCAGATGCTACGGGCAGCCCTCGAGATCTGAAAAGTACAAAGGTAAATTAAACAAAAGCAGGAGACAACATACAAACAGAAGTTTAATTGCAGTCATTTAATTTTTAGTCCATTTTATCATGGGTCCACATATGCTCTGAAGTACAAGCAATGACCCCATTCCAGCAGAGAACTTAGCCATCTGCTTAACTTACGGCACTCAAGTTGGCACATTGACTTTAAAGGAAATACTAAAGTGCTTAAACTTAAACAGATGCTTGAGTACTTTGTGGATGAGTTCTATGGTGCTTTTAAGATGTCATAATTTCTGCATGGTTGAGACTTGAACTGGCTTTCCCTTAGAAAATGAGTTTTGACATACACTGTAGCCCACCAAAAAAAAAGATTCCTTTTTTTTTTTTTTTTAGTATATTGAATTCAGCCAGAGGACCTTATTGGCTAACACTTAGAATCATAGAATCATAGAATCATCTAGGTTGGAAGGGACCTTAAAGATCACCTAGTCCAACCATCAACCTAACTCTGACAAAAA
>JAOXNO010000013.1:143551192-143564149 GCA_028565335.1 Limnodromus scolopaceus | reverse complement strand
GGTATTCAAGAGACGAGTTGACATGGTGCTCAGGGATATGGATTAGTGTTGGGTTGGTGTTGTTTTGGGTGTGGTGTATGGTTGTTTGTGTGGTGGTTGGGATTTTTTTTGTTTGGTTGGTTGGTTTTGGTTGGTGTGTGTTTTTTTTTCATTGGTTGGACTAGATGATCTTAGAAGGTCCCTTCCAACCTAGGTGATTCTGTGATTCTGTGATAAAAACCTTGATATAACTACTACTTCCTTTTAAAAACATATTTTCTGATAGAGGGCATCTACTCTGAAGAATTATTTTCTGCAAAGAAAGTAAGTTGTGATATTTAATTCCTCAGGGTTCATACTCTTTGCTTGGCCTTTCTGGTAATATTTATCCTAATCTTTTCTGTTACTGCTCTCTATTTTTTCTCTCCATCTTTTCCTTTTGTTACAGTTATGGTCATATCTTAACCCTAGACTATCTACTCCAGCTAAGCAATTTTTTAATATAGAAAAAACGGCTGTGAGGAAAGGCAACCTAAACCTCTATTACTTTTTCCCAGTTACTCCCACTTATCTGAGATGAGAAAGAGATGGTGGAGACAAACTGTCCCATAACATAGACACAAACATATGACCCAAAATAAATTAAAAGCAACTTATCCATTCCTTTATGTAGCCACTTCCAGGAGAGGAAAGAGGTAATAAAACACTGTGGAGTTAGAATGTCAAGCTGTGATACTATTTGTGTGTGATAATTGAGACACAAGCTGCGGGACATTTGGACCAAGCCCCAAATGGTAAAACAGTAATGGACTTAAAGAGTGATTTCACCAAGGATCCCTGAGTCCAGGAATGTCAGCATTCCTGACATATGCTACTTTGTTATTCATCCAGGAATTCACCTGGGGCAGAAGGGATCTTGAGCTCTGATTTCACTCTGCCCAAATTGGTAGCTAGAACATCTACTCTGAATTTTGCAGAGCACACAGTAAATTACAGCAGGAAACTGTTTGGTGCAACTTACCTACCATTTATTTCTCTCATAATTTATTTCACATTCTACTCCTGAGAAAGAATTACTATTTTCTGTCTCTAACCCAGAGCTGCCTGGACAGTTCTGATCTAGGGAATTTTTCTTTGGGTTTTCGTAACTGAAGGACCCTGTGTATTAGAAGTCCAGATGTAATGAGCGTGGGTTGGTTTTTTGGTGGTATTTTTTCCATTTCTCATCCTCATAAAAATTGTGGTCACAAAGCCTGATCCATCCTGTGCTGTTTCCTGTTCTCATTACAATCTTTGTCAGTGAAATGAGACATCAGAGAATTTTAATACCCAGTACAATCTCTGAAAGACAGTAATATACTGTGTAACTCTGACCTTTTCAGTTTCGTATAATTTGATTGGCAGGAAGCCATTCTTGTTCTTTGTTACATTTCTAGCAATCTAAATCTCAAAAGAGAGGCTGTATGGCCAGCCAGTCAAAATGCAAAGTATGTCAGATGCAATGAGTAATGCTCAATAATATAATTTACAGATTACACTGGACACCACTGAGAAATAAAATTCTTGTCACCAGTCAATTATGTATGATAGTGTTGATAAACAGCCAAAATAATAAAACAATTCACTTTTTTTTTAAAAAAAAAGGTCAAAAATGTTATTTTCTTTTGGATAGTGATGAAAAGCATGGTATTACTAGGATCAATAAGGAGAGTGTAGTAATGCCCATACGGACAAAAGTGATATATAACACAATATAATCCTCAATATTTTTCCAAACCCCTTTAATTGTCATTTTGATTTTTCTTTCTTCTGTCATGAAAGGAAAGTAAGGGAAAAAAAAAAAAGTTGTGTGAAAATGAGTTGTGAAAGAAAAAAAGTAACTATTGTTTTCCTAACGATATTACAGGAAACAAGGCTAGTAAAGTCCCAATTCTAAAGACTTAATATTCTCTTACAAGACATCAAAGTTGGTATCCAGAACGTAAAAGAATGAAACATGGATATAAATCCAGATGTCTAAAAGCTTGACATCTAAGCCTGATCTAGTCGCTCCCATGTCTCTTTCTAATCCAGGTAACATTTATTTCAGCTCGTCCTTAGACAGGTCAGATGCATATCATTCTAAAGGTGACTATTTCTATCCACTGATTACAAAATGAAACCTCAAGAGTGACTAGCAAGGGCTTAGATGTTTAACTTTCAGCAAGGTGGGTTGACCTTGTCTGGCTGCCAGACACCCACCCAGCTTCTCTCTCACCCTTCTTCTCAACAGGACAGGGGGAAAAAATAAGATGAAAAAGCTCTTGGGTTGAGATAAAGACAGGGAAATCACTTACCAGATATCATTACGGGCAAAACAGATTCGACTTGGGGAAAATTAATTTAATTCCTTATCAATTAAAATAGATTTGGATATTGAGAAATAAAGACAAAAACTACAATACCTTCCTCCCACTCCACCCTTTTTTCCAGTCTCAATTTCATTCCTTCTTTCCTGACTCCTCCATCTCCCCACACCCTGTGCAGTGCAACGGGTATGGGGAATAAAGTGTTGCAGTCAGTCCATGAGAGTTCTGCTCTGCCACTCTTCCCTCCTCACAATTTTCCCCTGTTCCAACGTGGATCTTTCCCATTGGCTGCCACCCTTCAAGAATCACTCTTTCCTGGGTCCTCTCCACAGGTTGCAGCCCATCAGGATAAACCTCACCCAGAGTGGGCTCTCCACCAGCTGTACTTCCTGTCAGGGGAACCTGCTCCAGCATGAGCTCTCCATGACCTGCAGCTTCTTTCAGAAAATATACACCTTCTCTGGTGTGGTCCTCTCTGTGAGATATCTCAGAGAGATACCTGCTCCACCATGGTCTCCTCCACAAACTTCAGGGGATTCTCTGCTCTGGCACCTGGAGTACCTCCACCCCTCCTACTATTCTGACCTTGGTGTCTGCAGGGCTGTTTCTCATGTTTTTTTCCCCCTCTTTGCTCTCTCTCACACTTCTGTGCAGTGTCTTGCCCTATGTTTTTTAACTGATGGGCTCAGCTTTGTCCTGAGGTGGATCTGTTGCAGGGATGGCTGGATCTGGCTGGAACCGGCTGCATCCAGAGTGGTCAGCCCCTGGTTCCTTCTCACAGAGGCCACCCTTGAAGTACTCCCACTGCAAAAGCATTAGCATGGACACTTGATACACAACAGCATAGATACACCACCTCAGACTCCAGAAAGAGATGTCCCTGAGCTCTGAACACTCAGAATTTGTATCCATGCCTGTGTTTAAAGCATAAACTGTGGGTCATCCGCAAGATAACTTCGGACTCTGGACATACTTATGTCTGCGTTATCAACTTAACATATTGCATTTCAAATAAGATATATAGCTCGACCAGCATATGTTATTTTAATGTTGTTTATCAATATTAATTGTGCTTTTCAGCTGTGGAAGAATCGCATTAATCTTTTATGCAACTAGTTGTACCTAAAGTAAAGACAAAGATCCTTCCAGACTTCTTGGATACAAAAAGCTGGAAAGCAGATTTGCTTTGCTCATGAAGAAATGTTAGAAGACAGTAAATATTCCCTTTCTCCTTCTCTTCTTCCCACATTTCAATTAAGTTTGTACCATGTTTCACTGAAGGATAGTTTCTTGTATGCAACTGCAAGACACCCACTCCAAACATCAATGACGAGGAAGCAGCCCAAGGCTCTATCCTTCTGTCCTGACAAGTATGCATACAGTACTTCCCTGAGCAGTATTAATGTGCATAGCCCCAGTGCCTACATGTTGCTTTTTATAGTAGTACAATCTTACAATGGTAATGCTGGATAAAGCTGAGAGCTGCTTGTCCTCTTGCCTTTGTTAAATGGGCAATGGCTTATCTCACTGATATCAGCAGTTCCACTTGTCAGCCTGATTAAACAGAGGAAGCATTTAAAACAACATAGAGGCTGAAAGTGGCTGAAAAAAACTGAAGTCACTGTGCAAAAGAGGAGTTCAATAAAACATCTGAGAATAAATTCAGAATAAGTTCCCTGGAGCCGTATAAAATATGTGGGAGCTGTATTACTTGTATTCTACCTGTGCAATGATGTGTGCTTGTATGTGAAAGGATGCAGAAGGCTACAGGGAGTCAGAAGAAATGAAAGACTCGTGGGGGCAAAACAGCTGTGGACAAGTGCTTGTACAGACTGAAAAGGCTGGTTAGATAATTGAGAAGGAGCAAATTGTTTTCTTTGGCTTCATAAGGCCATTTGACTTGATCATGAAAATCAACAGGACTGAACCCAAAATAACTAAGGTCTATCAGTAATTTCTCCTATCAATGGAAACAACCTGTAAGCTACAGAATATCAGCTACCTGGTCAAGGAAAAAAATACCCAAAACTCCCAAAAAACAAATAAACTAAAACCCCACAAGTTTATTTAGGTTATTTAAAAAAAAAAAAAGTATGCTATGTTGTCGCCCAAAATTATTAATATGTATTGCACAAATAAGCTGTACCCATTCTTCAAGATTCTGCTTTCTCCATTGATAAGAATTTGTCGCTGCTGCAGTTATGTATTCCCTTTCCTCTCCTCCACCCTGCAAATCTATCTTCTATAACTGAGGAAAAAAAGAAATCTTTCAGATATATCTTCAAAGAAAATTTGACTTGGTGGTGGTCTGGTAGGGGAAGAGGCTCTTTCTAAACAAAAATAGCTCAAAAATCTAAAATATTAACCTGACTTTGAAATTAGCATTATAATGAGACTGACTGAATCGCTTAAATACATTTCATCATTCCAATCAGCTAGAAAACACTTTCTTGTTGTCTCCAACACAGAAAACAGAAATCACAAATATTTCTGAAGCATTGAGAATTGCGAGAGAATCTGCAAAAAATCTCCTTTTGAGTAATACTAACAGGATAACAGTCATATTCCTCATACAAGGGAGATCTTCCTCACCTACTGGATTGATAAAGTATTATTAAATTATGCTTAATGGAAGTTGGATGAAAGACCACAATGCTACGTTTCTTTTTCTACAAGCAAAACAAAAATTACAAGTAATCAGTAAAATGACACAGCAGGAAAAAAACATGCAAATGCAAAATTAACCAATTAGGACATTGTAGCTGTGTGCTTCTGCTTTTGATTGGTTTTTCCTTTGCTTTACCCTGTTGTATTAATTTTGCTTTTCATAACTAATACGGAAAGACCACATAAAAAAATATCCTCACTTTTGACACTTTCAGCTTCTTCACCCCCATGATTTTCCATATGTCATGTAGCAGCTCATACTCATGGCTTCTGCAACTTCTGTGTTAGTGAAACCACAGAGCACAACAGGAACACAAAACAGTGTGTTTGTGCCCAAAGGCTCTGGTGGCCTCTCAAAGTGAGGTAAACGTTAGCAAATGCCAAAACATATAATGATTTCATCAGGAATTAACGATCTGGGTAATATGGACTAGCTATTTCCTAAATTAAAGTACTCAACTAGAAGAGACTTTAAGGAATAGGGAAGGAAACAGTCAGTAGCAGCTCTCAACTTGTTTATCAGAAGACAGATTAACAAATCTATCCCAGAGCCTGGGGTTTAGGATATTAAAAGCATAAGAGATGTTCCTTTTCTTCCTTTGTCTTTTCCACCTTTCTTTCTTTGTCTGATACTTTCTTTTCACTGCTGTCAGCTAAGAGTCAGAAAATCGGGGGGGGGGGGGAAATTCTCCTTTTTTCTTCGTTGAGGAACAATACGTTTGAGACAGAAGCATTGGAAATTGTATGTTATATGAGGTGTCTGATAGCCGTTAGATAACACCTTGTACTTATCTGTTATTTGGTAATTAAATAGTTTAGACTATTTTCTCTTCTTTGCCTCTACCCAATTGCACAGGAGATGCTTGTTAGGTTACAAGCTAAACATACTTCTTAGCTTTTACTTACAACTGGTATAGTTACATTTAAAAGTTAAGTTCACTATATTTCTTCTGTGCTATCTATGTATTTCCATACTGAGAGCAAGAAACCATCTGTTTTATCAGTTTCTAGAGGGAAATGCCTGAAAGATCCCACTACTGTAGAATGCAATAAAAGAACTTGAAAAATCTTTTATTTTGGAAGTGTAGTGGTATGAATGGAGTCATCATACATCTTCATGTCAGAACTCCTGCACTCTTCACTTACATAAAGACCTCTCCATTAGCTGAGGACACTTTATCCACTGAAGCCATTTGAATTCATTCTTTGATCCTTGAAAAACTCGGTGTTTGACATATTAATGCCATTCTGGCTACAGGAGGATATAAAAAAAAACCCTGTTTTTGGGGGGGGGGGGGGGGCCCAAAGGGATTATGACACTGGTCTAGGGACAAGAGCACAATGACATATTTTCTGTGATTTTCTGCAGATAGAATTATATATATATATATAGAATTATATATATAGAATTATGTTTTTTGTGTTTTCGCCTTTTTTTTAAAAAAAGACAGAGTTGCTACTGGAAATAAAAAGAGATTAGGAAAAAATCTGTAGTACAGCTATAACCTTCTTATAAAGGATTCAGAGACTCTTTTAAAGTCTGAGTCAAATGGGAAGTTATTTTGTGGGATGAAAAACCCCTTGATATTTGCAAATTCTGTATAAACATCAACAACTGTTAAATCAGCAGCTGTTTTGAAAAAGAAAGAAAAGGATTCCAAAAGTGCTTGGAATACTTTAATATAGTGATCAGCTCTTCAGGTTACAGTATTTTGGAAAACATATATCACACATCTCATCACACTATTTTAAGTTTATAGGTCTAATGGGTTCATTTAGGAATAAGAAAGATCGTAAAAGTTAGACTTTTATGTGTCTCATCAACGATGTTACAGCACATAACATTAGTACTGAAATTTAATGCCAATATGAAGGGTGACCAACCAAGCTACATTTAACTGAAGAAACTTGAAGAAATTAAGGGAGAGAAACTGAATTTGAGAAACAGGTTAAGCAGAGAACACTTTAAATCTTGTGGGGGAGTACCTCTTCTTTAAATACTCTGACAAATGCAAAAAATGCTTCAGAAAGTCAGACTTTTACTTAGAATGAAGGAATTCAGCATCACACAAGGTTGTTTGGATCAAAACCTTTTGGAGATCTGAGTTATTTCGTGCTATTTTCAAGGAATTATATTTTCTGCTTCCACACTACTTAATTCCACAGACACTTTTGCTTCAACATTTTGCAATACAAGTTGCAACTCAACTATACAGAGAAATCAGTGAAATTAAAAAATAAGTAAAGCATCAAACAAGACAAAGCATGAAACACACTGGAATCTCTGCATGATCGTTATCCTCTACAGAAACTGTGCTGGACTTGGAGGTCCAGTGAATTGGGATGAAAGTCACAATAGTATGTAGTCATACACTCTAGCACATTACAATTGTTGGGATAACATATCCAGTTTTAAAATACGTGGAGTGTTTTATACCGTTTCCCACATTATGTTTTGATAACATTAAACTACTTTTAATTGTATAACTGGATGGGAGACAGAAAGGGATACCAAAAAAGCTAAAAGAAAGAGAGAAAAAGGGATCAAGAGCAGAATCTAAAATATTAAAGGTAAGAAAATCAGGAAGAAGAAAAATTATTAATACTTTTTGCGACTGATTCTAATTTTCCTTAAGTCAGTCATAAGAATGAATTTAGCAGGAATGAAATAAGACCCCGAAATCAGGTAATTGACTGCTGGGATTTTTGAGTTCTCTGTAGGCACTAGCAGGCTACCAACCCTCAACTGTCAAATTGTTGTAGCTCCATATGTTTCAAAAAACTCAAAACCACTTACTATCCTCTGAGGATTTGACCTATTGTTTAGAAATTCCAGTTACAGAATTAAAGAATTAAAGATGATGGAAAAACAAACAGAAAAACCTGAATCATTCCACTATGTCACTGAGCTGTCACTTTGAAAATCCCAGGCAGAGTGAGACAAACAAGCTTAGTGAGGCATCCCAGTGGAACACTCTCTCTAGCAACAATAGTCATGTAAAATTAATTTCTGCATACTCTTCTTGTTCTGTCCTTGATTTAGAAACATGCACATACTACCGCAAGAGTAATTTTTGAGACAGTTGCTATCTGTGAAGATGCAAATGAGAAAAAACTTGATGCCATAGTGTGTTTTCTGGTAGAGCATACTTTGAAAAAAAGTTCCTGTCACTCTGCACATTGGAATTGTCTCTATTTTTTAAACATCATAGTAGGTTTGTTTTTTTTTTTTTTTTTATATTCTGTTACAAGCTTTAAAGATTAGAAAACTGATATCTTTTGTTATGCTTATTTAGGGGCAGTTTCAAGTCAAGTTTCTGACCAGCTGAGGTCCCACTTATGCTTCTTATACACAGTTTATTTTTCTTGTGATAGTAGGGATAATTCATAAGCCATTTGTTTCTTTCAGTTTAATCAATCCTAAAGTATAAATAAATGCACACTCTTATATCTTAATTTACTGTCTGTTGTATCTTAAATCAGGCTGTTTTAGAGTACTTAGATCTTACAGTCAGTGTATGTATGGTAAGGAGAGCCAGTTGCATCCAAAGTGACTAAAAGTGATTAGTAGCAAAAATTGAATGAAAAAAATATGGTAAGAGTATGAAAATGAGTCCATCCTAGGCCAAAAGTTTCCACAATGCAGTAACTGAGAACTCACTTTCAGTAAAACGCTGTTTCTCTTATGCAAATTCTTGATCTATCTGTTACCCAAAACATGTAGGAATAAGTTCTACAAAGTTATCTTGCATCATGTGAAAAAATGCTCATTTTCTTTAAAACTTATATTTGGTAATTTAATTTGCTCCCCTTATTTTTTATAAGAAAAGGGATAATTCCCTACTTGCATGTGCATGTCATTCATGATTTATATTGAACACATTTTTTCAAGTTTAAAGGCTGATTTGGTTTCCAGTGTCTCTGATGTCTTGTAGCCTACCCCAGAACATTTTTTGCTTCCACTATTGTTTCATCTTCTTGAGGACATTTGACCAGAACTATGAAGAATGTTCAAGTGACACCATGGATGTATCTGTTTCCATAATTACATTTTCTGTTTTGCTTTCGTTTCCATTCCTAACATTTCTTAGCTGACGTTTTTTTACATATTGACAGACTTTATCTCCTTTTTGACAGAGCCATGTCAGTTCTGCTACATTCAGGAAAGTACACATTGCATGGCATATCTACAACATGAGTAGCTTTCCAGAGTAGCATCTTATTCTCACATCATAACACACAAGTCCCAGTAACACCTGCTGTACACACTTGGGTGCACTCAGCTGTGGTTTCTTCTTGATGGTTTTTAACTACCTGTGATCTGCCTGCACAAATATCCTGTGCCCAAAGGTGAGGAAAGTAGAATTATTCTACTTTGAAGAATGCAACCAGGAGCTACTTTTCTGACTGTTATTTGTCCTTGCTTGTATCAAGAAATTGTTATCATCTCTATTTTTCTAGATACTGCTCTTCAAAGTCATAAAAATGCAGCATAGCATGATTACGTTGTAGGCTACTGCACTCGATTATAGTACTTCAGGATCAGTGACTCACATATGTATGTCATTACTTCATTAAATATCGGGTCCTGATTTCCAATTATTCCCATGATGCATCATTTTTGTGTTACTTGAATATTCCCAGACTTTTGATTGATTTTTGTAAAGTAAATTGCTGGCCTCCTCTCATATCCGACAGCCTGGATATATTTGTAATGGCTTTCTGGCTCTCAGTACCTTAAGACAGTTTTTCAGAATCAAAAGGTATTTGAAGAAGAAGACAGTACGTCTTTTCAGCTTCGTTTTAACCTAAAATATTTTCTGAAAAGCTGCTTAATAGAGTTGCATCTCCACACCATTGTTATGAATTGCCTCTTCTTTAATTTCTTTAAGTAAGAGTATTGTCTGTATAATCAAGATACTTGTACTTCCCTTCAAAGCCTAGTTTACTTAATGTCAGTAATGACTTGCAGGCTCTGTTGATACCCAGAGACCTTTGTACCCAACAATATTTGCCAAAAGGAATGTGAAACACTGCCAGGCTGTTACAATGACACTAATACTTTGCATGTAAAAATACTTATAGTGAGCAGTTTAATCTAGTAAATCATGTAGTATCCTCAATAGCTGGCAAAGATTAGTAATTCTTTTTCATTGTTTTGTTGAGGGGTTTTGTATGAACTAATCTGATTATTTTCTCACAGTACTAAATTTCTAGTTTTACCTATGCTAGTTGCAGTAGGGACATTGAAGTCTTTTGTTTGTTTTTTATTTTCCAGGATTTTCTGTTCCTTTTGCATGAAAAAAATCTCTGTTTTGAATATGCCATTATGCAAGTGGATACTTTACATTTTGTTATAATTCTGTCTACAATCCTAATGAGTGCTTTCCTTCCTTTTCCATTCTGAGGATACCTTCAAATTATCCTCCAGTTCATATCTGTATATTGCACTGCTCTGTTTCACAGCAAGTATATCTCAGAGTAAAACATTCTTGTGTGTATTTCTTACTGAACATCTTACATTTTTCCACTGTCCTCACTATTAGAGTCATTATGAGGGATCACAACCATTTTTCCTCCATTTGGTTCAAATTAACATTGCTATTTTGCAGGATTGCTCAAATTAGAGGAATAACTGAATTAGTCACCAATCTGACAGCCTAGCTGCATATATGGCATTTAAGAGGTCTTTCCAATATGTGTTGGTTAATGGCCTCTGTATATGTTTTTTATAGGCTATAATGTCTTCTCCACTGGAGCTCAGAATCTATTTAAGCAACACCTTGATTTAGTGACAGTGAATGCAGATAAAGCTACGGTCAGTAAATGCTGCCTATGCCTCAGTCTTCACCAAAGGGGCTCTAAGGCCCCTGTAATCAGTGAAAGGGTTCAAGATTGAGAATTACCAGCAGTGGATAAGAGCTGACCCAGGGATTATTTGAGAGAGCTCAACTTATAAAAGTACCTGGAAATCAACAGGCTACATCCAGTGATGCTGGGAGATCTGCCTGCTCTCATCTTTGACAGGTCATGGAGACAGAGAGAGAATTCTCAATGACTGGAGAAATTAAAATATTGCACCCATCTTCAAAAAAAAGCCAAAAGAACAATCTAGGAAATTACAGAACAGTCAACTTCAGTTTGCTCCCTGTAGAAATCATAGAGCAAGTAATATTAGAATAAATTCATGGCCATATAAAGAAGATGACTGGGAGTAGTTAGCATGGATTTCTAAAGATTAAATCATACTCGACCAACCCAACTGCCTCTTACGATAAAATAAGCAAGTCTACAGATGGAGGGAGAGCATTGGATATTACCTACTTTGACCAGTAAGGTTTTCAACACTGGTTCCCACAATATTCAATATTCTGGATCCAGGTTGGGACATTATGGGCTGGATGGGTGGACAACTAGATGGGTAAATAACTAGTTCCATGTTCAGGCTCAGAAGTTAATTGTTAGTGGGTCATATTCTGCCTCAAGGTAGGTAACATGTAGAATAACACAAGAGTCTACCCTGGATTATGTATTGTTTGACATAATTATCAATATCCGGGAGGAGGCACTCAGTTCTGCAGATGATACAAAACTGGGGGAACGTTCAATAACACCCAAGGCAGGGCTTCCATCCAGAGGGATCTGGAGGAACAGACCAACAGGAATCTCATTAAATTCAACAAAGACAAATGCCAAGTCCTGCACCTGGGAAAAAACAAGCCTTTGTAACAGAATTTGCTAACTAGATGGAGAGCAGCTCTGCTAAAATGGTCTTGGCTGGTAGCACAGGAGCATGAGCCAGCAGCATGCCCTGAGAGTAAAGGTGTCCAGTGCATCCTGGTCTGGATTGACAGGAGTGTTGCTGGTAGATGCTAACCACTGTTTTTCATTAATCACACAAGATTCCATGGGTACATCCACAAGATATAAGCTAGCTCCAAATATGCAGTTATCCCTATGTGAAATAACGTAGCAGCTGTGGAAGTACTAGTTCAGATTATCGCATTCCAAGCCTGGTTTCTCAGCAAGATTACTGGTTACTCAGTTGAAGTAAAGCACTGCAATGTCCAGCTTTGACATATATAGTTATGGAATTAGTTCATGCATAACTCATTTAAATGTCTCTGAATAGCACTATACTACCTGGAGCAGATATTACAGAATCACAGGATGATATGGGGTTGGAAGGGACCTCTGAAGATCATTTAATCCAAAACCCCTGCCAGAGCAGGTCCACCTACAGCAGGTTGTACAGGATAATGTCCAGGCAGGTTTTGAATGTCTCCCTACATTTCTAAAATTAGACAGGTTTTATTTAAAAAAAAACAAATACAAATCTTAAGGGAGAGTGTAAATCATGCAAACAACATCAAAGCCACAGTATATAGAAAAATAAACCAAGCGGTGAAATAACCATACACTTTCACTCATTGTAAAGAAATATCAGCATATCACTTGGGGCCAAGAAGAATAGACCTGTTTGTCCTTATTTGAACATGATCTTCCATTGCAAATATGGCTGGAATTTTTAAAAATAATATTATTTTAATCTTATTAATTAAAATACATTAAAATATATCACTATTCAATAAAAAAAGCATTTAAAAATATGCTCTGTTCTGTCCCCTTTTCTATGCTTTCGTTCCCATGTTAGACCCATTTTACTATTTTCTAATGAATTCACAAATCTTGAATATTGAATTGAAACAATAAGCAGAGTCATGTGTACAAAAATACAGTAATTGCTGTATACAATAACTCAAAATGTCCAGCTCACAGTGTGGGGTCTTTGGGTTTTGTTTCCTCATGTCTACCACCACTATTTTCCAAGGAATTGCTTCAGTAAAATGTAACAGAATGGCAAGAAAGTTTCCAAAATGTACAGTACTTTCACTGAATTTCACTGAATTTCACTGATTTTTAGAGTTGGAAGGGACCATAGAGATCATCTAGTCCAACTCTC
>JAOXNO010000013.1:143529655-143551092 GCA_028565335.1 Limnodromus scolopaceus | reverse complement strand
TCCACCAGGACCCCCAAATCCTTTTCTTCGGAGCTTGTCGCCAGCAGGTCCGTGCCTAACCTGTATTGATGTCTAACATTCTTCTTTCCCAAGTGCAAGACCCTACACTTATCCCTGTTGAACCTCATGAGGTTCTTCCTTGCCCAGCTCTCCAGCCTGTCCTTAATTAAAACCAGGCAAAAGCAGACAACTTCTGCAGCATTTAGGCTGGGAGTCAAAAATTATTCCAGTTTCAGCCATGGAACTGACTGACTTTGTACAACTGCTGACTTTTTCTCCTTGTTCCTTATTCAGCTCAGCTGCACACCTGAGTAAAAAGCAAGTCACAGTGACAGCCAGCTGCTGTGCCTAGCCCATAGTCTCTGGGGAAATAAATTGAAAAGGAATAGGGAGGGATCAGAACACACTAAACCAGCTACCATTTCAATCCAGACAATTTCAGGTAGCAAAGAAGTGTCTAAATAATGTACACAATCTGAAAGTCCTTAGTGGGCAACACCAAGATTTTTTCTTGTTAAGCAGGTTTTTAATCTCAAGAAAAAACATTGTTTCTAAATTTTCCTGTGAGGTGACAAAGCACTGTTTAATACCTGGCACTTGGATTCTACCTTCTGTACATCCTGTTTTCTGCTTATGTTAATAAACGTGTTTTATTTAAAACTGTGTCAGGACAACATTAAACACTGGTAGTGCTTGGCAGTCTATGCGTTGTCAATGAGCTATGAGCAGTAAAAATCTGTAACAATGTAAAATCTTGCTAAAGTTCCCACTGACTCCCTAATCAGAGTGGATTTAACACCATGTGAGCAGAGTTTCAGTGCTCCATCACTGAGCAATGCCAGGATTGAGACATACTGGCACAGCAGTGTGGATAGCACAATACTGCTGATATCCCTTCTACAGCAGACACCATTTCAACTTTAATAATGTATTCATCATCAGATTGGCCTTGTGAACAGTGATAGCTTCTTTGTTTTCCAGTAGGATTAATACCACATATTCTTGGTTTTGTGCAGAATGAGGAGAAAGTGTAGCCTGCTGTTGCAAATATTGTAAAAACATATGACTTCAAGCAAATAAATAAATTTAGAGTTAGATGCCTAAAAGCAGGTATCTGAAATAGCGGCTAATAATTGAATGACTACACAGTGTGTTGTTGTATTGCACCAAGAAAAAGTAAGAACCCTAAGTTTTTTAAAATAAGCAAAAAGTCTGGTTTTTGGTGGTTTGTTTTTTGTTTGTTTGTTTTTTACCTGCTACAGTTTATTTCCCAGTGCATGATGAGTCTGGTTTGGTAAAGAGAACAACCATAAGGTCCCCATGAATGAAAGGCAATAGGCATTCTTGCTCATAGTATACTTTGCAGATGTTCACAGATTTCACAGTCCTCTTAGTCTTTAGCTTAGTCACCAATGACAGGTCACAACTGTAAGGATGGCAGTGCTTCAGCTTGGTCCCTAGATCAATTCTCAATTGGTTTGCACTGCCATAGGTGCTAGCTGTCTGATTCTGGGACTGCACCACAGTCCCAGACACAAACTGTTTGTATTCAAAGTAGATTTTGGAGCAACTGAAGCTTAGTAACACACTTACACTTTATCTCAATCTGCTCATAGCACTCAGCAGAGTGCAGAATTATTTGTCTTACACACCTAAGACAGCAAAAGACAATGTACTGCTGTGAGGCATCTTGCCAGAGACTGATGATTTAAATGCTGTAATGCCAACACATTTTAAAACAAATAGCACATGGTTTAAGTGCCATTGTTACCTAACTCTTATTTCTATAACTGGCAAACACTGAAGTACAGAACAGAATTCGGCACCAGAGAGATGCAGCTGAAAATACAACACAGCCCAAGTACTGTAATTTCAGAATGAGTTATAAACCTGATTTATTAAACATACTTTATCAATGTTACACCAGGGATGGAGTGATTACAAAGCCCTTTATATTGTTAGAATGTATAATCATGATTCCTCCTTAAAAAGAAAGATGATTTTTTTTACAGAATGCTTAGTATTTTTCAACATGCTGGGCTGTGTAGAACTGATAATGAGTTGAAAATTAAGACTGTCAGCAGTACATTTTACAAATAAGCATATAAGCCAGTCAAATCCAGAAGCTATAATGAACTTTTTGTTTGGATCCTTCTGGGAGGGAGAAGGGCTGAGTTGGGGGCTTTGGGGTTTTGTTCCCGTATTTGGGAGGAAGGGCAAGAAAGAAAATCTCATGGGAGAAGGGAATGAACCAATTCATTACAGCTTTAGAAAGCATCCCTAGAGGTACTGCAACAGAAATAAAAAATGTGCTTTACCATTATCTTGCAGTTTGAACTACTATAATAAAACATAAATAGAGAGAAATCTAAAGCCCTTCATCAGTACAAATTCCCAATGAACTCAATGGTAATTTTGTATATGTGAGGACAGAGTATGATATACATCTCTCTGAAGGAGGCCAACACAAAGTTTATGCAGAGCTAAAATCTGTTATATATTCTGCTTTAAAAGCTTACGTCTGATTTAGGTGAAGAATGTGTGGTTTTCTTTAAATCTCAACTTGAAAAATTCAGGATTTTCTCAGAAATTATTCTTAACTCTCATCATGGTAATAATCACCTTTTTTAAGGCTTTTAGTTAGTATTGCAGGCATTGCACCACACGTGTCTCACTTTACTGATGATACCAGTCTTCTTAGACATAACTGGCTAATTTACCATTGAAATCACTTGGGCCATGGTAATGTAAAACAGGTAGGAGAACACTAATTTTGATAGGATAGTTATAACAATGAACAGTGAAAGATTTCACCTATTCATGAATTAATAATAAAATGCAAATCAGGTTTACAGAGACAACTGCAACAAGATAAATGGTCTTGGCACTAATCACAGATGTCAAACTACTTTATGAGAAAAAAATCTTTAGTTTTTTTAAGATCCATCTGCAAATGTAAATTATATTATCACTTATTTTTATTATTTACAGTTTTAAGCTACTCAAATATTTATCAATTTTTTTTAATTTTTTTTTTATGATTGGCAGCATGGTCTACTGAGGTCACATTCTGGCTTCCTTTATCATAGTTAATGGATATATACTCCATGCGTATTTCACTTGCATTGAGCTGGACATCTTGAGTAGTTAGAAGCTATTCAATTAAAGTATGCCAGACCATGTCTCCAAATGCTTATGTAATTGGGCATTTGGTCATGATTTAGTAGAAAACATTTTTAAAGAGATACTAAAAAAATCATGCAGCTCACAAATCTACACTGTTCTAGTTATCTCAGATGCAGAGTATTATTCTGAGTGAGAATGAGGGATTAGTATGAGATGAAAACTAAATACCTAAGGTAGGAAAAGAAAAATCATTCACCTACAAAGGATAAAAACATTAGGCCTGGATTATTGAATAAAGAATACCTGCTTTTTGATTCAACCTATAAATGATAAAAGATATTACCAGTAAAACAAGTAGAAGCCATGTGGTAACAAACACAAACAGGAAATCTGAGCTGTATCTGAACTGAACTGGACAGATGAGCAGACAAAAAGCTTCTTATTAAAGTAGCATGTGAAGTTTTTTGGTTTTAAAGATATAGGAAGAATCATGCAGTCTGCTGTGTAAGGGTGGCAATTAAATAATAAGATTTAAAGAACATTGTGAAAACAATGAAAGAAGATTTGGGAATTGAATCAATATGGGAATCAATTTCCGACTATGGAAAGGAAAACATGGAAAACGAATGTCAACAAGAAAATATTTGTACCAAAAAGTCAGGCAAACTATGTTGCAAAGATCTTAACTGATATTCTACCCTATTTTCAGGATATTCATGTGCAGAGTTAAAAAGCAAAATCCAGTGAAAAAAATTATCTTTGATAGTGTCTGCAAGAAAAACGCTCACTCTTACCCACTCAATAATTCTAGATGCAAAAACTAGAAAAATGTACAATTAGAATATGTAACAGATGTACAAGTGCATCTGGGAATCAATACCTTATGTTCACAGAATCATCATACATTCCACAACAACATTTTTTAATCTGCTTTTATTTAGTGTTTCAGCTGCTGTCATATATGTTGTAATCATAGCGTGAGAGATACCTAAGTGCAATGATCAACATTAAAAAGTTTACTAAAATGTGTAAGGTGTTCATTTTTTATATCAGTGTGCAACTTTGTAGTAAAATGACAAATCAAAAATGACATTAGAAATAAAGACATTAGAATAAATAAATTTATTTAAATAAATAGGGAAAAATAACAATATTTGTAGAGAAGTCTAATACAAAGTTAAAGACTGAAGTGGATGAAGGTGGTAACTGGATGTTAGATCTTATTGCTATGATGAAAGTATGATCCCCCAGCCCCTTGCAGCTTTAGCACTTTACAGTGGACAATGATGTTCATATTTTGGTCTTCAGTCCACTAGAAATTTGACAATCTCTGAACACTTGGCTTTGTCTCTAATGTAACATCTACAATAAAATAAAAATGGAATAATATTGTACTGATTGACTAAATAAACACATATGAAAAAGTATATGGTTGGTGTAATGTTATTGTGTCAAACCAGAATTATTACACCGTGGATAACTTTGACCCACTCTATTCAATAACCCAAATAATTTACAGTAAACTTTCTGTTGTTCATTCAGCCAGAATAGCATACTCATGTTTTTCTTATTGAAGACAGTCTTAAATTTTCATTTTAAAAGTGTGGAGAATTCGTAGAATGGAGATCACCAAGTCTGCAGTAGAGCATGTAGAATTAAGCATTATGCTGGTGTTTACAAGCAACTTCATACATTTATTTTGATGCAATTGCCACAAGAGAGCTCACAATTGCACAGAGGTCACAGTTTTCATCTCAGGCCCTGACTCCACAACCCAAAGCTGTGAGCACTTTATATGGCTATCTTTCTGAACTTAAATGAAATTCAGTAGATTTCCAGCTTTTATTTAAGCATACTTAGATGAATTCTTTTAAGATTTTACTTCTGAGTCCCTTAAATATGCATTTACAGTATACCATGATTTAGAGGAGCTAAAAAATATGAAATAAAGCTGCTTATGGCATCGTGTAAGTCAGCCTGCAAGCGTAAAACATATTAGAATTTCCAGGTTTTCGATCCTTTTTAATTTATTAATTTATTTATTTCTGTGCACACCTATTTTTGTAACCTCAGATGAATAAATACTTGTACGTACTCGTATCCTTGAAGCTTATATGAAGCTTTCTGAAACCTATTATTTACGGGATTTGTAGCCAAGCATCTCTGTTGCTTGCTGCTAAAGATAAGAATGCTCAAATTATATATGTTCAAAGGAGAAACCACATACAAATCCTTCCTTTTACTCCAGTGCAGATAGTAGTAGAACAGATTTTCTAGAGATGCATCTCATCACCATTAATCTTCTCTGTTACTGTATAAAAAAAAAAGCTCCTTTAATGCTATACAGCAAAAGGAAAAATATTTTTGAGGAAACTGCCATTGAATTAAGTTTCAAGTTTCAAACTGTTTACACTGAAAAAGTCATCCTTCACTCACTGGATAGTCTTGTAACAAAATCTACAGATTTTAAGCTACAACTGTGGTGTAGCACTTTATTAGGGTTGTGCCTGTGTGCACTTGGTTATTAATTTCCTAAGATGATCTAGGAGCTCCCTGCTTTGTCTGCATAGAAGAACCAAAAAACTGGTCTGAGACAAAGGACTCACCTGTAACAATGTGAGATTCAGACAGTCCCAGAGACTGCCTAGACAGCTTCTGCTGCACTTGGATCAACAGACGCTATTAGTGTGTTTGATGTATTGATTAACTCCCTGGGTGAACAATGTAGCCAGAGACTTCCATAGGCCGTTCCTGCTGTAAAACTGATGAAAATTTTACATAAATAAGAATCTTGTAAATGGTCACTAGAAATTGTTCTTGCATAAGAAAAAAGGTTCACATAAAACAACATTTTAGAATCATACAATCATTTAGGTTGGAAAAGACCTTTAAGATCATTGAGTCCAACCATTAACACTGGCAAGTCCACCATTAAACCACATCCTTAAGTACCACCTCTACAGCTCTTTTCAGTATCTCCAAGGATGGTGACTCAACCCCTTCCCTGGGCAGCCTGTTCCAATGCTTGATAAGCCTTTCAATGAAGAATTTTTTCCTAATATCTAATCCAAACCTCCCAAGGTGCAACTTGAGGCCATTTCCTCTTGTCCTATTGTTTGTTACTTTGGAGAAAAGACCAAAACCCACCTCACCACAACCTCCTGTAGACACCAAGAAGGTCTCCTCATCAGCCTCCTTATCTCCAGACTAAACAACCACAGTTCCTTCAGTTGCTCCTCACAGGGCTTGTTCTCTAGTACCCTTTACCAGTTTCATTGCCCTTCTTTGCACATGCTCCAGCACCTCAATGTCTTTCCTGTAGTGAGGGGCCCAAAACTGAACACAACATTCAAGGTGAGGCCTCACCAGTGCCGAGTACAGGAGAACAATCACTTCTTTAGTCCTGCTGGCTACATTGTTTCTGATACAAGACAGGGCACTATTCGCCTTCTTGGCCACCTGGGCACACTGCTGTCTCATGTTCAACCAGTTGTTGACCAAAACCCCCAGGTCCTTTTCTGCTGGGCAGATTTTCAGCCACTCTTCCCCAGACCTGTAGCATTGCATGGCGTTGTTGTGACCCAAGTGCAGGACATGCCACCTGGCCTAGTTGAACCTCATACCATTGGCCTCGGCCCATCGATCCAGCCTTTCCAGATCCCTCTATAGAGCCTTCCTACCCTCAAGCTGGTCAACACTCTACCCAACTTGGTGTCATCTGTAAACTTACTGAGGATGCACTTGACCCCCTTGACCACATTGGTGATAAAGATATTAAGCAGAACTGGTCCCAATACCGAGTCCTGGGGAACACCATTTGTAACCAACCACCAACCGAATTTAACTCCATTCACCACCAATCTTTGGGTCCAGCCTTCCAGCCAGTTTTTATCCAGTGAAGAGTACACCCATTCAAGCCATGAGCAGCCAGTTTGTCCAGGAGAATGCTGCGGGAAAGGGTGTCAAAGGCCTTACTAATCTCTAGGTAGACAACATGAACAGCTTTTCCCTCATCCACTAAGTGGGTCACCTTGTCATAGAAGGAGATGATGTTAGTCAAGCAGGACTTGCCTTTGATAAACCCATGGTGACTGAGCCTGATTGTCGGGTTATCCTGTATGTGCTGTAATGGCACTCAAGGTGATCTGCTCCATAACCTTCCCCAGGCACCAAGGTCAGACTGGCAGGCAAACAGATGAGACAGTTTAGAGACACTTTGTATATAGTTTATACAAGTAATAGAAATACGTCATGTATGTGCTCAGGTGTTCATGTGGGATCACAGCCCAGCCGGAAATAAGAGCTGAGTAGACCAGTGGTTTGAGGAGCCCCATTCCAATCCAGCTGGATGTCGTTGCGAGGACTTCTGCAACAAGGACTCCTATCACCCTCTGGACTGTGACCAGACGTTCTGTCACAGAGATTCAATTCCCTAAGCAAGCATTACACTATTCAAAAGGTACCAATAAACTAGCTATTTGTTCGTTTGTTAATAGACATTCTAACCATGAGTGTAACAACATTCAACCATATATGAATGTGGAAAGTGCAAGGAAGAGAACAGACATCCAATACACAGACAAAGAGTATAAACATGGAAATTCTTGTACAAATTTTTCTTACTAGGACATTTTCCGCATCGCTTCCCACCTGTGCTCAAAGGAGTAACTAGCGTAAAAGTAAATGGCAAACAGTGGACAGCAGATAAAAAAAAAAAAAAGTGTGAAATTAGGCTCAGCCACACTTAAAAATATAAGGTTTAACATCATCTTAAGGAAAAAAAAAGAGCTATACTTCTCTTTTATTCCTTACTTTTGAGGGGAAAATTAGCGACCATCTGTGCATTGGAATTAGCAGATTTTTTGCAGTGAACTCTATATAAATAGTTAGCTAGCGCTATCACAGGTCTTTGTGATGATTCCTTTAGAAAGATAATACATATGAAAAATTCAGCAGCTATCAGGGTAAGGTAATTAATAAAGTCTTCTGTAGGAGCTATCTCAATTAAAAAAAAATCAGTAAAATAACAAGCAGTAGTCCAAGAAAACTATCCATAAATTTCTGGAATAAGTTATACTTTTTATTCAAGATCTAGTCACACTTCAATGTGGAGTTGAAAAATGACACTGCAGTCTTATGCAGCAAGGATATTTTTCTCAAGAAATCAACTCATAAAATTACAATTTCACAAAATTACCCATTCGTAAATTAATTACATTTATTTCTTATTCTTTCTGGTTTTCTTTTGTAAAACCTTAAGTGTGTGTATATATATAAACTAATGGATTATAATAGATACAGTAAGTTCAATACATGGCCTTATCTATCATAGTTTGCAGTTTTAGATATGCAGTACAAAAGCTGTAAAAATTCTCTTTTCCTGTAGGAAATTATCAGTCTGAAGAGCAGTCCAAACCAAAGCTTAGCATATTTTGCTCTTGCAGGATGGCTGGAATTTTTTGTTCTGGTACAGTATATCCTAATGAAAAATTCCAGCCATCAACCTGACAGCTGTCAAGCCTTTTTTACTAAAATTTCTGTTTTGAATTTGAAAAGTACTTTCTGCTTTGTGAACGCAGCTGTGGGCAAAGAGGACCCCGAAGTTTTATGGTTTGTAATGGTTTCATTTTATATATAAAAAAAGACAGAGAGAGAGAGAATGAAAACTGAAATAACTGATTTTAAAAAAATGAGATATGGGTAGCAGGGGGTATTCCAGTTCAATACCCTGATTATAAAATGAAGGAGAATGCTTCATGGGGTGAAATATTTTCGAATATACACATAGATGACAAATAGAAGCTTACAGTCACATTTGGACTTAAGTTAATAATTCACATTTGAACTATTTATCCTCTATTTTGCTATCCAAGTACCACTGAGAGGCATGATGTGCTAGTCTAAGGAGCTTATCATTACCAGATATACACAATTTGTAGTCCTGTTGGCACCTAAGTGATTATCCTCATGACAGCTTGGTATGCACCAGCCTGGTGTATTTCTGTATTATTCCTTCAACAAAGCCTCTCTCATATTTTATTCTTTCCATATGTCTATTGCTTCACTGACAACTTATTTTACTGGCTGGGTGTAGGCATTTGGTATAATTTGTGGATTACATAATTTCTTTGACATCTTCTGTCATTCAGGCTACTTACTCTTTTTTTAATTTTTTTTTTTATTACACACTTCATGTAGTTAGCGTTAGCATGCTCCTCTCTTTCAAAATCTTATTTCCCTGTCTACAAGGTCTTTGCTTAGACTTCTATTTTCTAAACTATACAGGCAAATCTTTCTTTATAATTCAGAATTTCAGAACCTGAATTGTTTTGTTTGCCCTCTGCTGTACCTTTTCAATCTCATCAATGTACTTCTTATATTGAGAAGAATAAAATCGCATGTGATAAAAAAAATTCAATTCAATTTTTAAACCATTATCTGGAGACCAATACAAAGTGCATTATTAGTGCATTTTTACTTTGAAGCCAGCATCAGTTGTGAGATGAATTCAGGTCTCCCTGACTGCAATAAAAGTAAATGGAGCATAATGGGCCAAAGTGTTATACAGTACAAGGCTTTTCAAGCTAAATTTTTTCTCACAGTCAAGTGTGCCTGACATGTTACCACAGACATTAGTATATGTAGAATTTACAGTCAGTGCAGGCCCTAACAAAAGATTGGAGGTCAAACAAGGAGAATCTGTGCAAAACTGAAATAATTCATAACATATCTGTTGTAGACTCCAGCTGGAGTCATATGTCATCATTAATAGTAGTTTTTTAAAGGTGGCACATATATGCAAGGTGTTTCACCGAACGAATTAAGTTAGGTCAGTTTAAATTCTAAAATTATTCTGTGGCTTCAGTTATATAGATCCTTGGAGCTGAAATTTAAGGTTGTGCTTAATATTAGACACTTTCCTGCATTAGAGTCAAGTAACATTCAGAACTGCAGAAAACAGTAGCAACCAAAAAAAGGGAAGAGAGGAGAAGAGAAGAAAGAAGAGGAGGAGAAGAAAGGAGAAGAGGAGAAGAAAGAAGAGGAGAATAGAGAAGGATGAAGGAAAAGACAATGTTATTATCCTACTACAGTCTTATTTAATTTTCATCCTTTCCTAAATATTATAGTCTTATTCTTTCCCTAAAACAGGAGAATTTATGTTGATGATAAATTAATCCAATGAGAAAACAATATAAAGATTGGATCACTTCAGCTCTATCCTGCTCTACTAGCTGAACAAATAGATGGCTGCATTCCAACATACAGTGATGTAATTCATTTATAACTTAAAATAAAATCTGCAATATGACCCACAGTTGTTTTTTTTTTTTAATTTGAGAAAACAGTACCATTAGATGGCACTCTGAGTAAAGTTGAAAAATTGCTTTGTAAGGATGTTGCAACTCAAGTATTTAATCAAAGCACAGTAAAAGAGAAAATAGCAAATCTGTCATCAAATTAAAAGATATTCATTATACTTTCAGCAGTCAACAATGAATGCCAAAGAATTATTTAGATATTACATCTGAGAGTAACATTTTTATCACTTTAATTTTTTCAGATGAGAAGTAGTGAATGCTGCCTGTAAAGAAGATATACTGATTTGTTCTTTTTAATCTTGTTTTCAGATTTCTATCAGAGATATTAAGGGCAAATAAAGGCAAATAAAAGCAAAACAGAGAATATCAATATCTAATGATGTAAGGCAAGTATCTCAAAACATGAACTTTTGACAGTATTATTCAGAGTTTGAAAAAGCAAGTTACCTCTTAGGCATGTGTGACCATCTCATACATATTTTATCAGAAAGTGAAAGCCTGAAACAATTTGTCTAGTATCAAGCTTAGCTCTCCTTTACTTTGTATGTATATTAGAGTGCAAGAAAAACATGTTTTTGAAAGCGTGTTCCATAGTCTTTTTTTTCTTGACAGAGGAAGTCTCCATGTGAAAAAGAAGCAAGTAAAAATTCTGAAAGTCAAAACAGTCAATTATTTAAAGGAAAAAATCTGCTCCTAGAACTTGTAGGACAGTCTATCTTTTCATCTGTGTCTACTACTACAGGCATTCTGCATCCTGGTGGACACAAACCCAATTGAAAGTTTAAGTACCAATAAACAAAATAAATCTTAAAAAAAAATAAAATTGTCCTTTGACTCCAAAATTACTCTCAGCTAAACTCAAGCAACCATTAAGTTAGTGGAATCCTGTGCAGTTGCAAAGGTATACTGATGCAGAGCTGGGTGAAGACCTTAAAAATTAAATTATTACCTGACTTGTTTTTTATGCAAATTTAGATTGCCACTGTAAGAAAACCTTACACTTCAGAGGTTTAATTCTGCTTTCAAGCTGTACTTAATAACTTGTTTTCACCCAGTATTCCAAAATGTTCCAACAGCTGTAGATTTAATCTCTAGACACCTCTATCCTGACTAAAGCATCAAACATATTGCAGGCAAATGCTGTGAATTCTAAATTAGGCTTTTTATCATGAACACTAGCTAATATACTTCACTCTGTTCTATGGTGTGAAGAAGAGCAAATGAAACTTAAATGGCTGGAAATGTCCTCCAATATGTATGTGGGGGGTAAAACATTCTCAGTAAGCTTCACATGGTTGAAGCAGCAGAAGAAAAGTTACTTCATAATCCTCTAATTTTTAGGGTCAAGTTGTCCAATAATTTGTCACATGGACTTTCATGTCCTGAAGTGTTCCTTAGAAAATCTTTGATAATTCATGATGGGAGAGTGACACGGTCTCCCAAACATAAGATAAGGATAAATTTAGTTTGACTATAGTATTAGTATCCACTCGCAACTCGGCATCTAACACTACCAGTTAATAATACCAGAAGATTAATTTATATTTCAAAACTGGTCCCTACATTTTATATTCTGTTTCTATCACCACTGTTGGTAAACATCAATTTCTTATCCTACCCACCCACCAGTACATTGCCACAAGAACTCCCATTTTCAGAAATGATGATATTCAGCCACAGGTTTGAAGCTGCCTTTCCTCCTGTGTGCAGCCTTCACAAATTATGCTCCTCTCAATTTCCTGTACTAGGGGAAATTTCATAATTCTGCCACCACTAGGGCTCCAGAGGCTACAGTCAAGTCTTCAGTCATTCCCAGATGATCCAGCTGAGCTCTGATAGTGCTGTTATTCACTTTGTAAGTCCGTGTTAAGAACATGAGGTAGTGAAGAGATCAAACTATAAAAAAAAAAAAAAAGGGAAAAATATTTCAAGAAGAAAGATTTTAAAATTGGAGCATTTTCATCCACCTCACAGAATTATATCTTATTCTTCCTTTGCAGTAGTCCCTTTGATGTATTTTGTGCAGATGTCTTTGTATCTTATCCTTGACTATTATCAGCACTGAAAGGTTTGCCTAGAGATAGTTTTTCTTCAGCTATTTGTTTCGGGTTTTGTTGCTTATTCAACCAGTCAATTAACCTAAACCAATGTAGTCAATTCAGTAGACACCTTAGCAACTGGATCCATAAAGATATTTTGATTTAAATTTCTACATGAAGTTTCAGCGTTTTCTTTGCAATGGAAACAGTAGTCTCCAAATATCATTATTTTCTCGATGCTTCAGGATTTTGTCAATGGGTGAATGAACTAATTTAACTGTTATCAGTGTAAATCTCTATGCTGTTTGGCTGCAAAATTAAACTCTGTGAAATATCACTGATTTAAAAGATAAAATAAAAAATAGCAACACAACAGCTTTTGTTTGGTTGATTGGCTCATTTTCAAAACGACCCTCTATGGTGCAGGAGAAATGTGAATACAAAGATAAGGAGAAAAAAATGGAGAAAAAGAGGCTTTTATCTGTGTATCAGGACACAAAATGGCATGTTATACCTAGTTTCAGATAGAAAATTTGCAGTTGTTTTCCATTGCAGTTCACCTAGATAACACAGACTATGAGCCAAATGTCTGCAACAGAAGATCACAGAAGAAGTTGAACAGTAGAATTCAGCTACAGTACACATTTCCATTAAAGTATAATAGAAAGCAATGCTGACTTTCATGGACTATACTGACTGTGGCAAAAAAGTAGTTATGATTAAGTGTCAGATAAAAGCGTCCCTAACTATGAAATTCTCTGAAGACGTTTTACCTGGTGCTTACCTGTTTTATGCATCTGATACAACTGCCAATACATCTATATTTATAGACTAAATAACACTGTCATGTCATTATGTTCATATCTTTCCCTTATCCTTGTCCTTGCACTCACAGTAAACAGATGCATCCATACAGGAAGATTTGGAAGATGTGTAACAACAAGGCTTCCAGTGGCCTTAGCCCTTCTGCATCGCTTCCCACAACCCACTGAACACATCAGCATGATATCAGGAATGCTTTTCTACAAAACCCTACACGTATATTGGTAAAAAGGCCAATTGGATGCTCTTAATACTTTGCATAAATGAAAATTCAGAGACACCAGCTAACCCTAGACTAAGAAGAGTTTAAATTGGCCAACAGGAACCAGCTGGGTACCCTGTCTTTACATTCAGGTTATACAGCTGCAATTTGTCTAAAGTTTACAATGTATAGCACAGTAGTCTGCAGTACATACACTCCTAAATACTGACCAGTGCTTCAAAAAAAACCCCCAAAAAACAAAAACAATTTTCTGCTTTTCTTCTCCTTCCTTTAGCTCAAACTTCATTACTCCTTCTTTCCACACTGATGGGCATATTAGAGGAAGTCATTAATATGCTAAATAATCCCCTCTAGTATCTTCAAAAAAACCTGCAACATTTTATTATATCTAATCATATGGGGTGAACTGCAAACTGACAAACTGTCTGGTAATGTCACAAATCTTTATACCTACACTGCACAGGAATTCAACTACTCTAGCTTTTTACTGTGTACTTTTAAAACCAGTGAACGTAACAATGGATTTTCAGCACCTGTTAAACATATTTCATTGTCTCTTGCATGGTCTTTAATGAAACTATAACACAATTGTCATGATTTGATGGACATTTACTGCTTAACAATTCTTTCTTATGCAGGTGGCATAAAAATCATCATCATTATCATTATTAAATACTGGTTGGTATTACATAAGCATAAGTATTACTATATAATAAACAGTATTTCTGTAGTTCCTAGTCAATTCCTATTCTGTTCCTATTCTGTAGTGAATAGACTTCCTCAAAAGCAAAAATATTATTCCACACCAAAAGTCAAGGTTTTGAATGCAGTTTCATTTTGCATCAGGAAAAAACAAACCAAAAAGCCCACAAATAACAATAACTCAAAACCCAACAAACAAAAAAAACCTTGTACAAAACAAAACATGAGAGAGATGCAAATATAGCCTAAAAAGCCCAAGGAATTAATACATACTCGCATGAGCAACTGGGCTACTGCTGGTGCTGCTTACTATATGAGACAGCTTCCCATCTAACTCCTGCAATACATGTTGCCCCCTTCTTTTTCCTCCATTACCACAAACAGGAAAAGTTGTGGAAACTCTAACAGTGACATGAGTTTAATAATAGTTTTATTGGAAAAGAGTACAGATGCAGCTTTCTACTGCTGGTAACTCTCCTCAAAATAGTTTCAGTAGGTTGATTATCCAGCCAGCTGGGAGGAATATTGAATATGTTTTGTTCATCAAAGACTTACATATACCCTGGTTGAATGACCAGCAGGAATACATGGGTTGATATACTACCTGCCTGAGAAGTCCGACCTGCATCAAAGCTACTAGATAGTTGAAAGTGCACACATGGTCTTTTAGCCATCAGTGGCCCCATAAATTACTTTATCCATGGCTACAGTTTACAAGTTCCGTAACACAGAGACTGTTCCTCTATCTCATATATGGAATGATGGAAACAGATGTTAAGGGATTGGGCCAAAGGAAAAGAGGGAGAAGAAAACAAAAATCTTAGGATATGTCTATATTAGAACTTATCTCAGCCCTTGAGAAAAAGATCTTTAGAGCCAAACAGATGGTGCTGGAGATGCAATATTCAACATCTGCTTTTCAGGGGGGTTCTTCAGATTAGCTGTTGTTTGATCCTAAGAGATAAATGATCATTAATGCCAAGAATGTGTTAGGTGTGCTTTTGGGGAGCAACATCTTGTTTAGTTTCATCTATGAGGAATCTAGTTTGTGAGCTCCAAGCCTGCACTGTGATGCAATCCGAAAGCTGATGACTGGGAACAATAAGGAGATTTGTTTTGCATTCTTTTGCTTATTCTTTTTTCTGTTTTGTCCAGTGCTTGTAGGCTGTATATTCATAGTGCATTGAATGTCAATGAGTATTTAGGATGTTAGTAGTGACTAAGGGAAATATTTTATTTTGAGGTAAATCCATTAAGAATTACCTTACTCATAGGATGAAATAAATCAATTACTAAGAAACCTGTAGGTGATAAAACTCTAGTTTTTGCCTCAAAGAACCAGGGTGTGAAAAGAGCAACTGAAATGTTCATTTAGCATCCTCAGCATTTGTTTCCCCATGATGCATGGAGTAATGTGAATGATGTGTAGATATTCTCTAAACTTGCTTCATTTTTTCAGTCTAGGTGTTCCTTCCCAGATCGACAAAGTTTCACTAGCTATGTCTGGAAGTCACAAAATGTCAGTTTATTGAAGTTACCTGAAATGATTTGAAGAAATTTCAACCCCAAATTCCTTGACATACTGTAACAGTTCAGAATTAAGCAGAAGTATGGTAAGAAGTGACAAACAGCAGCCAGCCATGTTTCAGAATGGCAGAAATATGATTTTATTTCATATTAAGGAAAATAAACTTATGTCAGTGGGTTTGAAACTTTCACTAAATCACCCCCTGACACCACCTGTTTCAGTGTTTTACTACCCTCATGCTAAAAAAATTTCTTCGTTATATCTAATCTAAATCTTCCCTCTTTCAGTTTAAAACCATTACCCCTCATACTATAGCAACAGGCCCTGCTAAAAAGTTTACCCTGTCTTTCCTGTAGAGCCCCTTTAAGTACTGGAAGGCCACTGTAAGGTACCACCAGAGTCTTCTCTTCTCCAGGCTGAACAGCCCCAAACTGTCTCATAGGAGAGGTGCTCCAGCCCTCTGATTATTTTTGTGACCCTTCTCTGGACTTGCTCCAACAAGTTTATGTCCTTCTTATGTTTGGTGCCTCAGAGCTGGACACAGTACTCCAGATGGTGTCTCACAAAAGCAGAACAGAGGGGCAGATTCACCTCCCTCTTTCTGCTGCTGGCTACGCTTCTTTTGATGCGTCCCAGGATATGGTTGACCTTCTGGGCTGCAAGTGCACATTGTCAGTTCATGTCCAGCTTTTCATCCACCAGTAACCCCAATACATCGCTGCCAATACAGATTATACTCCTTTAAGCATTTTAATGTACAAAACAGAGAATATTATCCCCATGTTAATAGTGCTGGAACATGTACAGAGAGGTTATGTGCAAAATCAGAACATAAATGCAGATATATCATACTTAAATTCATTCTAACTCTGTTCACTGTACTGTCTATTGGAATTAGAATATCAGGGCCAGTTGTACAAAATTAGGAAAGTCAACAAAACATCACCTGAGATTTGAGCCCTAAGAAGCACAATGTATCAACAGTTTCAATGCCTCCTTGCTGGTAAAAGCTCTTTTCTCAAACAAAAGAATTATTAGAGAAGGACTGCAGTTGACAGAATTGCAATCTAAAGTTTTCCAACACAAATTCTTTTTGGAATCAAAATGGTTTTGGAATTTTAACTGATAAATAGGTTTTCAAAATATCAAGCTGATATTCTGATCATTCTGATTAATCCATCCCAACCGATGTTCAGGAAAGTTGTCCTCTTGAAAAGACAGAAAAATAACTAAATGAGAAAATACTCTGAAAAACTCATGAAAGTGTGGAAGGAAAAGGAAATAGTCTACCAGCATGGGGAAAAAAGCAAATGGATTAAGGAGTGTGTTTGACTTCCTTACCTGAAAATGTTTATTTTATACTCTTTATCCAATATTTTCTTTGAAGAAACACTGTTCTCTACCTGATACATATACAAGCAAAACAGACACAGTCAACAGCTTGCAGTGAAAAATTCTGCATTCAAAAAAGAAGCTAGTTCTTTTTCTGTAGCCACAGTGAACTGATCTTCTACTACATCTGAATGTATGCTAGGTTTATATAGAAAAGCATATACAGCTAATAAGACCATTTTCAGGAGAGTGAATGAGGCAGAAAATAGACTACAGAGGATCCATAGGAAAAACTGAAAACATAGCATAGGATGTTGAGATTACAGATTAATTCTACATGAAGATCTTTGTAAACCATATCCCATATTTCCATTCTTCCTAACTTTGTCAGACAGATTTGACTTCCTAAACTTCCCTCTGAGTTCCAGTCTCCAGCACCAGTTCTGTGCACTCTCTAATCATTCTCCTCAGCTGAAAGCCCTCATTAAGGATCTTAACTTAATGGGATAAGTATAGGCAACACTATGCACTTTAAGTTAAGCATACTTGAAACAACTGTAAACAAGTTAGCTCAGTATAAAAATTAGTCTGGATATATCAGTGCAGTAGGTGTGAACTAAAAGCAGCAGCACAAACAAATATGACTTCCTTTTTTCCTTTTTAAACTTAAGTTAATTAATTTATCTTTAACCTTAGCACCTCTATAGTACGCTGCAGATCACCATATGAACATAGCACTGAGGTCATGGATCCAGAGGCACAGATTTTTTTTCCTGGCAAGGATGTCCAAGATCAATCACAGACAAGATCTGACTATTGAAATAAATCTGTGAGTACACACTTTCAGTCCTGGTTACATAAAATTAGTCATAGAATCATAGAATGGTTAGAGTTGGAAGAGACCTTAAAGATCATCAAGTCCCAATCCCGCTGCCCACTATACCAGGTTGCTCAAAGCCCCATCCAGCCTGGCCTTGAACACTTCCAAGGATGGGGCATCCAGAACTTTCCTGAGCAACCTGTTCCAGTGTCTCACCACTCTCACTGTAAAGAATTTCTTTCTAGTATCTAATCGAAATCTTCCCTCTTTCAGTTTAAAACCATTACCCCTTGTCCTATCACTACAATCCCTGATAAAGAGTCCCTCCCCATCTCTCCTTCAGGTACTATA
The DNA here is from genome assembly GCA_028565335.1 of Limnodromus scolopaceus. Classification (NCBI taxonomy): domain Eukaryota; kingdom Metazoa; phylum Chordata; class Aves; order Charadriiformes; family Scolopacidae; genus Limnodromus; species Limnodromus scolopaceus. Next base: position 143,532,830 of record JAOXNO010000013.1, on the reverse strand, counting down.
AGGCTGTTATAAGGTCTCCCCGGAGCTTTCTCCTCTCCAGACTGAACAGCTCCATCTCCCTCAGCCTCTCTTCATAGGAGAGGTGCTCCAGCACTCTGATCAATTTTGTGCCCCCCCCCCTCCTACTCCAACAGGTCCATGTCCTTCTTATGTTGGGGGCTCAACTTCTTATGTATGGGGAGCTGGACACAGGACTTCAGGTGGGGTGTCACGAGAGTAGAGTAGAGGGGCAGAATCACCTCCCAATGACATGCTGGCCACGCTTCTTTTGATGCAGCCCCAGATGTGGTTGGCTCTCTGGGCTGCCAATGCACACTGACGGCTCATGTTGAGCTTCTCATCCACAAGCACTCCCAAGTCCTTTTCCTCAGGGCTGCTCTCCAGTCATTCTCCACCCAACCTGTATTTCTGCCTGGGATTACCATGTCCCAGGTGCAGGACCCTGCACTTGGCTTGGTTGAACTTCATGAGGTTTGCCTGGGCTCACCTCTGAAGCCTGTCCAGGTCTCTCTGGATGGCATCCCTTCCATCTAGCATGTCGACTGCACCACACAGCTTGGTGTTGTCAGAAAACTTGCTGAGGGTGCACTCGATCTCACTGTCCATGTCATCGACAAAGACGTTAAATAGTACTGGTCCCAGTACCGACCCCTGAGGAACACCACTCGGCACTGGTTGCCACCTGGACATTAACCTGTTGACCGCAACTCTTTGAGTCTGGCCATCCAGCCAGTTCCTTATCCGCCAAGTGATCCATCCATCCAATCCATGACTTTCCAATTTTGAGATCAGGATGTTGTGCAGGACAGTGTCAAACGCTTTGCATAATTTCAGGTAGATGACATCTGTTGCTCTTCCCTTGCCTACCAGTGCTGTGGCAATATCATAAAAGGCCACCAAATGTGTCAGGCGTGATTTGCCCTTGATGAATCCATGTTGGCTGTCAGCAATGACAAAATTTAGGATATGATACTCATATTCTTAATAATAGTAATACAAATCTGTAAATTAAAGAATTTATAGATTTTGATTCCGGTTATTTTATATGCTACTGTTTTAAATTTATGTAATTTCTACTTATGTTTTAATTTTAATTAACTTAGAAAATTAATTTGGTAGGGATGTACAAAGTTTTTTCTGGGGTCACTTCTGTTCAACATATATAGATTTAACATGAACATAAATGATTACATTACCTTGAACTTGAGTGGGAATGTAGAAAGCATAATATTTCTTTTCCTAAACATTCCTTCTTTGTTGTTTATATTTGTGTTATTTAACAGCAATAGTCATTGCAAACTTTGCTGTCATGAGCAAAGTGAATTTGATTCAGCTGCTGCTAATCTTGTACAAACACAAAACTGCTAATTGAAAAGCTAATTATGATGATGGAGTGATAAGAAACACATTGGGCAGGATGACACATAACCCATGAAACACCTATTATAAACCAGCTGGTATCCTTTGAAAGCAGAAGTATTATAGGTTGCTTTCCTGTGTTAAAGCAGGCATGTTAATGTTATCCCTTGGACTCCATAACAACAGAGTGGACTTTAAGCGCTCATAGCAGAGTAGTCCAGATAATAATGTATAGGTCAGCTCCAGCAGTGTTGAATTTAATGGAAATGTTGAATTAATAGGAAAATGGGAGGCAGTATGAAGTGTAGATAAATGCAAAGAATGAGAAGTCATCAAGAACTTTATTTCTCCTTCAGTCATTGAATTTTTGGTAAGATATGAATTTGCATTGGAACTATGGGAAGGTCAGATGAACAAGGATTTGAATCCTTTTTTATTCAGACATTTGTGAGTTCCAGTGGAAGTCTGTGTCAAAGAAGGACTTAGCTGCAAATTCTCTTACAAGGTCTAGTAGTTATTGGACCAGCCTTTTTCCCACAGCATGCCACCTAGCTAAGTAACTCCATAGTACTATATATCAGTGCAAGAGTAGACATGGAGATCAGGTTCTTTTTCTTTAATTATTTTACAGACAATAAAAAAGACTTCATGATTTAGGTGTTGTAAATATGTATTTTATTATAGTTAATTTTTAAAAAAACTATTTTATAAGCTTTTAACAGATATAATTAAGAGGTTAGAAAAATAACACTGTATTATGTAGTCATATTAGAGATTAACTTCTAGGTATAATATCTGAACTGAAAAGTGACTACTGCTTCTTGACATAACTTTACTAAATTTTCGTACAGTCTCATCTGGAAAAAAAATCTCATTAAAAATTTTTGCAACATCAAATAAGTCATTCTATTTGCAGGGTCAATAATGTTATTTAGACATAGTTTGCCACAAGAAGAATCATATGACCATTGTGGATACTCTCATAAATCACAAACATTCTTCATTTTCATTTATCACAGATCAAGGAAATATATTCTGAGTATTTTTACTGGGGGGCGGGGCGGAGGGCGGAAATTAAAAAATCTTTGCCTGATGAATTCAACATGAAAATATATGCCAGAAACTATTTTAGTGTCATATGAAAAAATTGTGAATGATATACGTCTAGAGAATAACAAGAAAATGCAATTAAAATACTTGATGAAAGTTATGTAAGATTTGTGTAACAAAGCACATCACAGCTTCATATGTGGACACAGTCCTCACTTATACCCACATAAACTGGTAGAGACTCCATAGCTGGTAGTAACACAGTTAATTGGATTAAGACATATATAACAGAAAGTATAAATTAAACCAGAATCAAACTTGAAATTCAGTGTCTTCTTTAGTTTTATACCATTTACTAGTACTTTATCCCAATTTGTGTTATAGCATAACAATTTCTCTGCGGTAAATAATCCTATAGCAATTATGAGATGTATTCAGCTTTTCTCATAAAAGCAGCCCAGCTTTACATAGAATCATTCACAGGGAACATTCAGAATTTTAACATCCCTTCTTTTAGTAATAATATCTATTAGTCTATCAGAACTATGGAATCAGAGAACACCCATCGAAGTACATTGCCAATATCCGTAATTCCATTCCTCATCTCTGTGATTTTATCTTCAAGGTTCGAAATGTTTATTTCCAAATCATCGTGTGAATAATCCTGTACAATGCTATCCATTAAATATATGATTCTACCCCTCTACTCTGCACTCGTGAGACCCCACCTGGAGTACTGTGTCCAACTTTGGAGTCCTCAACACAG
>JAOXNO010000013.1:143513081-143529555 GCA_028565335.1 Limnodromus scolopaceus | reverse complement strand
ACCTGCTCTAGTGGGAGGTGTCCCTGCCCATGGCAGGGGGATTGGAACTCGATGATCTTTAAGGTCCCTTCCAACCCTAATGATTCTATGATTCTATATTTTAGAAAAACTTGTGTGCATATGACCTCCTGTCTGCTATCCACAGATTTTTGTGAGGAAGACTGAACTTCAGATGTAGAGCTTGAGTTTTTCCAATCTGTTTGACATAGCTTTTATGTGTTATCCTGGTATGGAGGAGGTAATTCACACCAAGTAGGTCAGAGTCACCAAGAATTTTCTCCCTCACCCAGCTTCCATAATCAAGCATGAAGAAAACCTCCAAGGTTGATAGATCTTTTCCTACATCTGTTCTACTCTTATACAGATAGCATTTTTGGGAGACAAACAGCAAAGCTGATCAGACCTACAAGGTATCTTCAGGAGATGAAATAGTTTTTCAAGGAGCTAGAAAGCTTGATGGAAAGATTTTGCTGTGAATAGTCCACTTTCCTTTTGAAAGTATTAATCTCCTTAATCCAGGTACCAATAAAAAAAGGAAATTTAAATTATATGTATCATATTATTTTCCTTCTTTGAATTCTCTGTGAGTTTTTGACAGCTCTGCAGAGCTAAGAAAATACATCATGGGTGTACATTTGTGCAAGAAAACCACTATTCAAACTTACTGATAAAAGACGACAACAATCCAGTTTTCTCAGAAAGACCTTTTTTAACATATCAAATTTCATTAAAATATATGTGGTATACTGATATATTCATAGTTAGACCTTCCAATCAAACTTTTTCCAAATGTATTTTTTGTCCTGCCCTTAATACAGGCACAAGAGTGCCAAAGTCTAACAAAATTTGATTAAACTTTGATTAAGTTAATTGCATAGGGCTTTCAAATGCTAGCCTCAATAGAAGGACTGCATCTATTATCTTTGGTTATGTCTAGACTAGTAAATATTTGTTCAAAGTACCTCCAGATAAAAAAAGAGAAAAAGAAACTGTAGTCTCATTCGCTGGGGGAAAAAAAAAAAGTTAAATGCAGATTTTTTTTTGCCTACAATCAGTCTCTAAATAAGATTAAATCTAAAACTTTATTTTGGTAAGAGAAAGAACTGGTGAAGTCTGTTTAGTGACACCACAGGAAGTGTCAAGAAAGTTGGTGAAAAACTGGAATTTATGTTTTGTATTTCATGATGTTTCTCTTTCTGCTAAAAGCACTGAATTATTGGTGCTATACTAGTAAAGTTAGTTGGGTAATCTGAACAGTCTCCTTGCTATCTAAAAAATCACTTAATAAATGAGTGAATTTCAGCAAAGGTTCATTTATTTAGCTGGCCAGTAATTAACTGATATCTAGACAAGTAATAAACTACAGCACTACGTTACCACAACTGAAAATATATGCAAAATGGCAATGAGTACCTTTAGATAGAAAATAAATAAAAGAGATTTCTAATCAGTGGCATTCTGAAACAGTCTTTCAACATAATAGAACCCAAAAAAGCCTTACTACATTTAAGATAAAGATTGGCCAGTCTATATAAAGCAGTACTGGAATATCATCCAAAGTGACCCTCGTTCTAGAGTTTTCGTGATTTTATTCAATATATTCTTAAAAATCAAAGAAGTCAACATATTACCAGCAGCTACTGAAGAGAATTTAATTGTACTCTGTTAGAGTCTGTTACCAAAGAGAAGAAAGTTATTCTTTAATAATGGCATCTCTTGAAGTATGCATTTTTCCCAAAACTTCTGAAAGGTAAGATAGAGAGTCATTTAAAAAGTGACCCCTGCTAGTATAGTACTCAGAAGGTTTATCACTTTTCCAATGGTTTTGTCTAAAATATCCAGTTTATTATAGTTTCCTGAAAAAAATAACCTTGAATTAGTATTTAAATTCTTTATTTAGCCAAACTGCTAGTAACCAGTAGACCTATAGTACTACATCGTAACTTCCAAGTTAAAGCTAGGTGGTGGATGCCACATTAGATTTCCTTAGGAAGGTGTCTTCTAGAGGACAATTATTTATTTCATGTATGTAATGTTCTCCAACCCCGATTATACTTCATTGCAGGGAGTGGAGAGTTCCTGCAATGTAGCATTTTAGCCAAGGAGGACATTTTGTCTTCTTCAACTCCAAAGCAGGTCAGTAACTGAATAAGGCAGCAGTTACACTGGAGGTTTCAAGTTGCCCTGCCACCTCTCAGGATGCATTTGCTGTAAGCAATTACAGTCGTCACAGATTACAATTTTGATTTTGCTTTTCACAGGTAGGTACAATATTGCTGTTTTAAGAAGGTAGTTTCTGAATATTGAATGAGAAATATTCCCAAAATAGTCTTTCTCTCATCAAGTGAAAAGAAAGCTGAAAGAAATCCATACCCCTATCAACACACAAGATTTTGTTTTTACAACCTGACAGGAGTACACAACCCTTGCAACAATTTGTCTGATGAATGAAGAATAGAAAACAACGTATAATATGGCTTATCATAGAATCATAGAATGATTTGTGTTGGAAGAGACCTTAAAGATCTTCTAGATCCAATCCCGCTGCCATGGGCAGGGACACCTCCCACTAGACCAGGTTGCTCAAAGACCCATCCAACCTGGCCTTGAACCCCCAAGGATGGGGCCAGCCAGCCTGCCCCCAAGGATGGGGCATCCAGAACTTTCCTGAGCAACCTGTTCCAGTGTCTCACCGCTCTCACAGTAAAGAATTTCTTCCTAATGTCTAATCTAAATCTCCCCTCTTTCAGTTTAAAACCATTACCCCTTGTCCTATCACTACAATCCCTGGTAAAGAGTCCCTCCCATTCTCTCCTGTAGGCCCCCTTCAAGTACTGGAAGGCTGTTATAAGGTCTCCCCAGGGCCTTCTCTTTTCCAGGCTGAACACCCCCAGTTCTCACAGCCTGTCTTCATAGGAGAGGTGCTCCAGACCTCTGATCATCTCTGTGGCCCTCATCATGGCTCACCGTAACAAGTCCTTACCCTCCTTATGTTCAGGGCTCCAGAGCTGGATGCAGTACTCCAGGTGGGGTCTCACTCTTTTACGGTGTGTTTCTCTCCGCTCTCAATATCCATTCTTTTGCTATGTGGAAGTAACAACAGTATTAATGTCAAAGCGAAAAAAGGTGAACATTCAATTACAGATAATAAAAGGTTATGTTACAGATAAAGTGGACGTTAAAGCATGTAAGGAATGGGAGATAGTATTTCAGGCAAAGGTTTGTTATGTAATTAGTCCAAATTAGAAATGATCACCTTCTCACATGAAAAATTTTCCTGATGCACCTGTGGTGAGCAACACTAGCAAGAATCAGCTGATGTTATTCACACATTGCACCCCCTCATGTTGATGTTCCTATGTAGCATAGAAAACCTGCTGACACATCACACCTCCCAGGAAAATCAGAGTAGCTCTCTGCTGGTCTCTAGGTCCTCCCAGGAGTAAACCTGGGACAGGATGAAACACTTTTTTTGCAACATGTATATTATAGTTTTGAATCTGCATTGAAATTCGTATGTCACCTGGAAAGTGCCATGAGAACCAGCAGAGGATTTTCTGAAGAATACAACCTGTGTTGTAGAATAAAACTAGAATCTGGAGGACACAAGAGTGAAGTAAGCTATACAGCTGGTCCTGTGAAAACGATTTTTGTGTTTTTTTATAATCCATTTTATAATTATCCAGAATTTTTTCTTTTTTCTGGTAATGATGTGTTACTATGGATTTTTATTCTTTCCTGACGCTTACTATTTTGGTATAATAAAAGTCTGGCTGTACATCTATATTTGTACACTAGGAGCATGTGTATATATTTTCAAGTTCTCTTAGTTTCCGTAACAACTGCAAGAGCTCTGTGCAAGGAGGGAATTTCTAGTTAACTGCTACAATATGATGTTCTATTGGAAGAATGTCTTGAAAATAATATGATTTGCCATGCTTCATTTTTTAAGGTGTCTACATTTTTTTCTGTTATGTTGTCAACATTGATGATGATTCAGTTTACAAAGAAGAGTTAAGAAACATTCACTTCAAGTTATTTTCATGTGCATCAACTGGATAGTGCTAGAAGGACATGGACCTGTTGGGAAAGGTCCAGCAGAGGACCATGAAAATGATCAGAGGTCTGGAGTACCTCTCCTGTGAAGACAGGCTTAGAGAGTTGTGGTTGTTCAGCCTGGAGAAGAGAATGCTCCAGGAAGACCTTATAACGGCCTTCCAGTACCTGAAGGGGGCCTAAAGGAGAGATGGGGAGGGACTCTTCATCAGGGAGTGTAGCGGTAGGATGAAGGGTAATGGTGTTAGATTGAAAGAGGGGAGATTTAGATTAGATATTAGGAAGAAATTATTTACTGCGAGAACGGTGAGACACTGGAACAGGTTGCCCAGGGAAGTCGTGGATGCCCCATCCCTGGAAGTGTTCAAGGCCAGGTTGGATGGGGCTTTGAGCAACCTGCTCTAGTGGGAGGTGTCCCTGCCCATGGCAGAGGGGTTGGGACTTGATGTTATTTAAGGTCCCTTCCAGCTCTAACCATTCTATGATTCTATGATCTCAACCCACAAAGACAAATAGAGAATGCTGTCGCTACCTTCTTTTGCCACTGCCAAAGGTTGCCAAGGTGAGGTTTCCCATCCTGTTTGAGATTCTTTGGCTATATCACCTTTGCTATCTATGGCACCAGCAACTAATGATCCTTTGTACTGCCCATGACTTTACCTCTCTGAATTCTTAAGCATACATGTAGCCCAAATTGAACTTTTCACTAACAGTGCAGAACAAACATTTGCTGACTATCTATGTTAACAGCTTATTGTCCTCAGATCTGTTACAATTGTTCAGTCTTGTTTCCCTTCTTTTATTTCTCATCTTTCCAAGTAGTTAATATCCTCTCAGACATTTTTTTGATATACACAAGGAGGTGAGACATGGAGTTTCATTTACCACTCTGGTTTGCAGTAGACTTATCTCTTCTTCCAAATCTAAATTCTCTCTTTGTATATATCTGTTATTGCTTTCCACTATTAGTTTCTGCTTGTGTACGAGCAGGAATATCTACTTTCTCCTACTGAAATTTCTAATTAATATTGGAAATACATGAGTCACTCGTTACTGACCGTGACTCACATTACTTTTAAGTGTTTGCCCAGTTTTAACTGTACATATTTCTTTTGATTAAATCTCTGCAAAAATAATAAGAAGCAATGGCTCAACAGAAACGTTTCTGATTAACAAAAGCCAGCCATAGGAAGGATAAACACCAGAGGTTAATAGGGTTTTGATTGTTTGGATTGATTTAAAAGGTCTCCCAAGTAATATTTTTTCAAATTCAGTCTGGGTGGTGGGAGCATGTTTCTTGTACAGTAGGCTTTGGTTATGTGTTGTCTTGTTCTTGTGAATTCACATTGTACTTCATAGCAAAGCAAGGCTAGTCTTGCTAAGCTTGACATGCACCCACTTTCTTTTCTAAAAGACATTTTAAAATAACAGGTGTAATGGAAGTCTAATTCATTAAACAGATCTACAGACAAGACAAAAATCACAGTACTGATGATGAATGCAAATAAAATAAGCCTAGATGGAAATGCAGCCAATAAAATGCATTAGGAAAAAAAAAATTCTTTGAAAATTCTATTCAGATTTGTTCTTGTTCTTGCTTCTTCATATATGTCCTTGGACAGAGTCATTTGCTGTCTCAGACGTCATGCTGTATTACAAAATTTTACTTTTCTGTTGTTAGTCCTGAAAAAAACACTAAAATGTCTCACCAACTGTAGATACACTGGTTTAATTTCTAGATTATCAGGAAAAGACACATAAGAAACTTAAATCTGTCTCAGACACCAAATCATCCAAAATCAAAATCAGATCTGATATTATCACGGATAGCTACTAGGTTGATTTATAAAATATACAACATTAACTATCATCACATTATTCAAGTAAACAGATTTAGGAACAATCACCTCAAGGTATTAAAATAAGCATTCTCTAAACAATCCTTGAAATAATAGCTGGTGTCTTTCAAATTTGCATTTAAAGATAAGTTTCAAGTGCAAAATTGTATAATTTTCAATTGGACTTAATCTAAAACTCTATGTTTGAGGAAATAAAGTACACAAATTAAAATTCAAGGATTGTAAAATGACATAAATCAAACATTAGGAAGGTCACAAAGTTTCAAATGTCTCATGTCGTGTGCAACATTTTCAGCTATTATTGGCATTCTCAAAGGTGACTTATTACATTAATTGAATTTGTAATGGGCAACAGTATTGGATCAGATGTTAGTAATTAAGAAAGGGCCAAGATGAATCAGACTCTGAAAGCATACCGTCGTGCTTTAAGATCAGATGATAATTAGTATACATCCATAAGGAAATATTATGATAGAGGTGATGGATTCTGCTCTCTTACGCTATGCAAATATGGCATCATTGCATTTTTGTTAATGCAGACCTTTATATTCTCATCAGAATGGCAAAAAGGAAGACGATGGCCAAGAAAAAATAACTGAAACAAGGAGTATGAAGTAAATATGCCTCAAAGTGGGAACAATTAATATTGTAAAGGACAGCGAAATACTCAGTGATGAAATAAAAAATAGTTCATCAGATCCAAAGTACAGAAGATAAAATAGACTGTAGGAGCTGAAAAAGTGAAAAAGCACAGTTTAGTAAACAGATGCTTTAAAACACCGAACAGGAGAAAATAATCTAAGGTGTAAAAATTTAAAATTTTTCAAATATTAAATAAAAATAATATAGATCATACAGTGAATGCAAATGACAGAAAATATTATAGGATTCAAATGATGTGCAAGGTGAAGTGACCCAGAACATGCCCTGAGAAGTTCTGGTCATTTATTTTCAAAAGGATATCATAGAAATAGAGAAGACACAAGAAGGGGCAGTGTGAAATACAGTGGAAACTAAAAATCTTCAAAAATACTGGAGAAAGCAGGCATTATTCTTAAAGTCAAGAAGGTGGGATTTTACTGCATAGAGCTATCTAATGGTGAGTATAGTGGACATTATACAGAAACATGAAATGGTTTGGGTAGAAAGGACCTTTAAAGATCATCTAGTCCAACCTCCCCTGCCATGGGCAGGTACAACTTGCACTGGATTAGGTTGCTCGATCCCCATCCAACCTGACTTTGAACGCTTCCAATGATGAAGAGTCATCCGCAACTTCTCTGGACGACATGTTTCAGCGTCTCACTACCCTTATTGTAAAAAATGTCCTTATGTCCAATTTAAATCTGTCCTCTTTTAGTTTAAAACCATTGCCCCTGTCCTGTCACTACAGGCCATGGTAAAAAGTCTTCCTCCATCTTTCTTATAAGTCCCCTTTAAGTATCAAAAGACCACAAGATGTTCCTGGAGGCTTCTTTTCTCCAGGCTGAACAGCCCTGACTCTCTCAACCTGTCCTCATAGGAGAGGTGTTCCATCTCTCTGATTATCTCTGTGGTCCTCCTCTGGACCCACTCTAATCAGCCCCAATGGCAAAAGTTGCCAAAACAGATATTCTAGTTAGGGCAAAATCTTCACTGTGAAGCTCGTGGATCCTGTAGCAGGTTGTCTAGTGAGGCTGTGGGATCCTATTCTTTGGTGATACACAAACGTTGACTGTCCAAGGCCATGTACAACCTCCTCTGCCTTGGAGCAAAGGTTTGGACTGGATGGCTTTCAGAGATCTCTTTCAACCTATGTTTTTCTATGACTCCATGAAACTGAGAAACAGGTTTGTTAAAAGTAGTCAGTTTCCTCTACAACAATATTTCCTTTACCATTCAGACTCTTGAAAGATAGTTTGAGGAATTTTACTACACAGACACACAAACAATTGTGTCTGACACTACTCAATGCTGTACCAGACAAAATTTCTTGGTAAACTCTATATTGTACATCATGCCAAGTATAAACAAGGAAGATTGTACTCAAACCAAATACAGACTGATGGCCTTTTGTAGTGAAAGTGGACAGTACATAACAGAGTACCTTATGATTCATATTTGAACCAAGACACCCCAAGACAGATTTTAAAAAAAAGTGTCCCATTGGATCTGCAAGATACTTTGAGATGTTTAGATACCTGACTAGGGTTGCATGTCAGCTCTGAAACTGGTATCAGGAGGATTCAATCAAGTTCCTCTCCTGAGCTGAACTTCTTTAATAACCAGCCAAAAGTAAGAAAAGAGCTGGTAGAGTCCAAAGTTTTGCAGTTCTAAGCTCTGAAATCTAAAGCTGCACCTCAAACTAGAAAGCATGATTAAAGATCTTGTTGCAATGTGGGAAACGGGCAACGTTAAATGTTTCTCATGATGGCATGAAAATGTCTAGGTTAATCTTTTGAATCTGAAGACTGTTTTCTCAAGGAGGCTCACAAAATGAGCCAAGTTAAAGTTTCTTGCTACAGTATTTTTTCAGTTATCTGAATGCAAGTTTCTACAGTAAAAGGAAAAACATTTTTCATATCTAAGTTAAAAATTATTACTGTTTTGCTGAAACTTTACAAAAAGAAAATCCATTGTTATCACTAGTTTGAATATAATGAAAGTTTACACTAGCATACTTAATAATATTTGGCCTGAAAACAAAAATATCAAATGAGATGGAGTATGTTCCAACAGGGCTCTGTTTCTGGCTTTCGCATTACCCTGATGTGTAAATTGTCTTGCATAGTTTTCTGTCTGCACACTTGATTTTTCACCTTTTGTTCATCTTACCTTAGTCAACTATACACTGTTCTGAGCAAAGACACTACATTCTTGCTTGTTTTTGTTGTTCCTAGTATAATAGAGCTTCTGTAGTTGGAACATCTAAATAATGCTGTAAAGAAAATTAACAAACAATAGTAGTGTCACAACCTCAGATATCTTACAAGCACTTACATAGACTCAGGCCATCAGGTAAATGTAGTACAATAGAATTATGACCTGTGGCAAGAGCCTCTGATTTATGTCCCTGCATTAACTGAAGTCTTCATCCAAATAAAACAGCTTTTTTAACTGACTGTTACAACTGTTGTTAGAGTTCTCATTTTCTTGTCTCAGACACGATACAGACACACAATGAGACTATATGCCCTGATAAAACAAGGTCTCTAAACAGCTTGATCTCCAAATAAATAAGGTAGGATATTTTTTAAAAAGGATCAAATACGAAATGAGTAGTTGATGAGTGGAGGAACAAAAAAGGAATTCAAAGTCAGATCTAAAGGGCATTGAAGCCGGTGGTCCAACATCCCATGTAAAATAGCCTTTGGATCAGAATCTTAATCACCAGAGAAAAAAATCGGGCTTTTCCACATCTCATTCATAAGCATGTCTGTCTCCCTTGGAAACTCCAAAATAATTTGAGAAGATAAAACTGAAGTGAAAAAATCCTGGTTGATCCATATATTGGAAATACAAGGAAAATCTATTTCTTAGGAGACTGAACAATTAATGAATTTATGAACAATCAGTCATAAGTTAGCAGAAGGATAGCAAGTCCTCCATGATGTCCCCTTCTACAATCTCAGTGTCCTCCACCCACTACTGAAATAAACTCTCAGTCAAATGGTTTCAGGTTTCAGTGGATTTGTCACCAGTTTGTCTGTATAATAATTTTGCAATGACCTATATCTGCCAGCAAATACAAGAAAAAGCTAGTAGTTGCTCTAGATGTCTACATTTAAGTGTTTTGAAAGACTTACACAACAGCATCAGTCTTATTTTTACCGGAACCAAATTTCTTAAAAGGATTTCTATGGCTTACAAGTTCTTTTGAAGCCTCTCACTACTGTGCATGGTATCTGTTTCCACAGTGTTTAGGTGAATTTATATGATCACTTTGAAAAGCAGGATATTGGCTTAAGATGTAACCTCTTCTCTCTGTTCATGACCACACCCAGAACTCTGTTCTGATAACTGTTTTTAAAAGCACCCTTAATCCCTTGGTACAAAGTAAGTTTTTGCAGCTTTAAGATACAATTCTTGTATATTTTCTCGGATGACTAAACTCGTGTGAATTCCTGGACCTCTCCTCTCCTTAGCTCTCCTTTCTAGTTTCTTACTACAGTTCCTTATTCCTTCAAATACTCTGATTCAGTTTGTGAAGTGCCTCTGAAAAACTCATCAGTCAAATATTTTGGATTACAGACCTTCATAGTGATTGTGATAACACATTTAGATAATTATAATTTTTATGATGTGATTTTTTTTATCTATAGCTAAAATTTTTTAATGACTTTTCTAAGTACAAACTTATATTGTGCTTTTGCTCTGAAAACATACCTGCAATAAGATGCATTGGGAGTTGAAAAGAGGTAATTTTATCAGATAACTTAAAATGTTCCATAAAGCTATTAAAGCACCAATTTTCAGTAATAATACAGCCAACTAATTTATTTGATCACTCCAAAGGGACATCTGAGTGGGTGGAAGTGGCTTTCTAAAAATTTTGCTTTAGAAGAGCTCTCATGTTACTGTGAGGATGCTCTATGAGGCTGCTTATTACAGTATGTAGTATATCAAAGGGGTCCCTAATGACCCTGTCTCTTTAGAAATTCGGTCACTATCTTTTGTTCCAGAGTCCTACCCTGCTAGAATTTTTTATTTCAATGATTCTGATCTGTGTTAGCACTTTTATTTTATTTTATTTTATTTTATTTTATTTTATTTTATTTTATTTTATTTTATTTTATTTTATTTTATTTTTTTATTTTAATCCCTGCCAGAGAAAAGGCTGATATGGTATGTAGGGAATACATATAAGGTTTAGTTGTGGAAAAAGCTATGGGAAAGGTGGAAGGCAGATAGTATAAGGCTGACAGCTGACAGTGTGGAAGCAGCAGAGAAGATGACAAGACCTGCAGTAAGCAGTGGACTGAGATGTATAGGGTCCAGAAGTCTTAGAGAGATTGAAGGCTTAAAAGACTTGGAGGCTTGGTCCTTTCCTATGGTGCTGAGACTGTGAGGGATTTTATATAGTAGGACTGCGCTGTTTGCAGACCTGGATTACAAAGGAGTCCAAAAATTCTGAGGTATGAAGAAGCAAGGTGTCGCCATGATCTTTGACCCTTTCCTTCCCAGAGCATTTCTAGCAGCTCAGTCTGGGACACATACATAAGCAACTGTTGTTATCATTCTCTCTCACCATCATCTGATCCCCATTCAGATATCAATATGATGATTAAAGAGAGTTAACTGTTCCAATTTTTGACAAATTTATCTTTTACAATGCCTAAGGTCTGCATTTCAGAGAGCCAAGAACATAGATGCTTGTAACATTTACTTTACAGTGAGTTAAACCTTATAGGAAACTGTAATAGATTGCATTACGTGCCATATGAACACAATTACATGGTTCTGCATGCTAAAGCAGAGCTTATGCTTTTCTTGTTTTGAAGGAAGGGAAACACAGCCCTGAAACATATAGGAACAACCACAATTTTATGTACACATGCAGATGGACACATAGCTCATCCTACAAGTTTCGTGCTGTGTAAGAGGTTAGTCATTTGTTTGCAACATAAAACATTTTTGTTGTAGTGCTGTATGAAGAACTCTTCCCTTTTAGTATGTATAATATCAAAACATGTGCTCACTTATCTACCAGATGATTGAAATCTGCCATATACTATGGTGTTCTCATTGATATAATCCCCATATTCATAGTGTGTCTGAGCCATGCACAGAAATTCTTATCTTTTACACAGACAGGAATTAAAGATTCAATATAAATGCTCTAAACGCAGATAGATACACTTCCATCTATATATATACACACATGCATCCACAAAATGGAACAACAACACTCAGAATAAATTCATAATATTATGAGCACTTTCCCTTTCCTCAAAAGGATTTGCACATTTCAATCTAAAAATAAAATAAATTAAAAACTATTTTAACTTCACTTCCTATAAGACCAAATTTTTTAAGCTTTTATAATTAATTTTTGTCCGTACAATGTAAGGGAAGGAGAAATCACTCAGGCTAGCAAGTCAAATTTAGCATAAATTTAGTCATCCAGCATATATTATATCCATAAGTATCCAATTAATTGTATTCTCCACAGTCACTTTGTGATACTTACTCCAATGAACTGTTACACATTTTAAGCCTAAACCTAAAATATTAAGAAACCCAGAATACTACAGGGAGAGGCCAAAGTATACATTTACAAAGCCCAATGACTTTGCAGTAGCAGAGCATGTCTTAGGTAAAAAGCCCAAGAGGCCTGGAAGAAGATATGGAAGATGGGAATATGTCTCCAAGTAACCCAGCACAAGGAACACAAGTTTTATCTTCTTATTCCAAATTTGAGTATGTAAGAAATGCTCAACTAGGCATCGGAATGATTTCTCAATAATGTTCATGGTATGTGACAGGTTTTTCCACTTAATCTCTTTCCTGTAACTATGGAATATAAGCTGCATATAGCTTTGGAAAATCATTTAATACCTTTTCAACTCAGTTTTCTGTTAGGAATTAATTAGTAATAAAAATACATCACTAAAATCTCCCATGTTCCCAAGACAGATAAAAGGAAATCCCCAAAGCTTTTTTCCATTTTCCAATAAAAACATCTTCCTGGGGACTGCATTTAATCAGCACAAATACTGTAGTATTGACTCAGAAACTGAACTTTTGTGTTAACATAGAATTCTGAAATCTCATACATAAACATTATAGAAGTAATCATATCTATGATTTTCTTTATTCTAACCAGCTATTGTTCAAGATAAGTTTGTGATTCTAGGAAAAACAGCAAGAAAATATTAGCTTATTAAATCTGTTGACTTATTATATCTTTCACAACATTTCTGATAAGATCAAAAAGACAATTCAGTATTAATTTGCATAATTAAGTGAAAATAAATATTTGTTCAAGAAAGGATATTCAGGAGTCTAGCTATGGAAATTGGCTGCCTATATGGTTGCCTAAATTCATTAAACTGAGTATGAGTGTTAAACTTGGTTTCACATGTATGGTTAATTCTAACATACATAATTGTACTCAGATAATCAAAACTTTTCAGAATTTCTTTGCTTTAAATTTAATAATCTCATCGACTAAAAGATCCACTAAATGCAATGAAATATTTATTAACTTTTTAATGTTTACCAAGGATTTCTAATACAACTCAATTTCCAGATTAGGACGTGAAGAATACATATATTCATTTAGTGTAAAAAAGAAATTATTGAAAATATAAGAAAAACCCACAAAACTAATGGTGCATTGGCAAGATATTTAGATAGCAAGACTGATACAAATGTAAGCTACTTTCCCTTTTGCTAATGATCATATATATTGTCTATTAGTATAATGCCTAGTTCTAATTATTTTAGTAGGAGGTAGAGTATTTTTAAAGATAGTAGTAGGTGTTAATCTATTAATCCACACAATTAAATACTTTAAGATATATCTGTAAGTAATTTTTAAAAAGTAGCATTAAAAATTTAGTTTTTTGGCTTAGGAATTAAACATGATGTGTTCTGTATTCTGATCAGAGAAATTCAGAGACCAGCTTTTCTGGTGAACTCTCAATCTACCAAGAGAATGTTGGCAGCAGCTAGTTTCTGAAAAGTAACTTTTTTTAGCTTGCTCATCAGTCTACACAAACAAGTTTCTGTAATTAACTTATTTTAGTGGCAGACAATTACCATTTTAATTAGTAAGCCTCTGTAACAGTTAAATGAAAAAATGGAAATACAAAATTTCGTCTGTCACTTGCATATGTATGTACCCCAAAGGGATAAGACTGAAATAAAACCCTATGATAAGTGTAACATTTGGGAAATAAAAGTTATGTTGTTGTTAATGTTTCTTTCCTCTCTCCTTCCCGCTATGTACTAAACATACCAAAAATAAGAAGTTTTCTTCTACCTGTTACATGCACATGAAACTAGCTGCAAATGGCAGTAGTAAGAGTTGCACTCTAGCACATAAACAAAAGAAAGATAGGAATCTATCAGTCAGGACTGTGCTTATTTTGTTTTATTTATAAAATTAAAGTATAACCCAGGTTGCACTTAATTTGCTTTAGTCTCACTTACTTGCATTTGAGAAGCTTTAGGAAACAAAGGCCCGGAAATATTTGGGAAAGGGGAAAAACAAATACAAAAAATGTAGTAATCATTCACACGTATTCACGCACTCCACAATAAAAAGAAATCTCAAGCAATATCTAGACATAGCATTTTAAAAATAGTCATTGTTTTCCTCATCTATCACTCAAGAAACACCCATCCATTTGCAGTTCCCATTTTGAATGTGTAGACACAGCAAGAGTTTCTGCACAGCTCGGTTCAGCCTCTTTGAACCCATCTACAGATGTCTAAGCATCCATCCAGAAGGTTTTGCTCTACAGGAGCTTGCATATCAGAATAGGGTCCATTCTGACATGCAGTTATTTGATCCAGTTCTTTGACATGAACTCTGAAATCAAATTGACAGCCATATCATGGTCAGCTCTACAATCATAATGCTAGATATGCTGGAGAGACAAGAACTCTCTTTCTTTTCTGAAACATATCCTTCTTAGTATTTATTAGTTCATGGCAGATCCAATGAATCAAGCCTGTGCTTTTTTATTAATAGTTGGTGATTGGAATAGTTGGTGTACATGTTATCCGTACGTGTATATGAGTAAAGTACTCTTCCTAGTTCTATCCTATCTGCAAACTTGCCGAGGATCCATTTGGTCAAATCATGAGGGTCATTGATGAAGACGTTAAACAATACTGGTCCCAGTGCTGATCTCTGGTATACCCGACTGGTGTCTGGCTTTCAGCTGGACTTTATGCTGCTGATACGCTTTGAGTCCAGCAGTTCAGCCAGTTTTCATTCAATTGTACCATTCATTTATCTAGTCTGTATTCCATCAGTAGATCTATACTACTAGATCAGTAGTATATACTAGTATATACTAGTAGATCAGTAGATCTATGAGGATGTTTTTGGGACAGCGCCTAAAGCCTTGGTTAAGTCAAGATAAACAACATCCATTTAATTTAACATAAAGTGATAGAAGTGAGAAAAGCTTTTAAAAATCATACCCTCTGTTGGCTTTTTGTGTTTGCTTTCAATATGCTGTCACTGAAACTGTAAAATTTATAAAAGATCAACTGCTTAAAGACAGCAGGAAATGAAAAAAAAAATTTAAAAAACCCAAACTTTTTTATTTTGAAATTTTAGCTAATTTCCATATCAAGGAAGACAAATGTCAACAATCTTTAAATATAGCTTTTAAAATCAAAACAAATATTTTAAGTGTTTAAATAAGTTCCTTTACTAGTTTTAGTGTATTATATTAATTATATGATAGCTTTTATTACTACTAATATGTTAACATATCCACGAAAGCACATACTTATTTTCCCTTCAAGACAGAAAACAGTAGGTTTGAAGCATGCTTATTTTCCATCTTCCTGTTATCTATCTTAATATAAAGATTTATGAATAGACATAATTTAGGAACGAAGACAATCTTCGTCTATAAAGCTAATACCATTTAAAGTTTATCTTTTTAAATAATGATACTGGCCCTACAGTGACACATACAGTTCTTGTTAAAACTTGGAACTGAAAACAAGCACTCTGCAAAATGAAATCTTTTTAAAGTAAACAACTGAAACCAAGAACCTTCATTACTTTTAAATTCTGTTTTCTCATTAGGACTACAAATCCTTGCCAGTTGGAAGTGATAAGGGTCTAAGAAAGGAATTTTTTCTGCTACTACTTTAATTTCTATTTGTCTGCTTGCCAAAATTTACCTCTTATTGCAGCCATGGGCCTGAGAACAGATAGGAGTTGGCACTGGTTACTGTAGTAAAGAATGCCTCTTGTCAAGCCCTCTTGAAAAAAATTAGCACCAGACCAATTTGCCAGGGAGCAGTCACTGCCCTTTTCTGATTTTCTTTGTTTAAATTTCTTATTATTTTCATCTTAGGAAAATAATGTGGAAAATAAACCTTTACTAAAATATGATGAGAGAACCACAAGGTTAAGAAATACAACAATCAACTTGAGAAACCTACCCAGGTGATCAGAGGATAAGAATCCTATTTCATAAACAATTCCAAAGTATTGCAATTTGGTTTTATGTCACTTAGAATAAAGAAGAGATATTTATCTTTTTTCACCAGGACAAAAGAAAGAAAAATTAAGGAGCAAAGAGTACACACCAGCACAGCAGATCTCAAACTGATATACCAAGAAGCTCAGTTTTTTCTGCAGCTTCATTCTTATGTAAGAATTAATCCATTATAGAGATTTGAATTTGGATCTCTCACCTCTCAGTGAAGTCCCTGTTCTTGGTCTTTTGTGAGAAGGAATATTGTCCAATGGAAGCTCTGCCCTGTCCTAAGTCACCTGTGTCTCTCTGTTCAGAAGAGGAACTAAGTCACAACCCCTGTGCTAGATTCAGTTTCCCAATTCAACTGATTTGCCTCCTTCAGTTATAGAATCATAGAATCAT
>JAOXNO010000013.1:143483438-143507759 GCA_028565335.1 Limnodromus scolopaceus | reverse complement strand
AGGAGAGGAGAGGAGAGGAGAGGAGAGGAGAGGAGAGGAGAGGAGATTTGATGAGCTATTCAGTCACATTTCAGGGTATAGTTATAGAAAGTATTTGACAACCAAAGACACAAGTAACAATTGCCAGCTCTGTTCATACACCGTATAGAATATCGGTGTTCTCATTTAAGTATGTAGGGCTATCAGGAAATACTCAGAGGAAATTAAAAAAAAATATATAAAAAAACCCAAAACAAAACACAAAAAAGTGGAACCAAATGGATGTCGTGTGACTTAGAAATCAGAAGGTTGTAAAAAGTAGTGCTATGACCTTTAACTTGCCTGGGGAAAAACATTAAGCAGGAGATAGAGCTTTGATTTCTATTATTCTATACTCTTCATAGCTTGAGCATCTTGAACTGTAACACTCATAAAAACACTAAACAAAATTCTGACGTTCATCCCTGGAACCAGTAGTTTATTATATTTTACATCCTGAAATCAGCATAGCAACTATTAAACAATACTTTAAATGAAGGTTTTCCTTAGAAGATGTTGTAAAATCAAGATTTTTTAAAATGCTAATTAGAATTCTAGTAAAGTGCAGTTTCTTATAGGGTCTTCTGCACCAAATGCTAAAGCATCTATGGGATTCAATAACAATAAAAATATTCTGTTCTTCTTTTTGAACTCCTGAGCTTTATCCTGGACCTGAGGCAAATAAATACAAAAAAATAAATCCCAAAATGTAACTACCCATGAAAAAAGAAAGTTACACATGAACATAAAAGCAAGTCTGAATATATATTCAAACAAAATTCTAAACAAAAAGTGATTAATAATTTCCTTTTGTTCCTGTTGAAAAGAATGAAGACTTTTAGCCTCATACTTAGGAATTACTAGTAAATAATATTCTCTAGTTTTTTCATTTCTTTTGGTTAAGTGTGTGTATTACCCATATTAGCCTGAGACATAATTAAAGAGAGTAGCTGAAAAGTTGGCACTGCTGATCTTGAAAGCAACACATTAGCAATATTACTTCCTTTTTCGCAATTAGCACAATTGCTATTGTATATTGTCACAGCACTTTAAATGTGTTTCCTTCCATTCTCTGGAAATATTTAGGATTTATTGTGTGGTGTTGTCTAGTAGTAGCTTTTCCTTTTTATCTTTGTTGACAGATTGCTATTCTTGTAAGTCTAAGCCTAGGAAGAGTCCAACTTCAATGGGTTAGTACAGCTCCAACTGCACTGAGAAAAGACTGGTTTACCTCATAGCACTGCAATTACTGTCCTGTAATAGTCCTGTATTTAGTCCTGTTTAGTCCAGTACAAGTCACTAAACTAGTCTTAAGAATCCAGTACTAATTATAGTTTGCTATTGTAGACACAAATAAATGCTAAATACAATATTTCCTTGTCATTTTCAGATCTAATCTGAATTACATTACACATGTAATTTTATAACAGATTCTTTATCTATTTGCTGTTGGGTATAATTTGCTTAAAAATGTGATGTCTTTTTTATGTGCACTAGGACAACAAATTTGGAATACCTAACAAACAAGTAAATTATTACACTAAGAAAAGACAGGTGCATTCTTTTCAATGCAAATGTTGTTAAAGGCATGCTGGTTTTCATCGCTTACAATCTCCCCCACACCTAAAAAAGAAAGACTGCCAAACAGTACTTGTCTGACATCAAGTACAATTGTCTCTCCACATGGATTTTAAAGAGGATCTAGTATTTCTATATTGATATTTGCCATTATCATTCTTCTTGTACCTTGCTGCTACTGATCCCTGCAATATATCATTCTTGTAATTAGTATTCTCTACTAGTTCTGTTTGAAATTCTGGCCTTCTTACCTAGCAATGTTTGGGTTTATATAACCAGCTTTTAACCAAACCATTCATTTGGTATAGGCAAATAGTAGTTCTTGTTTTGATCAGCATTTTGAAAAGTAAAATTGAAGTTGGCATCTCGAATTCCTCTTTTATTTTAGAGAAAACCAACGAATCAAAGATGATATTTTGGAAAAGGATCTTAGACAATGGTAAAACAGTAGCTAGTCCATGGTTTGGTTTTCAAAATACTGAGCAGAAGACGATGGTCTTCTAGCTGTTCTTCTTACAGTTTTATGTATGACAGTGAAGTAGTCAAAGCCCTTGAGTGTTCTTAAGACTCAAAAAAGCAACAGAAGAAAATCTGAGGTTGGGACCAAGGACCTTCTCATCAACAAAATACAATCCTTGACAAATATGTTATGCATTAAACGGCTGCTAGATTTCTTGGGCTGAATTTACATCAAAATGTAGATCTACTTCATTAAAAGAATGTTATTTAAAACAGCCAAACTCAAACCATGGTATGTTTGATGCTACAGGATACTGGCATGTTTGTGTAGAACCTGAATGACTCGAATTCTGGTGAAAAAGCTTGTGAAGAGAGTTCAGAAAACTGGAATTGGAGATACTTATGAGATAATCATCAGCTACCTAAATGTTTAGTAAGAATCAGACAGAAGTATACACTGTATTCTGATCTACTGCATAAAACAGACAAAATAGTAACGTTCATTAATTCTTACACTGTGACCCTAATTTCTGATACAGGTATAGTATGGTACTTAAGAACACAACTAATCTTCAATCAATTTCATTTTTAAAATTTCACATAATGAAAAGTCTTCTAGCTCTCTAGGTACATTTCCCAAAGGTTAATTATACTCTTTGTTATAAATATACACTGTATTTCTCAACTGAATTTGTCTCTCTTCCATTTCAACTCATTCATCCTATCATGCTGTCATATATGTTCAAAGACACATTAATACTCAGTTTATTTTCTGCATCAGTTTTATGTTTTGTTGGGATTATATATATGTGCTCCTGACTATATTTGATGGTGTCTTCTGAAATATCAGGTTGAGAACATCTGGTTGGTTACAGCATCGAGGTGCTATATTTTTAATTAAGTAGTCAATCAGTTTTTTAGGGTATAAAGAATAATATTTTGTTATCCTAACAGTCACAAAGTTAGAATATAAGAAAATGAAATTATTCCCTCATTCATCCTTTTATTTGTACATCTGTTTAAATAAGATATGGTTATGACAATGAAACTTTTCCTCTTGACTCTCCTTAGC
Source organism: Limnodromus scolopaceus (assembly GCA_028565335.1). NCBI lineage: Eukaryota > Metazoa > Chordata > Aves > Charadriiformes > Scolopacidae > Limnodromus > Limnodromus scolopaceus. The sequence continues at coordinate 143,504,632 of JAOXNO010000013.1, read as the reverse complement.
ATATCAAAATGTATCATATAATCACTAAATAAACAACTATATTGCAGGTCATAGAATCATAGAATGGTTAGAGTTGGAAAAAGATCACCTAGTTCAAATCTCCCTGCCATGGACAGGGACACCACCCACTAGATTAGGTTGCTCAAAGCCCCATCCAACCTGGCCTTAAACATCTCCAGGGATGGGGCATCCACAACTTCCCTGGCCACGCTATTCCAGTGCCTCACCACCCTCAGAGTAAAGAATTTCTTCCTACTCTCTGATCTAAATCTATCCTTTTGCAGTTTAAAACCATTACCCCTTGTCCTGTCACTGCACTCCCTGATAGAGTCCCTCTCCATCTCCTGTAGGCCCCCTTTAGGTATTGGAAGGGTGCTATAAGGTGTACCCATAAGGTACTTCTCTTCTCCAGGCTCAGCAAACCCAACTCTCTCAGCCTATCTTCATAGAATATGTGCTCTTATCAGGGCAGAATCACCTCCCTCAACCTGCTGGCCATGCTTCTTTTGATGGAACCCAGGATGTGGTTGCCTTTCTGAACTGCAAGCACACATTGCCAGCTCATGTTGAGCTTCTCATCTACCATCACCCCCAAGTCTTTCTCCTCAGGGTTGCTCTCAATCTATTCTCCACCCAGCCTGTATTTGTACTTGGGATTGTACTGACCCATATGCCCATAGGCCCACCTCTCAAGCCTGTCAAGGTTCCCCTGGATGGCATCCCCTCCCTCCAATGCATCAGCCACTCCACACTGCTTGGTGTTGTCAGTAAACTTGCTGAAGGTGCACTTGATCCCACTGTCCATGTCACTGACCAAGATGTTAAACAACACTGATCCCAGTACCGACCCTAAGGAATGCTACTTGTCATTGGTTTCCACTTGGACATTGAGCCATTGATCACAACCCTTTGAGTGCTACCATCCAGCCAACTCCTTATGCACCAAGTGGTCCATCCATTAAATCTGTGTCTCTCCAACTTGGAGACAAGGATATCATGCAGGGCAGTGTCAAATGGTTTGCACAAGTTCAGGTAGATAATATCAGCTGCTCTTCCCTTATCCACCAATGCTGTAACATCATTGTAGAAGGCCACTAAATTTATCAGACATGATTTGCCCTTATTGAAGCCATGTTGGCGCTCACCAATCATCTCCTTTTCCATGTGCCTTAGCATGTTTCCCAGAATGATCTGCTCCATGATCTTGTTGGGCACAGAAGTGAGATTGACTCGCCTGTAGTTCCCTGAGTCTTCCTTTTTCCATTATTAAAAATGGGGGTCATGTTTCCCCTTTTTCAGTCAGTGGGAACTTCACCGAACTGCCACGACTTCTCAAATACGATGGATAGTGGCTGGCAACTTCATCCTCCAGTTCCCTCAAGACTCACCAATGAATCTCATCAGGTCCCATGGACTTGTGCACCTTCAGGTCCCTCAGCTGATCTCGGACCTGGTCTTCTCCTACACCAGGCAGTTCCTCATTCTCCTGGACCTTGCCTTTGCTTTCTGTGACTTGGGTGAGATGTCTAGAACCCTTGCCAGTGAAGACCAAGGTGAAAACATTGAGTACTTCCGCCTTCTCCATATTCTGGGTACTCAGGTCTCCCATTTCCTTCTGGAAAGGTCCCACATTTTCCCTAATCTGCCTTTCATCACTGCTGGACCTGTAGAAGCTTTTCTTGTTTCTTGTTGCCCTTGATGTCCCTGGCCAGATTTAACAGATTTAACTCTATCAAGGCTTTAGCTTTCCTAAACCTTGCTGCTCAGTTTCTCTGTATTCCTCCCAGGCTACATCTCCTTGCTTCCACCCTCTGTAGGCTTCTTTTTTCTGTTTGACATTGTCCAGGTCAGTGGATTCCCCTCAGTTTGTTAACTAAAACTGTGGATCGAAACTGTGGAACTATTTTTTGCAGTTTTTATTTGAAAAAAAAAAAAAAAAAGATGCAAAAGTTGGTAATAATTATTCCTCTGTAAACTAATTTTATACAAGGCTTGAACTTGCCATCTTAATAGAAAAACATTGATTGCTTAGAAACCAGCTGAAAAGATGTAGCCATCCTATGGAAAAATGTTGCCAACACACACTGAAAAATTTTTTTAAGCTATCCACTGTACTGAGGAGAGTCTTGTAGGTCAGAAGAGGTATTTCCCTCTGTCACAGAATATTTACTTTATTCTCACACATTTCCTTTCAAAATATTATAATAGAAATATTAAATTTTAAAAATATTTTAATTGTATGTGCCATTGTATATGGGATCATTCCATTTTCAGGCCTATTAACAACCAACACATAAATAGAAAAGCCTGCAACAAATTTGCTGCTTGTTGGCAGCATTACTAGGATTACTCTTTTTTCCATCCCTTCCTTTCTCTCTCCATACATCCTTTCATCTCTTCCAAAAGAAGAGTTATGTATTTCCAATAATAAGGGAAACGGTGCCTAAGAAGAATGCATGGCTGATCTGGAGATGCTGGCTGGGTACATCAGTCTGAGCTTGCTGTCCAGAGAAAGATGGACAATTTTGCAATTGCCACTGCTGAATGAAAAACAGTACTTAGTGAGTAACCAAATATTGGCGCTGCCAGCAAACGATAGAGAGGGGCAATGGGGCATGTCCAGAAAACGGTTTCTCTTCTCTTTAAAGGATGTTCATGTCTTTTTTTTTTTAATTGAAATGTCTAAAAATAAATATTTCAAAATAAATTTGAGTACATCTCAATCTGTGTTTAGACCAAGTATCATGTAACCTATCAAATTCATACGGGAAAAAAAAATCTGACATGAGCATTTCCTTTTTTTAAACAAAAGTTTGACTTAAAATTAAGACCTTCAGCATTATTCATAGGAGACAGATAGAAAAATAAGTAGACATTTTATTCAGCAGGATTTCTGCTGGGTTTGAGCTGCTTAAAAGGAAAAAAAAAGAGAAAAGTAAATTCAATTTTTATAAATTGTCTTCATTTTATAGGAAATTAATTTTCATTTAAATGTAAAATTCTTACCTATTTTTACTGTCAATAATTAATTTCTTTTTAAATGCTAATGTTTCAATTTACAGTTGTACTGTCGCAATCTACTCATCAGTCACACAGTATTTGTAACAGTGATGCTCTGAAGCATACATTTCTGAAACTTCTGAAATAGAATTTTCAACAATCCAGAATACCTCAAAACTTGTAGTTTTATTCAACTAAGAAAACAACATTTTTCTGATATTTGAACTTAATTTCAATCTTCATACTAATGAAGCTTGACAGAAACAATGACTAAAGATGTAATTATTACCTACAAGAGAACAAATACTTTCCATATATTAACTCTAACGGGAACTCTCAAAACATTCAGCACTTTAACTGAATCTTTTTCAGTTAAAGAAGTGTGATTCCCTGGAGTGTGATTCATTAACAGGAACACAAAAGCCAACACAAACCCTTTCCCTAGCACACCACTGGCTAAGACTCTGAAAGGTTTCCTCTCTATCTCTCTATGGCAGGAAGTGAATATACACTATAAGATACTTGGTCTGGATCCTATCACAAAATTACATCTTCTTTCAACAACTTCCTTCCTGCTAAAGTCTGAACTCTTAACAGAAGCCACCTAATTCCTTCCTAGTTTCGGGCAAGAAATGAGATGACTTTCAAAGGGGGTAGATTGGATTACAGTAAAGTTACTTCTGAAGTATATGGTAAGAATCTGACCCAATCTATGTTCCTTCTGCATATTTCCTTTTTTTCTTCCTTTTTTTAAGCAAATTATTGTCTTGTATTTTTTAGGTTACTAAAACAGAAATTCTAAGTTTAATGCAAAGGGTGTATTTGGTTTAATGTTTATGAAAATGAATGAGACTGAAACTATCTTTGGGAAGAAAATAAATGAAATTTACAATTAAAATGAATTACCTTAATAATGAATAAAGTAACAATAATATAATAATAATTAAAATAAGATATTTAAATCATTATTAAAATGGTATATTTAAAATAATCTACCATAGAAGAAAACTGAATTCTAGACTGGCACATGACAGCTTTGGTCCAGATAGAAGTCTCGCATGTAGCTAGGCTCAAATTTAAGTTGAAATTAATATAGAGCTTATACTCAAAGACCTGTAAATCTCAAACAACCCCACCCAGAATTATGACAACCAGAGCAACCAAAAAAGAGTAAATACTGTGGTGGAAGGGTAGAAGGAAGAAGGTTTTATTTGATGTTTTTTTCACTAACATTTTCTTCACTCTTACAGCAAAAGAAGCTATCCTCTGTTTTAAACACAAAGGTGGAATTTGGGGTGCAAAGACCGATTGCATTGATATCATAGCTGAGAGGAATTTCACTGACTTTCAATACAGATATTTCAAACATAGGATGCTGGTTCAAAGACATATCCAGTAACTGAATGTAGTAGAGAGCTTGATGACATTTTACCTTTCCGTGTTCAGTTTGAGCTGCAGAATATCTTTGATTTTTTTTTACAATAGACAACGTAAAAGAACTTGTGAACATATTTTAAATGGTGATTGTTGGCCAGTCTCGTGTTTTGGATAGTTCTTAACTTAAAATAGATACCACTGGGTGAAGACTACCCAAAATTGGTGCTCAGATTGGTGAGATTTTGGCTCTATCTGCTCAGTTCCAACTTGCTGGAAAAAAAAACCAAAGCACAGAAATAGTTATGGGGAAGCTTGGTCAAAAGCTCTGGAGTACATCTGCTCTGCTGTAGTGTTTTAGGTTTTCATGAGAAAGAACCAAAAAAGCACTCTTAACAACTTTACATACTTATATTTAGAGCAGGAAGCCAGAAACTAGTACTAATCTAGGTAAAAACTAGTTGACCTGATGGGTAATATGAGCAGCAAGACCACCGTCAAGTTTTATAACCCGCCAAACTAAGAAGAAAGAGTGAAAACAATAGCCTCTTTTGTTCTTCTCCCCCTTTGGGGGAACAGATTCAAAGCCACCATGCCAAAAGCTGAGCCCAGTGTGAAACTACTATGCATAAACCCAGGTGGACCACCAGCCAGATCTCAGGCACCTTGACAAGGTGCAGCAAGTATCTTATTCCCTTGAGTCTATGGGTACTGGTCACAGCCGGACCAGAAGCCTTGACTGATGCGAGTTTATTCTGTCCAGTGACTGTGATTGTGTGTATGTGTGCGTGTGCCACGTGTGTGTTTCATAGAACAGAAATTACAACCTACTCAGTATACCTATCCCATTCAGGAAGCGAATTTTGTATTTTATTTTTTTTTTGCTGTTGTTGATGATTCCTATGCTTCTGTTCTTGAGGTTACCTCACCCCTAAATTCCTCCATGGGAAACGTAAAGTATGAGTTATTTGTACTATGCAGACAAAATCCATAACAAAGTTTCTGCAGTAAACCCAAAAGTGTGTTCGTAATTGCACACATTTTGGTATCACCTGATGGCACAGAAGGACACGCCTAGCTGTCTGTAATGAAACTGTCCCCTTTGCTGCCTGTTTCAGATCTGTGGTAACAGTTGTAAGCTGATATGTTACTTTAAACACGTTATAATTAGTTTAGGATTGTTATCTACGTCCTTTCAAGATACATAGGAGTTAAATTATAATGTGTTTTCTGTGTCAAATGTAGGGTAGCAGGAACACAGTTCTTCAAGAACACAGGAAAAAGAATTAAATGAAAATGCTTGAGACAGAATCAAATGCTAAAATCTTCTCATCCAGCAGCTATAAAAGAGAGGTTGCTTCTCATTTTAAAGGTCAGCCTGTTTGTCAAGGAAATAAAAACATATTATTTTTCATTGGTGGTTGTTTGTCTAAATTATTAAATACTTAGTTAAATTGGTAGAATTTATGTTCACTCTGAAATTAAAACAATCAGTGTGCCTATAAATAGTCCTTACATTGACGCATAGCAATGTGACTCTTCTAAGGATGCTATAGCACTTGAATGATTAATGTGCCTTTTACCTATTAAAAATGTAGTTATGCTGTGTGTAAATTATAAAACCTCATTTAAGTGCAAGTGTGCCAAGGAAATTTTCTATAGTTTAAACTTCAGTTTCAAATTATATATTCTCAGATACAGCTAACAAAGTTCAATTACCTCTTCAGACTTTACATAGATACTTGTTCTAAACTAATAAAGTTGTTTGTGCCCTAAACTGAACAAAAATTTTTGTTACATATTTGCCAAAATTATTCACTTCACACATTATTGATTTGAATTTTAAAGCTCTTATTGCCTTCCAAATGTTTAGTCCAATTGTGTTCTTGGCCTTTCAAAGAGATCAGGACTAGCATGTATTGTTTCTCTGTTATTCTCTTTATTTAGAGCTAATTAAAGACAGCTTTACATTAATAAGTTTTTATGGTTTGACAAAACTCATAACAATTTATTGTCATTTAGACAATTATTCCATCAATTTATTGCCGTGTAGACAATTATTCTATCACCCAATGACCCCTCCCCACCTGGAAAGGGGAATCGGGGAACACAAAGATCCACAAGGGTTGAAATATAAATAGATTTAATAGAATAAGACTAAATAATTGACAATAGTACTAAAGAACCTGTATTAATCCCGGTACTGATATAAGATATACAAGAATGATACTCAGCTAATTATATCAGTAGGAAGCTATGCACTCCCAGCAGTGGACAGCAAGCATGGGACACTGTGAGTGCAATGGCTTCAGGAGGAAGGGAAGGCCTCAGGGGTCCAGAACTGAGGCAAGAAGTTGTCTGGACCACCACCATCAAGGGAGAGAGAGGTACGCAGCAAATTTTTCTAATTTATATTGAATGTGACATTCATGGTACAAAATAATCCTGTTGGCCAGCCTGGGTCAAGTGCCCAGGCTTTGCTCCTCCTCATCCCTGCACCTGGCAAGGCTCGAAAACACTAAGACCTTGAATCCCCAGGTCTTTGGGATTCAAACTGGCTATAAAGTAAATATTTTCATGAATTCAGACGCTAGAGTCTTCTAAAAGTGCAGTTTTCCCCAGCATTAGAGGAAAAGTTAGTCCTGTATCTCTAAATCCAGGACATAAGTTCATAGAGAAAGTGACAGGCACCCACCAAGATCTCATGATTGTCACATATATTTGTGACCTTGGGATATTGATCCCTCATGTTAGAACTAATGAAACAAAACACAAAACTGGGATTAATGATCTTTACCTTCCAGCAGAAATCATACCAAAATCAAGTCAAGCTTGAAGATTCCTTGGAAATATCGATAAGCAGCTTAACGGTATGAGTCAATAAATAAAAAACCCCAAACAACAAAAACCACCAAAAAAAACCAAACAAATAACACACACCTCCCCAATAACTTCAGAAAAACTGAAATATTTTTCTGTTTTACAGGATGTTGCCTATTCCCTCTCTGGGATCTGAGAACTAGGATCTGAGAACTGGGATGGTCAAAAAGTGGGTTCCAAACCTTTGAATTGGAAAATTAATGTGATTAGAGATGATTAGTTTCATAATCATCACAAAAGTATTTTGGTACTAAACTCCTTTTGACAGAATTTCAAACAAAGGGATATCACCTCATACATCTGGACTTCTTTTCTTTTTCTTTTGTCTGATCAAATCACAAGGAAGTCTTCTTCCATTGCTACTAGTTATGTGAAGATGCAAGCTTTCTGAGTATTAGTCATGAAACTCTATTTAAAGGGGATTAGACTGTATCCAAGAAGCAAACTAAGATATATGGAAATATAGTGTGTTGAAAATTATGAGGGGAATATCTTGGTATGTGAATCATATAAGCAGTCAAAGTGGCAAAGAGTAAAGAAATAACTGACTCTCTACATAAATTCTGCTCTGGTCCTGGATCATGGACTTTATATTATAGAGTTAGGCAACACATGTGGATAACTCATCAAACTGACAACAGAAGGTATTTTAAAGGAACGACTCAACCTACCAACTCTGCTCAGGACAGATCATTTTGATTCAGAAAAGGAGACATGAAGCTTTGATATACAAGATCTACTCTCCATAGAGTAAGAAATGACAGTTCCGTGTTGTTGTTTGTTTTGGGAAGAGAAAGAGAGAGCACCTGTGCCTTCAAAGGATGTCTCAATAGATAAGCTGCTTGCATAATCGTATCACTGTTTGAAGGCTTTGGGGAAGGGAGGAAAAGCATTTTTCCTCTATTTTTCCTGCGCCCTCTCTCAAAATTAGGAGAAATCAATAGGAGAAATACAGTTATTCTGGATAAGTAAGAAGACAGAAAACTCTAGAATCCACTCTCCTGGGAAAGACAACTCATGTTCCTAATTCACCAGATCTACAGAGCTACCAAAATTTACAGTCCAGAAACTTCCTTTGTCTCTTTGTAAGATCTGCTTGCCTTTGTACAAGAAGTTTGGAATTAATGTTGTTGGTGTCTTGCTCCTTCTTAGTTAAATAATTAACTCTGAGATGAGCTAAAATATGGTCAATGTGTGAACAGCTGTGATTTTTACATAATTGCACAGAATTACAACTGCTGATCCACTAGGTCTAGTGTCAGCCTAACTGGCTGATGTTGCCTCAATGTTTCTCTGTTCCTCTTCATCAGCTTTTTCATATCAGATCTTTAGAGTCAAGTTTGCAAATTACACATAAATGCTAATTTCTTTGAATAATTCCTAAAGTGCTGTAATGCATAGTGTCGCAGTTGCAGTTGGTGTTTAATGTTAAATCTATTTCTTTATGCTTACTGCTTGTCATAGGAATGCTTTTATTCCATGGAATTTCAAAACAAAATGGCATCTTTAATATTCTCTATAACATATACATCTGCCTAGATCACAGTAGGCTAGTCAGCCTAAGATATCTTCATAGTCCATGGAGGACACAGACAATTCTTCTAACTTTAAAACAGATGTCTAAAATATATCAGATAAATGTACTCTAAAAGTGTGTGGTTTTGTCTCTACTGATTTTAAAGGGACTCAGGAAGAACATGTTAGCTGTAGACATTTACAAGGTCTGGGGATAGGTGGAATAAAGGCTAACTAGATGCTGAAGACTGTGGTATTGAATTTCTCCTATGTTTTCATTATTCTTTTTGTAGGACACTGGTAATATTTAGCTATTAAAAGGAACATGATTATTTGAGGACTCAATGGTTGTTGCTATGAAAGCTAATTTATTCATTATTTTACTTATTTTCCATATTTTTCTTAGTAATTTCTTTGCCATAATGTACTTTATGTCTCTTTGCACTTCAAGACTATACATATGCACAAAAGAACTTCCTTTTGTTTTCAATAAAGAAATAAAGCTTTAAGTAGATTTTTTGAGGTATTATTTTATTCAGTAGTCTACATTTTATTATTTAGCTTACTGCAGTAACACTTTTCATGATAATAGATAATGCAAAGTCATATTGATTTCAGTAAAGTGTTTTATTTGTTTTCATAATGAGACTTAATATTACACACTGCAGCATATTGTCTGTGAAGCATGCAAGTGTCGTTGACTAACAAGAATAATATACATAACCTTTTTAAACTTTATAATAAACAGAGCACATAAGTTTATTTCCATTCTTTTGATTTTAGCAAGGCACATTTTATCAGAAACTTGGTTAACAATCCCCTTTTTTCTTTTTTTGTTCCAGAACACTTTAGGCAAAACTAGTATTGATTTTTGTTCACATGAATTTATCACAGAATTTATCACACTAGGCATAAGTGTCCAGGTGTTCTCCCGCTGAATTTATCACTTCAGCTTCATCCTCTGGGAAAATGGACAACAGAAGAGGAATGAAAATAGATGGGAGTATTTAACTATTAAAAAATTGATGATTTAGCTCAGGTATGTTCAGATCCTCTTACAGAGGAACTCAAATGTGTCATGCAAAGCAGATGTCACAAAATCCTGAAACTCCACTACAGATTTTCTTGACCAGTGACTTCAGAAACCAACTGAACAAACCTAGTAGAACTTTGAATTCAAAATCAGCTGTAAAATAACCACAGCAACTGTAGAAATTTAAGATAGTTTTATTTGGAAGATGAACAATCTTCTTTATTTCAGACTGATTCTCAGTTTTGTCCAAAACATTATTCATATATATCAAATCCTGCTATATCTCATTATTTTTCAGAGCCAATATGGTTCATTTCAATGTGAACATGATTACTGGACATTTTCTTTGGGATATTAAAATAATTTCTATTCCTGCTAAAAAAACATATAATTTAAATGTCATTCAGAACTATTTTCCCAGTATTGCACCCCAGAGACTGATGGTTAAACTGATTCTTATCTAAGTAGCAGGAGAAATCACAGATCACACGAAACAGGCACACAAAATCCTATGCTGCAGCCCATAACTGCCTGTTCTGTAGTAGAGAAGTGTAGCTCCTGTGGGCTATTGAATCCAGCATGCCCTTTTTCATCTCTGCTGCCACTACTGTTCCCACTTCTCTGCCAAATAAATGATAACCTGAATTCTATCTTTTATCTCCTAATTGCCTTAATACAACAGGTCAGGCACGTTGTGCAAGTAATTTTCTACTTTGAGAATCTCTTAAAGAAGACATGATCTCAACTCGGAGTGAATTTAGGCCGAATCAGTTCCTCTGCATTCAAGAACACATGTACTCAGATGTTTCAAATGCAGTTGGATAATGAGACAATTAAAACAGAAACAAGAACCTACGGTGGAAATTCTGCTGCTTTTTTGGTTTTTATGTTACAATATTATTATCATGTTGCAAAGAATATTAATATCACCTCAACATACATGTTTTGTTACATGCAGTTTATTTAGCAAATATATTCTGTTGCACAAATATTTAACATATAATACTGGAGAAAAAACATGTAAAATCAGTCAAAAAATAATCTTGCATCTCTAATGTAAAGTTTAGAAATTTTGCCCTCAAGTTCTGCTAAAGATGTTAATAGAAGTTTTTCATTTGAGGCTTCAGATGGACAAGACTGCAAAAGACAAATGCAAAATGCATTTCTTAACCACCAAAAGAATACTTCAAAAAAATATAATGCATGACTGAGTTCTCTAATGTTAAAAAATATTCTGCATATGTGGATGTATATGTCCATATGCTTAACTATATTAGCATTTACCACTTGAAGTAGGAGTTTTAGTAAGTGTATAATGTAATAAAATAAACCAGAGAGATATGCCATAAAAATAATTTGTTCAGCCCAGGAATGATGTATTAGTCATCAAAACTGCTGTGGGACAAGTGAAATCTCATAGCTAAAATATTAAGAACAGAAACTAGTGTAAATTGGCTTAGCTGTTTTAACTTCAATGATTGGATTCAGAAAACACTTACTGATGAACACAGATCAGCAAAGGAAATTCTTGTGAAGTCCAGCTGAACTTTTCAACGATGTAATTTCTATGACTGAGACAAATATGGTCATCATAAATGGAGTTTGTTGTTCTCAAGCATTATTCAGACAAAACTTAAATATTTTGGATATGGCAGAACAGTAGGATTTAATACAATGTCATCTATGCTTCATGCTTTTCATCTATTGGTCTTAAGAAAAACTTAACTATAGAAAGGCTTGCTATTAGCAGTTGAGGCACAGAGGGGGGCAAGAAACTTCACAGGATTGTGCAACAAGTCAATGGCAAGCAAGGATAATAATTCAGATTTTATAAGTTCCAGACTAACATTTATACTACTGAAATGACAAACTGATACTACAACCAGACCCCATATAATTAGGAAACATTGCCCATTTGAAAAGCATCTTCCTGTAAAAATATTTCTTTAAACAGTAAGTATAATAAATAAACCTATGTGATATTTCATATCAGCAGATTAGTATAATCTCTCAAGTGTAATTTAAATTTGCTGATGCTTTCTTTGTTTCCCAAAAGAATAAAGATTAATACTTTTTAACACTTTTTTTTCTTCACTATATTGTGATTTTTCCTTTTTCTGCCTCTTTATTCCTGCATGGTTTTGTCAGTCTTATAAAAAATAACATAAAGGACAGGGTCCTGTATTTGAATGCTTTTGCTGTGCAACTGATGGAAACCCATTAATTTTTCCAGTGCATTCAAAAAGTTCCATATTGCAGTGGGACATTCAAAAAGAGCTACAGGGAAAAGCTTCAAACACAAAACAAATTCTCTCAAGATTTTACTACTGAGAAAAGTGTCTTTTACTATAGGGGTGTCTGCATTGGTAGGTCTCATTGCCACCCTCCTCAGTTTCCCACTTTCTTCTTTGTCAGGTTATACTGATCCTTCTACACTAGTTTTAGGAGTTGGACTAGTAAGGAACAAAATGGATAAGCAATCAGCAGAGAAGTATTTACAGATATGATTTTTTCCCCTTATCTCAAAAATATTCCTTGGCTACCTTCGTATTAATAGCAACAAGAACTACAGATACTATCTTATGCTCTTCAAACACTGGAAACATTTTTTTCCCTACCTTCCAGTGAAGAATCCTGTGCTCAGAACTGAGAATGATTTTCATTTTTCTTTGTCTTAACATTTAATTGTTTAATTGACTGTAGCAGTCCAGGAAGATTTTTCATATATATAGATGTAATGAGCAGTGGAAACCAGAGCTGAGGAAAAAAGTCACAGGAAACAAAGGTCATAATAAAATGTAATTCCTTCCCATTTTTGCAATAGTTGCAGAATGTTCTTAACTCTCACATAATTGCATTTATTTAAATTTATGCCATTATTTTGCCAAGATGTTTGTTGCTGGTTTTCTTACTTGTGATCTCAATCTTACTGGCAGCTCAACCCGTTAACTCACCTTAAAAAATAGCAGTACTCAAACTTTTAAGTTTGCTGGTGTGCCATGAGTCTTGGCTTTGAGTCACAGAGGCATTAGTTCACTTGAAAAAGCCATTTACATTGCTGAGTAAGAACAGCTTAATTTGACAGAATAAACTCAAAAAATTCACAATTTGCACTTCCATGTAGATGCAGATACTTAAGGTATTGGGTTTTTTGTTTTGTTTTGTTTTGTTTTTTTTAAAGTTTAATAAAAATTACATGAAATGCAATAGATGTCACGATGGGTTTTTGGGGAATGTGTTGAGAGAGTGCATCAAGATTTAGACATCCTGGTAGCCAGAATGCCACTGGGGCAAAGAACTGTGTTGAAGACATTTATTTGCCCCACTCAGACTGATCTGGCATAAGGAGCTCTGATATTTAAATAGGAGTATACAATTCTGGCCCAGGAAGAGTGTCCCCAGGCCCAAACCCAAACACTAGGCCGTTTACAGTTTCCAAATCCACAGCTTACATTTCAGTCAAAATTTTTCACAAAACTCCATTTTTCTAAGAACACTAGGAGGGTTTCCTCATTGTTCTACTTTGGAGTAAAAATAATACATTTCAAAGCCTAAAAGCTTTCTCTAGAATGGCATTGATTCTCCAGCCAACTCTGGCTGCACCAGAGTAGTAGCAGAAGGTTTGTGGAAACTTAAAATTATTGTCTCACCAAATACAAGGCTTCGAAAATCATGCGCCAAGTCTCTAGAACTCATTGAACACTTACATGTTGTCAGCTTTTTAACATATTTTTTTCTGAGTTGTGATTTTTCGGTTTCCTTCTTATTTGGTACATTACATCAAGTTTGTGAATTATAATTAGTAGAAAATGCAGGAAATATTTTAATCTTTTAGGGGAGGTTTCTCAGAGAAAAGATGAGATGATCATCTGGAAGTTGTGGCTTACATACTCCCAGACATTTTGGCAAAAATCATCTCATTAAGGGGAAGTACTTAAATAAAATGTTCCTTTTCAATATCATCCTCACCTGTGAATACCAGATATAGACTTTATATCCCGGTCCCACTCCCTGTACTTTAGGACTTAGTCATGGTAAGGCAGAGACAGGGTGTATGGTCCACTCTGGTAGCATGGCTGTGACAAAGCATCTTCAGAACTGGGAATGACCAGAAGTAAATTGCTAGCTTCTGTGAATAGTGGATCAAAAATTTGCCACTGACTCAGAACATCCTGCATCCTAGACCTTTTTCCTGAGATTGAAGTTCGTGGCACAGTTGCTCTCTATGCATGTTTAACTCTGAGTATGTAATGTTTCATCAGATTATAGTCTCTAAGAGAAGTCATTCATAAGAGGTCTCAAAACCCCTCACCCCTTCAGTTATATCAATCAACATAATGCATGTTACAAGTTAATTTGTGCATATGTAACCTCTTAATTTGCTTTGGAGAAACGCAATAAGCTGGTCTGTACAAATATCAAAGCAATGAAAGTGTAACTAAAACAACTTCATTTGAAGACTGTGCAAATACTGATGAAAAAAATGGTTATGACAATTTCATCTTTCATTTTTAAACTGACTATGTCTTAGCTTTTTTTTTGTGACAGCATGAGGTAGTGACTGGCACATAAATCTGTTTCAACACAGTGCCAAATTTTTAAAAAGTCATCTGCATCAAGTGATTGATTTACAAAATAATGTAAACTTTATTTTACAACCGTGAAGTGAGTTAGGACCCCACTTCAGGTTTTGAGTTATCATGCAATTTTAATTTCATTACTAAGAACGCAAAGATGCAACCTTTAGTTAAATTGAATTAAAAAAAAAAACAAAAAACAGAAAGAAAAAAGAAAATAAGAAGTATAAAAAAAGAATCAATTTCACAGATAGTGGAACAGAGGACAGATTATATCATTTGCTACAACTGAAAAGAACTACAGCAATAATTCTATAAAGTGTTCTTCTTCCTAGCTGACAGCATGTAAATTAAAATAAGCACATGGAACAGAACTATAGCTATAAACCACCACCATTAGGTGCCATCCCCAGCAGTAGCCCTCCCAGACACATGGAAGAAGCACAAAATGTGTATTGTCTCCTCCTTTGTGATGATAAACCTGTGTCTTATGTATTTCCTGCCACCTATCTGTACATTGGGACCACACACATACATCCTTATTCCACTTCTTATCCCACATATCTCTACATACTGTATCATAGCTCCCATTTACCTTTGTTGACTAACACTACATCTGTTATCTCAATTTGCCTTACATATGTTGGGTCATACTTAGCAGGGCAAGCAGCTGTTAGGAGACATTAAACAAGTGAATCCACATGGTTAGAACAGAGGGAAATGTTTTCCAGAGCCTACTCCAGAAGGATCTATAGAAGTCTTTCCTACATCAATCATATGCATGTTCTTAATGCTCTAGTCTTAAAATTGTTGATACCTCAGCTATTCTCCTGGTATGTCTTGTGTAACTTAGTCATTACACTACACAGATCTGAGACTCTGTCAGACAAATTCCTAGACTGGTTCACAAAAACCAAACTCTGAAAAACCTGTATTCCTGCAGATGAAGCACTGAAGAGAATTTTGTGAAAGATTAAATTTGTGGTGTGTCCATATGAGTGTGAGAATGAGCTATGCCAGTGTTTCTAAGGTCCATTGCATTTCTTTCTCCTCTAGTATGGAGCTGAAAAACGTTCTTTCCTTAGCAAATGTTTTGTAATGCAAAATTCAAACTTGTCAAATGCAAGCTCCTCTGGAGCTGCAAGCAATTCCCTTGAAATATTGAGTCCTAAATAACTGGTTTTATTTCCTGACTGAGAGTTTTTGTTATTTTCTTATCTTTCATTTCCATCCAGCAGGCAATGCAGTGTTCCCACTAGAAGAGTTGGTGAGAACGCAGATAAATACAATGAATACAGATGTGACTGTTAGAATGGGGAAGATATTGCTGTACATGTGAGCCTTAGGATATTCTCCCATCTAAAAAGAAAGGGGGAAAGTAGAAGAAAAGTGATTTAGTGCATTATAAATCATATTTAATAACAATAATAATAATAAAGAGTAACTAAGTTTTAGATAAGAGTAGCTCTAAGTTTTAGATAACTTGCTAAAATAAAAATTGGAAAATGTGAATCAACCACGTTTCTACTGTTAGTGGATATACTCTCCTACTTCACATAGAAACTGTCAAATAGATACTGTCAATACAAAACAGAAGAGTTGAGAAACTCCGGACTGATAATACTTGTTCTATACTACCATCTGTGGAAAAAAGTCCAATCATTCAATTTCAAGGACTACGATGGAAGGAGGTTATCTGAGTCTGTTATGACTTTTGTCAACATACCTGTCTTGGCTTTAAACTAGGAGTTTAATTATCAAGAATGATGTAACCAGACCAGGTCACTGCCCGTAAAGCTTGTGTGGGAAGCTCAATAAACAGCTGTGACTTGACCTGCTGCTACTACCGTTAACATTCTGGAGTTCTCCAGATAAACAGTGAATACATATATTCCCCAACAGTCTTTGTCACTTCTGAGTAATCTAGTGGTTATTTCACATCTAACTGCAATCACAGGTCATGACTTGGGTTTTCTCTTGCCTTTTATGTATCCTTGAGAATGAATTGGTGAATAAATCACTGCAGAATTACCAGCAAGGCTTTGAAGGAATCCCAGTGACAGCACCCCCATTAAGTGACTTGTACAAAATCACCCAAAGAGCTGAGGTAAAAAGTCATCTGAAAGGGATATACAAAGCTGGGAAGAACTCCCACTGAAGGCCTTTTTAAAGAACTAGGTGGAACCTGTGTGTATTTACTCACCAGGAAAAGATGTAAGGGGAAAGGAATAATGAGGAGGAGGGGAAGGGAAAGGAAGAGGAAGAAACAAAGGGAGGATGAGAAGGGAAAAAAAGCAAGAAGAAGAGGAGGAAAGAGGTAGGGATGAAAAAGAAAATGGTACAGCTTTTACATAAAATTACAGAAGAGAAAAAGGAAATAGTACTAGCAGGATACAAGGTATTTTCTAGGATCTAGAGATGAGATTTTAGCAGGTTTGTTTTAAGAGTTTAGCATAGCAAGGTTATATTGTGTTTAATTTATGCTCAGCTGGTTACTTTAACACTTTTAGTAAAGAATTTTCCACGTTCATATGCATTAAGCTTTACTTACACAGGACTTAGAACATGTGGTAGCTTTAAATCATGAAGCCTTTTCAGAAAGGAAGGAAAGACAGGAACAGAGTAGGAGTCTAGAGACAGAGTCTGAGAGATCTTAAAGCTGGATCTCAAAGCAAGAGCAGGTTTAAACCACTGGATGTCACAGAAAAGAGAACTGAATGTTTCAGAAGCACAGAGGAAAGAGTGCCTGTTTGATCAGTATAGTATTACAGCAGTTTTTCCTACCCTTTCTTCAAAGTCAGTGCTAAAGGAACTTCTCTGTTGTAAGCAGCTGGATATGAATGATCACCGTATATAGCTTATGCAGCCTTCCTTGACTTTTGTTTTAGAAGTTATTAGAGAGAGAGAAAAGATTGTACTCAAAGAGGAAAGTATTACTGTAAATGATGAAAAAAATAATAGAATCTATCTGCTTAGAAATTAACAAATGAAGACTACATTATGCCTCCTAATTTTCATTATTTTTATTTCCTGGCATATTTCTTGATAAGGAGCTGCAGTGATGAAGGCAAGGAAAGAGAAATGGGGTGTTTTTGCAGGAACTGCCAGCAAATGAAACTCCATGAGGATTGCTGTTCACAGCAATCCTTCACAGCAATATGAACTTTACTTGAAGAGATTCCACTACTGAATGATAGAATCATAGAATGAGTTGGGTTGGAAGTGACCTTAAAGATCATCAAATTCCAACCCTCCTGCCATGGGCAGAGATAAATGTCATGAGGTTGGGATCCTAGCAAGGACCCTTATATATATAGAGTGCTGCAGGGATCTTCAAAGTTTGCTCCACTTGTGGAAAAAAATCATAGAGTGATTTTGGTTGGAAAAGACCTATAAGACCATAGAGCCCAACTGTAAACCTACCACCACGGCTAAACCATGTCCCTAAGCACCACATCTACATGTCTTTTAAATACCTACAGAGATGGTCACCCAACCACTTACTTGGGCACCCTTTTGGTGAAGACTTTCATCCTAATAACCAAACTAAACCTCCTCTGGTGAAACTTGAGGCCGTTTCCTCTTGTCCTATTGCTTCTTCCTTGGGAGAAGAGACCATCCCCCCAACATCACTACAACCTCCTTTCAGCTAATTGCAGAGAGCAATAAGGACTCCCCTCAGCCTCCTTTTCCTGGACAAAATGACATGTTGGGTAAGTTTTTCATTTGAGAGGAAATGAAATACCAGTCATCTCCAAAATGCAATCTTGGTGGAAACAAGGAAGGAATAATGTGATACTTGCCATTCTTTCTTCTTCTTAGCCCCTTTCATGAATTACTTTTGCCTCTGTCTTTTTCTCCTCTTCATATGCCAGGTAAACAAACTTTATTTTTGCAAAATGAAGCTTCAGAAACCTGTAAATGATCATGAGATCACATAAGTTTTCTTGAATGTCAAATTTTAAATTATTTTTTATGGGTTTTTTTTTTTGCCTTTTTGATCCTTCTTGATTTAGAATTGACATTTTATTTTGAAACTGTATCTATTTTTAATTTTGAAATTTTGAAATTTGTAGAAGATTTAAATTAAAAGAAAGTAGCTCAGAATATTTTGACTGACCTTTTCTGCATCTTTTGTCTTTCTCAATATTGCTTTTTCACAAAAAAAAAAAAAAAATTTAGTCTTCTTTTTCAAGTCAAGAAAAAAAAGAAATAAACCCTATAAGGTTGTTAAAGCTCAGAAAAATATTTCTTCATCCACAAAATAGGAAGACTCAAAATGCCAGTAGCAATGTGAACTAAAATTTATCACCTACTATACAATATGATACATCCAGGCTCCATATGTTTTCTTGTTTCTTTGCTAAGCTTTTCTCAACCTCTTTCAGGTCTTCTTTTTTTTCTCTTATTAAAATCTATCTGACGTTTTCATGCATTAGGATTCTTTTATTATTTCTTTGAGCCTTTGCACATTTCACTAAGGCTAATGCTTGCTTTGCTTATTTCTGCTAGTCTTGCATTCTACTTCGAGCTGTGTAATATATTTATTTATTAAAAAAATTGTGACTTATCGTGGTCAATGATTTTTCTTTTCTACCATGTCCTCATAATCTATAGGGTTTTTTATTTCATAGATAATTCTCCTTTTTTTTTTTCCTAATGTTTTATTTGTTTCATTCTTAACTAACTGAGTATATTTTTCCTGCTTGCTTAGTTATGCAGTTCAAACTATTCACATTTAAGTTATTCACATGCACATCTCTGGAGTATGTACTGTCAGCATTTAAAGTAGTTCACAAGGACACCACTACCCAACAGATAACAGTCTGTTGCAAAAAGACATAATATCATGACCCCTTCATACACACTAACAACTTATTTACGTTGCTCTCAACACTATAGTAATTTAGTTATTTGCTGTTAACAATTATTCTTGTAAAAAGAAGTATTACCTCCATTTCACAGAAAGGGAGAATACAGTATGGGGTAGATTAACTAATTCACCTGATGCACAGAAAAGTCAGTAGCTGACACAAGATGTGATCTCCCAAATATCCCACATAAACTAGGTCTTAGAGAAGCCACTGCTTCATAAAGTAAAAATGAACCACAGACATTGTGTGGATATTAAATTTTAAAGAAAAGTTCAGACTATTTCTTTTTTTTCGCAAAGCGTTCAGGAATGCAAACCAAATGGAATACGCAGATAGTGAATTTGAATCACTACATAAAGTATTTAATACATTTTCATGACAAAAAAAAAAAAGAAATGAAAATGTTACGCCCAACAGCTCTCACTGCATTTCAAAGTAGTCTGGACATTCTTGTTCAATGAACATCTCTATTGTTGAATTTACTGTACAATAATGACTATATATTTTCATATTTTTGAAAATTTGTCTGAAGAGAGCTCATAAAATGTATCTCTGTAGATAACTTCCTATATTGTGTGAATATAATAGATCATACCTTCACGAAAATACTGATTAATCACTGGACACAAAATTCAAACTTCGAGAATCGAATCCAAACCCCTCTAATGTTCTGAAAAAACTGATATTTATACAGTTGTCAGAGTAAAGTGCAGTCAGATAAAATAGTCCAGCAGATTGATTATCATGAATCAAGTAAAAGTTTGAAAATTTGTTTTGAATAAAAAAGAACAAACAGGATATGAAGTCCTGTTCAAGTGTCTTTTTGTTTCCTGGGTATGTATAACCACATCTCTGGCAATGCCTCTTCCACATTCAAGTGCTGACAAAGCAGGAATCTGTCACTGTGTCCAGCCAATTCAGTAAGCCAGAACCACTAGTGGTGGATGAATGCATATGCTCTGCTTTTCTTAAGGCACGATTTCCAAAGCTAGCTGCCTGAGGTTTAGCTTAGATATCTGTTTTCAGGTGCTATTTAACCCAACTCACATTAGCATTAGTAAGCAATTAGAAACTTAATTTTATGCATATTGTTTTTTAAAAGTTGGATTTCTCATTTTCTCTCCTTTGTGTGGATGCTCATATAGGAAAACTGTATGATAAATAAAAAAATTTTCAAGTTTGTTTCCTGTGCAAGAAAAGCATATTTGGATTTACAGTTGTGTTTTCTTCTACACATTTTTCACATTAACTTAAACTGTCTTCACAGCTAGCTAAAATGATTATGTTTTATCTAATTAAAAATAATAAAGCACATAAAAGAAAACAACAATGCACACATATGAAATTGCTATAAAGAGAAGATTCATTAGGAAAATTGAATGAACTGCAATTCTGTTTGCAGTGTTCTGCATCCAGACTGGACCTGACTAATTCCCTGCTTTTGGCCGGAGGCTCCAGATTTCCATCCCCACCTTCAGGTTTGCCAAGCCTCATTCATCTGGCAGCTCTGTCATGCATCCTTCTGCCCAGTCGAGGTATCACATGTCCTGCTGGCAAAACAGTGATTGCAGCCGTTGACTGCCAGGGGCCTCAATGGCACCTGCTTAGCCTGCAGCCATCTGACCTCCTTTCCCACCATCCCACAGGACCCTTCTGCAATGCCCACACAGGCTCAGAGTGGGTTTAAGGTTGTCCAAGCTCCTGATCCCACTACCACCACCTTGTTCCCAGGCAGCAGGTTAGATATCAGTTAGCCAGCCTTGCGGCAGTCCTGTCAACCGCTTTTCTTTTTTTTGCTACCATCCCTCTGTTTTCCCCACAGTTTGCAGTTCACCTGATCCAAAGAGCATGCATGCTGAAATAGCTGGGGGTGTTGGTCGACAGTCGGCTGAACATGAGCCAGCAATGTGCCCAGGTGGCCAAGAAAGCCAACAGCATCCT
>JAOXNO010000013.1:143439656-143476858 GCA_028565335.1 Limnodromus scolopaceus | reverse complement strand
TGGTTGGACTCGATGATCTCAGAGGTCCCTTCCAACCACTAATATTCTGTGATTCTGTGATTCTGTGATTCTGTCTGCAATATAAACAGATTTAATTGAATAAGACTAGATAATTAACATTAATAATACTGAAGAATAAATATTGAGTATGTGAGGTTCATTGGACTAGATGATCTTAAAGATCCCTTACAACCTAGACAATTCTATGATTCTATGGGATGAAATAATCCTGTTGGCCAGCTTGAGTCAAGTGCCCAGGCCTCTCTCCTCCTCATCCCTGCACCTGTCAATGCTCAAAAACACTGAGACCTTGAAGCCAGTATACCATAGCTGGCTATATAGTAAATATTTTCATAAATTCAGATGCTGGTCTTCTAAAAATGCAGTTTTCCCAAGCATTAGAAGAGACTTTAGTCCTATGTTGCTCAAACCAGGACAATCAGTTACCATACATACAGCTGATTTCACAATTTACATCTCTAGGATTTAAGGGAGACATTTCTGGGACATTACTATGCCTAACCTAGAAGACAGGCAAGTTTTAGGACTTCAAATCCAAGGTAATAAAGAAAATCTATGTTCCAGTGGTTAAAATTGTATTCTTTTTATCTTATTCCATGACTGTATACAGAACCACTGAGGTCTCTCTAACATAAACCAACAATACTGAGCCTAGCATAAAGCAGAGCTTCAGCTGTGTTCCAAGTCATTGTGGGGAGTAAGAACACCCCTGCCAGGAAAAGTGCTGTATTACAGTCTGCAGATTAAGGTAATCACCCAGGATACAAGGAAAGCTGGTCTCTTGCCCTTTTCAGCTTGAGGTGATTATACCGGCATTTCTTCTTCTTGGGACAGTCTCAAGTTTTCCGATAAAACACTGACTGAAGAAAAAACATGCAAATCCAGAAAAAAAACTTTGCAGAAGAGCTCAGGTCTGTCCTTTTTTGATTTTTTAATCAGATTTCAGCCTCTGTCTAGATATCTCTCTTCTGTGTCCATGACAGATCAACTCTCAATAGTTACTTGATAATCTGTTATTTAGGGAACACTCCAGAAAAATGGTTTGGTTTCTTTCAAACTGAGGCAGGCCTATAACTAAATCTTCATTAAATGACAGTTGAGTACTGCAAAAGTGATACCTTCTGGAAATCATACTTAAGTCCTGATTAATGTACACACTTGCAGAGAATTATTTCAGCAGTATGTTCCAAGGGGATAAGTATATTCACCTTGAAGTACCATAAGCTTTCAAAGAAGGCAACCTTT
Organism: Limnodromus scolopaceus; assembly: GCA_028565335.1. Lineage (NCBI taxonomy): Eukaryota > Metazoa > Chordata > Aves > Charadriiformes > Scolopacidae > Limnodromus > Limnodromus scolopaceus. The sequence goes on along the minus strand of JAOXNO010000013.1, from coordinate 143,475,592 downwards.
AAGTTCCAAAATTTGAATCAACAGTATTGATGTAGGTAACCCTTCACTTGGCCTTTTCTACTGATTGCAGTTTGGAATCAACTGATGCTTCTCACTGATTATGTGGGGAGCACAGAGTTCTAACCCTGACTCTCTTGGGGCATTACTCGGATGAGAATTTTGAATTAGCCTCTGTGGATCTCACCTGAAGTTTCTATATATCAGAGGCAGTTCTTTTCTTTCCTGCCTTTGGAGATATTCCATTGTCAATATTTAACATTACTTTTAAGTGTGAGGAGAAAAAAAAAGTTAAATCATTATACATTCCACAAAATAAGCAAATGAGAAATGACCAGAATACTAAAATATTCATTGTTTTTTTTCTGATTCAGAGAATAGCCATGAAGTACATATCTCATAGTTTTGATCGTTCTCGGGCTGGTTTCATATTTCTACTATTTTTGTAACCAGAACTTTCACAGTGTCAAATTTTGTATCTGTTTTTTACCATGGTAGATTTATTTTAATTTCACTATTAGGTTAAAGCAACAAGAATGAAAAGGCATATCAAAGAACACTGAGGGAAACAGTGGAAAAATTATAAGGTAAATGTAAAATCTATAAATCTGTGATATAGAGACATGTAAGCAACCAAATATTCTCTTCATAAACATGCACACTCAGGACGGAGTACTAGTCTTGCAGCAGTAACACTGCAAATATATTCAAATGTAAATTCAATCTGAAGTGTCGCAGAATTATTTTCGATCTCTGTTCAGTCACTGTGGTAAGGCTGTATTTATAAGTGCTTCCAATTGTGTTCATACTCCTTTAAGAGGTACATGAAAAGTGTCGGAATGTATGTCCTTGGCTTGGAGAGCTACCAAGAACTGAGAGAGCTCTGAAGACTGTATGTGAAGAATGTGGTTAGGCAAAGGAGGGTCCTAGCACAGAGCTAAAGCAGATCTCAGAAACGATGGAAGATCTTCTTACCAACCTATGGGGTATTAACAGAGTTTACTGCTACTCAGAAAGGCTACTAAGCTGAGCTCACTTGGAGATGGCATACCCAACTGGAAGGGCATAGGTAGGCAGGAGACATTGTATGCAAACTTTTTGTTCTATCTTCCCTAGTTGCAAAAGGTGGCAATAACTTATAGCAGGTACATCAGAAATTTGTAAGTGTAGACTTTAACCAGACATTGTATTTCAGTAGATATTCTTTGCCAACACCCATTTGTGAGGTTTTTTTCCTGCAGACCCTGATATATGGAATGACCTGCTGGAACTAGGCTTGCCTGCACAAAGAATTCTTACATCTTGACTGTGCTCCTTCCACTTCAATGCTCACATAAAAGCTATCAACTTCTAATAACAAATCAAGCTAAGCTGGGCTTATGATGCTATTCATTTATAAATATAGAAAAAAAATCAAATTATTCAAAAGAATTAATTTTTACATGTAGCTAATCAGTATAACTAAATTCTAGTACTGTAGTCACTGTCATCTGTCCTCTTTCCTTCCTATCTGCTATATTCAAGGGTCATGTTTCAAATTAGGTGGTAATTCTTCATGGAAGCTTTTCTTCATGTACACTTCATGTGCAAAAGACTACACTCCGGAAAAAGGATTTTATATCACAATTATTAAATAAATTTTTTGAGGTCACAGATTATCTAGTGAAGTAAATAGCTAAATGCCATTAACCTGCTAGTGCATCAAGAGTTCACAGAGATTCTAGTTCTGTGGAATTTACCTCTGTTTCCCCAGGATTGGGAAGGCAAAAAGAGAACTGATGTGGGATAAATTAGGAGACAAGGAACCCAAATTCCTAAGAATATTGGCATTAAGAACAGCTTAAATAATTCCAAATTTCAGATGAAATATACAAAGAACAAGTGGAATTGGTCATTATAGTGGTAATATTTTGCAACTTTCACTGCATCATAAAGTTCACCCCCAACTACATAGCTATAGTAGAACTCTTCATCTGCAAAGGGTCGATAGCTGCTGTGTAAAAAACAAGCTATTGTTAAAAAATGTTAAAATGACTCTTGCAGAATACAAGAGTAAAGAGATTTATTAATGTATTTTTTGTATAATACTCATTCAGTGATGATGTTAGAAGAATACATTACTGCATATCTGGATATTATCTGCTCTGCCCATTAGCAAAGGTTTTGCTTTGGCTTTTAATTTTGAAATTGATGTAAATATTGTTTGGACTATATATATTTATGCTGTGTCAGTGGAAAAAATATTCACGTAGCAAAGATCATTTTCATAATAAACATTGATTACTAAACTTGGTAAGAGTCTCAAAAGCTTGTATATAAGGCCTCAACTCATAGGAGCCTCCCCTCCCGTTCCTTTTATCCTTCAGAGAAAGATGCCACTCAAGAAAATTTCCTGATGTTTTTGTGCTTCCTTTCCTCAAAGAGGCCAACCAGTCTTCACTATGTCAAAATCCTATTAACCTTTATCTATCTTCAAGTAGTCCTTTCCACCAGGTGAACGTATTGTTTACTCTACAGCAAACAATGCATATGTAATTTATGGCAGTCTCTGCACTACATTTCCAAGAATTTATTCTTTCTAAACCTGCTTGGATTTTTATGACTGTATCAATATATTCATATCCTAGCATCTGTATAAGATGTGCAGACAGAGTTGAGTCTTAAATACTGATTCTGTCTGCAGCTTGGTGACTTCCTCAGGAGCTCTTGATAGCAGTTGCCTGAGTGTGAGATCCATGTGTCAGGCTGTTCTGTGAAGGTGATTGTTCATGTATTTTTTTCACAGATGCCATCATTATCAGGAGGTCTCAACTAATATGCACCAAGTCTAACACATGTAGGATACATTAGATTCACTGTTGATATGAAAATCAATTGCTGCTTGGACCCACTGCTCATGTGTTGATCTGTATGCATGGAACAGCCACTTACTCATCGTTTCCAGAAATCAATAGTTTGTTATCTGAAAAAAAGAAGGTGTCCAATTGCCAGCAGAAGGAGAAAGATTCACAAATCTGTCTCTGAAAACTTCACAGGGCCAGCTACTTCCTTCTTTACCCACCTCTCCATATTTTTTAATCTAGCAGGTCCAAACAGAGAATACGTACTTAGGCTTGTAACACAGCTGGATTCAACATTTCCTGTGCCTAAAAGAAATCAAACTAATTTCTTTTCTATTGAAATGTTTGACATAAGTGTTTTCCTAACTGACTAACAGAAAACTTAATTGATAACAGAAAAAAGGCTACATGTGAGTAAACAGTAGCCTTACAGTTTACAGTTCACCACGTGTGCTGATATAATTAGACAATATAAAGCAGACATATTTGCATTCAGACAATGAAATGACAGAAAATATGTTTTTCTTCCTTTTTTAGTCATTATTGAAAGAAATAAATATCTTACATGCCATATAGAGGTAGCTATTCCTGACATGACCATATCAAGAGAAATACTTGGATTTTAGGTATTTAAAGAAATCAGCCAAATGCAGGGTATCAAGACATGTTGCTAAAGGCTGAATGCCACAGAGAGTCTTGTTGGGAACAATTAGATCTTGATTCATTAAAGTGAACATTAAGTAAAGTGACAGTAAGAATCATGTTTTATGTCAAAAATGTTGGCTAGACTTCTGCACATCACAGAGAAGAGAAATATCTTGAAGCATGGCCGTGGTAAAGCTATACGGAGTTTGTAATGCTCTTGATAGTTGGAAGCCAAATAATTTCTTCTGTATTCACCATTTCCTAGTATATGTATTTATTTATATTGCATATGCCTAAAGTCTCAGCACAGATAACATGATCATCAAATAAAGTTACAGAAATATAACAACCAAGTAGATTTTAATCTTATGGCCCAAGTATTTGATATCTAACAAACTGGTGCCTAATTAATTTAAGAGCACAAATCTCATTGGTTTATCCCAAACTTTACAGGATTTCACAAAGAATTCACTGGCAGGAAGCAGGTATATGGCTCAGGTTTGACTGTCAACAGGAAAAAATGAGTGAGAAAAACGATGGCCTGCTGGGGGAAATGAAAATAGAAAAGTTCAACAAACAAGTCAAATGATCAGCAAGGCTCTAGATAATCAACTGTTTCAGAAGTTCATACAACATAAAATGAACCTTCTAAGGAAACTAATAATTCTTGCAATAGTATAAACTGAAATTTTGATAAAGGAAAAAATTGAACATTTGAATAGAGTTTGATCCTCAAAGTCGGCACGTTATCAACTATTGGAAAAAAAAAAAAAAACAAGCCAAAAAAACTTTCTTGAGATATCTCAAAAGCATGCAACAATCAAATCACTGTAAATATTCATGAGGAAAATCTTTTTCATACTTTTGTTTTGGCTAGGTAAGTTACTGTACTAGATCCCCAAATAAAATTATTTATATTGATTATTATTATAATAAATTATAATCCAATGCAGATAAGATAAAAATACTTCCCTCTCCTATCTTTCTAGCCTAAAGGCTGAAATCTTTTTGTATGTTGAATCTTGTATTTCAAATTTATGCATATTCTGATCCATGGACTATGCAAATGCTGCTCTGTGTACAACATTGTTATTTTCTAACCATTTATCTGTTATCATAATAAAGTCTTGGAAATAGATGCAAATAGACAGATGAAAGTAATTCACTTCAAATGCGAAAGTTGTCTTTCTTTTTAAAGAAAGGTTACTGAAGTACTTCCTGTACTTCTCCATTGGTAACACTGGCCATTCAGCTCATTATGAAATATTACATAGATTCAGGTAAAGGGCAGATTGTGGTACATCATGAGTAACAGACCGTAGCATGAGAGCCCGGTGAACACAGGTCAACCACTTATCTGTGGAGCACTTGCATTTCCAATCAAAACACATAACACAGTTCTGGAAGTGGAAAGTGCAAGAAAAACAAAAAACAATATATGACAAATCAGACTTTCTGACATGGATTCTTATACAAAAAGTTTATTTTTAAAAATGTTCCTACTAATACATGAGAAGGTTCAGTGATCTGAGCTTGAGATGCAGGACTCATAAACATCTGAACCAATTCTATAAAATTGGTGTGGAAACTCTCCGTTCACCCTCAGTCTGAGAGTAGTGGAGTTTGGCATACTGGCATTATAATGATAGTGCTTTTCATTGTCTTGTAAAAAATTTATTGCCACATTTGTGTATCACCATTGGTAATGGTGATGGTTATGGTTAATGCATAAAATTGCAGAAAAAATATTTGCACAATTTTTAAAAAATATTTCCAGCCTACTTACAGGAGTTTATAAAGGCAACTGTTTCTCTAAAATTAAGATCATATACTAAACATCTCTTTTCACTGTTCATTTAAAATATTTGGAAGAAGTACTATCTCTAGTAACAACAGTATAGATCAGAAAAGTCTAAAGAAGTTATTTGATCTCCATCTAGTTTTTGTTCCAAGTCACCATTATAAGCATAGGGGAACTCAGTCTTCCTCTCTTAACAGGCTTCAAAGTAAAAAGAAAAACTAAAGTCAAAGACAGTATTGGGAAAACTAAAACTAAAACCAGCTAATGATGATGAGAAGTACCTTTGAAAGTCCATCTAAAACTATTTCTTTTGGAGCAATGATTTTTACTGGAATTAATAATAAAATCTCCAGTAGAACATAACTGTACTGGAAAAGGTCAAGTCATGACAGTCAGAATGCTCTGTAGACCAGAGCACTGAGAGGAGAAGGCTCCAGTAAGTCCTTATTGCAGCCTTCCAGTACCTAAAGGGAGCCTACAAGAAAGCAGGAGAGGGACTTTTTGCAAGAGCATGTAGTGACAGAATGAGGGGTAATGGCTTCAAACTGGAAGAGGGTAGACTTAGGTTAGATACCAGGAAGAAAGTCTTGACTGTGAGGGTGGTGAGACACTGGAACAGGTTGCCCAGGGAAGCTGTGGATGCCTTATCCCTGAAAGTGTTCAAGGCCAGGCTAGACGGGGCTTTGAGCAACCTGCTCTAGTGGGAGGTGTCCCTGCCCATGGCAGGGGCATTGGGACTTGATGATGATGGTCCCTTCCAACCCAAACCATTCTATGATTCTATGATATTAATTTCAACTTATCAGACATTTGTGTAAATTTCTACATGGAAACTTGTGTTGTTTTGGTTTGGTTTTTTTTTTTCCCAAAACATTTCACCTTAGATCAGTTATGCAACTTATCTGTTTACGTAATATTACGTTCCATTGAAATGAGAGACTCATTAAGTTTATCATACATGTGCATAAATATCATATAAGACTAATATACTAAGACTAGCTTTCCTAACTTCATGTCAGAACTCATAATTGGCCAAAATAATGTAGAAAGAAAGGTCAAAAAGAAATCAGAGTATACTTAAGAGAGAGGTTATTCTTTTCTTCATGGCAGAGATTTCTTCTTTTTATCAGACATCAGGACAAAAACAACAGGAGGAAATTCGTTGTTAGTTTTATAGTCCTCTGATCTTGAACGATGATGCTCATAAGCCCATAGTTTGCAAGCTTTTGGAAAGGCTACAAAATCTGGTGAAGTTGTGAATTGGGACACTGATGCCATAATGACCTTGAAGAAATTGGAAATGAAATGCAAAAGCCTTCTCTTGAATAATTACTAGCTACCCTGGATACTCTTAGAGCGTACTGAAAATAAGAAAAATACATTTGCAATTTTTCCAAGAATCAAAGCTTATGATTCTTACAAAAAATGTAATTATCTTCCTGGGTTTTTCTTGACTGTTTTTCCTGAATTTATTTTGGTATTTTGTTCTTGCTGTTGTACAGCTTTTCAGTGTAAAGGTCATGAGTGTGTGACCTTTTAGTACATTTTGAGCTGAGTATGAGTGAAGATATTCACCAAAATTAGACAAAAATGGTATTTAATATAATTAGAATATCTGTGATTAAACAACTGGAGAATTTAACAAAATAGTGATATTTTTTCTTTGTTTACATATTAAGTTTGAGTTCTGTGTCTTTCCAAATGACACTGTAGTTTAACTGAATCTCCTTTATAAGATTTGGATAGGAAAACAAAGCACAGTTAAATCCAAAATAATAATTGCAGAAATCTTTGGGCAATGCTAATTGTTTCAAACTTGATTGCCAAGAAAGACACTAAAATAATTGGATTTATTAGAGGATCTGAAGTTAAACAGCCTACCAAAAACCACAATGGAAATCAGTTTTATAGTTCACCTATAAACTGGCATGATTTGTCAGTCTTCTAAACATTCGCATCACACTGATCTCTAATTCCTTAACTGGTTTATATCTATATATATATGTGTATGTACATATACATGCAATTACTTGCAATACTGGGGCGGTAAATTTCAGTACAAGTGTTTGATTAGTTCAGTGTTTAAATATTTTTTTTCCATGGTACTTTATATTCTTGGTTCCTAAACTAATGCACACCTAACTCCTTTCCGACATTTTATTAATTGTTAAATAAGATAAGCCTAAGTCACCTGAACTAACTTCTGTAATACTTAATTCCTGGGCTCAAAAAGATAATCATAAGTGATACAGGCAGGAAAAACAAACAAATAAATGATCATAAATTACATTTTTCAGTGTAGATTCCCATTCACTACAAGTGCCTATGTGTTAAACATTCATCTCTTGCTTCCTCACATTCTGCACTATATGTGTTGGTTGCAAATCCTATAAAACTGGGTATAAATGACTGTTGACTCTTGAACCTGCCACAGAGTCAATTCCACTGGGAGAAAATATGTCAGTTCAGAATTCCTTTCTGGCTCTTTTCACCTGAGTTATTTTTATGTGTTGATAGTTGTGGTCCTTTCTTATTTACAACTCTGTGCTGTAAAACTGCAAAAAAAATATTGAATCTAGGTGATCACCCATCATTTGGTAGATTGATACATTTATCAGATTTATATAGCATCATTCATTTGGAATTATCCTTTGGTGAAGTTGAAAATTAAATAGCTATATGCAAAGGGGTTTTGATCCTTGAGATTAACACATCTATTTTATAGAAATTCAGAAAGTTTTTATATAGTAGATTAAAATATCCTGTTATCACTTTATCCTATGACTTCCTATTTTCTGTTCTTCTGATAAAGTTTTGTTTCTTTCCTGATTAAAATGATATTTCTAGTACAAATGTTCTCATCCAAGGCCAAAATCTGCAGTATCATATGGAATTTTCAACCTAATTAAATATACCTTCAGTAAAATTAAAATGAGCCCAGTTCAAATCTGTTCTCTGCATTTTGAATAAATTTTCAATTTATCCTACTTGGGGGGGGGAACAAAATTATTTAAGTATTTAATTGAAGGACAATGTCAAAAGCTGACTAAATAATTATGAAACCTGATTAACTGAGAAAGCATTGACATAATTTCCAATTGCAAGTACAGTAAACCAGTGAGGAAACTTTCACTTCTAGGTGAAATTAACCGTGACAAGGTCTTCTAGATTCTAGAAAGAGATCTAAATACTCTTATTTTGCATTTTGCTGAATCAAACATTTAGATATTTGCCTCCTAAATGGAATTCACTACCTGGTTTATACACAACAACTCCACACATAAAGCCCAAAAGCGCATAAATGAGTTAGAAAAACTGAATTCCCAAAAAGTCACATACTGAATGGAAGATGCCTGAAGTAGTCAGAAAAATTGTTGAAGACAGAGACATATCTTAAGTTTTGCTCCTCCTCAGAGTGTATGCTGGGGAAATATCCCTTTCTCATTTTAGTTTATGCCTTTCTGGAAGCAGGTACAGAAGACCTTATTTTACAATAGACAGATGGTAAAATTGGCACTATTTTCTTTGCTGTGTCCTTATATCCAGTATCTAAACACTCACCCAAGACCTGAATTCAGGTGCCAATAAGTCCCTGATGAAATGAAAGTCACATCCACTATCTCACAGAAGCCTGACCTAACTACAGTGGTGCAGGTTACACTAGACTACTGCTTGGGAAGATGATCTGTCTTCTGTTAAATAATTAAACAACTAAGGGACAGAGAAAGAGTGCTCAGAACTTAATATACCAAAATCCTTTATTGAAGGAGTATTCCAATATCTTTCAACTGAAAACTAGCTTTTAAAATCAGATTATTCAAAGTTTTAGAATACTTTAACTGTTGTACATTTTTAATAGCAGCACAAGAGACAAGGGAGTATTATTCTTATATCAAGGCCTAAACAAGTAGACAGTGATGGAGGAACATTCAGTGAAATGTAAGTGTGCATTGACTTCTCTGCAGTACACACATTGAATATTAAAAGATCCCATAACAGTATTTCCCAGTGCAACAGATCAAAGGCTAGTCCATGCATTCTTATTTTCTCTCCATATTAGCTGACATTAAACTGAAAAGCTAGTTTGTTAGATAAGTAGTCCAAGTAGAGTTATTAGGCCCTGGGTATTGAATAAAATGTAAATTTTTGTAAATTTTTGTGGCACATATATAAATCCATAAATATGTTATGTAAACTTGAAGAGGTGCTGTGAAGATTGGTATATTAGATAATTTATATTTCATGACAAAGACTTCTGATGAAGACTGAAACTAAATTACTTCAAGGTTTGTTTGATTTGCTAGGCCTGACTAATGCAGAGAAAGTAAAATATTCCATGTCAAGTAACTGATTATTTGTGTGTGTGAGGAAAGCAGGTAATAGGTTTATATTTTTTCCTGCCCTATTTAGCTTATATTTATCTGCTTTATTTAGCAGATAAAAACTTCTTTTGTTACAAACTTCTTTCTTTCTTTTTATGCAGAGAAGGAGCTTGAAGTCTTGTTGGACAACAAGTTGACCATGAGTCAGCAGTGTGCCCTTGTTGCCAAGGAGGAGTGCAATAAAAAGAGTGTGGTCAGCTGGTCAAGGGAGGTCATCCTCTCTCTCTACTCTTCCCTGGTGAGGCCACATCTGGAGCACTGTATACAGTTCTGGGCCTCTCAGTTCAAGAAGGACAGGGAGCTGCTGGAGACAGTCCAGCAGAGGGCTACAAAGGTAATCAGGGGACTGGTGCATCTCAAGGAAAGGTGGAGAGACCTGGGACTGTTAGAAGAGAAGACTGAGAGGGAATCTCTTCAATGCTTATAAGTATCTAAAGGGTGGGTGTCGAGAAGATGGGGCCAGACTCTTTCCAGTGGTGCCCAGAGACAGGACAAGGGGCAATGGGCACAAACTGGAACAAAGGAAATTCCATATGAACATGAGGGAAAACTTCTTTACTTTGAGGGTGACAGAGCACTGGAATAGGCTGCTCAGAGAGGTTGTGGAGTCTCCTCTGGAGGGATTCAAAACCTGCCTGGACATGATCCTGTCCAGCCTACTCTAGGTAAACCTGCTTTGGCAGGGATGTTGGACTAGATGATCTCCAGAGGTCCCTTACAATCCCTACCATTCTGTGATTCTGTGACCTTTAGAGGAGTAAAAAGGTCATCTTTCCAGTAGGTTAAGTAGAAAGTTTCCTGTGGTATGTACGTACCGTGTTCTTTGTTCTGTTATATAAGCTGTATTGCATGGGTAGAAGGACTCCAGAGAATTTTGTTCTTCCTATTATAAATGAAATCCAGAGTATCTCTTCAAAAGCTGATGATGCTTAAAATGATTGGTATCTGTGAATTATCATCCAAGTACAGTAAGCCACACTTTTATGGATATAAGCTGTTAATGAAATTTGGTAGCAATATCATGAAAAGAAAGAAATGTAGGAATGTTTTTGCAAAACTGTATGCAATCTTTGAAAGAAAATGATTGACTGATGCTAACCATATTTTTGAAAAAGCTGTTACTTTAAGGAAAAAGTCACAAGGAGAAGAATTAAAATACCATGCAGTAACTAATGCATAGAAGAAAAGTGATTCTGAACTGTTTTTTAGACTTGAATAAGGAGTGGAATAAATTCAGACTATAGTACAACAAATGCGTAGAAAATAGATTTCACAGTTATGAGAACCAGCTTTTTGCAGAGCAAAATACTATAAATTGCTTATGTTCATCAACTTAGCACAATGCATACTTAAATGAACAATTTTTTCTATTTTATATTGCTGGTATGATTTTTACCCTACAGGTAAAAATGTGGAAAGGTACAAAACTGATATAATGAAGATTTCTAAAAGTGGGTCCTAACAAATCTTTTCCTTTATTCCCTAAAAAGCCTATAACCCTAAAACCAATGTGATATGAACCGTCCAATCTGCTCTCATAGAACTTACTGGATTTTGTGATTATACCATCTTTAAAACTCATTAAAATTTAAAAAGTGTGGGAGGGTGTTGTGTTTGAAATTCAGACATTTCATGTTTTTAACTTCTTTATTGTGATTATTGTATTTCTACTGACATTACCACTGTGAGCTGACTGAGCAATTGCACCGTGTGATCAGTTCTTCTTTATGCAGATCCGCACTGGCTAATTACTATGTTTTACAATTTATGAATCAATAAAAGAAAATTTTAAAAAGGCATCAACCCCAAAACCAGAAGGCCTCTTCTACTTCATTATTTTTATGTTTATTCTTTGACTGCAACTTTTATAAAAAAAGAGCTTTCTGAATCATTCAGTCCCAAATGTGAAGTAAACCCAATGAGCACAGTAGCATCAAGTGGACATTTGATCTGCCAGAAGCACGGTAGGCAGGTTTGTAATTGCTTAGAAAGTTCACCTGGCAAATGAGTTCTTTAAATTTTTCGAACAGCATAAGCTGTCCAAAATCATATACCAATGGAGAGATTAGCAATGTTTCTGTCTGATGTTTTCAAATATTCGTTCAATATATTAAAAGCTTTTCATTCTTATTCACTGTCAGAGTGCTGTTTGTTTTTCTCTAGATGATACAAGTAGTCATTTGCCATACTAATTGGAATAAAATAAGATATTTGATGTGAGTCACCTTCTACCGCAAAATTGTGAATGCTCTTGTTATTACTTGAGTGCCAAAATGTTGATAGAAAATGCTTGATACACATCTATGAATCTATTACTCAGCTTGAAATATATGGACTGACTGATTATTAATCTTTTAATGGATGTAACATTTCAAGATGACAGAATTTAGTAGAATTTGAAACACACGAAAAGATTCACATTCCTTCAAAAAGGAATGTTTTAGGCAAAACAATGGTTTAATAGGAGTTGTATCACTACAATATCTGAATTTTGTTGATCTTTCTTTTCCTCTCTTATTTTCTAGAAATTTAAAATTATTCCCAGGAGAAATAAAAAAGTAAATAAACCGCAAAGTACACCAGACTCGCCTCTTACATCTCAGCAAGGTGAATGTTTTATTTTGTGCAAACTTTTATGAGAAGGTTTTGAAGAGGAAAAGCAAAATTGAGTAGAAAATTGAGTAGAACAAAATCACATTGCAGTAAAACCTTTTTTTTTAGCATTAAAAAAATAAACTAGGAACTGCTATACAGAAAATCATATGTTTATTTCTCAAACTGAGTAGAGAACTCAGTTCAGTTTGAGCAGTTTTGACTGAAGACTATGGGCAAAAAATAGCCAGAACAAAGAAATCCACATCATAAATTTCCAGGAACAATTTATTAAAGGATTGAAATAATAATGACCAAAAGAAAGTAAAAGATAAGAATTTTAAGTTTATGGACCAATGAAATAGGTGACAGATCAGTATTGGGGTGGTGGTGGGGAAGTATTCATCAGAGAATATAGTTTTGAAAAAGAAAGAAGAGATGCTTGTGGCCACTAAAAATCTATGAAAGATAATGTTTATTTTCTTCACTGTAATGAGGCAACTACCAATAACAATGAATTCAGAATCTTAATATAAAGAAAACAAAACATTATTGCAGAAGTGGACTGCATAAAAGTGAGTATCTTGAGAAACAAGACACTGCTTTGTGCAAGTGCACCTGAGTTATATGTTATAAATCACTAGATACTTGAATCTTTCACTGTAGCTGGAAGCCAGCTTGTGCTTTCAAGGTAATTTTGAAACATAGTTTATGTTCCTACCATACTCTACAGAATAATGAAATCTCTTTTCAAGGTAATATATTGCCCATCATGTCTATCTAGTGTCACAGTCAGAAGTAGAGGACTAACTATTGCTCACACAGCCAATGCTTCACTCACCTGTTTCCTTGAGCACTGAAGGTCATAATGTGATCAGGGCTAACAAAGGTGATGTTGTGTAAGTCTCTAGGATTCTGTGAAAAAATAGTAGAAAAGCGAACAGTGTAGTCCCCTGCTTTTTATTCTTTTACATACACACAACTTTTAAAAGTTCATCGGTTAATTGTATACAGTTGAGAATTCAGTTTACCCAACGTTATTAGGAAGCGACTAATATGATGTACAAACATTTTCATGTTTTCTTCTTGTTCATCTCTTCCAATTAAGGACTTTGACATTGAGTTAAGTCACAGTTTTCAAAACAAGTCTTAATGTTACCTATCACAGAAACACAGAATCACAGAGTGATATGGGGTTGGAAGTGACCTCTGGAGATCATCTTGTCCAACCCCCCTGCCAAAGCAGGCCCACCTAGAGCAGGTTGCACAGGAACTTGTCCAGGCAGGTTTTGAATGTTTCCGGAGAAGGAGACTCCACCACCTCTCTGGGCAGCCTGTTCCAGTGCTCGGCCACTGCCAAAGTGAGTAAGTTCCTCCTCATGTTTAGATGGAACTTCCTATGTTCAAGTTTGTGCCCATTTCCTCTTGTCCTGTCCCTGGGCACCACCGAAAAATGACTGCCCCCTTCCTCTTGACACCCACCCTTTAAGTATTTGTATGCATTGATCAGATCCCCCCTCAGCCTTCTCTTCTCTAGACTAAAAAGATCCAAGTCCCTCAGCCTTTTTTCATGAGAGGTGCTCCAGGCCCCTAATCATCTTTGTAGCCCTCTGCTGTACCGTCTCCAGCAGTTGCCTGTCCTTCTTGAACTAGGGAGTCCAGAACTGGACTGTACTGGACACAGTACTGGACACAGTACTCCAGATGGAGCCTCACCAGGGCAGAGTAGAGGGGCAGGATAACCTTCCTCGACCTGCTGGCCACACTCTTGCTGATGCACCTCGGGAAATCACTGGCCTTCACAAGGGCACATTGCTGGCTCATGGTCATCCTGTTGTCCACAAGAACTTCCAGGTCTTTTTCCTCAGAGCTGCCCTCCAGCAGGTCAGCCCCCAACCTGTACTGGTGCATGGGGTTATTCCTCCCGAAGTGCAGCACCCTACACTTGTCCTTGTTGAATTTCATCAGGTTCCTCTCTGCCCAACTCTCCAGCCTGTCCAGGTCTCACTGTATGGCAGCACAGCCTCCTGGTGTGTCAGCCACCCTTCCCCGTTTTGTATTGTCAGCAAACTTGTTGAGGGTATATTCCGTCCCTTCGTCCAGGTCATTGATGAAAATATTGAAGAGGACTGGACCCAGTACCAACCCTTGGGGGACCCCACTTTTTATGGACCTCCAACTAGATTCTGTGCCCCTAATCATGACCCTCTGAGCTCTGTCTTTCAGACAGTTTTCAGTCCACCTCACTGTCCATTCTTCTAACCCACACTTCCTAAGTTTAGCTATGAGGATGCTGTGGGAGACGGTGTCAAAAGCCTTGCTGAAGTCAAGGTAGACAACATCCACCGCCCTCCCCTCATCTATCCATCCAGTCATGCCATCGTAGAAGGCTATCAGGGTAGTCAGACGTGACTTTCCCTTGGTGAATCCATGTTGACTACTTCTGATAGCTTTCTTTTCCTCCATATGCTTTCAGACGGTGCCCAGAACAAGCCATTCCATCATCTTTCCAGGGATGGAGGTGAGGCTGACTGGTCTGTAGTTTCCCAGGCCCTCCTTCTTGCCCTTTTTGAAGACTGGGGTGACATTGGCTTTCCTCCAGTCCTCGGGCACCTCTCCTGTTCTCCAGGACCTTTCAAAGATGATGGAGAGCAGCCCAGCAATGACTTCTGTCAGCTCCCTCAGCACTCGTGGGTGCATCGCATCAGGACCCACCGACTTGCAGATATCCAGTGTACTTAACTGTTCCGTAACTTGGTCTTCCTCAACCAAGGGAAAGTCTTCTTTTGTCCAGACTTTCTCTGTTTCCTCCAAAGTGCGGGACTCCTGAGGGCTGGCCTGAGCAGTAAAGACTGAAGAAAAGGAGGCATTCAGCAATTCCACCTTCTCTGCATCTTCTGTCACCATGGCACCCGTCTCATCCAACAGCAGGCCCACATTTTGTCTCATTTTCCTTTGGCCTCCAATATACTTGAAATATAATATGTTTTTTATGTTGCTCCCTAAGTTGTTTCTCAGTCAAAGCGTTCAGAGGTTTATATAACAAAATGTTCACTACACCATACCCTGTCCTCCGCATACCCACAAACACACTGGTTCATGGATAAATGTTGCCTTTCCTAAGTACATACCCATCTCCTGCATGCTTTCCAAACCTATGTTAATAGTGTAGTGCAACATTAACCGCATATTAATTTTTACCATTCAGTAATATTTTAAAATTAATTTCTTAGGAGAAAAAAGTATCCAACAGCTCAAGAGAGGCATTGGCTGCCGCAGCTCCGTCCTTCCAAGTTCAATCAGTAGCAAGGCTGAAAATGTGTTCCCAGAAGGCTCATGCACACAGAACACACATACGTACCACATGTACATAAACACATGGCTGGCCACACACACCACCACCAGTCTCATCCTGCCTCCCTCTCTTGCAGAGGAGAATGGAGGTCCACTAGTGAGAATACATACACACATAGGCACAATTTGAACCACTCCAGCAGCTGGGCTCAGATATTCAGCCTGCTCAGTAGCTGTTCCTGGATCCCAGTCTTCCCAGTTGCTGGAACCTAGACACAGGAGTGCCCAAGGCCACAGCTCCATCCTCACACACAGAAACACAAACACACACACACACAAAAGCAAGTTTCCCACCTGACCCAAACCCTAGTCTCTCTGGAAGCTGGCCAAGACTCCTCTGATCCTACAGTAGCCAACTTCCCCTTAGTCTCAACTACAGAGACACCCTTTCACCTGGCTCCCTGGCCACATCATATATTCACTGGTTAGTCCAGTTTGACCTTCACTATAGTACTCACACAGTGACTCTCATACCCACACTCACTCCATGTGCTGGCACTACAGAACCGCACACGTCCAACCCCTGGTCCCACCCCAGGGGCTGGCACTCGGTTTCACTCAGCCGGGTCTCCCCATTCACTTGCACCCAGACACATGGGTCCTCCAAGCTACGGTCCCAGCCCAGCTGCTGGCACCCAGGCCCCCCTGCCTCCAGTTCCAGGTACCATGAACACAGGGGCCCCTATGATCCATGGTACCAATCCAGTTGCTGCAGCTTACATCCGCTCACTTCAGTGTCTCCAGTTGCTGGCACTGCAAACACGCAGCACTTTTGACCCATGACCTGACTTGAGCTGCTGCACTCATAGCTCCATACACAGACATGTACACAGAATAGATAGTCCCTCACCTAGGAAGGAGTTAGAAATGAATTCAATGAGAAGATGGGACAGACTGCACTGATCAGGGATGGCTCAGGGGCACACAAGTGTACACACCAAATTCTTTATATATGACTGGCCCTTTTTACCCCTTTATCTTGTATATTTCCACACTTGTGTTAGGTCCTGGTCCTATTTTTGGTCCGGGAGGGGGTTCAAAATTATTCTGGGGGCGTGATTAAGACACAAACAAGATCAGATGCCGTTTACTATACTATACTATAACAATAACTATTGTTACCTAAAAATGACACTAAATGGCGATAGAGAAAATGCAGAGGTATAGGAAAGGAGGAAAGGAGAAGCAGAATTTTGGAGACCTGCAAGAAATAGTATATCACCACCATGGTTGGTCCACACGATGGCTTGACCATCCTCTGGAGTCAATGGCGTCCCATTGATCTGTGATTCTCAAGCCTTTGCAATGGTGAGGGTCGATGGTGGTGAGAGGTCCCCATTGCAGTGGGGTATAACAATAATTTATAGTTCCTGTTGACTCATAGTTTGACCAATCAATGTGACAGTTACCTGTGCTCATCCAATCATTGTCCGACACAGTTACTGCATGAGCCCCCCTTGCCTCTGCTCCACAAGCAGTGCTGGGCCTTGCAAGGCAGACAAGTTTTCAGGGCAGAGGGTACAGTTGTTTTGAGAACCAAGGACATGCATTCTTTGTTATCAGTGCACTGGTGACAGAAGTCCTGTGGCAAGCCAGCTTTGAGGTATCTTGTCTTTCTGTCGGGTTCTTACAACTTGTTCCTCCCCAGATTATCTGGATCCATCCTTTTCCCCACCTTTATGTCCTCCCTTAAACATTCCCATAATAAATTCTGTGCACTCCAAAAATGCTCTTCCCCTGCATCGCAAAATGTGTCTCGTAACTCTATGCAGCCACCCACTTGTCTCCTAAAGGTGCGCTGGCACAGAGTCATCATGATGGGTTTCACACGCTGTCACTGGGGCTAAGGGTCTCCGGGGACTGCCATTGGAGGTGCCCAAACAGGGTGTCTTTTTCTCTGAGTCCTTGAGTCAGTGTCAGGCCCGCCATTGCGCTTCTGTACTCCTCTGGACTTGTGAAAACGAGCCTGTGATGGGTTGATGGCTCCTATGATGGGCCTGGGAATAGCCTGTCAGTATATTATTTGGGTTTCTGTGCTCCTCTGTGAGTTTGCAGATGAGCTTTTATCACATAGTCTAACATAAGCTATGCACAAGATGCAAGGAAAATATTTTAAAAGGGAAAAACCTGGAAATAAGTCATTTAGACTCCTCAGTTATGGCTATTGATCCTAGTCCTTTTGTCATTCAATAACTGTTTTAATGGAGTAGTCCCTAAAATGGATAACCACTGCCTCTTAGAAAAAAATGGAGATACAGAGGAGCACTCGATCTGAAATACCTTATTATCTATATAGGAGCTAGATGTTATTTATTGGATAGTCTGTGAAATCAGGAGTCATTTCTTTTAACTTTGGTCAACTATGATGATAATCCAGGTCCACTTTACAATTATTAGTAATAGAAAGTCGTCTCTAAAGAGCAGATCATCCTCTGAAGCTTTTTAATTGGAGTGGAAGATTGATGGAATGACTGTGTTTATAGAGCCCTGTCTCTCTGTGAAGACTACTGCTGAGGGAACCTGGACAACTAATTTAGCCTGGGAACCTACCTTTTGGAGGCTAAAGACTGGGGAGTTTGTCTCCATCCCAAATGTTGCTCCCATGTGCATGTGATGTAGGGATTTCTCCAATGGTAACTCCATACCTTTCTAAGAATGCCTCTTCCAATTCAAGTGTCACCCACTGGGGACTCAGTTCTGGATGAAGGTGGGAGGCAAAAATGCATCACGTTGCAGTAACAATAATGGTCATTTTTACGACTAATAATATTTGGAGGTTGCAAAATAAAATAAAATGGCAGCTCTGCCTGAAGGAAGAAAAGAGTACATGATTCTGGTCTAATCAAATGGTTTTCCATGAATGATACTGGAGATTTAATGCTTATGTTATTCCAGTGATTTACCGGAAAAGTATGCTTCACTAAAACATTTAAAAATTTGCTACTTTTTAAAGTAAAACTTGCAAACCTAGCCTTCTGAAAATTCCATACGTGTGTTTTCTACTTATTTATTATAACCATTAATATTTCTATTCATTTTCTGCACTGCTATCCATAACTGTGTTACCCATTTCATTTAGACTGTGCTTTTAGGGAACAATTCTGACATGTTATTCCTCTCAGTGAGTAGGCGTAGTGATGCACTTGGTGCACAAAATGCAGCAGATTCCAATTAACTTTCTTTTTAACTTTATTGGCAAAGCTTAACAGTAAGTAATAAAATATTAAACTTATTTTCATGACTAAAGTCTGTAATTATGATTCTAAATACACCACAGGGCCAGTCCTCTGATATAAAATGGTGCCACTTCCATAGAATTCCTTTTTATAGAAATAGAGGTACACTTTTAAATATTTAAACCTTTAGAATGGTTCCTTTTATAAAGAATTACCAGTAATTAAGAACAAAATCATGTGGCACACAGATTGTTTTATTTTTTCAATGAATCTTCTAATAAGCTGGTGAATTTTAACTATTTGGTAAATATTCAAATAGTTGGTAAATATTAAAAATTTCACACTTGCTTAAACATTTCATTAATGTCTTTCTTGTGGCAAAATACATGCCAAGCTTACACTTTAATTAGAAATATGGGTTCAAATTAAGTAACTATACCTATGTAAACCCATCTCCCTATTCACTTCAGTCACCAATAACTGATATACCTAGACTGGTGTGGATTCATACCACTTAGGAAGGATTAGAATGAGATTTTTACCATTGTCACAATGTAGGCTACAAATATGTTACAAAATTACAAAGATAGCCTTTTTTTTTTTTTCCTGTTTCTCAAAGTTCTAACTGTTACCTTGTTATTAAATTAGATAAGAATTTCATCTGACATAATCATCTATTTCATTTTAGGCACAAGACAAAAAAGCTTCTAACTTCAGTTCTGCAGGAGCTATTCATAGAGAAAGAGATTAGTACTCTTTCTTGTCATAATAAAGAAAAATCTTACATAAGATATTTTTTTATATCTTTTCCTTAAAGATTCCTAATAGTTTATTTTTATTATTTGGCATCAAAGGAATGTTTCTTCAACATAAATATGTCTCCATATGAATTATCAGATTTTTATTTCAAACCTTAGAGCATCTCAGCATTCGTTGTGTTGCAAGAATCATTTGTCAATGTAACAGGTTCAATTGAACAACAGATTTAAGGGGTAGAAAGCTGTTGATATAGCAGTACAATGTAAGGCAGTCAGTGTTAAATTTTTAAAACTGGGGAAAAAGATACCAAGGGTGGATTATTACACGGCTAAAACTTGCAGAGACACAGTTCAACAGCACTGCAAGGGGCTACTCTGATCCACTGAGGGTATCAACAACGTTACATGCTCAACTGAGTGAATTATTGCAGTACCATTTTATAGCCAAGGAGGAAGGAAAGGTACTCGCTGCAAAATGGATCTTATCCTAAAATGTCCATATAAAATAAGTTCTTTGAATCCTTATGTAAGGTTTCTTCCTTTGACTATAAACGGACCCTAGTGACTTGCTCATATGTTGGTGTCTACCTTGTAAACATCTAAAATTATGTGACAAATTTAAAAGTTAGAGTGGGATTGACTTCCCTAAATGGAGGCAGCAGGTAACATCTGAGACATTCAAAGCATATCTGTGTGCATGGAAGGCATCACAGAAGACCTGTCCTCCTTGAGGGTTTGGGGCCAGGCTGCTCAAGGTCAGGCAGTCTAGCTTACCTGGATTTAAAATATCTGTATGGTTCTGTTCAGGAAATTGAACCTCATCCTTGTTATCTTCTCATATTCTATGATTTAAAATGGAACAATTGGAAGTTATTTATCATACATTTTCAAGGAGGAGTTTACATAACATTTTTGATTAACATAAGAAAATCTGGAGATGTTAATGTTAAAATAAAAAGAAAAATAAATTATTTGGGAGACTTTTAAAATAGTTTCACCAGTTTCTGAGTATTATTAGCACTGAATGGCAAAATGTGATGAATAAGGTAAAAGTTAAAATAATAGCTTAATGGATATCCTCATACTAACAAGTTTTAAAGTGCTTTCTTCAGCTGGTAGAAGATGTTACATTTTGCATTTTGCCAAAAGTGCTTTTAATGTAGCAAGAAAAACAGTCAAAACTTTTCTTCAAGCCTTAAAACTCAGCCAGCCACTGACACATCACTCAGGACAAAATCTGGAGATTATTTATATACACACACAAATCAAAAAAAAAAAAAAAAAAAGAACCTTTCCTCTTTCCTGTCTATGTGCTGCCTGTGAGAGAGAGCTCTGGAATTCTGCTGAGCAGAAACCACCTAGACTCTGACGCCTGATTTCTTGTGTCCATATATTACATAAGAAAGTGTTGAATATTTAGTGTTGCAGATGAGATTGAGCCTTAAATTAAAGGTAAGATTCTTTAAGGTCTTTAAGGCAGTATTACACAAGTGTATGTATGCTGACAGGATAAAATTCGGATGTATATTAAGGCAAATAAAAACAGGGTGGTTATCTCACTGTAAAAGATGTCTAGATGTAAATTAAGAACTTCATATTTAAATCTAAACTTCAGCTATTTCACTATCTTATTCTGTCTGCTCTCTAGAATTTGGCTTGCACCCAAATTCAGTTTGGGTTTTAAATACGAAGTGGATTAACTTTAGTATAAGGTTCATCTAGATATAATTACTATCTCTTGTACATAGGTAAGTGCATTTATGCAACATAATTATACTAAACAAGGGAAAACTTATGTTCTTTTGTTTGCATGCGTGTTTAAAAATGCATGAGTTCCCTTGCTCTTCACTGTTCTATCGATGCACACTCATGTAGCACATGCTGGTTCCCCAAAGAGCAGTCATTTGTTGTGTGTTGCCTGTAATGAATACATGTCCTGCTCTGTGCTGTGAAGAGTGCAGAGAGGAGCATCACCCACCACCACAACTGCTGCCTTTCCAGTGTCTGTGGATGTGTGTCTGTGGACATGTGTGCATTTATACAAAGACTAAATGCAAAATGTCTTCCAGACCTAAATAATTTATTTTTATTTGCAGCTCTAATCCAAATTATAATTAAAGTTTGACATAAGGAAACAAATCCTTATGTGCCATGAATTCATATCACTCATTCATGACCCTGGTAAAAAGAGCAGCTTACTTGACTTGGCTTGATAATAAGTCCTTTCATCATCATTAATGCACTTAGCAACCAAGCACCCAATCTTGCTTTAATTGTGCTCTGTCCACTTTTTGGTGTAAATATAGAATCTGAACTTTGCTGAATATGTTTCTTGGAAGGACCAGAAAGGCAAAAGTAAAGGTGACATTGCACTTTTTGTCCCAGTGTGTCTTAGAATTATTTGATAGAGAATAAGACATATGATAGCAAGAATGGGAATAAATTCCAAACATATTTGCTTATATTTGCTGATTTATAAGCTCTTATATTTTTATTCTGGGCAACATAATTAAGCGCAGTCATGTGTATGTACATGTCTAAATCAAGAAAGTTCCAACTGCAAGCAGTTTTGTGTATTTGCCCATGCTCATTTATTCTAAAAATCAGAAGGGAAACCATCATTGTAAAATCTATTTTCTTCTTTCCAGAGCTGGCTTAACTTTTGCATTTTGATGAGACATACAAACAAAAATTTTAACAAATATATTTTTAATAAATAAATGCCCTGACACCTCTGACTGGCCCAGCCCTGCCCTGCCTCCCTCAGGATTCCCCTGAGCTAGACCTGGGCCCATGACCCCATTTCAATACCCCAGGACCATCAGCTCCTGCCCCAGTGATGCTACAGGAGGGCTGTGGGCCCCATAAAACGGGGTCCACCTGTGGGCCGATTTTCCGGCCCAGGGACATCCCTGCCCCCGGGAGGTCCTTGATGTCCAGGTCTGGGGCTGGGGCTGCTCTGGTGGTCCCCTGATATGCCCTGCTCTCTGCCTGGGACAGTGAGGCATCTTTGGCTGCAGACCCAACCCTGTTGCCCCGGAAGAGTGCTCTCCACCCTCCAAGCACCAGGGAGACCCCATCCCATTCTGCTCCCTGACACAATCATACATTGACATCTACTTAGACCAAAGGCAATATTTCACAGTCCAAATAGCTAAATGTGTATCAGTAGAGTATAAAATGTTTATTATTAATAATTTACATTGCTCCCATAAATGCCATGTAAGCTTTATGGGACAGATAAAAAGACATGGTCCATGAAACGAAGAGCTCACCATCTAATTTTAGAGAAGAGAGAGCAGGACTAACGAAATAAGTCATACGACTGCAGTGAGTCATCAGGAAAGATGTCCAGTGGTAAAATAGGTAAGCTGCTGTAAAGCACTAAACTGACATCAGAGGGAGGAACACAGAGTCAGACAGAAATATCTGGCAGAGCTAACAGGATAAGGGGAAAGGGATAAAAAACAGGGACACATACATAGGCTAGGAGAATGACAATGTGAATCTCCTTGTGATGAAAAGGTATACTGGATAAGGCTCAATAGGAATAAAAAATTAATATATTTTTGGTTATTGGCACTGAAGCCAAAGCAAGAAAAAGACTCTGCATGTGAATAGCATCTGTAAAAACAGGATTAAGAGAATACTAATTGTATCACTCTGACTTCATAAATGTGCACATTGAATCATGAAAAATAACAATATTATTTTGCCAGAGGATATACAGTGAGAATACCCAGAGTTCATTTCAGACAGCTCTATTGGATGAAACCTAAAAATCTTAGAATAGTGGCTCTCACTAAGCACTCACATAATGCCAGATTTTTCATATCACATGTTAAATAGTTTTTGGCAGCTCATACTAGGCAGTATTATTAATGAAAAGACTGTTTTAAAAAATTGGCAGACTTGGTGTGAAAGTGAAACTAATCACAATGCTGTGATGTGGGAATTATTTCAAGACTAGTAGAATTACATTTGTTTGATTAGCAGGGAAACACTTTAAAAGGCAAAAATACACAAGAAACATTTCTTGAAATAAATTAATCCAGTAACCAATGAGATGTGACAAGAAATTCCTGTAAATTTGTAGTTTTATAGGCACTCCATACTGAGCAACCATACTGAGCAGCCTCTAAGAATATGACATGGATGAACCCAGTTGCGTCATTTCCAAATTCTATTCCAATTTTCCAAATATTTTTCTTTATGCAGACAGTTCCTTACCCTTGTTCAGACTGTCTCTGATTTCTTTTGTAGATTGTACAGGCATCAAGATCAGCTCATGCTTCAGGATAGAAACCTAAGTTCCAATTTTGTGGAAAAACCTGTGGACTTGCTTATATTTATGTACTGAGAGTAGTAAGTCTGTGCTCTATAGCGCATAACTCAGTGCATAAGTAGGAGCAGAACTTATGTTTACAACAATGGTGTAAAATAAAGCAAAACCACAGTGATCAGTGACGAAAGTACACGTTAAAGATGGGAAGGCCTTCTTAGTCATCCAGTCTATCACTTTCTCAGTGTACATTCCCCAATCTTGCCGTTTCCTATAGATTTTTTTCCAGACAATTGTGGTTTGACTTTCAGATCTTACTTTTGAGGATCACTTTCCAGTACAAGAAGTTACATTCTTCTTGAGTCTTTCCCATTGTTAACTTTGGCATTTGTACCTTAATTTCATCAGAGTATTCCTAATTACTGTCCAGAGCACGACCCAGATCGTGGATACTGCTTCTGGGTAGTCCAAATTTGCCTTAGGTCCCAGACCACATAGTAGTCTTTTTCAAACTCAGGGCTGTTGTAATCTTTAAGTCAGTGCATTCCTCCTCTTTTTGTTATGGGAGTCTGTTGCACCGCGATATATTCTGCAGCCCTATTCTTGGAGGGGGAGACCTGAAGTTGATCAGCCATCTGCACTGCAAATGAAACTTTCTGCACAGGAGAAGGAGGAGGGGGAGGAGGTGCTCCAGGACCCAGATTCCTGTCTATGCCCCAGGGTACAGATATTCCCCTGTGTGAGAAACTGAACTGGGACCTAACACCCCACAGCCCATGGAGATTCCCATACTGGAGCAGGGAAAAAGTGTGCAGACCTGACCCTAACCCCCTAACCCCTCATTCCCCATCCCCCTGCACCACTTGGCAGGGGGGAGGAGACAGAGAAGGTGGGAATGAAGAAGTGAAGAGGAAAAAGAGGTGAGGGAAAGTGTTTTAGTTTTTGTCTTTTTTTCTCATCATACTACTCTACTTTTAATCACCTACAAATTAATTTTCCCCAAGTCAAGTCTGTTTTGTCTGTGGCAGTAAGTAATCTCCCTGTCTTTGTCTTAACCCACAAGTTATTCATCTCCGCCTGTCCTGTTGAGGATGGAGAATGAGCAAGCGGCTGGGTGGGCATCTGTCAGGCACCAAGGTCACCCCACCACACATGGTATCATTCTTTCACCGCTTGCTTTCTTTCTAAGTTTTCTCATTTTCTTTCCTATCATGATTTATTTTTATTATTATTTGAATTTTAGTATTTTAAAATAAATTTGAGAGATACCACTGTGATGTCATATTTAGAATTATTCTATGCAGGGTAAGTTTTTGTATGTTCAGTTAATGAAGATTTAATTATATTTTACTAAAAAATAAATATCTCTGCTCATTTCATCAAAAGTCAATATCTTCTTAATATTTTTGATGAATTATTGAACATATCATTGCACCATCAATAGATCTAGACAATCATATGAAACTTGTAGTTTTCCCTTCTTTGCTCAGATCCATTACATAGGATAATCAATGTGGTTTTGATGAACAGATTACTGATAACTTTCATGATAGACCTGTAACTTGTCTGTTTACAGCTAAGGGATTTGAAATTGTTCTGTTAATGATTCTAAGTTGCCTGTAGCACACTTTTGATGGTGCTTCAGGACAAGCATTGTCCCTGCAATATCCTTTTTATGCTTCTCTGTGTTTTTCATTGTCAAATCAGACCAACTTAGTTAATTTAGTTCAAGATTCAATTCACAGTATTTGGTAAAAATTCTCACATTTATGGAAGATAGTTCCTATTTTATAAACAATTACTTAATATCAAGAGTAAGTTTCCAGTTTTACTTGAGAGTTACAACAGAGAACAAATACACGCAGATAGACTACATACAGAAGTATTGATTACTGGAAGTAATATGGGTTCTGGTTTATAGTGTGTGCTGTCTTTCATATACATATTTAATACTCAACATTTTTTATAGGGAACCAATCTTATAAATATTTCCTGAATCCATGAAATACTACTATGATAATAGTTGGTATACTTCTTTTGAAAACAAGATCCTTTAGGAAAAAAAGTCCAATTTTAGTATACCTAAAGGGGTGGAGGGGAGTAATATATTGATGTGCTGTCTGTTGTCTTAGATTCAGTAAAGTTAAAATTTCTTGTTTTATTTTCTAATTGGAAATTCTTTGCTTTGGAAGAGTCTACCCAAAACTTCTCTGGGCAATTCCAAACTGTATTGTTCTCAGCAATGCTATGAACTCCTAAAGAGTACGTAGGTATGCAAAAATAAAGATGTTTCTTTCTGTAGAGTAAGCATTGAAGTTCTTCTCTTTTAAAAGAAGCGTACCAGGTTCTGAAACAGACATAATTTCACATCCATGTTCTAGATCTCAGGAAAGGCAATGAATTACAGAGGAACTGCTGACAAACATTTATATCAACCCTAAGAGTATTGGCATAACAACTACATGTATCTTTCTTTAAATAGCTTTGTGGCTTATAGTGAACTGTGAAGAGTTTTAGTTTTTCTCTTAGCATTTCCAAGAAAAGCTGAAGGGAACATATTAAATACATAAATATTTCCCATTACAGAGGCTAATACTATTCATTCATGAGCGCTTCTGTTGACTTATGATGCAGTATAATGTGAGGAGCTTATATTCTGCGGATAGATTCAGAAAAGGCAAATTGGAGGCTAAAGTGTATCTTGAAAAAGTACACAAGTTTAATGAGGAAAAACTAAACATTTTCTCAGTTGTAACCTGAAGAAGGAAAGATGCAAAAAAAAAATTAAAATATATGTAATGTTCATTAATATGTCTGGGGGCCCAATTTTACTTTTTTAAGAATTGATATTTTGACTGTGCCCATGTATTTTAATTTCTATGGAGGCAGGCTCTTGAATAGCATAATTCTGAACTTAGAAAAACTATGCTAGGAAATGGAACCTCTCTGCATACTACCTGCTAACCTGTGTGGTGTCTAAGTAGGTTACATGGTGCCGCTGAGAGATTTTAATAAGGGGCATTTCAACTTTGTTTTGGCTCCTCAGTGGTCTTACAGAGATTGCAGAAATGCAATTTCAGGTGAAAAAAAAGCATGGTGAGATGTATCAAGGTTCATATATGAAATAAAATTCTACATTTTTCATGCCAGAGAAAGATGGAAAAAAGCAAAAAAGCGATCTAAGCTGAAATAGCCACAGCCCAAGAGCAGCTAAAGATATAATAACACCTCCCTACAGGAGAATACCCTCTAGAAGCTTTCATGCAGAGAGCACGGTATTCCTCAAGTCCTCATTTTTGTCTTTCAACATACTAATAGCATTGCTAGCTCATCAAGAACCAGCTATGGCCTAAGAATCTGAAAGCATGAGACATGATTGTAAATCAAGGAATTAGGATCATTAGCTCAAAAGTTAGCTGTGTCAAATCTCATTTTACATTATACAGTAAAAGGAGTCAAAGAAGCACACTGTTTTGAAACAGGTTGGCTATTCCATGTAGATAGTAATTCACTCTTCTGCACCACCTTTAGCATTCCAGTTGTTAACTACTATCAGGGTTACAAATATTTATGTATTTCTAGTTCTGACTTTTCTAACTGTAACCTTGGGCTGTTTCGCTAGATTAAACTGACAATTTCCAATAAAGTATCTCCTTGCTAGATATCTATTAGCTGCCCAGGTTACTGCATAAATTTCTGTTGAAGAGAATAAATGGATTGATTTCTTACATTTGTATTAGAAATAACGTTTTGACAACCCAAATACTTATGTTGCAGTTTTCTGTATCTACAACAATATTAAAAATCTTGCCAAATATGGACATCAGAACCAGACTGTTTCAGTGTATTCTCACACAAGCATTGTTTTCCCTGTAATACTTTTTAGCTACTTAAAAGAGATGTGCAAAGCTTTCTTAGACCGTCTGTTTTTACTGAAGTAGACATCAATAGTAGAAATAATAAATTATCCAGATCACTTACAGGATACCAGGTAGCTTCTGTCTGCTACTTTCAGAATTATTATAAGGTTTCTTATATCATGGTTATTTCTGAGAGAAAAATAAGGTTGTCTTTGCACAGTAACCTGATAGAAAGAACAACTTACCCCTTGGAAATTTAGCTTTGAAGTGAGATAGGTTAAAAAAAAAAGTAGATTTCAGTTAAATGTTTGTCATGAGGGAGGTTTTTAGGATGCTAAAATGATATTCAATGCATTTCTGTTGTCATAAATTGAGTACGGTTGAGTAAGCCTACATTCAGTTCTATCATTTCTTTTTCAGTTCTATCATTTCGTTTTCCTTTTTCCTTATTCTATACTGTAAATGCCATTCATCTAAATGGAAGTTTCAGAAAAAGCTTATTAAAAACTTTATCAAAATGTAAGACACATTTTGGAAAAGAGATGGAATACATCCCTTAAGAAGGAGCATTCATCAGAAAGTTTAAAAGTGAAAGTCTCTTTCAATCTCTTTCAAACATATGAAGCAAATATCTTCACTAAAGAAAACGTATGCCTATGAACTCTCTCCTTTTAAAAACTTACTGAGATTTTGGATGTTTGAAAAAAATACAGGACATCATAGATAATATGGCACAATATTTTGCACCAAAGAGCAAAATCATAGACTGTCAAAATGCAGACAGTTTACAGGAGATAAAAAAATACAGATTTTTTTTTTTAAATAACAGTAAATATGACAAATCATTAACATATTGAACTCTTTTCCCATATATCTCTAATAGTTTTGCCTATACCACACACTCATTTTGAAGTTAACTGTAAGTTGCACAGGCAAGCTATATTCAGAGTTAAAATATAGCATAAGTTACTAGATTCACCCTTATTCTTCCTTCTCTGTACCGAAAGGTACCGTTGACCAACTGACTAGCCATTTAATGACGGTTTGTGGTAACTAAGCTGTAATGAAAACAAACGCAGCACAGCAAATTTTATGTGGTGGTCCCCTCCCAAATCTCATCACCAAACTGCCTGTAGGCATCTGACAATGAAAAGTAGCTGTACAACAGCAATGTTTTTCATCCTGATGGACCAGAAACATAAAGGAGAGGATTATTTTTACAACAGAAAGAATTCCCAGCAATCGAATTACTATGATATTTCTCTTACTGTTTTTTTTTCTTCTTTCTTTTTTTTTTCTTCTTTCTTTTTTTTTTTCTTCTTTCTTTTTTTTTTTTTTTTAAGGGTCTATATCCATTCCATCCTTGAAGTTGTAAAACCATTGTCTTTGACTAAAAGGCAGATCTGGTCAAAACTTTTGGAAATAATTATTTACATAGAGGAGAAGAAATTTTTAATAAGCATAGTTTCAAATAATTCTGTGACTGTTCTGATTTGGACCAGTGAAAATATCACCCCTTAATTTCATTTGTAATTTTAAGGAAGAAGAGAAAAAGGAAAGACAACAATGGCCAAGAGAGAAGAATATAAAGCCACAGAATGGCGAGTCTGGCCCAGCTTTCAAGAACTATTTAAATGTTGATAGAGTCTATCACTGAAGTTAATACATTCACAAGACAGCAGTTCTGACTTAAGGAAAAGTAAATGCAAAACCCATGCAGTTGCTAAAACTACATACAGAAATACTGAAAAATAGTTAGTAATTCCAGTGCAAAACAAGAACTGAAATTATTTTCTTTTTCTTTAACATGTTTTAGGTTTCAATAGAAGGATCATAAATTTTTGAGCTGTTTTACTGTTTTGAAATATAACACTGATTATAAATAATGGAAAATTTCATAGCCGTAGCTTGCAACATTCTTCAAAAATGGATGTACAGGTATCAAATGCCACTGTACCTTGCTAATAAGTCATTCAGACTTTAAGGGTAAGTGTAGGTATAGAATCTAAGCTCTTTGCCTGAATATTAAATACTTGCTAAATAGGCATTTACAGACAAAGGAAATTCACCATGTGTTTCTGAATTGCCAAGCATGATATTAATATTCAATTGGTGAGCTGCTGTGTAAAAAAAAAGACCTGCGAGAGGCTTAAAATGCTAAATGCATGTCTCCATTTACTGTCACTGCATACTAAAAACACTGCTCTGTCATACATTAGAGAGAAAAGTTCAAGAGCCATTATAATGTAGGAAAAGTCCAAATTCAAGGTACTTGGTTTGAGTTCTTAAATTAATTGAAGTCATAAGCACAATAAGGGAAGGAAAAAAATTCTTTGCCTACATGAATCTATAGTATTTTGCTTCTTAAAATTATATCTCTCCTAGTCTTTTGTCTTAATCAGTACTTGAAAAGATTTCTGTTAGAGATGAGTGAACTGTTCTGGCTAAGTTGAAAGCTGATTCAAACCTTCTGCCATCTCTTGCACTTTTTGAACCATACTTAGTAACATTCAGATATGTCAGAAGAAAATTATAGTCTTTCAACTACACTGGGTCCATCCAGGTGATTTCACTGAGATCATATGATCTCAGAAAATGCTCAGAGTAACCATCTGAGCTGACTTCAGGCATATATCATGCAACTAATTCTGCATCTTATGTAGGCAGCCAGTCTGGGGGTGGGGCCAACAGAAAAGGGAAATCACATAGTCTGTGTTTAAAGGTCTATGGTGGCCAACACCAGGAAATCTGCATTGATAGGATGTGAATAAGACCTAATTGACCATCCCCTTAAAGACAGGTGGTATCTGGCAGAATTTCCCTGCTCGCTTCCCTGCTCTGTTCTCACAGAAAAAGAAGAATGAAGGGAGGATTGTCCTATACAAATCAGTATCTCAGAGTTAATGAAATGCAGCCTCTGTCACCGACTACCTATTACAGCTAAGAGCACCATCGTATTGCAGACTGCAAAGAAATGTCTTGGAATGTGCAGTGCTTCATGGTCTGTGGCTGAAGTTAGCTCAGGCAGTTGAATCTTCTGTGGTTGCATGGTGTGGCACTATGACTAATGATCACCAGATATGTGCAGAGGGTTAGGCCATCATGCACAAGGTCTCTCCCTCCTAAACATATCTTTGAAGGGATCAAGCTTGAAAAAGGTATCTTATATTCCAGCAAAATGATACCCAGGGCATACTCCTCTCCCTCCTGCCAGAAACAATTTCAGGAATAACGTTTTGAGGAAGTGCCTTTCCTCAGCATTCCCAGGATTCTGGGCAGGACATTTCATTCACCATCTGCTAGATAAGGGCTCCTGCAAGAGAGTGAATGAAGCAAAATTTGTAATTCAACAAGTAGTATTATAACTACCACAGTATCTGATTGACAGGCTTCAACAGACAGTGAATTATACTCTTTCTAAATAATGTAGCCATAGGATTTCTGCAGAAACTGTATATAGGAGTATATATACCATAAATAGATGATTCACAGTTTCAATACTTGTGCCAGGCAATATCTCCTGCTCCTCACATTTCCCTCTTCCTCCACACCTGATGATGATGGTAGCAAGAAAGGGAAAATTGGGAGGATGGCCTTAGATATCTTCAATACAATGAAGTATGTAGTGAATTTGCTTATGTCAGAAGCTGTTTTTCCAGTGATCATCAGGTGTTAGGGTAGTCCAGGCTCGCAAGTATGATAGTGCATACCTTGGACCTGAAGATGAGACATAAGTTATTAACAGATGTGACCTTCTTAGTCTGCTGAACCTGCCACAATTCATTCAAGATGCAAGTGATATCATGGTCCCACAGACAGGTTCTTGCCCCATTCACTGACAGCATTTTGACTACTGAATAGACTAGACAAAACAGCCATGACTCTAGGTAATATCTGAGATGACAGGAAAGAAGAATAAAGAACACTGTTAGACAATGGAAAATTCTGCTCATTTTTCCTTGGAACACTGAAATTGAGAAAGAGATTCCAGAATGGCTTGAGACATTGTGGGCCTCCTTTCATCATTCCATATGCAATAAGGTAGTGTCCTATTATGTAGCTCTCTTAAGAGATACTCACAGCTGCAATGGGTGGCACTTCCAAGCTGTGAATGTGAAAGGTAGCACAAGGGATTTGTTAAATGTAAGCACTTCTATGGAGCTTGCTGCTGTGTTATAATACGTGCCTGATGCAGACACGTCAAATCAGTCACATGCTGTAGTAGGAATCAGTGCTGCTTAAACAAGGCCACAGGAGAAATCTTTCAGATTTCCATAGGTAAGGAGAGTAGTTCACGGGTTTAAATAACTAAAGTTCTACTCATAGGAAGGTTGGGACATGGTATGTCACTGTGTCCTGCAACAATTTAAAGCTGAAGACATTAGCTAGCAGTGTTTGCTGACCACTTTGTTTCTGAGGACTTCATTACCCAACAACACATAAACAAACACTATTCTATGCGTTATGTCCTATTCTGATGCCAATAGGACATAACTATGAACTAGAAGGCCAATCCAAATTTTTATGCAAGTGATATGCAAATCATAAACAAAATCTGATGTATCTGCTTTATAATCAAAGGGTTTAGTACTCTGGTAGTGTAGTGTGACAATGTTGTTACCATTAACATCAGTCTAATTGATATAGAAATTTACAGTACAGTCATCAGTGCATTACGTAAATCTATTCAAATATTAAGGAAGGCTTTAACAAATTTATCTGCTACCAAAAAAAGAATAAAAAAGCCCGAACAAAGCCAGCATTTTGTTTCTTCTGAGGTAGCATGTCTCTTTCTCTGTAGTCCTATTTAAAAAGAAGCATATAGCTGTACTGCCCCAGGAAGCACTAAGAAAAGATATTATTCTATCACAAAGGCATGATTTCCTCCCTGTTCTCTCATTATTCCCAGAGGTTAGCAATTTGCTACTAGCTCTGAACAATGTCAAATGCTATCTCAGCAACACTGAACACCCCATGGGACTTTGAGGGAAAGACAGGGGGAAAATCACGGTTCCAGTTTTTCTTTTGTCCAGTGTCCTCCTGGATGCAGCGATTAAGCAAGTTCTAACTCTGTCCCTGTTCTGTCCAGATTAGTTGTTGCAGCAAAGAGGCTGGGAAGACAGTTTGAAATGTTATGTTTGAACATAAATAAGGGTAATAGACTGAGACCCAGAATTGTTATCAATTTGTACACACTGAATTAATAATTTTGTACACGTGACATAAACCCCATCCCACAGAATCCTTGTATTTTAATTTATATTAATTCTATCTTAATTTGAAATTCTCCAATTCAGAAAAATATCTACTTCTAGTCACTTATTCTTCTTTGGGGACTGTGATTTCTTCTTTTTATTTGCTTCTATAGTAAATGTTTGACAGTCATTTTTTGAGGTGACATTTCAAATAACTGCTAGGTGTGGCATATAACTATATTTTAATCCAATTTATGATTAAAATTTATCATTAAATTTTATGATTATTTCTTTTTATAACAAGAGACCAGAAAGAGAGAACAAGAATTTCAATTAAAGTAAACTTAAATACAGACAAGTTGTTATGAGGTAATATTTTATTAAATTCATTTAGAAAAAAAATAAGTGTTAAATAAGTCAATGCTTTTATTATTGGCTCAATGTTATCATAATACATTGCAAGACACTGTTTTCTATTTCTTTGTATATAAATATTTTTTATAATTCATAGAATGGTATTTTCATTACTGATATGCTAGTAGGTGTTAATAAGGGTCTCCATTAGTCAGCACCCATTCTGTTATCTTATTCTGTATTGCATACCTTGATAATTTCAAATATTGCTTTTTCTTAAAAGATACTCAATAAATTCATACCTGGCACAACCCTTCAGAAGTATTTGCTCATTGTATATAAGAGTTTCAGTATTTAAAGTTTAGTCATTGTCTGAAAGTGACAACAAAAATTACTTTATTGCCTCACAATGATTCCCAGAATGAATCTGTTCAGATTAAAATAAATATAGGCCTACATTCTGAGCTTTAGTTGAGCTGAGTTCAGTGCATATTGAAATAATAAAGCAAAAGGAGAGAGAAGGGGAGAGAGAGATGGAGGGAGGCGGGGAGAGAGGAAGGACAGAAAAATGGCATTAAGACATTCTAGTGATCCTGCAGTCCTGACACCAGTCAATCAAAAATCTAATAAATCCCTTCCAGAACATTTGAAGATGCCAGTCACCCATCCTTGGAAAGTAAGGTGAATAAAATGGAGTGAAGCACAGATCACATGCAAAGGCTCAGACTTGGCCTGTGAAAAGTACTAGATCTATCTGATGCCCTTTAAAAATCTGTCTGATGAGTGCAAACTGGAGTCTGAAAGTCAAGCTGAATTTTGTTCAATGCATCTCCTGACAATAAATACTCCAGCAAGAATTTAGTTAACAGTCCTGATTATTATATGACCAGAATAGAAAGAATACAATTAACTTTTCTACACATATATTGATGCCACATTATGGACACAGCAAGAAGGATGGTGATTTGATGTTGATGACTAAGCTGGCAGATATGAAGCTGAACACACAAGAGAATCAGAACATAGGGGAGGCATTGCCATTGACATTTTTCCAATCAGCCTAGTTCATCTGCTTTCTTCTTCAATATGTTATGTAGGAACAGATCCAAACAGTAACCACGCTAAGTGTTTCAGAAAGTATGACACCTTTTAAGTCCAATCTTCCTCTTTTGCAAAAAGTGTATGAAGTCATTAGACTGTTCCAAGGATAGCTTATAAAACAGGGCTGTGCTTTAGACCTCAGAAATGTTTTAGTGGAACAGCGCTGTCAATTTATAGTCTAGGCTTTAGTGGCAAGTGATTAAACCTTGACAAAATATCCGTCTTCTAAAACAGCACTGCATGGAAACATATTATTCTTTATGATTAATGCAGTGAAGTGTGCGCTGTAAGATGCCCAATTCAGTTGCATGCATTCAGAGAACTATCATTACTGTAATATATTAAAAGGTCCAAGCTGCGAGTGAATAATGGCTGTGAGTTACAGAGGAAAGGAGCTCTTGGAAGTCTTTTATACAAACAGGAGAACTAAATGCTCATTTTGAAAGATGTTCCTTTGTGCCAAACTAAACATAGGTCTATGCATCAGGATATATTGCACAGAACTTCCACAGACAAGCAGCTGTGGCAGCAGACTTCAGAGGAACCCAGTTTCCTTTTTCATTGCAGCTGTAATGTCAAAGAGTTGTAAGCTTAAAAACTTTTCAGGTGCTACAAAATGACATAATACGAATAATTAGAGAACATTTGGGGATTTTATTTTCATCCACTTGACGTTCCTATGCTATCACCAGTATAGATGATCAGCAGCTTTAAAACACAGTTGTTTTAAAACAAGGAATTGCAAATAACAATAATGTTTTTTAAGTTCTCCAATCTGAGTCAGAGTACTTCAGTCCCACTTCTGTAGTTGTAGAGTAAAAATCATAAACCATAACTTCATACTGACAGGCAGACAACAGCCTTTGAAAAGTTTAGTCTTACATAACCCTCAAAACATTGCTGAACTTCATGGTACATAAGGTCTCAAAACAGTCCTTTCCTAAAGGCTCAATCTTCTTAGAGTTCTCCTAAGTCTAACTTTTCTACATGCAAGTTCATAAAGGCCCGAAAAAATGAAACACAACCTTAATTTTATTATTTATCCTGTGTGCTCATATGACCTTTGTTGCTTAATGTTATGCTTAAACAACACTCTTATACTGGATCTGGCTGGGATGCAGCTAACTTTCTTCATAGCAGCCTGTATGGTGCTGTGTTTTGGATTTTTGACTAAAACAGTGTTCATAGCATATCTATTTTTTTCCTGTTGCTGAGCTCTACTTACAATATAAAGACTCTGCTTCTCACTCTGCCCCACCACCAAGTGAATAGGCCAGGAATGGGCAAGAACCTGGGAAAAAAATTGAAGAGGAGGGTCTTTCAAGGTAGTTGTTCAGAGACTGGCTGTGCATCACTCTGCTTGTGGGAGGTATTTGTCTTTGCATCACTTCTTTTGTTTTGTGGGGTTTTGTTGTTGGGGGAGTGTTTCTTGGGTTTAGGTTTTTTTTTGGTTGATTGCTTTTTTGAGAAGGGTGGGGGGCAGTCTCTCTTTCCTTCACTTATTAAACTGTTTTTATCTCAACCCATGAGTTTTCTTGCTTTTTGTCTTCCTATTCACTCCCTAATCCAGTAGGCGGGCCATGGGGGGGGGGGGCGTGG
>JAOXNO010000013.1:143421400-143433944 GCA_028565335.1 Limnodromus scolopaceus | reverse complement strand
GCTACAATAGTTACATTAAAAAAATGGGTAGATAA
Organism: Limnodromus scolopaceus; assembly: GCA_028565335.1. Classification (NCBI taxonomy): domain Eukaryota; kingdom Metazoa; phylum Chordata; class Aves; order Charadriiformes; family Scolopacidae; genus Limnodromus; species Limnodromus scolopaceus. Next base: position 143,433,909 of record JAOXNO010000013.1, on the reverse strand, counting down.
ATGAAATTCAGCCTGGAAAAATGCAAACTGATATATCTGATTGGAAAAAAAATCAACCCTGAAACAAAAGCAGTAACTACCCTCTCAGCAGACAACACTGTGAGATTTTTTTTCCTTCAAAGATGCCATAATTTACTCTGGTGTTCAGAAGGAGCATTGACACCAGCTGTGCTGTCCGTTTTGCTTACTGACACACACGTTTGACAGGGCATTGATTCTCGTAATTCTTTTTCACCCCATAGACAGTCATAGACAGATATCCCTGTGCTTGGGAATTGGAGGGACTGTTGTTTCAGTCTGGGAATTCACTAATACATGGTGGTCTGATAGTGAGACCTGAGACACATACCTTATGAAGAAGGAAGGGGAGAGCCATTTACAAAATAGTTCATTCTCACTAACTCACTGGGTTTCTCAACATTAATAAGGGGGAGAAAAAAAAATTAAAAAAAAAAAAAAGAGAAAGAAGTTCTACTTCATGTTCAAATAACAGATTGCCTTTAAAAATTTAGAATTATTTTGGGTTTTTTTGGTGCCAGTGTTAAAGAAAAGGGGAAGGAAGCTGTGACTAAAAACCTAGACTGACTTGGAATCCAGTTACAGAGGTACTAAAAGGGAATGGCAGGTTGGATGGGACTTTGAAAATACCATTGCAGCTAAGGTAGCCAGTATGGTTTTTATAACTCCTTATCTATCAGGAAATTAAAATAATGTTTCGTCTTTGGAATATTTATTCTGACTCCCTGCCGACAGGCAGCTGTTTAGCCATCTTAGGTGTGTAACATTAGCATAAAACATTATTATTTCAGAAGGAAAAGTTTTTATATCAAATGTACTCAAGTGTACACAGCCATAGCAGTAACATATTAGTTAATTTGCACAATGATACCCTTTTGGGAAGTATTAAACTATTCATACATCCACACAACAAATTGTTAAAGCTTTATTGTAATGGAAGGTCTTCTAGAAAGACTCCTTTTTGCTGTTTTGGAAGGCAGCATGCCATGTCAAACCGAAGTCTTCATTGCCAAATTTACCTGAATTGAATTAATCTAAGAAATTGAAATTTCCACAATTGAAGGAAAATGAAGTGTATTTAAAAGTTTTAAAAATAAAAAGTTAAGTATTTAAAATTGAATTGAGCTAATTTTAAGTGGATGTTTCCTTTTTTTTTTCCATTTTTGAAAGAAAAGAAAGGGAGGACTCTACTTCAGTACCAGCTTTACCTGTTTTGTCTCCTTTCATTTTGTTTTAGTTTGGCAGTCAACTCATTCTTCACTTTGGTTTAAATAACATTATGAAGTCCAATACAAGAGAAAAAAAAAAGACACTAGAGTGCTTGGGCCGTTGCTGTTTGTTTCACTGGATTGCTTTTCCTACCATGTAATCATAAATGTCAGCTAGATTACCCTTCCTATTAGTGTTACCAATATGCTTGGATTTTGCAAGGCTGATACACACAAAAAATCATCTTTGATTTTCACAGAATGATTACCTTTAATTTGAAAATCAATAGGTGATAATAATAATGGAGCTGAATATGTACTATTTGTAGAGGTGCTTGTCCAAGTATAAATGAGTTTTAAGGTAAGCTTCTATTTTATTTTTTTCTTAGCTAAGGCCTGAGTGCCACAACAACCTATTCTATAGAGAGGGTAACTAAGCATGAGACTGTAACTAAAGGGACATGAGTTACTAGAAAATACTTCAGTAACTATTGAAATCTTTATAAAGTAGCAGGGGTGATTTCCTGTGGTTCAGACTACCATTCACAGTGAAAATATTTGGGATATTACTGTGAGAACCAGGATTCTTTGGTACTTAGTAGCAACTTTCTGATGTTTTTCTTTGTATATTGGTCTGTGGATGGAAAATTAGTAAAAAAATTACCTATAATTCAACAGTTCTACTTTGATACTCTAAAGCAATTCAACAGGAAAAAGAGTTCAGTTACGGAAAGTACTGTGTACTTACAAAATCCTACTTGGCTTGTTGCTTAGATATGTGGGAACTGACATGCAAAATAGTGTTTATTTGGCTTTATAACAACTCTGAACAGTTATAATTTATTTCAAGGCAACAAGAGTAGCAGCTGACTACCCCCGGTTTGCTATAGTTTTGCTTGATTCATTTTAGCCTTCAACTTAGAAGTTAAAATTTTTTTCCTGCAGCAGTTCTCCTCAACCAAGTTTAAATCTCTAAGTTCTTATCATTTATTCCACATACCTTTTTTTTTCCACTTCATCATATTTCTTTCAAAACAACTAACTTTTCAGCTGAATGGGAAGCTGTAACACTCTCTGACCTGTGATAACCAGAATAGGTACAAAACTATTGTTTGGCATAAAGCAAAAATGCTTCCTATGCCACATCAGAAAAAGAACCAAGACCTGAAATCTTTTTCATTTCTTTAATGGAAGACAAGAGGAAAAAAAAAGGACTATCTCACAGTCATTGACGGTCACAGTTTATTGTTTGTGGTACTCACTTAGATATGAAATAGTTAGGTATCATTCACTATTTTGCCATTCTCCAAATAAAATGCCTTCATGACCATGCTAATGCAAGTTTCCAGGTTGGATTTCTTTCTGCTGGATCTGCTCTACCTCATATAAGTAATTTTCTTGTTGGAACAGCTTGAATACGTGCTACTTTGGGGAAAACCAAGTGAGTGCACTTATCACACAATTTATGCAGATGTTTTCTGCTCTGACCAAAGATTCTTCCCTGATGTGTGTCCCATGAAACATCTCCCAATAACAAGTTTCATCAAAACTGATACATTCCCACCAAAAGTTTATATTTAATTGACCACTGTTGGCAAATAGCAAACAGCTCCGTCAAGCTATAGCTACAAGTATTGTCATCATTTATTATTTTTCCCTATCCATTTTTTTTGAGAAACCAGCTTATCACTAAATCACTTTGTAATGAACATAGCAAATCCAATCCATTTATTCTGCAGAAAGATGTGCAATTCACATATATATATGTCTAATATTACTCAATATACTTGTGCTATTGATTGTAAATTTTCAATTTTGATGGGAATTTATAGTTACTCCAGTAGGTGAATTTCACTCCTACTAGGAAGTATGACTAGGACTAAGGAAGTCTTGGAGGTGGTTTATGCCCAGCTCGGTTACTCTAGTGGCATAGGGGATACAAACTTCTAACTCCATTAATCGTTTCAAAACAAGAAGTCCATCTGCAGCTAGCAAGTACAATGTCTACAATTCACTTAAAACAAGTTTTGCATACTTTTTCATTCTCTTTTTGGTCAGGTAAGATACATTTCTTGCAAACTCAAACATTTTCATAAGACCCTATGAGCTACCAATTAAAGCAAAAGACTTCCCATGATACAACATTCCAGACAACTATTGAAGTCAGCTTCCTTTACAAGCAGCACAACATGACATCTGTCTTTGCTGTACCTTGAGATACAATTGCACTTGACAAATGCCTCTAACTAATTACTGTGAATGGTGCTAATATTTCAGGACAGATATTTGTGGATGGCCAAAGTAAGGAAGGGTAGCAGCCTTGTGCTCTTAGTCAATGTGATTCAGCCTGGAGTCTGAAGTGAAATGTTAGCTTTATTTGTTTACAAGTGTGTGCAAATGAAGGACAGCTAAAATGCGTGTCATGAATATAACAATACACTTTTTGGCACATTGAATCTCTTTTTCTACCGTCTCATAGGCTACACATATCCTGTGTTTGGGTGGAGTTGCCTTAGATCACACACAATTTTCAGATAAACCTTTGGACTTTATCACCGCTATTATATAAAAGCATTTGCTCCCAAAAAAATCACCTGTAAGAAAACTTTAGATTTATTTATTTTGTATTCTTGACTGCGTTCCGTGCCATTTCGTGACTAAAAGTGGAGGAAAAAGAGAACATAAATGTCAGGACCCTTGTCTGAGACCAGGTTCCTGAGAGATTTCTTAGGTCTTCCAGTTAGACATACTGAATGTGGTTAGAGAACAAAGCAGGTATGCGTATTCAACATAAACAGGCTGATTTATATCTGGAAGAGCTAGATTTGATCGCAGCATGTTCTGTGTCTGAATTTTCAGGTGTGGGGCAGCTAGGTCATAGAAGATTGACATATTACTTTGTCCAAAATCCTGTACAGAAGTACAGAAGTATAAACTCCTCAGGAACTGACCACACAGGCAAAAAAAAAAAAGGCAATAAATGGGTGCTTAGTCATTGCATCACCCTGCAACCCTGCAAAAAGTATAGAAACAGAACTAAAAGAAAAAAGGAAAATTACCTGCATATCCTGAAAATCTATTAACTTCATTTTTTTAACATTTTTTTGCTATTAAAAGCTGAAGCAAGAAAAGGTATTTTTCCAACATAACTGCAAAATCATAGTTTATTTAAAACTTAGGAAGCTTACAATCCTTTTTGCATCCTGAAGTCCTAATCAAAGATTAGGAATAGTAGATGCTGGTCAAACAATTCAGAAAAACCTCAAATAGAGTAATACTAAGAATTCCATTTTATATTAATCATTGTTTTCTGAGCAAGTCTGAGTTCAAATAATGCGAATATACAGTGAATACAGTAAAGCTGTGTCACACTGCATAACACTGAATCTAACATAAGGTAATTATTCATTAAAAATATCAGACTTAGAGTCTCTACCTTTTTGAATGAATGGTCCTGATGCAGAGGAGTCTATAGCAAAGAAGTGACCTCTGTGTCACTTTGGCAATATACATCAACATTATACACAGGGCTATCTCTAAATATGAGTCCAGAAGCTACAGTCAGTGGTTCCTTACCTTTTTACTTGACAATATGAGAATGTTGTGGACTTGTTTCTTACGGTAGAAATATCTATGCACTATGAATTTAACTAACTCATTTCATAACAGGTTGTTTGTTATCTGACCTGATGCAGATAAGAACTGAAAGTAAAAGTCTCCAGAATACATTTGTATGACTGTACCAAAACGAGTTTTCGTCTTTGAGCCAGTGCTTCAGAAGCAAACACATATCACCATATCCCTTTAGCACTGAGAAAAGAATATTACATTAATCATTCAACTATATATAAAGTAGTCAAAATAAATTCCAGCTTTCACGAAGAACATTAATTGAAGAAAATGAGAGGGTGGTCTTTTTTGACTAGTTCTTTTTGTAGGGTTCAATGTGAGCCTAATTTTCTTCATAAAATGTTAGATTATAATTAAACTTCTTGAAATTTACTTTCTTAAAAACCTCCCAATATTTTTCTGAATGCTGGAGAGCAACCAACATATTTATGCTAAAAGACAGTCTTTGTGGATTATTCAATACCCTCCAACCTGTGACAGCACACTGCTTTACTGAAAAAATTAAGTCCTTATACTTCTGTATATTCTAGATGTTTTAGAAAATAATTTAAATTTCTTGCAATTCATATATCCACATCATGTTTACAAATTGAATTAATAACATTCCCCAGAATTATAATTAGACTCTAGTGCTAGCATACTGCATTATAATTAGCTCTTTATAATTGAAGGAAAAAAATAATTTTACAAGTTTAAATGAAACTACTCTGATCTGTAAATAAATTAGTAATCATTGTGAAGTTTAAATAGCTATAACCAGAAATTGTTTTTCATAAATGATGTGAAAAGATTGCTTAAAATTTGGAAGGTGTAACTCTCCAAAGAATTACTTCACATTGTCCAAAATGTTCAGCTCAGTTTTTATTTAAATTCTGATTTTTTGAGTGTTAATGATTTTAGTTAAAATATAAACTCATATTTACAAATGTAAAATATCAACCCATATGAAAACTCATAATCTTTACACTTTAATCTTTAAAAACAAATCTTTAATTTGTTTCCACATGCATAATTTATTAATTATATCACGTATTCCTATGGTAGTTTTGGTTCTGATGGATCAGCTTCTTTACAGAATTTTTTGAAATTATTAACCAACTTTTACTCAATTGGACCATTCAAATTTAACATCATTAATGACAAATCATATTCAATCACAGCAGGTAAGGTAATAAGCACATTATGTCATCAGCTAATACATTTAATTTCAAATAACTTCAGTTTGTAATTTGTCAATTAAGGCTTTATATGGCTTCTCTGTGGAGCTGGGATTTGACAGTGAGTAACGTTCTTATGTTGTGTAGTAATGTAAAAAGTTCAGAGCATTTTTATCCATTTCAGCCAACTGCCCACAATATATCTATTGACATTGATGTTCTAATACAGCTCATTCCTGTCAGATTCTTTTAATCCTATCTGTCTGGATTGAAAAACCATTTAAGAAAAAATATTCATCTTTATGCTGGCTCATGCTACAATTATTATGAGGGTGAGGAATTCTAACAATGTGCTGCAGCCCAAGAATTATGTGTTAGTCATCATCTTTGATCAATGTTTTGAAGCTTCACCACTGATGGAAGGGATGGAAAGCAATTATATAGCAGTACCATTGAGGTGTTATTCAAAGTCCCTCATGTTTTTCATTCTTTTTCTTCTTTTGCTTTAGAAAAGAACAAGTTTTATTACATCTGATATCTTTCTACATTGTAAAGATTACTCTTTTTTCTTTTGGTTAAATACTATCAATGGAAGTGCTCTGTATAACATACAGAAGAAGTTGTGTTGATTTTAGGTTTATGCTTGAAAATAGTGAGAACACTTTTATCGCTTTGTGTTAAGCAAAGAAACAAACTAAACCCATGTTTTATCATTTTGTCATAAAGAGTTTGCTGAATCCGATTAAGAGAAAATAAAAGGCAGTACCAGAATCAGTTCAGATAGATCTTTCAAGTTTTCACCTGAATTATGACAAACTAACTTAATGGAAGTGTTTTCCTTTAATAATTGTTTCTACTGTTCCCTGCCATTGAGACAGTTTCATCCTTCGCATAACAGATTCTTACCTTTATAGAAAATTGCTTATACCTACTGTGTATAAGTTTCCTCCTCCATAAAAGTAGGTGTATTGATATTCAGTGGTATTCAATATCAATACAGGTTGTGGGTTTTTTTTCCTCTCCCCAGTTCATCAACTAAAATTACCAAGACATGCTTAGTTGTTCTTCATTGTTCTGCAGTTTTAGTATGTGACTATCTTTTAGTATGTGACTATCTCTTCCTTTCTGCTTTGGTTACTGTTTTGTACAACATGCTTTGATCATGTTTTTTTAGTTTCATTTTCCATCTATTCTGCAATCTTACATGATTTCAAACACCTCTTTCTCTTCTAAAATTTCCATTTTTGTGAATTCTATAAAAATTTTAACATTCACACCATGGAGGGTCTGTCATGCATTGTGAGATTTCGTACAGTGAAACCCCTCTCTCCCACCCCCATGCACAAGAGTGAAAAGGTAGGCATGGTTTCTGTGATGAACTTCACTTTGTCAAGAACAAAAATGAAAATTACAAAAGGACCACAAAGGAGACACATTATTGTTAGATGCAGATTAATACTCCAGTATCCCACTGTAAGCATCAGATAATTGTGCAGATGTAGGTGACAGTGCCACTGTTCTCGACGGATGAGAATATCTAAATTAAGCCCCTACCTTTAGGTGTGTATTCCAGGATCTAGATCCCTAGAAGATAAATAGGTGCTTAAGATCCACATGTGTGTGGAAGTTCAAAAAGATATCTTCGCTGAATATTTCAGCTTGCTTATCTTAGTGTTATTTTTAATTAAATGTACTGTATAGTCCTTTTGAAGCACATTGTCCTCACTATTTATTAGGTTATATATATTTATTTTTTAAGTCAGATTTAGACATTTGACATTAAATTCTCTTTACCACAGATTTGACAGCTGTCTCACTGGGTGGGCAAAATAATTAGTCTTTTATACAATGTTTCTACAGTATTTTCTACAATGTTTTCAGTATTAGTTTGATAGGTGATATTATTTCAACATTTTCATGTGATATTATTTCAACATTTTCATGTGATATTATTATTTCAGCTTTTTCATGGCATAACTTTTTTCTGCAAATACTTTGACATGTCAAGCTCTCTTTTTCTGTGAGCACAGTTAGATTTTTTCATGAATGTTCTACTCAGCTGAGAAATTCAAGGGACTCAAGGGTTATAAACATTATTTTTCAAGGTAGGAAGGTTGAGTCTCTCTCACTGAGACCGAAAACACGCTCAATCACTTTCCTACTCTGAGGCACTTTGTGTCTTTGGAAAGAAATATGAAGTTGAGCCATACTTAAAGTTCTGAACAACCTCAGATAAAAAGGTTTTACTAGCACATACTGTTCTAATATCCTTATTTGTACAACTGTAAAAAAGCATGTTGTAATTCTCAATGAGGTAAATAGCTCAAATATTACATTAGAAACTATACGCTGTACTTGCTTTGAAACGATTAACATGATTTACACGTACGTACACCTTTTTAATTCCATTTTTCTTTATAAAGGAATATACAATTCAGAACCAAGATTTAGAATAAATTACTATTTTTCTTCTTCAAAGTGTATGTACCTTTATAGTAAACCCAAGAGAAGACCATATATCTACAAAAATGGTTTTCCAAAGCATTAGTTAATATAAATACTTTCAAATGTAAAAAACACCATAGTATACATGTTCTATTTTTAAAATTAAGCCACTCAAATTGGAAGCCATTATTTACATAATTTCATCCATATTCCTGGATTCGAACATAGTAAAAGTGAGTTTCAGTCCTGTTTAAAAGACATTAAGTTACTGACAGGATTCAAGTACAAAAATGCAAGAATGCACAGACCATGGAAATGATGTAACAGAAAAATGAAAATGATGAGAAAATTGCCCTTTAAAACGTTTGTGTCAAGAACTTAAGACTTTTTTTAAAAAAGAAACTTAAGCAATAGGATAATGAGAAACAGATCCGTTGGAATATCCTTTGAAATTGTAAAAATCAACTGTTGACGTGTGCTATGTGAAAAAAGCAAGAGTAATGAAACCTAACAAGAAAAATTCGGCTAGAACAAAACTTATATCATTAGAAATATTATAGTTATATCAAAAACCAGGGATAGATTTAAAAAAAAGACTACATTTATTTCTGAAATGTAATCAATATTAGTGAAAATATCACAAAAAGCCAGTAAGTATAGGTGTGTGTTTAAAAAATACAACATAATTTTAAACATACAGTTTAAGCATGGACATTCAGCAGAGGATGATTGGAAGGAGTTAAAAAATATGAATGAAAGTTCTAAAGTTTATAGGTGTTAACAGACGATTATCAGAAAAGTTTCATTAACATATTTAAAGCTTTTCTAATATATGTAAAATCTCTTTATGACAGTTATGATTATGTATAAATTTCAGTTAAAACACCAAATAAGCTTAATAAATTTGTGCAAGAACAAGAATACCTGTTACAATCCTATTACATTAAAAATTCATGCTAGCGAGTTAATCTTTGAGTGTTTCCTGCTTTTATCCTTGACTCTTGGATGTCTGGGTCAGCTTTACATAATCCTTGCACTTCCAGTCATGGAGGATGGTGGCAGACAAAGTAGTTTTAAAAAAAGTAAGTGAAAAGCCCATCAATTTGATTATTAACTCTATAAATGCTTCAGAAAGAAACAGAGAAGCAAAAGCAAAAAATACATAAAAACAAATTGACCATGGTGAAACAAAGGCAAAAATATCTAGAAATAAATTTACCAATTGTCATCCAGATAATTGAGTTAGCTTTAAGGGAGACAGTTTGCATAATGGAAGCAAAACACTCTACTCTGGGCTCCAAATCGCTTTAGCAAGCCTACTATAAACTTGTTAGCCAGTTCTCGTATTTCTTACTTCATTGTAAGATGCTGGTTCTCAGACTGGGTCTGTTCCTTGTGCCTGTATACCAGCAGCCAGGAGATAACCTGCTCATCATCCCGTGCCATGCCCTGGCCCTACCCTAGTCATCTCTCTCACTTCTCTCCCATTCGCTTCACGTCTGACAGCCTTTCCTCCCTTGGGATTCATTCTGCGAGGCCTTCCAGACTAAGAATTTATTTCATAAAATATGAAGGAAAAAGTGATAAAGACAGATTAAAGGCAGTTTAATCTGTTCAATAATTACATATATTTATATATATAAAAAAGTCAAATATTCATTAACTGGAAATTACAAATACCATTGTCTCCCAGGCTGATGGAACACTTATAAAGGAAAATAACAACAGTATCAGAACACATGGAACTGAAGTTGTGTCTTACAGGAAAAATGAGATACACTTTTAAATAACTGTTTTCCTGACTCTCATTTCAACTGGCATCTAACTGATGGTTTTATCTCTGAAAACAATACTGTTTATCCTAATCAAGAAATAAATCACTTTCCCTGAATGGAAGTCTGATCCTTTCAAGTGTGGGCCATGTTTTCAGCCAGAACAAGACAACTTTCAGTAAAACTGATTATATTATGAAATCCCCTTGTTGGGCCAAAAATATAATGAGATGTCACCTTTTTTCTAAGTGGCAACATTAAGAGCTGATTCATGAATTCTAATTTACAGCTAATTGGATTTCTGATCCAAATACTGTCTCTAGTTATACACTTGAAAACATACTAAATAAGGCTGTCATTCAACTAAAGATAACGTATGTTCAAACACATGGACAAAATCTAAGTTGTAATACTTCAATTAAACTTTATTAGGTTAAAAAAAAGTTTTTCATATATTTTTAAAGCAACGATTTACTTTTATCACTGTCATATAGATATGGAGTATGACTAGATTGCCCTACAAAAATGTAGGTTTTATACACCCTTCATTAACACCTTAGATATTGCATAACTTTAAACATTAATTTAATTTATATTTCATTATTGATACAACAAATAATGAATTTCCATTGAAAATGTATTGTTAATACATCTCTCTGCATTTCCAATCTTATTTTCTGGTAAGTATCATATATTTTCTAACTCTCAGTGAGTTAAAATATCATCACATAAACGTTTTTGTTCAAATGAAGAAAGGTAACTAGTAACTGCTGTGTGAAATATTAATTACTATCTTAAAACTTGAGGTTTATTTCAAAGTATAATACTGTTAAATAACAGTATCTGCACAGAGTAAGTTACAATAAACATCGTCACCACTGTTTTAAAACAAAAAGTGTGTGAATTGTGTCTTTTTTTAAATTTTAATTTTTTTTAAACTCATGTCTTTTCAATACTTGTACCAGAATGTCTATGAAAGTTAAGAATGAGGGAGCAAACAGTTGAAAAAAAGGCACTTGGATGCCTCTTGGAGGGGAATGTCAAATGACAGTGAATGTGTTCAAGTTCCAGCAGCTGCTGCTGATGCATTGCTGGAGTGCTGCTGTCCGGGGGAAGAGGTGTTTTCAACGACATCTGGAAAAGGCTTAAAGAGTAGACAATATCCTGCCCAACAACATTTTGCAGTGAATCTCTGTTCTTAACCAATATGTTTTATTTTTTTAATGCAAATAAGAATATACATTTATGTGTCATTTATGTGTGCGTAGACCATACATCAATGAAAACCTCCGTTTTCTCTACAATACAGTTGAGAAAGTGTAGTCATACACGACTACATAGCTTCCTAAAATAAATTTCCAATCAGAATATGGCAGAGAAATAATGTGGGTGATAGACTGCAGTCAACCCCATAAAGAAAACTGCAATTCTGATTCTATGCATAAATATCTAAACTCTTGAGTTTATTGATCTCACACTGCACAGAGGAACAAACCAGACAACACTATCAACCGATTTTTAACAGAAAGATTTAAGAGGAATGAAATGAGTTTGAATGAAATGAGTTTGTATGGGGAAACAATGCAGTGGAAATCTAGTTTCTTAGTTTACATCTCTTCTTTGTTGAGTCTAAGACTCAATATTCCACAACTGTTGGTACAATTATAAGCATAGTGGTACTATAGACAAATCAGAAAGTTCATGAAGAGAGAAGTCCTATGAAAAATTAGTTTCATTTCCATATTTTTGTCTAAAAAATTTTTTTTACACTCAAAAGGAGCATGAATGTGTCCAGAGGGGGGCAGCAAAGTAGGCTGAAGGACTGGAAGGCATGTTTTGTGAGGAGTGGCTAAGTACTTTGGGCTTGTCCAGTTTGGGGAAAAGGAGGCTGAGGGGCAGCCTCATTGCTCTCTACAGCTTCCTGAGTAAGGGAAGTGGAAAAGGAGGTGCTGATCTCTTCTCCCTGGGATACAGTGACAGGACACGTGGGAATGGTTCACAGTTGCATCATGGGAGGTTCAGACTTGATATTAGGAAACAATTGTTGAGAGAGTGATCAAACACTGGAACAGGCTTCCTAGTGAGGTGATTGATGCCTCAAGCCTGTCAGTGTTTAAGAGGTATTTACACAATACCCTTAATAACATCCTTTAATTTTTCATCAGACTTAAATTGGTAAGGCAGTTGGACTAAATGATCATTGTAGGTCCCTTCCAATCGGAACTACTCTATTCTATTCTATTCTATTCTATTCTATTCTATTCTATTCTATTCTATTC
>JAOXNO010000013.1:143410147-143421300 GCA_028565335.1 Limnodromus scolopaceus | reverse complement strand
GTAGGTCCCTTCCAATCGGAACTACTCTATTCTATTCTATTCTATTCTATTCTATTCTATTCTATTCTATTCTATTCCTTTTTTGAGATAGATGTGCAGTTCTCTTAGCTTCAGAAAAGGTCTTAAATGATTATTCACATACAAGCTCAAAAGTCCAAAGCTAGAAGTCATAAAAAAGAGCTATTATCAAGTCATTTATTCATTCATTTGTTCATTCATTCATTCATTCATTCATTCATTATTTTTAACCCTTTTTATAAATTTAGAGGCTTGACCAATAATGTTCTAAATTTTGGCCTTGGAAATAGTTTTAAACTGTTCTTTCAGAACATTGGACTCATGTTATTTTCCTGAATTTTAGTTGAAAATAATTAATTTTGGGCTGGGTCACTCATTTCTGACCCAAGCGTTTGACTTGCCTTGATTCATCAGTTGCACACCTTCTGACATATGATAGGATCCACAAAGGGTTGTATGTATTATTGTGCCAGCTACAGTTTACCAAATAATCTTCCCAGGCAACCTAAGTTTTCTTAAAAGACTATTATACTGCGAAATATCCTGCAAACACTTCTCCAATGTTGCTGTCTGGAATTTTATAGATCACTCTTCCTTAGATCATAATGACTCCTGGGCATTTGATTGCTGGGCTGCATCACAGTAATCACTGTATTCCTTAATGACTCCTCTAGACAGGATTGTTTGCATTTTCTGAGACATTAAGAAATTCTTCTTAGTGATGATCCTTTAGTCTTTATACAACTGTTGTAAGGGGAATTATCTGAAGTAGATAAGCCTGTTGATAAAATTTTCTACTGTCCTAGAAACAATTATAACATTTTGATTTTCTTATTTTTATTAAAGAAGTAACTCTTACAGGTTTAGAGAAAATACTTTAGTGAATATTCCTGAATAGTCTAGTTTTATACATAGCTACTCTGAGCCAAGTTTTTAAACAAAAGATAATATTTTGTTTATGATTTTTTTATTGCTTTGGCTTGTTTTTTTACTGTCTCTCTACATGTTCCTGCAGAATTACAGCCTTGATTTACAGCTGGTTTGCCTTGATTAAGTCTTTTTAGTATTCTAGGATGTGTGGCCCTACAGCTCAGATTTTTTTTTTTTCAGTAGTGGAAGTTACCAGCTGAAATTCTCATTTTTTATTGTATTCTGCCTTTAAACACTTGCTTCTGGGAAGTTCTTGGGTGCTTTTAAGCAAACTTCATCACATAAAAGAAATTTGTAGTAAAAAGAGTGACTTCTCTCAGCAGGAAATGCAATTTTTAAAGACATCAAGCATAGGAGATGTCTATATTCAACTGTGTATTATGACAAAGAATTTGGTTTCTAGCAGCAGGAGTATCTCTAAGTTACAAGCAATCAAAAGGCTCTTTGAAACCAGAGAATATGCAATCTATCGTTTGCTGGAGATATATTTAAGAAGTGATTAGGCTTCTTTGTAAAAAAGGATAGATGAAACAATGGCTGCAACCACACAAAAAGTGAACAGAGTGTGAAGCTGGTCAAAAACTAAGTATATGGAAAAAAAAGTTTTCAGTAGAATGTGATATTAAAAATAATGGAGATGGAGATGGGTATGTCTGAATGTAGGAGCAATGCAAAAGGCAGCAAGTGAAATACAGAGGCAAGTAGAGAAAAAAAATAACATGAGAAAGTCCACAGTGTTTTTTGGGAGAAAAAAAAAAAAGACAGATTTTGTTTGCAGTCCAGGAAGATGATTTTGGCTTCCTTTATGCTACATGTTCTGAAGAACTGAATTTTGTGCTCTTTATGTATATAACGAGGACCATGTCAAACATATCTGAGAGAGTGGTCAGGCACTGGAACAGCCTGCCCAGGGAGGTGGTGGAGTCACCATCCCTGGAGGTATTTAAGAAGTAGACATGGCACTTCAGGGCATGCTCTAATGCCCGAGATTGTTGGTTTTTGTCTCTCTGTGGGTGGGTGTGCTCTGTGTGTGTGTGTGTGTGTGTGTTGGTTTGGGTTGTGTTGTGGGGTTTGGGGTTTTTTTTTTGTTTGGGGGGTTTTGGGGAGGTTTTTTTTGTGGTTGGACTGAGTGATCTCAAAGGTCCCTTCCAACCATGAAGATTCTGTGAATTCTGTGAAATATTTTATCACTAATTTCTTCCTTGGTTCAAAGGGACTTGAAAGCTGACATTTATACCAATGACATAAACAGGGTGAGATGCTGTACTAGCTCAAAGACTGGTGAACAATCACTCCTGGTTTAACTGTTAGGGGTCTCGCATGATTTATCCCATTCCAGATCTCAATCTCCCAGGCATGGCTCAGGAGAAGGATGGGTCAAAGGGCAGACAGCATAAATGAAGCTACCTTTTTTTACCACGGAAGAGAATATAACCATATGGAGGTGAATTAGACTGGATCACTTGCTCTCTAGCAAGCAAACAGGGCCTGCCCCCTTTATTTACTAGAAGATACATAACCTATGAGTCTTATTCATAGGAGTCAGCCAAAATTGGCCATCATGTTACGTGAAAGGCTGATTACAGTGCCAACCTGTTATAGCTTGAAACAGTCTTCTCCCAAACTGTTGGTACTGCATATTCACTGGACAGAAACATCCTTAATGGTTTCAAATATTAATTAATTGATTAAGTCAACTTTTAAGTGCACACTTCTGACAACTGTGTAATTAATCTACTCTTCTGCAGGCTGTATTAAACTGGAATTTTATTTCAAGATTTACAAAAGTTTTCAAGGAATGATTGGATACTGTTATACATACAGTGCCACAGATTTTAAAAAAAAAAAAAAAAGGAAAAAAACCATACAAGCTTTTTTTCCTGTGAATTCAATTTTTCTCAATATATTCTCATCTTTAGTTTAAGGCTGGTTTATGCTGCATTATTCCCAAAAGAAATCAAATGAATATTCATTTATAGCATTGCATATGGTTTAAAATTATATGCAGAATACAGCACTTTTTGTCCAAACAGATCCTAGATAAATTAGTGTCATTACTATGATTGTTTACATGTCATGCAGGAAGTTCTTAGCCTTACTTTACAGTATTAACTCCATCATCTTTCTTGGTTTTCCCCTGACATGAGAGTGTAATGATCACTCTCACATTTTATTCTAACCTGTCATTACTGATATATATCCTGACAAAAATATTAAATACTTTGGCACCCAAAACATTTTTGACTGACCATTTTCCAATCAAAAAAATGTATAGGTCCTGTCCTGAAGAATGTAGAGAAAAGAATGATATCACAAAAGAGTAAAATGAAAAATGCAATAAGCTCTTGCCTAACTAGATACATGCTTTTCCTAAATTTCAGTTCTCCAAATGTCCCTTGCTACATTAATCACCCTGCTGTATACAGAACTGCCTTGCAATGAGATTTTCTTGGTCAGATGAACAGAAGAGGTCAGCTGCCCCCAGTAAAGGTTCATACATAGCAAATTCTGGTGATGACTGCAGTAAAACTTGGAAATTTTATTCAATATATTTTATGCATATATCATGCTGTGACAACCAAAGTTCTTACAAGGTGTTGACATAAATCCAGGGAACTAAAAAAAAAAATAAAAATGTTTATTTAGTCTTTAAACCAAGCAGTCGTTGCCTGGCATCACAGTAATCCAATGTTTCTCAGAAACGCTCAATGAATGTCTACACATGCACTGTCCTGTGGAGAACAAATGTAAATTACATTCACATGTATCCCCACTAAAAGCAGGGGAGGCCTAGTCATATCAGCCTCTTGTCCAACCAGTTACCCTCATTTCCAGTTCACTTTTATATACATCTCTCTCAATACTATATCCTTCTATTCTTGCTTATGCCAGAAGTTATGCCAGTAGTAAGTTAGATCTATAAAGCTGGTCTAGCTAATTGCTAGAAGGCAAATAAGATAGTAGAGGTACTATTTTTTCATTCAGATTCTTCATTAGATTACTAGGTAGCACCTAATCACAAAGAAAGCACAGACTTGTTATGAAGTTCCATGCAAGTTTAAAACTTATGGCATGTATAACGGTGACTGTCTCTTTCTCTCTCTTTTTTCCATCTGACAAGTAAGCACAGAAGAGTTAAGTGACATGCTTCTGACCCTACAGCAAGGCGGGAGATCAGGGAGGCAACCGAAGGCAACCTATGACCTTAACAAGATGAGCTCTTTAGACAGTAAAGCAGCAGGTCTGTTCAACTAGAAGATAGTACTGTTTCTTTTAAGCCTATCCTTGGTTTGCACAGATGTCCTTTAAATAATTGAAAAACAACCCTTAAATTTGTATAATAAGGGACTGCATACAAGCAGGATGTACTGTGCTGGAAATTAATAGAAAATGTCATGCAGTTCAGCATCTTATGCAGTACAAGTTCTGACAAGCTGAAAATTCTTGCAGCCTGGCACACAAATCAGGCAATAAGCAGAGATTCAAAGTCATAACACTTATTTGATATCAAATATGACATCACATTGTGTTTCTTGTTGAGGTTCTGAAAACACATCCATGGAATGATAGCAGTTAGACCCCTGGAAAAGAAAATTCCAACTCTACATTAATGTGCTCCTTATGTAGCAATAGCATTGACAGTAATAAATTCATTTCAGGGGCACAGTCACAACCAAATATATAAATGAGATTATATAGATATAACTGAGCAAAACATTTCAAGAAAATCCAGACAGACAGTATCAAAGACAAAGACAGTATCAAAATCAGAATTGGTATTGGAAGGCTAAGCATAAATATGTCAGATAAAGCATTGACAGGCATCTTTGAAAGACCTGTGCTTAGGTATGGATTCTGATTACTTAGCAGAGAAGAAATTCCTGAACTGTTCCTGATGGAGTGAATAGATAAGAAAGAACGTATATAGTGGGAGGAGATTACAAAGAAATACGAAATAGAGCTGATAGTGCGAAGGAAACACACTAAGGACTAGGTGGAGAAACATACACATACACACACACATACACATAAATCTACCATATGTGTTGGTCATAAATTAACATTGACCAACTAAAATATGCATTTGGATACCTGAAAAAAAAGAATGAAGGAATATTTGGAATTCAAGCATAGAAATTACAGGCATTTGATTTCACATGCAGTGTGAACTGAGTATAATCTGGATTTTGATTATTTTTTTCTTAAAACAAAATACAGCTATTTGGAGCTTGCATTAGAAGGTATCAGTAAAAGTATTGACTAAAAATATCTCGCCCATGCTCATTATTTCTAATTATCCTAAGCTCATTAAAAATAAAATAAAGAAAAAAGATGAACATGACGGATCACTATAAATTGTAGACCTTAAAAGTCTCTTATGCAACAAGTAATTATAAATAAGTATTATAAACTTACAATGTCATAGTAAAAGTTTATGAAAAAGAAATCCTAGGGCAAAACCAAGCATGACTGCCATGGTCCTGTGCCTTTTGATGTTGTCAGAATGGTGTTTTATTTTCTGCATTGGTTGTATTATTTTTTTTGCAAAGTCAAAGAAAATATATGAAACATCTGTATTATCTCATCTGAACTATGAAGGAACTTCACTTGGCTGAGAAAATATATTAATATATATATATTAATGCCAGTCAAACAGAACTGTAAGCATCTAGAAAGCTGTGCCAGCAAGGGAATCACGGTCAACGTGTTTGAAAAAACAACAGGTGACACATCCTGGCAATACAGCAATAACAGTATCACTTGAAAGATTCTGAAGTGGTGGAGAATTCATAATATCTTATCCCAGCCCTATGGGCATTAACAGCCTCACCTGGGACCGTCACCCACCCTTGCACATGGACCTAGGACCTCATTTCATCTCAGCTCCAGTCTCATTAGTTCCTGCCACTGTAATACTGTAGAAGTGCTGGTCTGCAACCCTGTTCCTGTTCCCTGGATATACTCCCTCAGCCCTATCATTTGGCTTACCCTGATCTGTCCCTGATCCCTTCTCCTTTTGCTCCCAGCTGAGGTCTTGAAGGGCATCCAGAGCTGCTTGATCACTTGTCAAGTCAATGGACCCTACTATCCGTCCTCAGCTCTGCCTTGCACAACTGTTCCCCACCAGCAATGGTGCAATCTGTGCAGGGTCAGCCTTGATTCCTGGACTCCCATCCCTTTGGCAATAGCTGGCCCTCACTGCTACCTGGCTAAAAATATTTACGTTATATGTAGTCTGAACTCCTCTAGCTTCAAATGTTTGATAGCAGCTTCAGCTGTGTTGCAGTGAGCTAAGCTATCTTCTGTTCTGTTATAAGCAACTACAGATCATGGTCAAGTTACTGCTTAAACTTCTTTTGGATAAAATATTAACAGGGTTCCTGAAACTTGAATTACTTTTCTAGCAGTTTCCTGAAGCTTATTTATCACCCCGACATAATTTTAAACATACTGTAAAGTAATGCAATTTTTGTATTTGTACTTTTCCACTTAATAAATTAACCCCTTTTATTTTTTGCTATAATTCCAGACTGTTTAGAGTCTGAGCAAACCCTAAATGTAGGTTAAATAGACACAGGCATCTTTCAGAAACATAGGTTATGGCCATTGCACTCCTGACGAATAGTCTCCCTAAGTACCATGAGCAGTCCATACACTGTGGTTCCCATGTCTGCTTTCCATAGGAAATTTGATTAATCCAGCAAATTTCGCAAACATAGCACTGCTGTCATAGGTGAGGCTTCTTCTGGTCAGGACTTTGTGTCCTTTAACTGATGTTAATAGTGAACCAAAAAAGAGAGAAATTAATTCTCTCTCTTCTCCAGCCATAAAATATAGCACATATTTAAGTGGTACAATGCTCGTAAAAATAATAGACACAGTCTTAAAGGTTAGTAACTTAAAACAGAGGAAGAAGTAAAGGAATATAAAGGTGATCAAGAAAAATGTGGTAGGATGCAAGCATATGGCTGTTACTTGATACAGAAATACCAACAGCAAATGAGAAGGTAGGGTAAGAGTACACAAGGGTCGCATTATCTCAAACACTGCATTGATGATCTGGCTAAAATGTATATCATACCACTTCACTGGCTTGCTTAACAAATGAACTACCAGTCATACATTTTTAACAAAATTGTTGAGTTGAGAAAACAGCTCTGGAGATTGTCTAGTCCATTCCTATGCTCAGAGCAGGCAGGATCAGCTAAGGTGAGTTGCTCAGGTGGTGGTGCTGCTGCTGGGTGTCGAGCATTTCCAAGGATGGAGACTCCACAACTACTCTGGGCAAGCTGCTCCTGTGTTTGTTTTTACTGTTTCCTTTCAGTAATAAAGCAAAGGTAGATAAATAAAATCAGATTTATTGTTGTTACTCTTATGGACTTATTTTCATCGGGAAAGCACTCCATGCTACAGTTTTTGTGGTGCAACCTGGTATAAAATGTTAAGGACATTACTAAGGATTGCATTTTGCTTATGGCTATAGAAATGTGAGCAGGATTGTTGCAGGACTTCTGGTCTGAAAACAATTATTTTCTGATGATATTGTAAGGTTAAAAAACTCTGTTGTTTCTGCTACTACTGCAGACACAGGGAGTTGGTGATGTATTATCTGCTACTAATACTTTTGATCCTGTACTGATCTAGCAACAAAAGTATGATGCTAGAAGGCACAGAGTTGCTAAAAACATAATATTTTGCATGAGACATAAAACATTAAACCTATGATTGTAGAAGTCTTAGATTTGTGCTGACATGAAGAGCCTTTAAAAAACTTTTGCAAAATGTTTTAAATTCTTATCTTGGATGTATCTCTTTCCATCTTTTTGCTAGGTTTCTGGAATGCTGGATTGTTTAGATGACATGCTTATTAACTGAAATTCTAATCTTATTTAAGAGCATTAATTAAGATTGCCTTACAAGTCTCCCTCTGGTATGGAAGCCTTTGTTATAACCCAGAATAAAGCATATGTGTTCAGTTCAGAGATAAAGAATCTCTTACTGTTGAACAACACAGGTGCAAAGGTTGTGCTGTGCATTCATACCAAATATTTTCTCTGTGGTGCATCAATACAGGCATGCTCCTCACCCATGTGAGACTCTTAGCCCATTTGTGGGTCCTTTATTTAATCAAATGATGTATATAAAATCTTTTCTGCAGAAATAAAATATTTTCTGCAGAAAATATTTTCTCCCACTGAACACATGAGGAATTGTGGGGAATAACTACAGACCAAGGCACTGAGGGGCTTGGCAGTGCCTAACAGGCATGACACGCCTGGCGGAAGTGCCATTTGAGTTTTTGCAGTCGGGGGTGGACCAATTTGTCAAACTGCAATTCATCAGCTCAGGTGATAAATTTAAGAAGGGAGGAAGGGCACCTTAGGAACAGCTATGCTGGATTCCTGTCTGCAGCTCAGACACCACAGAAGTGGTGAGAGGATAAAGAAAAGAGCTGGTGAGAAATAATAGTTTCACATAAAGAAAAAAAAAAGATGGAAAAAAATATCAGTGGGCTTTACTGTCATTATCTGTAACTAAGACTTCCGTTATGTATAATTGTCACCATCATGATCATAATTACTGAAAAAAGGCAAGAGAAATGAAAGCGTGAACCAATAGCAACAGGATATTTTAGCAGCATGCTAACAAATCTAATGTTCACCATTGTGTGGTGGTGCATGTCTTCATGCGCCAGTCTACCAGAAGACAAATTAGCTCATTTGACTGTTTCTTCACTAAATCATATGAGTTTTCCTCTCTCTTTCATTCTTGGAGATATTTTATTAATCCTAAGTCATTTGCACCAGAATTTGACATTTACTGTATATACTTTGCATACTATGTATAGTTTGAGAGCTGTGATCCTGAAGGTACATAGGCATAACTCCCATGCCACTGAGGACACGAGCAGCAGCAGGGACACAAGCAGCATGGAGGTGAGCAGGTCTCCAATCCGCAAGGGGCAGCCCATGTCTCACGCTGTGTCTCAGCCACACCACAATTTGCTGTATTAAGGACAACCTGCAGCTAGTAGTTGTTGCTCCTATATATAGTACAGCTGAAGTGTGGACCCTCGTAGCTTTGCTAGTGGTAGATGCAACAGAAATTCAGGATGGAGTCCCTGTACAGTATTTTCAGGATCCCTTCTCACAAGCCCTAATTCTTTACTCTGCCAAGGCAGGAAAAATAACCTTGTGCTGATTTTGATTGTTTCATTGGACAACATGAGTAGTGGTAGTGCTCTTCAGGTGTTATGAATATGGTTGATTAGCCTTCATATCTTGTCAGACAACTACAAAAAAGTAAACCTGTACATTGCTTCTGACAGACTTCCTGGATATATTTTTTTAATTTTATGGAGTTGAAATAAGCAGTGTTACACTAAAACTAAGGACAGGGTTCTTGAATGTGGCTGTATTTGGGGCTTGAAACATAAGTAATATTTTAGGTTTATTTTTCTTCTGTCTGCACTTAGCTGTTCTCACTTTAGTAGTTTTATCTGTTTCTGTTCGTGCTGAACCAGATTTATGTGTAAAAAATTTGAAGAAACAAATATTAGAATAATCTTTCTCACTGAACAATTAGATTTAAAACATATAACAAAAATCCAGACTGTTCCGTTTATCCAAGATAACATTTTTTTTTTCTTTAAAATGACCTAACAATTTACACCGTGTTTTGGAAGAAAAAAATGAGGTCAGTTTGTAGGTGCTAACTCTGAAAAATATTGAATATCAGAGGAAAAAAGCCAATCAATCAAAGAATGAACTTTAATATTTCTCTTTTTAAACATTTTAAACATTATATGAATTATTGTTTTGAACTGCTAACATAATGTTCATTCTGCTTTATGAATGTATGGACTTTATTAGTGCAACATGGAAACTACATAGTTCATATTCTATGGTATGTAGCTACTGCTTTTTCTTTTTTTGACTTGATCAAACATTTTTAATTGGCAGAAGCAAGATTATCTGTGCCTCAAAATACTTGAATAACATTTTTGTCTTCTATGTTATCTTTGTGATACTAGTTTCTTGTAAGAAGTTTAAGAATCTACTGAGTTTAATTAACTCTTGTTGTTCAGTCTCCTTGAGAAGCAGATTCCCACAGTTTTTTCAAATATTTAAGAGAACAGGCTACCAACATAAGTCAGCTATAAATATATCAGTCACACTTATTCTTACAGAAGAACTTCAAAGGGACTTTGCTTATGTCAAAATTGTCATAAAATAGGTAAAGATCCTGTAGAAGAATGATGCCCTGGAGTTGTTCGTTGCAATTCCTCTTCACTACAATTATATCATATTTTTCAACAGCTTAATTTATTTATGATACAATAAGAAAATAAACAATTACTTGCATTTTTGAATGTATGGTCCCCCTACTGCCTTTTTTAAACAAATAAATGACAGAGAGCTTATTGATGTTAGTCTGTTAGCTAATACAGAGGACAGTTTACTCCTAAATAGAAGCCGCTAGTGTGAGCTTACAAATATAATGCACATATCTGATGTGTGTATATGTATTATACACGTGTAAGTAAGTATGTGTGTTTGTGTATTTTTTTACTCAGCTCAGAAGACATGCCCATATCACCATATTCTTCTAATTTAACATGGATTTTCTTAAGTGTTCTATGCAATTGGGTAATACAAGTATGACTGTACAGAAATAAGAACAAAGTAATTTGCAACTAGAAGGACACTGAATTGATATTTGGAAATAAATACCCACAATCTAATCTGACTTTCTGAAGGCATGCAACAAGGCACCTGGTACTTTTCTTTCTTTTGTTTACTCATAAAATGTTTTCATCTACGGTTCATTAATTTTATACTCACAAGCTAGATTAAATTAATTAATTTAAATGCCATTTTTACAGGCTTTGTTCTCATTGTTCTGTTGCATTTTTTTTTTATTTATGGTGATTCTCCTTTTGGTTTTGGATAAAACACTGCTATCTCTTTCATCTTTCAAAAATGCCTTTGATTAATATCAAAATCAGCATCTAGGATCACAGATTTAAATAATAGATAGATAGATTGAAATTATTAAGAAAAATAGTTTCTATATTAGAACTTATCTCAGTGACCATGCAAAAATCATAGAATCATAGAATTGTTAGGGTTGGAAGGGACTTTAAAGATCATCTAGTTCCAACCCCCCTGCCATGGGCAGGGACACCTCCCACTAGAGCAGGT
>JAOXNO010000013.1:143375532-143401880 GCA_028565335.1 Limnodromus scolopaceus | reverse complement strand
GAGTTATTCAAGAATAGCATCCTGGAAGCACAGAACCAGTCCATCCTTTACAAACAAAAAGGGAGAAAGCAGAACAAGAGACCACCCTATCTTAGCAACAAACTTTTTGGTGTGCTTAAAATGGAAAAATAAGCGTTCTGCCTCATTATCTCTCACCAAGTTTACTGATGACACCACAATAGGTGGTGCGATGGACATGTCAGAAGAGAGAGCCATCTTACAAAGAGACCTGGACAAGCTAGAAGAGCAGGCTAGAAAGAACTGTATGAAGTTTAATAAAGACAAGTATAAGGTCCTGCACCTGGGAAGGAGTAACGAAAGCTAGGATCTGTGTGGTTTGGGAGCCGCTTTGCTGAAAGGGACCTGGGGTTCCTGGTGGACAACAAACTGAACATGAGTCAGCAGTGCAGTCGAAGTGGATCTTGGGCTGCATCTGCAAGAGCATTATTAGCAGACATAAAGATGTGATCATCCCACTTTACTCAGAACCTGTCAGGCAACATCTGAAGTACTGTGTCCAGTTCTGGTCCCCAAAATTCAAAAAGATGGGGGCAGACCGGGAAGGAGGGTCATGAAGATGATCAAAGGGCTGGAAAACCTGCCCTATGGGGAACAACTGAAGACGTTAGGTCTTTTTTCGCTGGAGAAGAGAAGACTTGGGGGGACCTTATAACACTATTCCTGTACTTACAGAACAGTTACACAAAGGAATCTCTCTCTTCACAAGAATCCACGTGGAAAAGACCCGAGGCAATGGGTACAAGTTGTACCAGGAGTTTATATATCCTTGATATATGGAAGAATTTTTTTACAGTGAGAACAATCAATGACTGGGACAACTTCCTCAGGGACACAGTAGAGTCCCTATCACTGGAGGTTTTCAAGACACAATTGGACAGGGTGCTAGATAATCTCAACTAAGCTTCCTTTCCCACAAAATGTTGGACCAGATGGTCTTTCGAAGTCCCTTCCAACCTGGGCTGTTCTACTGTTCTATGATATTGAATTCGTTAATAAAACTTTGATTTCTGCTAAAATAATTTAGTATATTAAAATAGTAAGTTTATAAGGACCTTTTTAAAAAAATATATATATGAAGCTAAATTTGTTTGGGATCATCCAAAATCAAAATTATACTGTGATTTTTAATGAAGGCATATTATAAATAGTCTTTAGAAGAAAAAAATAAATAAATTCAGCAACATTTTAACAAAAAAATTTAAGTCTTAGTACAATTATATTGCATTCAAATCACTAAGTATGTTAATTTTCCAAATAAACTACCAAAACCTTATTCTTTTACCTTTAAAAAAAATACAGTCTGCCCACATAATCCAATGGCTAACCTCTCTCACATATTCCTGTCTGTACTCTAGGACAGATCTGCTGATGGCATGAATCAGCTGTAGTCAATATTTATGTACTTTTCTCTCTTTATTCACAGAAATATATGTTAAAAACTTCAGGAATATTGGTTATAGATGATAATGCATGCATTGCACACCCCACTGCATTAGCCGTAACACAGGATACTTGGGCAAGAAAGAATATTGGCTTTTGATCCATTGTGTGCAAGTCTGATTAAATATTTTATGGCAAGAACTTATTGAAAGTAACATGAACATTCAGAATATTTGAAGACTACATTTTGGTTTTGAAAGATATATAAAGCTTTTTGCATTGTTATCCACAACCCTTAATCTATTTCTCAAAAGTATTTTAATGAATTTTTATTTATTAAAAATAATGTAAACAAAAATTTTAATGAGGAAATTTCAGATGATGTTCTCAAAAATTTCACTAAGAATGTCTTGAAAAGCAATAGTAAAAAGTGTAAGAAGCAGAAAATGTTTGCAATGTAAACATTTTTGTGAGAAAAGATAACTTGAAAAAATATTTGTATTATATTTGTTTTACAATATTTTTCATCATATCTGAATTTTAATTATCTTTATTCATTAGCATATATCACATCATGTCAGATTACATTTTAATCTTTTTTTAAAAGTGATCATTCTGATTTAATTTACTCATAGCATAAAAAATGTTATGTATTAAAACTAGTGTAGATTTCTGAAGAAAAGTTGCCTACAAATTAGAATATAGACATGTCTCTTCTAACCAGTTTGAATGGTACTATATTTTGATATAAATGTGAAATAAATGCTGTATCGACTTCTTACTGAAATCACTGAGTGCAGTCAAGATTCATGAGTCATTGCTTTACAAAACATCTTTCCGTGAACTAACAAAAGCAACTTAACATTAATGTACTGCAAAAAACATGGGAATCTTCCAGATCATCTTTCCAAGCCGTCAAAGGCTTAGTTTGTTGCTAATATAAATCAAGGCGAATGACAAATACAATGTTTTTCCACCCTTATAAAGAATTTTCAGTGACATTAAAACTGAAACAGAACAAAGAGCTTGATATCCTGATACACTTATTTTCCTCAATGATTTATCTAAGTGAGTTGTTAGAACATGAACAGATTGTGAAATATATTTAAAATGTGGGAAAAAATGCAAAGCATAACCAAAAGTATTTCTTATATGATTACCTGACTACTTTAGGCCTAGATCTACAGGCACTGGAAAGAGCTGAGAACCTACTGAGATCAGCTTCCTATAGCTATACAAATATGCCTCAGTTTTATTGAATAGTGTTTTATTATCACCTCAGTACTCCCTGGCTGTGCCAGGGTCAGTCTAGGTTCTCCTTCCCCTGAAAATGTAAAAATATTGGTATGTATGGAAAGTAAAGGAGCCAGTACATCCCCTAAGGGGAGTGTTACGGATACAACACAGCCAGACACATTGGATAGTGCCATGGTCTGCATTGACTCAGCTTTAGAAATGCATTTTAGGAAAAAATGGTTGTCTCCCCAGTGGCATCTCTCTTTTTCCATAAATCATAGGCATATGGTTTTATTTGATTTGTAACTTCTAGATAATCTAACTTTTAGGTGAGCTGAATACCACCTTTAAGACAAACTTCTCCAAAACATTTTATGACAAGCTTTCTTAAGAAACTGAGCTTTATGCAGATATATTCTTGAGATGCTAGGAATCTTCTGCAGTTGATTGTCCCACGTTTCTGTGTCTGCAGAGATCCATCAATTTTGTATCATACTGGTGATATTCATCAAAAGATTAAGAGACTCTGAGGAAAAAAATTAACATGTTTTACAATGCTAACAGCTATTACATATGTATAATGTAATATATGACTATTCTGGATTAATATACAATATTGCAGAAAACTCCATTACCCAGCAAGAAGTAATAACAACAGATGCAGAGAATGAATTTAGTCACTGAACTGCAGAACATGAGAATTTTAATCCAGCTTCAGCTGAAAGATCTCAAAAAACCTTAAGGACCTATTAACTATGGATTTAATACTTATGCCTACATAATATATTTTTCTAAGTAGGACATTTTTTTCTCTGTTTAAAGCATAACTTGATACTGATGGAACACCATGGCTTTACTCAACATATGAAATTTTAATGACAAAAACATGATTCACAAATTAGACATCTATGCAGATGTACATGATTTATGCATTGAATTATTTCTGTGTAACACAGAAAGGACAAGCAGGTCCTTTTGACCCAAATTTTACTTGGATTTTGCTGTTTTAGCCATGACCTAATTTAGAGCTGTCTCAGGCATGTTTATAAAATACTCAGCATTTAGACCATATGGTGCAGTTAGAGACACAGAGCATCATTTGAACCTTCCCTAGAATTAGGCTTCAAACTCTTTGTAGTGTTAAAATTCAAACCTAACTTTGGAGTTTAGTAACTATATAACATATACATAATCCTAAAAGCTCCTCACAATGCAATCCAGCATTAAAGCTTCAAATTCTCTCTAAAAAGTCCATCTCTTCCTGATGTCTATAAATAGTATTGTTCATGGAAACAGTAGACTGCTGTTTCTTATTTTATGTCTGAGTAATTAACTATCCATGTAACTAAATATCTACATCTGCCTTTGACACAGGAATTGCCTGCAAGTACTGAATCACACATTGTCTTTAACCAACAATTAGATGTATTTACAAAAACTGCAGCAATGTAATTCTGGATCCACTTAACTGCAAATAATCTCACTGATGCTAAAACTGTTAACCACATAAAGGAAGAGACAAATAAAATCTGGATGTCAACAAATGACCACATATTCTCACATAAATTTACATGCAGAAAGGGACAAAGAATCACAGACCTGGCAGGAATCTCAAGAGATTGTCCAGTCTTTTCACCTGCCTCCAGCAGGACATTCTATTCTATTCTATTCTATTCTATTCTATTCTATTCTATTCTATTCTATTCTATTCTATTCTATTCTATTCTATTCTGACTATATAGATTTTGAACTTGTGACACACTTTTTAATCCACTCTTGAAGATCCATTGGGAAAAATCCAACTCATTTCTAAGCAGGATTTTTAGTGCTTTGTTGTACTTATTGATCCCTGCAAAACCCCATCATTTTGGCAGTTAATTCAGGATGACAACACAGGCACAATTTCCCTGCCAGATTTGCTGGAATTCTACCCTTAAGCTTTTTTATTCTAACATTTTTTTCTCAGCTTTCTTAGTATTATCATGAGGCACAATGTCAAAAGACCTTAAAAGTCAAGTTTTATGACTCTATTACTTCTATTCTGTCTACAAGTCCTATTATCCTATTGCAGAATTCAGTTAGGTTGTTTTGTGGTCATTTGTTCTCAACTAAACCTTTTTGGTTATTCCTCTCCTCTCTTTTATTTCCAGGTGCTTCAGGCATGCTAGATTGTTTGTTCCAGTCACTATTTGGAAATTAAAGTAAAGCTGGCAGATACATAATTCCTTGGCTCCTCCTTTTCCACGTTTTTAAAGTGTGGCACAGCCGTTGCCTTTCTCGTCTTTGATCCATAAAGTCTCAAAATAACTACTACTTGTGCTCTATTTTCACCAGTCAATTTTTTGGCTACATAGAATAAAAAACATCAGTCTTATAATATGAGAACACCTAACTTAGATAAGTAGCCTCTAGTCTATTTTTCAAAGCTGAAATACTCTTTTGTTGTTGGTTTTAACTATATTTACTTCTAGGTTGCACCTGGTATTTTAGTGAAGAGTTATACAAAAAAAATTACTAAGCATGTCAACCTTCTTATCATCTGCCAATGGATTCCTACTCTGATAATAGTGGACCCATTATTAGTAAACAGACTTTTTCGTTCTCTGTATGCCTTCTTGTTTTTGCAGTCAGTTAAAAGTCAGCCTAGTGATCTGTTACTATAATTTGGGAAGGATTAATTCATTTTACCACACGCAAATGTCTACTATGACTATACTTTGCTGTATATGTATGTGTATGTGTATGTGTATATGTATATGTATATGTATATGTAGTGAATGTAATTCAGCATATCCTAAACTTCAGCAGAGAGTGAGTACCAGTATTCTTCTACTCCCAGGGAAATAGCTTAGAACTACCAGCTCACATGCAATGGTCTCTATTATGTATATCTGTAGATATGTGAGGTTGCTCACGAAAAACCTGATTCATATGATCTTCCAATCTTAGTGGTCTATGTAGACTGCTATAATGTTAATGACCCTATTCCTTTTGCCCTTGAATCATTACCCCAAACCTTTCAGAAAGCTCCATTTACAGTTTCAGTGGCAGAATTTTTTCTTTATGTTTCAAGGCTGAGCTAATCCCTCTTTTGTTGCCTTTCTTTTCTAGAAAACTATACACAATTATCTTTGTATTCCAGTCAGGTGAATTGTTTTAAGCAGTCTGTGACATTCCAGTTTAATAATTAAATACATATTAATGATCTATATTCATTCTGAGTTGCACAGGATGGTACCAGTCCTGTAGAGGTCTAGAAAACATGGCTATACTGCCATGTCCAGAGTCAAACTATACAGCTGTCTCAACATTCTTACTCTCAGATTACTTTTTGTAGGGAAATCTCAAAACGATACAAAAACCCATACAGATGTTTTTTCAGCAAGAGTTCAACACCCAACAAAAAAATCTCAGAATGAAAAATAATTCAACAATACATCCATGAATGACATTGCTTCAAAGGCATAGTATTTGCATGACGTTATGGAGGTAAGAATCTGGAAACCATAGGGCTTCAAAGAAATTTTGACATTTTTAAATACAGCAGTTGTAATTTATTTTTCAATGTATCAGTTTCATCTCTTTTGAGTTTTCCTACAAAGTATTCAGAAATTTTAATTTATTTGGGGTTTTTTTTCTGTGCAAATTAATATGCAAATAGGTAATAGATTATTTCTGAATGTCCTGCTCTGGACATAATTTTTTACTTCTCTGTCATTCCAAATGTCTCTAAAGTGTGTGGTGTTAATTGACTATATGAAACCCATCACTATCCTCTAATGGCTTTTGCTGTCTTTGTCGAGGCTGCCCTTTATATTATTTCCCCACATAATTTCCATAAGAAAAATGATGCTCTTCCAACTTGCAGTCACAGAACACCACACATACTCTCTTTGCTATATGGGGAGGAAAAAACAAGATAACATATTCAGCCTGGGAATGGACTTGAATGCAAATGCTTTGTAGATTTAACTATTTATATTTTTTTTCAGTATTGACACCATAGAGTATTAATTGTGTTATTCCTGGTTCTAATTTGGTTTGTCTCCTCTGATCTACAGATTGCCATATCTTCTTTCTTTAGCACAAGCCTTATGATATGTTGTGGTTGTTTGGTGTCTTTTTTTCTTTAAAATCCAGTTCTGGGAAAAATATGATTATAGAATCTCAGTATGCATTTAAATTAATATCAAAATATTCTTGATGATTTCACAGAAAAAAAAAGAGATGATGAAATTAAACATGCATAAAAAGAGGCAAACATAAAAAACTTCATCTCATGATCACTGAGTGAATCATAGAATACTTTGGGTTGGAAGGCAGCTTTAATGTTCAACTTGTCCAAATTCCTCCACGCAATGACCAGGGACATTTTCAACTAGATCAGGTTGCTCAGAGCCCCATCCAACCTGACCTTGAATGTTTCCAGGGATGGGGCATCTACCACCTCTCTGGGCAACCTGTTCCACTGTTCCAGTGTTTCACCACCCTCATGGTAAAAAAAATCTTCCTAGTCTAAATCTTCCCACTTTTAGTTTAAAATCATTACCCTCAGTCCTATCGCAACAGGCCCTGCTAAAAAGTTTGTCCCCATCTTTCCTGTAGGCCCCATTTAAGTACTGAAGCATCACAATAAGGTCTCTGCAAAGCCTTCTCTTCTCCAGGCTGAACAACTCCAACTCTCTCAGCCTGTCTTCATAGGAGAGGTGCTCCAACCCTCTGATCATCTTCATGGCTCTCCTCTGGACTTGCTCCCTGTCCTTCTTGTGTTGGGGACAAAAGCTGCATGATGTACTCCACATGGGGTCTCACGAGAGTGGAGTAGAGGGGCAGAATCAATTACTTTGACCTGCTGGCTACACTTCTTTTGATGCAGCCCAAGATGCAGTTGGCTTTCTGGCCAACCATATTATCCTCCTCCATGCCATGAATATTCCAGTTCTGAAATATTCATGTTTGACAGCATTTCAATCTGATGTCTCTAAATTATATTCCCACAAAATGTGTATGAAATAAAAAAAGCAAATAATGCTCAGGAATAATGACAATGTAATTCTCATTTTTAAAAAAAGCAAAAAACAAACCTCCCAAACAAACAAAGCCTCAAATAATTCAAAAGCAATTTATGAAATTATTTCCATGCAGCATGCTACTATTAAATTTTATCTGAGCAAATAGAATACAAGCAAAGGGTAAAAACATTGTTTCAAAGAGAATGTGGTTTTGGAGAAGTAAGCTAGTTTTTCATGGATTAATTGCTTCTACATAAACAAATCACAACTGAACCTAAGGCTCCTTGGCTTCATTGGTGAGTGTTCTCTGGTGTGAGGAGACTCTTTCATGTCAGAGTGATTATTCCAGCATGTAAATTATTTGCCAATATATATGAACACTGTGCAATAACACTACGGTTCCTATCTAAATAATCTTTTTGAAATAAAGATTGTGTTTGCAACCAGAAATTTAGACCCTCAGTTTCCTATATTATCTTGCTTTGTAACAATTTTGTCAGGTGTCACTGGCAGCAGAAAATGTATGGTTTAAGTGTCATCTTCCTCTTAAAATAACTAACAATCATCACCAGCATCAGACACAAACCAGAATGTGTTTTAAAACTAAGAAAACCCTAAGGAAAAATGGAAAAAGGAAGGAAGGGAAAAAAAGAATATAAAATTAATTAAAAAAAACCCACACCCAACCCCAGTGACAGTAACAATGTTAACTCAACTGTATATTGATAGGAATAGTAAACAAAGGCTGTACAGCAAGCATCTTAGTGTGTTTGGTTTTTTTTTACTTTGATTTCTCCACTGATACTATAAATGTTTCCTGAACAAGTATCCCTTCCATATCTTATTCACCCTTACCATTTGCCCTATGATACTTCTCATTCATGATTAGTGAGTGTTTCTGAATGTTTAGTGTCCTGAAATAGTTGTCAGTGGTTAGTTGTCATAGAAATGAGGAGTACATTTTTGCAGACTTATCCCCAGGCTCTACAGAAAACTGAAGCTGGAGTGGGGGTAAGGGGGGTGCGAGCGAAGCCTTATTTTGTTACTTCTTAGAAATCCCATATTTTTAATGATTTTTCAGTGTCTGCTCAGAATCTTACTGGTTTTATTCCTCCTGCTTGGAAAAACAGATTTTAAAAAATTTAATCCTATCTATTTCTGTCACTTGTGACTGTGGTGAAAAGCTTCTATAATACCTAATTTGGATAATGAATGCAAAATATTAATTCCTTTGTTCCGCTGAAAAAGAAAATACAAATTAAGTCTCTGAGAAAAGTCTTGGTACAAATTAGTCTTGGTACAAATTAGTCTGTGGTCCCAAGAAAGTAAGAGTTCTAAATTCCTCCCAGTAGCCCATATACTTGCTTTCATAAGCATTCAAGTAGCAAAGGGTGCACAACTGAAGTTTTGGTTATAATGAATTCATTATTCATGGTACATTAAGTACCACATTTCTCTTTATTCAAATTACACAGGTAACTTTATATGTTCTATTCCTAAACCCCAAGAATTTTAGCTAGTATAAATAGTGTTTGCACTGGCACAAATGAGAGGTAACCATAGATCTTGTCCTTTTCCAGTCAACCCACATTTGCACAGAGTTTCTTCCCCTCACAATCATACTTGAGTTACATAAATGAAATAATAGACTAAAGTTAAATGAAATAACTGTGATGAGATGTCTGGAAAGTAATTGGACATAGAGATCAAAATTTTGTGAAATAACAGAAAACGCCTTTTTGTTTTGTTTTGTTTTTTTCCTGAATCCTCTTTAAAATGTAATTTCAAAAAGCATTGGCAGGCACATTTTTTCCTTTTGAAATGATGTGTTGTGAACAACTCCCAGTGAAAATCTTCATTGTATACATTGCTTCGATCAGCGTCAGATACATGAATATATACATTTCTCTCTTTTGTATATTGTGCTTGGTATACTGTGTTGGATTTCTATAGGGAGATAAATGTTCATGACTTGCTTCCAAATATCTTTTAGCAAACTGTTTGGGACACCTGCTAGTAATGTAAACCTAATAGGGCTCAAGAGACAACTGCGGAAAAGTTCCTCACATTTCAACCTAAAATGATCATTAGGGATGCATTCAGTATGTTTCTTGTATAAACTTATACAAGAACCTTTATACAAGGAACTTACACAAGTATGTTTCAACTTTTGCAGCAGATTATTCTTTCTGATGAGAGTTGAGATTTTTCACAGCATTTGATAAGATTTTTGTATTTCAACATCTCCTCAGTAGAAATGTGTAATGTTAGCCAAGGTAGCTAAGTATCTTGATGCACTGCAAACGTCACTGCTTGTGAAATTCTTTTGATAAATCTACTTTTCTCTAGTGTGAAGAACAGGTCTCTACTTACAGAAATCAAAGAGTATGAAAAGATTTAACTTACACTGCAAAAAATTACCTAGACATTCGCATTTTCTAATGCTTGAAATTTCTAATTAACCCCGGTAACTGACAATGAAGAAAATAATGATGGGCAGAGATTACCAAAAAGACCTTCTTGGTTTTTGATCTTCCTTATGAAACTGTGGTCTATATGATGGTATCACATCGCCAGTGAGAGAGCAGGAAAACCTGAACCAAATGAAAAAGTAACGATTCTTTTCGACAAAAGAAGGGTGCTGAGTAGAATAAATATGGACAGAGTGACAGCAATAGAAGTGGATATAAACATCTCTTCTTCACCTCCCTCATTTGTCTTATCTTTGCTATCTTCTCCTGCAAAAGAATGAGCAGAAGTAAACCTCTTATAGAGTTGTGGTGAGCCTTTGCATTCATATTTAACAGCCAGTCTTTAAAGGCAAGTAGCCTGGCTAGATAAACACAATCAAAAAATTGCAGAGCAAATGCTAAGCTACATCCCTACATCCTTTTAATGGTAATGCTTACACAAGCAACAGTACAGTATGAGATGTGAGTGATCAGTCTGTATATGAGTTTCTCAAGTATGTTGTTAATCACCCATCTATTTTCTGTTGGAATCTCTTGTAGTCTTCTACAAAATTTACAGACAGCTCTGCCTACAGTGTCACATAGAGGTTATTCATGAGGGTGCTACATGATTTTATATCAGGAAAAAGTCATTTGCAACAATAGCCTTAGATCCTCCTGAACCTTCAACAGCTATGCCAATACTTTTGAGGTGGGAGAATTCCAAGCAAGGTCAGATGTGACAGCTACAGTCTTGTGATAATCTGGTTACATTCATTCTCATTCCAAACGTATTAATAATTGTCTCTGTACAACAATAGAACTCAGAAACGTATGTAACATAAAGTATAACAGTATAATATACTAATATAGTGCAATATGTGTATAGCAATTTTGTGATATCAATGACCATGTATTGATACGAGTTATAAATTAGTTGTTTTCCGCGTGTAACAGTGTTGCATATATATTGCCAAAACAAATCCTTCTTCCACTCAGCAGTAGTAACAGAGACTGATTTTAAAACAAAAACACATTGTATGTGGGTACAGCATCATATATTCAGTTACTGGAGACACGATGCAAAAGAATTTTGCATTACTTGTTTACTGATAGTCTTGAGCTGTAAGGCTGGCATCCTTAGAGAAGAAACAAGTTGGTTCTGTTTCCTTGGTACAAAGACATTCTTGTTCTTCTTGCAGGACTAGAGGATAGCTTCCCAAGAAAAACATCTAACCTTCTTGAAATTACATTTATTCAGAAACTGGTAGGTACTCTAAGCAGGCGCTGATAGACCCCTCCTGAAGCGTCTACTCAGGAACAAAAAATACAGAGTGCTTTTCTTTAACATTATTCAAATCCGTGCAAGTTAAAGACTGAAGCAAACATAAATATTGTAATGCAGCTGCTATTCCTGCACTTAATTTTAGGCAACATCTTGCTACACTTATTTAATTATCCCAACTGACCTTTAATTCACTTAGTCAGCAATTACACTACAGGAAAATTGTAACTGTGCTAACGTAACTTCGAATGGAAAGACATAGAGCATCACACATTTCCACCTATTAACAATCAACAGTTGTGGGTTTTTTCCACAATGTTAAATGCAAAATCTTTAACTTCTAAATTGTATAATATGCTTAGTCTTTGCAATGTGGCACATTTGCATACTGAAATGGATGGAAAATAGGAACAATGAACCATGCTGGGAAATCTGAATCTAAAGAATAAAGAAAAAAAATGTTTAAACTCCTCTATTCCTTTAATCCTTTCAGGATGTATCTTATGGATAAAATCTTCTGCTGTTGACAATCTGCTTAACTACATAGTAGACATTTATGCATGTCTATATTAGTCTTCAGAATTTTTCCATTATAATGCTAAGTCTCCATTCACCCTCTAATTGTATTTTATTGGAACTTTTGGACAGGGATTTCCATTTAGTCATTTTCCAGCTGTTTCAAGGATCCTTTTTTGCATAGGCTCCAATATAATTTTCAGCTTTTAATTTCTAAATTTTTCTCTATACCCCTATATGCATTTTTCTTCCAGAATGATTTTTAGAGGCAACAGAATAGTGTTTCTTTCCTCTTGATCTAAAACTATGACTACAGATGACATAAAGCTAGGAAAAAAACCCACAAAACCGACCAAAACTAAAACCAACCTGCCTAACAACACACACACACAAACGAAAAAACCAAAATCAAAACAAAACAATAACTTGGAGAGGGTTTTCTTTTTTCGGCTAAACTGTCCAGTCAGTTCACCCCTCTTTATTTAGATTGCCATCACCGAAACCTTCTGGCAATTTGAAAGTATGTCAGCCATTGCATATTTTTTGCGCAAATCTTTAGATGACCTACTCATAATCCATAAAATTCTAATGACTCATAAGGATGTGGTCTTCTTTCTCCTCCTCCTTGCATTAGATATCTACTTCTTAGTACCAAAACCATATTTTCACCACTTCAGTAAATGACCTGGTTGCTGGGCTCCTGCAGCTTCTGCTGAAGTCAAGGTTAGTTACCTTTTACATTGTCCTATTTCTTTCTCCAATACATTTACATGGCAAAGCTACAGTTTTATGGTCATTAATAACAGTTACAACTGTGCAAGCTAATATAATTACAATAAAATTGTATGCTTCAGGGCATAAATTGATAATCTGTGGGAGTCAGGAAAGAACTTTTCTTCTCTCATTATGACATTAAACAATGGACAGGTGCTTTATGATGGCTTTAGCTGTTATTTGAAGCATCAAGTATAGGCAGCTGCTTATGGAAGCAGAATGCCAGAGTAGGTTTAATAATGGCAATAATACAACATTATCTCTTTTATATTCTCATAAAATCTCACCCATTATGTCTCTTATTGTGAAAAATAATACTGATATTAAGACAAACACATGGGTCAT
Organism: Limnodromus scolopaceus; assembly: GCA_028565335.1. NCBI lineage: Eukaryota > Metazoa > Chordata > Aves > Charadriiformes > Scolopacidae > Limnodromus > Limnodromus scolopaceus. Next base: position 143,388,861 of record JAOXNO010000013.1, on the reverse strand, counting down.
TTTTATTTAGTAGCTCCTTGGCTAAAAACATACTCCTCAGTGTTTCCAGTCATTTGGCAATATATTTTTGGTTTTATAAGTAAAAGCCCTGGGATTAATTCTGGAAGGAAATCTTAAAATGAGAAGTGGAAAGTTGCTGGGAAGTAATGAAAGTGACAGTATTAACTAAATGCACATGATTTCAAACCAGCCCCCAAAAATGTGCTCCAAAGCCATATTTTCCTGTATTCCATTTTCCTTAGTACAGAGGAAGAGAAGGAACAAGAAACAAAAGAAAATAATCCAATAAAATGATTTAAAATTTACTACAGAAACGATGACAAAATGAGAAAGCAACAAAATAAACACACTTTAGATGAAGTTCTTCACTTCACTGGATGGTTTGTTTCCAGTAAGAGTTAGTTATTTATTAATTTTTTTTTAGTCTATAAAAAAGATTAGTCCTAAACTGTAGATACAGGGGTAACCAAAATAAAACAAAGCACTTCTATCAGTTTTCAAATGATAAATTGATTGATTCATATTCTTTCAAAATTCATTATCCTACAGCATTACTCAACAGTTTTGCCATATAGTCAGTGAACTAAGTTCAAATAGGTAGCTTTTCCTCTTAGAACTAACCTTAATTGACTTGATTCCCCAGCCAGAATTTTTCAAATCAGTAACTACATTCTCTGGTACCCTTAGTAGTTAGCTCTCCCCACCTCTCTCCTTTGGGATAAATGCCTAATTGTCTTCATCAATTACAGAGGAATTGGAGGGAGATTAAAATCACTAGGCTACAGTTAGCTTTTGGGAATGTTCCCCTAGGTTCTTAACTTTGTTGTTAAAGCCAGGTGAGGTGAATTCTGATTCTGTATATGAAACAAGGAGAATGACATTATTAGAAAATGAAACACATCATTATTGCATGTGGATCCATGATAAATAAAATAGTTGTAGTATCTTGGAGAGGGAGAAGGTCAGGAAACTATTAGCTTGGTTCTCCAGCAGCTGGCACGAATATCTAGTAGATAAACAGTCCAGTACCAGACCATTTACATCTCTCCCATCCAGAAAATTGTTCTCATATCACAGTTTGGTGTTCAGTTCCCAAATGAGGAATATATTCAGCCAACCTGTCTCAGATCTCTTGGGAAATTTTACCTAGTGCCGTCATTGTTCTCTGTCTTCAGTGTGCTATAATTTCAATTTCATGTAATGCTTGAAAGAAAAAGTATAATAAGAGTTTGCTTAATTTCACTGATCTGTCTAAGCACCCAGGTCCCAAATTTCTGTGATACATTAGCTGTGTCATTGTTATCAAGGTTATCTCTAACAACCCTTTCCACTCTTTTTTTTTTTTAACATCAGTCTGCCTACATCATTGAGAAATCTGAGTTTGCAAAAAGTAATAGTGCTTTGGAAAATGAGAGGAGTTCCTGGACAAAAACCTGCACAAATGAAGCTCACTTTATAGCCCTATTTGATCTTCCTCTCACATAAACAGAGGACAGTGGTTTCTTTCTCTCTGAAGCTCTGTCCATCTGTGTTCTTTGCTAAATTAATTAGGCAAACAAAACTGGCTGAACCATTGTTCCAGTGGGCTCACAGATGGGAATAGTCTTTCTTGTTCTTTAAAACTTGAGAACATAGATATGGTTAATTCACAAACTTGTACACTCAAATATCCATCCTGGGAAGAGTCATATCAAGAAACAGATATAATGCCATGAGACCTCTATAATTAATCATACTTAATCCACGGAATCTGAGTTTGAAATGTTAGATATTTATAAAACCCTGTTTGCAATAATTCTATGAAGATAAAATCCACTTTTTTTCAGACAGGCTAGAGAAAATCACACTGCACTCAGTAGTACTGAACAAATGAAAAAGGATTAATTCATCAAAAAAATTTAAATAAATTACAAGATTCTGGCCAGGGTGAAGACTTTTAGTTTTAACAGAGTCTCATATGGATATTTTTAGGCTGTGTTCTAGATGAAGGATGTGTTTATGTATTTTCCATAGGATCTAAATCTGTTCACTTGGTCTTAATTTACACTGCTTGAAGTTGGATCAGGATCCTCATTCAGTTTTTACAACTAAACTGCAAACGTAAGTCTGAACAGACTCTAAATTCAGGACCAGTCTTTGTGGCTTAGGCATACCATTGCTTTAAAAAATGGCAGAAATAATCCTCAGAACACAGAACTTAGAAACATAGTATCTGTAAGAGTTGTTCATTCCTAAGAGAAATATTTTATATTAAAGAATCCCTTCAGCATAAAATCTGGAAGACTGAATGGAAGAAAACATAAGAATTCTGTTTTGCATGTTGTTTAATTACCCCTGCTTCACGCCGGAAGAATTCACTATTCCCTTTAGGATGTGATATGCAATGCAAGCTATGCTAATCCAAGAAGCCTACTGGTGCAGGTCTTTAAGGCATGACTAAAGAAATGTTTTCTGAATTCAGAAAATATGAGTTGGAAATCATACACAGCTGGAACTCGTAGAGGCTTAATGATGAGTTTATTTGGTTAGGAGGTATTGCTGCCTGCATTTTCATTTACTACTATTGTTTTAAACACACCAACACAAGTCCACCCTGAGAAGACTGCACAACTGCTTCATCTATCAAGTTCATAAGAATGCTTATACATTGCTCATTACACCCATACATTTTCCTTACATTTATTGCTACATACATGTCCAATCTGTTTTCAGTCCCAGTGAACGCTAACAGCACCTTACATCTGGAACTCTGGCAAATTCAGAGGCCAAATACTTCCCCAGAAAGGTTCCCTCATTGTAAAGAAAAATGAGAAAAGGAATAATGCTGCAAATGGCTGGGCTATAGCTCAGCTGAAAAACCCAGTCAGTCTTCTTTTGGGATTCCAAAACATTTCTTTGCCAAAGACAATAAGTAATTGTTATAGGAATGAAGATACATGTTATGCATTCGGGTTTTAATATGAATACTTCAAGAACTAGAAACTGACTGAAAGGTCATCAAATCTTTGAAGTAACAAATAGCAGGAACTTTCTAATGTAGAGCCATAAAGTCTTTTAAAATTTGGTGAGAGAGAAAATAAATACAGGGTAAAGAAAGTTTAAAGACATTTTGGCAAAACAAAAATACTATCAAAACCAACTTATAAAACTGCAAATGAATATGTATAAATAAAAACTATTCAGAAAGAAAATGAGCCCATCCAGCTGAAGTGAAAAATTACAAATGTCATTTTCAACATAACATAGCTGCGATAGAGTATACAGCAAATATTTTGTAGAAAAATATTTTAAATTCAACACAGTTGTTCATTTGTGTATTGCAATCTATTGCTAGTTGAAATAACCCATGCCTGGAACCTGGTTCAGTGAGTTTCCACACAATTGTACACTATCAGCAGTATAATCAAGCAATGAAATGCAGTCTTCTGGACTTAGAATACCAGACTGGGGAAATATGGAGGGACCTAGTTGTCGGTGTCATATTAATCATCAAATTTTTTTTGTTTGTTTTTACACTGGTGTGTCCTGTAAAAAAAAATTACAATTTTTTAACTATTGTCCTTTCTATTTCGTAGGAGTCATATGGTCCTGTAATACGCATCAGGCATAAATTTAATAGGAAACAGGCTAGACTATTATTTGGTTCTAACTTTACTATCATTGTTTTCAATCTCTTCTCTCAGTATTGCAGACGGAAACAGTAAAATAATAAAGAGTTATTCTTATTCTGTCTAGTATCCTCTAGAGTAGGAAGAGAGTCCTCAATGTTACCTCATTACAAATGATTATTGTTATTCTTAAGCAGAAAATTGAGTTGGTATCAGATCTCTTTTTAAATTTTTACCTTATGAAAACAAAATATAGTGAACATAGGGATTTTTAGGTCTTTTAACAGTTATCTTTCAAATGTAATACAGATAGTTGTTTTAAATTTAATATTTGATAATTCCAGTATTTTTGTGACGTCTTAAAGAAAGCCACCAAAGTCCAAATCTGCACATTTTATACTTGGTTTTCTTTGATAAACACTGATAAGTTTTTGTGTCTTTATTCAAATACTTGTATATCCTCTAGATTAAAGGCTGATTCCACGATAACTACCAAAAACTGCAGAACCTTTACTAATGTAATCATTGTTATGGAAAACTGTCTCACAGCAACATTAATTTTTTTTTAATTTTATGGTGCGAGAAAAAAAAAGAAAACCAACACAATAATTGCATACCAAAAGCAGGATAGATGGACTTTTTTTCTTACAAAAATCTGTAGCATGTGAAAGCAATAGGAATCTAACATCCTATTCTCTTCAGTTATCAGAGGTACACTTTAAAATAAAATATTCTACACTCTAATAGCACTGAGCCATCACCTTTCTGTAAGTGGGTATGTTTAATAGGTATATTGAAATAATTTGAAGTCAATAAAAGGACTCTAATTTTTTTAGTGACTTTGGATCAGGCTCAAATCCATTTATTTCTAACAAGTCATTTTTTCTCCCATTTTACATAGCCAGTTTAATTTCAGAACATGGTTGATTTCAGTTAACATTAGCCTTTAAAAGTGTTAGGTATTTAGGATGCCTCTATAGTCAATTAAGACAACTATCTGGGATATACATGGCAGAATGATTAGAGGTGTTTGCCTCCCATCCTTAGATACTGATGAAGCCTAGATAGATATACATTGCTAGATTTGTGACAAGTAAAAGTGCATTAAGTGAATCCAAATATGTCCATTTTAAGGTCTTCAGTGTCTTTTGAAATTATATATCCAGATCTCCTAAACATGCATCCCAAATTTTGGATTTTCTTAGTAAGTTGTACAGCGATGATAGCACTGAACATTTTAGAACACACTAAAAAAGTACCTAATTATTTCTAAGGATGGTCTTTTGATTAACATGCTAGACAGAGGCTCAAGCTATCCTTATATTCACAGAGAGCTCCACTGAACAAGAAGAGTCTTTTGTTGGTCTTTTGGTTTTAAAACAGAATATTTTAAAATAATTTCTCTTCCTTCTTTCCATTTCTTTTGACATAGAGCTCCTTGCACATTCAAATCCTTTGGCTCGTGACATTTTTATTAGTGCCTATTAGATTAAAACTAAGCAAACTTGCTAATATATTTTCATGAAAAATTGTATTGATATGTTCTCTGTTTTTTTCAGATATAATTTCAAAATTATGTTAAAATGCCTACATTTATTCACTAAAGTTAGGATAGAAGTCTTCTTTTGTACAATATATTTTCTGTTATTAAAGCACGTAGGTAATGTACCTCAATTCCATAACAATATGTCTGTCTTTTTTTTTTTTTTTTTACAGAGCCATAAAGATTAATACCTGCTTTTCTGGAATCACAGTAGCAGGTTGCAAATTATATATGAAATGAAAAAGTCCAGTGTGCAGACAGAATAAGCAGAATAAGTACAATGCTAGGCATTCTTAGCCAAGACGTCCACCCGAAAAAGAAAAAAAAAAATTGACGAAATGTACAGTGTGACTGAGTGCACCCTCAGCAAGTTTGCTGACACCACCAAGCTGCATGGCACAGTTGACACTCTGGAGAGAAGGAATGCCATCCAGAGGGACTTGAGAGGTGGGCCTGTGCAAACCTCATGAAGTTCAACAAGGCCAAGCGAAGAGTCCTGCATGTGAGTTAACGTAATCCTAAGCACAAATACAGGCTGGGTGGAGAATGGATTGAGAGCAGCCCTGAGAAGGACTTGGGGGTATTGGTGGATGAGAAGATCAACATGAGCCAACCACATCCTAGGCTGCATCAAAAGAAGCACAGCCAGCAGGTCAAGAGAGGTGATTCTGCCCATCTATTCTGCTCTCCGCTCTCATGAGACCCCCACCTAGAGTACTGCATAGAGCTCTGGGGCCCCTGACAGAAGAAGGACATGGACCTGTTGGAACAAGTCCAGAGGAGGGCCACAAAAAACAGAGGGTGGGAGCACCTCTCTTATGAGGATAGACTGAGAGAGTTGGGCTTGTTCAGCCTGGAGAAGAGAAAGGTCTGGGGACGCCTTATAGAAGCCTTGCAGTATCTGAAGGGATACCTACAAGAAAGCTGGAGAGGGACTTTCTACACAGGCGTGTAGTGATACGATGAGGGGTAATGGCTTCAAACTGCAAGACAGTAGATTTAGACTAGATATTAGGAAGAACTTTTTCACCAGGAGGGTGGTGAGGCCACTGGAACAGGTTGCCCAGGGAAGCTGTGGATGCCCCAGCCCTGAAATTGTTCAAGACCAGGCTGTATGGAGCTTTGAGCAATCTATACTAGTGGAAGGTGTCCCTGCCCATGGCAGTGGTTTGGGACTAGATGATCTTTAAAATCCCTTCCAACCTAAACCATTTTATGATTCTAGGATCTTCTTGATCACATATATTAATAGCAAGTATGTTTTTATGACCCTAGAGTAAAAATGCAATGTAGAGAAGTGTAAGATGATAGCAGATGCTTTGAAACTGTGGGCGTAGGATAATAGATGAGGCTCCAAGCTTAAAACATCTAAAAAAATTATCAAATCCTGTTCAATAATGGAACACAGTCTCAAGAGATACATAAAATGAGTTTTATGTATAACAAAATGAACAAAGAAAAGGTGTCCAATATATGTAAAACATGCCATATATATTCATTTCAAATATAAAGTGGAGTTTAAATGAAGGAAGAAAGATGTAAAAAAAATGTAACAACCCCATGTAAACCTCTTAGGGAGCAGGAATCAATGACCATTAGAAATGTCATGCTCCCAGAAAAAACTCAGTCAACTGGTGACTCACCTCAAAGTTCTCCATAATTTTTTCTTGAGGAAGGTTAGCCTTGTTAACCTTAGGATACCAGTAAGGATACAAAGGTAAGGACAAACCAGTCAAAAGGGAGAGATACTAGGAAGTGCGTGTATAACAATTTTAACCATATTATCATTGAAAGTTTTCCCCTTTTTCTGTAATAATTAGATAATTAAACTATAAATGTTACTGTCATTGTTGGACTATTAATGTTAGTATCATTGTAACTCAATAATAACTCTTTGGTTAGTCTGTTAAGACACAAATTTAAGGTATATAAGGTATGTTTCTCAGTCCACATTAATTGTAGTAAATGCAACACTTAAAAAGTTAAGTATATCTAGTCTTAAGCCACTTTTACACTATTTTATTTATTTAATTTTATTCAAAAACTGGCTATGACAATTTTGGGGTATGCTTTCATCTTTTTCAATTAAAACTTCAAAGAAAATATTAGAAAATACCTAGAATTCTTTTGGTGAGGTAGAGAGAATAGAATTCTTTGGGCTAGATCCATAGGGAAGGATTTGTTAAACAAATAGTTCCTTTACCGTTTACCAGAACACACAGTCATCCCAGTATTCACGGAATTGCTATCTAGTTGCTATACAACCCTGCAGAAGCCAAAAGCCCTATGGTCATAAAAATAAACATACTGAAATTCTCTAGTTATCTATAATTCCATTCCCCAGGTATTACAGACACACATATTGCAGATTTTTAGATTACAAATGGATGGATACAAATGGATGGATACAGATTCTTCACAGAATCACAGAATTGTAGGGGTTGGAAGAGACCTTCGGAGACCATCTAGTCCAACCCCAAGTTCACCTAGAGCAGGCTGAACAGAAACACATCTGAATATCTCCACAGAAGGAGACTAATCTTTAGGAAGAACAGACCAGGAAGACAAAGAGACAGAGCTGTCCTCCATGTGAGGGAACAACAGAAGCGCATTGAACTGCCTTGGGGTGGATGAGGGCAAGCAGAAAGCTTATGGGTCAGGATTAGAGGGCAGACCAACTTGGGTGACATTGTGGTGGCTGTCTACTATAGACCACCTGATCAAGAAGATGCAGCAGATGAGGCCTTCTTCAGATATTGAAAGAAGTCTCATGTTCACAGGCCCTGGTCCTTGAGTGGGGGACTTGAACCACCTAGAAACCAGCTGGAGCAACAAGGCACAAGTAATCCAGGATGGTTCTGGAGTCCATTGATGGTAACTTTCTAAAACTTTCTAAAACAAAAGGTGAGCAAGGATCAAACAAGGGGAGACTCTCTGCTGGACCTCATACTTAGAAATTAGGAAGAACTGACTGTGTATGTGAGGGCCAGGGGCAGCCTGGACTGCAGTGAATGTGAGATGGGGGAGTTCAGGATCCCACAAGGTGAAAGCTAGTAAAAAAAATTTCAACAGATTCCAGGGCTGCAGTAGGCAGACCATTGCCAGCAGGTCAAGGAGGGTGAACCTTCACCTCTGCTCAGCCCTGGTGAAACACATCTGGAGAGCTGTATCCAGTTCTGGGCTCCCCAGTACAAGAGAGACATGGAAATACTGAAGCAAGTCCCAAGTTGATTAAGGGACTGGGATACCTGATGTAAAAGGAAAAGCTGAGAGAGTGGAGTCTGTTTAGCCTGAAGAAAGAAGGCTCAGGGGAGGATATTATCAGTGTGTATAAACAACTGATGGTGGACAGTAAAGAAGATGGTGCCAGAGTGTTTATCATTTGTACTCAGTAACAGGATGAGAGGCAATGGGAACAAATGAAAACACAGGAAATTCTGTTTAACTGTAAGCAAAAAAACCCAATGATACTGTAAGGGTGATTGAACTCTGGAACAGGTTTGTCCAAAGAGGTTGTGGACCATGAAGATTAGTATCTCAAACATTGAAAATATTCAAAACCCAGCAGTATACGTACCCGAATCCCCTGTACTTGATGGCCCCAATTTCAGCAGGTTGGTTGGACTAGAAGACCTCCAGAGGCTTCCAGCCTCAACTATTCTGTGATTCTGCAATTCCTCAAATATTTCTCCCATTCTTCATATACTGATTAAAAATTGAAGTGTTCCTCTACCACTCTGATAATTTTTAATTTATGTTTTCATTACATAAAATCTTACATATGTAATGTCCCTATTTTTGTCATTCACTCAAAAATCAAAATCTTTACCAGTGTTTTCAGAAGCTTATGTTTAATTCTGTTGTCTTGAAGGCCTTTAAAACACACTTTTTTGTACTTCATAACAATATCCTGGCACTGGGTTACAGAGCATACTGGAGATTGAAAAGAGGATGAATACCCATTGAGAACTACAAGGGCATTGCCAAGACATGCAGAGATGCCGTTAGAAAAGCAAAAGCTCAGGTCAAATTGAAATTGGCCAGAGATGTAAAAAACTACAAGAAAGGGTTCTTCGGGTACATAAACAGCAAGCAGAAACAGAAAGGAAATACTGGCCTGCTGTTAAAGAGGAGGGGTGAATTAGTCACCAACAATGCTGAAAAGGCAGAGCTTCTCAACACTTTCTTCACCTTTGTCTTTACTAGCACTACTGGGCCCCAGGCTGTGGGAACAAAAATCCAGGTTGATGCAAACACAGACTCACTGTTAATGAAGGAAGAGTTCATATGTAAACTACTACAGGAGCTTGAGCCTACAAATTGATGGATCCTGATGCTATCCACACGAGAGTGTTAAGAGAACTAGCTGACACTGTTGTGAGACTGTTCTCTATAATCTGAGTAGTCATGGATATCAGTGGACATCCCAGAAGACTGGAAGAAGGCTAATGTCACCATCATCTACAAGAAGGGCTTAAAGGAGGATCCAGGAAATTATAGGTCCATCAGTTTTACTTCAGTCTCTAGGAAAGACTAGTGGCATCCTTGAGGTTGTAACGCTGGATATAGAAGGTTCATGTGCTTATACTGATTCCTTTTTTTGTTTCAAGATATAGGTCTTTCTTTTCAGAAAAATTGATTTCACTGTATGTTTTAATGTCTTATGTGTATATGATGATATATTTCTCCCATGAGTGTTTTACTGTTGTCATTCTTCCATGGCAGATTAAATTCAATTCAATTCTAAATTAAAACACTTATATTTTGCTATCTAAATGTACATTAGTCTACATGTCCGCACTCCGGTGACAGTCAATATAGAGCTACCAACCTAAACTACAGAAATACCTTAGATTAGATATCTATATTTGCTCAACCAAATTGCTCTCTAAGATCTATTGACTGTTCTGATTAGATTTTCATTGAAATAAGGGAGACTAGAGATGTATCTCACCTGTGTGAGATACATAACTAAGGGACCCTATCATTGGTAAACCTGGGGATTAAGGCTTCCGTCTTAATGTGTGGATGTACAATGTGTGCTCTTTTCTCCATTTCCAAATTTTTAGTCAGACTTTGTACTAGACTTACTGTGCTTTCAAATAATGGATTTTGTGCTATTGAAATTTTTTTTTAGCTGAACTCTTTCTGATGCCTTTTTTCTATGTTTTTCTTAAGAAAATAACTGAAATTCTCTGTATTTGACTTAAACTAACTTTCATACTCTGGCTTTAAGTTTGCAATGTTTCCTCCATACTTCCGTTCTTGTTTTGAATTTGGAGAGTTATGCTCTTCTAAGTGTTAATCAGAAGAAAAGCAAAAACTGGAACAAAGCCCACAAAATGTATTTCCTTAACATGGCTGCCTTTTTCAGTCCAGTTTATTTTTGTTGTACTTCCACTAAGGAAGATTTGCCCTATTCTTCCCCTGGAAAAATAAACTCCTACTTTCTACACACCTACTTCTTACATGAAAGTAGAAGAAAATGACCTAGCAAAAGAAAAAAAAAACAAAATGAGAGAGGAGAAAGCTCTCTCCTTTATTTATTCATCGGTCAAACTAAGCTTTTCTTTAAAATCTTTCCATATCTTTAGTACAAAAGAATGTTTTTTTCCAGTTCATCTATGTGACACTAACAAGAGCCAGCTGGCTGTGGAATAGGGTTATTCATGGTTTTATTACTACAGAGGTGGAAGGAGAAGGGCTTCTCTTTTACAGTAATTTCATTTTCAATTTAAGGGTGAAGTTAGTTGCTGGGAAGTTCTGGACAACACTGAAAATAAGAATGGCAAATGGACATCAACATTAAAGGCTTCAACATACAATGATGGCAGTACTACCGTATTCTGGTGGCTCGCTAAAAAAATTAAGTAATAAACCTTAGGTGCAGTCAAAAACCATTCACATAATACCTGATTCTATCATCTTTGCATCGTTACTTATAAAAGTTAAAGACTTTGTTGTTTTCTTATTAGGTACTTCATAACCCATGCATTTTAGATTTATTTTTAAGCTACACTTTTCCCAGGCATGCATTTTGTTAATAGCTCCTTACTGAATGATCCAATAATAAGAGGCAACAGGGTCATAGGAGTATTTTATTTTCCAGCTGACTACAATTCTGAAGCAAGCTGCCTCTTGACATTAAATAGATGAGCACTCAAACGAAGGACTCATTTTTTATTGCATAAAACATTGTTTGATTTCTTTCCAATTATATTTTGGGTGTTTTAACATTTACAATGTAACTTTAAAAACTTTTAGCATGTTGTAATTCAGACTCATGTCATGCATAATAAAGATGAGGATCTGCTATACATCACAGAGTACCTATTTCATTAAGCTGACTACTTTTTCTGTAAGGTTGAAATGTAATTTAATAGTTCTTATTTTGTAAAACAAACTTGTTGACAAAAGTACACAATAAACTTCTGGGATTCCAGTTTTCACAGAGCAATTGCATCAAATTTTATTGATATATGTGACAGCTTGTAATCCTCCAAAATGTGAGATAATCATCCCTAGATTTGTTTCTTTTTTTTTTAAAATTACAGTCAGAACTTGTAAACCCAGATTTCCCTATAGAGTACCATACCTTTTCTATCGTGGGCTTATGCTGAAAAAGAAAAAGAACACAAAACAATTAGAATAGAGGACTAAATGAACAAACTATAACCTTAGTTTTAAGATAAGTCATAGTTCTCAAGAAGGGATGATTAAAGTCAAATTCTTACATTTATGTTTAAAGCCAATTAAATTAATTGGAACTTATAAGAGTTTTATTTTCAGGAACTCTTATCACCTAAAGTGTGCAAAAAAGATGCATTTATATGGATTTTAAAATTTCTGTTTTAATTTGGTTAAGATGTTCAAAGTAACAATGCATAAAATGAATACATATTGGGTTTTTTCCCCTGTGTATCATATGTGTGAGGTGTTTCATATTCCAAAGCTAAAGGGTTAATTTAGGTAACTCAGAATTTTATTAGTTAGTTATTTATGATAGCTGCTGTTCCTGCCTTGGTTATAGATAAGGCTGTGATTTGACATGGATTTCTTTTGACTTCAGCCTTCCCTCTGTACCACCAACTGTGCCAGTAGGATTTTGGGGGGTTCCAGAAGGAACTGTATTTCATGAAAATAATTTGGAGGGGAAGAAAAAAGGGAAACACGAAGTATTGTTAAATTGAGCCAATTCCCTAATCTCATTCTCCACAAATAGCTGTATCAGTGGAAATAACTGGGGCAAGAAGTACCAGGGCAGCTGTAATGGCAGAAATGGAACTGGTTAAAGAAATCTATGTCAAACCATACCCTAACTGTAAAAGATTCAGCCCTATATGGCAGGCAATTGATTGTTTACATCCCTTGATATTTCAGTCTTCTAACAGAGGACTTCATAGTATAACCTTTACTTGCACTAAGTAGTAGTTATTAACCCCAGCTTTCATACCAACATGCCATTGAATACAGTGGGAATTTTTACGTCAGTAAAATGCCACATGGGTGTGTTAAGGATAATGGCACTGGACTGTCTTCCATTTGTTCACAGGCTGCTCAGTCAGCTGACATTTCTGGCATATAAATGCCTCTAGATCTAGAGTTTTGGGTTTATTTTCATTTGCTAAACACATTTGAGTAGATGTATCTAAGACAAAATTAAAAGAAAATGTGAAAAAGCCAGTGAGTCGTTCACCTTACCCAGTCACCAATAGTAGAAGTAATAAACATTAGTATTAAAAGGCAATAGCACTAGGAGTCATCAAGTAGTATAAGACATCATTATGTATTTTAAATAATGCATTATCTTTAGAGTGCTCCACTCAAAGGAATGGGAATACCCAAGAAAGGCTCCTCCAGAATCACACAGGAAAGGAGAAAACACAAGGTTTCCTCTGAATGAGACATTAAGAATGAGAATTCTTAAGATATAGATGGTAGAATCTTAATGAATTAAAACATTTTTATCATAGAATAATGAAACATTTCCACCAAGAGAGACATCGAGGTGCTGGAGCGGGTGCAGAGGAGGGCAACAAAGCTGGTGAAGGGCCTGGAGAACAAATTGTATGAAGAGCAGTTGAAGGAGCTGGGGCTGTTAAGTTTGAGGAAGAGGAGACTGAGGGGAGACCTCATCACTCTCTACAACTACTTGAAAGGACACTGTAGAGAGGTTGG
>JAOXNO010000013.1:143353821-143363827 GCA_028565335.1 Limnodromus scolopaceus | reverse complement strand
TCCCTGCCCATGGCAGGGGGGTTGGAACTAGATGATCTTTAAGGTCCTTTCCAACCCAAACCATTCTATGATTCTATTATATCAATTATAATTATATCAATTACAATTATATCAATTACATTGAACATCCCAAACTCATAGCACAGTTTGAGTGGAGGATTTTGAGTCTGCTTTTGTATTTTTGAGGTGATTACTTGGTGATCTCAAGGTCATCTAGTTGTGTTCCTGTTAGAACTGGTTGTACTTCTGAATGAGCACCATCCTAAAAATCTACAGACAATCAGTTTGTAACTCTGGAGTCATTCACATCCCTGGTTTGCTTAATTAGAATAAGGAACCTTGAACCTTAGCCTCTCAAAGAAATGTGGGAAATAGCAGGCATAATTTCAAATACTTAATTTGCCTCATTCAGTTCAATAGTATATACCTAAATTCCATAACCCGGCTATGTGTTATAACCAGTGAGCTATGAGTTTCTCTCCTTCATTTAGGGATTATGTTCTACTAAACCAGATAAAAAGAACAAGAAAAGGAAGACAATGCAGTGTCAATAGGGTCAAAGCACTTAAAAGGTATTTAATGGACTGACCTTCAAGATTTTGTTAATGTGAGAAGGCAGAATATGGGAAGACTTGATCGAAATGTCTTCATTTATTCCAAGCTTTTCTTCAGCTTCACTGTTTCTTGAACTTGAAATTTTTCATTCTGAAATTAAAAATATCTCTTAATTTCATTTTACTCAAACTCTATCTGCTTCTCTGAAGAGCTTTTGTCTTGACAAACTTATATTTTCTGATAAAATACATTTCCTTATTATACTAATGTCTGCTTAGATGCTTATTTTTACTAATTCTAATTCTAAATGCATGCCTGCAAGCTTCTGCAAATTTCTGCTTGAAACATCTTCTTTACCAGGGTGATGTTTTTGATCAGAGACTAAGGTCCTGAAAGAACAGAGGTAAAAGAAATAAGGACCTTTTAGGGTTAAAAATATCAATAAAGAGTCTCTACTGTAAAATACTAATTGTTCAGACAACAGAAAAGCCTTTTAAGGGGAAACAAACAAAAAGCTAATTAGAACAGAATCTAAAATATTCTTTTATATACAGTGTGACAGTTATTCTTGGAACCCTGGTGTAATAGTCTTCAGCACTTCAAGACAATCTTATTAGACTATATGATAGAATTCTGTGTGCAAATAGACTAAACTCTGATAAACTATCTAACATTAATTCCCTATTGCAATGAAGCAACACTTCTAAAGAAATTGAAAGATTTACTTTTTCAAATACTCCAACCGCAAAAATTATTCTGATTTCAGAAGTTCCAAGGATTGAATATTTTAGCATTATGTCCTAAAAACCAGATTAAATATTCAATAACTTTAACTTGCTCCAGTAGCTTTTTTCAGGCTTATGTCTTTATCAAACTATATTTAATGTCGAGCAGCTCTTTTCATGGTGGTCTGTAAAAACAGATTGTTTCCTCCTCTAATTAGATTTTCATTTGCATGAAAAGAGTATCTTTGATTAGAAGCATTTACAGCTTATTTTTTACCACAGCCTTCTGTGAAATCATAATAATTTCCATAGCAATAATTTGTGATATCACAAACAGAAGATTATTAATTCAAGTAGAGATGATGAGCTGTTAAGATCCTGTTTTCATTCAAGGTTCTTGGCCATATGGAAAATAAGAAAATGTTTTATATAAAACTGCACAGCATCAGTAGATACTGCATTGAGAGCACTGAAGACTGATGTTTATCTGCAGAGCAGATGTCATTACTTTTAGCTTCACACACAGAGACATACTGGTAGGTGTTTCAGCCTTGTTTTGGAAGAAGCACATCTGAGAGAGACTAAGAAGGTTGTTGATTTTCTTTGTTCACCAAGAAAGGGTGACACAGAGGCCAGTTATTGTAGGAGAACGACACAGCTTCCTCTGAAAAACATTTGGTGAATCACTGTATAGCTTGAGAAAAGAAAACCTAATATAGTTTATTGGGAGAGATGTATCAAAACACTTTTATTTAGAAATTCTAATGTGATACAGTACAGATGCATCTTAGCACTCTTTAGAGAATGCTTTGTTTATAAACAATATAAACATTTTAATTAATCTCCTTTTCAAAAAGAAAAACCATCATCTTCTTTCACACACTTATCAACCACCTTAAATGTAAATGGGATCTTTATTTTTTAACAGCTCATCTGTGCAGCCTGAATTTGTAATCATCTGTTTGTGTAACACAAATTGTTGCTATAGCTTGCAGTTTTGAATTAACTTATGCATTTTGCACTATTGCAAGATATTTTCATTGTAGTACCTGGATTCTGGAATTGTGACACCTTTTTGATCAAACATTTTGATTAATTTTGTTTACCCTTGAGGTCATCTTGTAAGACAAAGATGTTTCCAGAATCTCCCAAGGAGTATAACAGTGGATTTAAATGAATTATGTTAGCAAAGGTTTCAAAGTATATCATATTGCATCAAATGCCTAGCATTATTATCATCCATGAATCATATCACAATTTTCACAAAAACAGATCCTGTAACTAATTAAATAAGGACCTACACTCATTTGTACTTGTTCATTTGTACTCCGATTTTAAAAAGTACTTAATCCCGTCAGAATTACAGATCCACCACATTTAATAAAAGTGCTACTACCCACGGAGGGCCAAGCTGTAAAAGCTTTAACGTATGGAATATTTCCTGTTCGTAGAAGGATATGGGCACACAATCAAAAGCAATCAATTTATGGCAGCTTTACAAGTCACTGTTCATCAGGTGAGTTACAACAGACCATATGTGCACACTTAGCTCACCCTAACTTGTGAGGTAAAATGCATTAGTTTAAACTAATTTCATGGGGGTATAAATTTTACCTTACCTTTTGGCAAGGTTAAGACGGCATGTAGTTCATTGCAGTGATACAGCAGCTGTCTGCAGTCTTGTTGGAAGGCTGTAACTCAGTCTGAATTGATCCAGATAAAGCTCTTAGACTATCTAGTTTGACTCCTGTAAAAAGTAATTTTTATTGATCTTAGTGATTGAATACAATAAATCATATCTTTCAAAAAACATCCAATTCTTATTCAAAGAGTCAGAAAGAGGAAGCTTTACCATTTTCTACTAATTTCATTGATTTAATTGCATCTTCCCTTTATCAAAAATGTGCTTTTTATTTCAAATTTCACTAGATTTTATACTTTCAAACTATGATTCTTCTTAGATGTCTATTAGATAAAAAAACCCCAATCACTGGAATTTTCTATACATTAACATACTTATAGATCATTTTCAGTTTATTTGAATATTGCCTTGTGATACATGTAATTTCTACAATAGCATCAGCCTCAGTGAAGGAAATCACTATCAGAAATGTTTTTGAATTCATCCCTCCAATCTGCATTTGTCATATACATCTTCAGCTCTCTTCAACAAGTATCTTTGATATGTTACTAAATACTGGCTGTAAATATCAACCTGATACAATATCATTCTAAATACTGCTTTGCAGTACAACAGGTATTTCTGAATTTTCTTCAAATATATTTGTAACTTGCAAGCTTTTGAATAAATAAGAAACATGACCATATAATTTCTTTTTCTCCTTGTCCTCATTTTTCCTGTTTTTGTACTTTTGGAATTAACAGGATCTTGTTATATGCTGCTTAATAGCAGGTTATGAATAGAGCTACTGGTGAAACTGTACAGAACTATATCTTCCATTGGTTTTACCTGATACACCCGGTACACCCAATATGAGGCACACTAACTTGAGATCCTTCAACTTGTCAGATTTCTCTTAAAATATTATAATTTTCTAGTCTTCTCCTATCATGCCAAGATCTTATAATTAATCAGAATAAGCAGAATTTTATTCCCAAATTACTAATACAAACAAGGGAGTCAGAATATAGACTTGTAAGCAATATTGCATTGTTCCTGAATGAAGCACCACGAAATTCCTTCCAACCTGAACAAGAACAATTTCATTTCTTTGTGATATTCCATTGCCTAAAATATGAGTTTCTGCTATAAAATTGAAGATGGTAAGAATGCACATAGCACATACAAATATGGTTCTAATTATGATCAAATTATGGTTGAGTTCAGAGAACTGCCTGTCTGAGGACTGTAACCAAAGAAAAACTACTGTTCTGTCCTGCCACAGGTTCTTCCAGGCAGTTAAAAGTCTTGTTAATCCTTGCTTAATCTTTTGTGTTTATTACGCTGTGCCTCCTCTCAGGACAGTAGCAATGGACTGAGTATGCATAAATGCTATATTACTTTTCTTCCACTGTACAGCATATATTTACATTCAGCTCAATAAATGTTCATATACTTAATAGAAGTGTACTCTGGCACATACTTAAGAAAAAGCATGTTGTCAGACATGAGAACTGTTCCAACAGCAAAAGAACAAGTGTACAACATTTGGGGTTTTTTTGGGGGGGGTTGTTTTTGGGTTTTTTGTTGGTTTTTTTTATGGTTGGACTAGATGATCTTAAAGGTCCCTTCCAACCTAGGTGATTGAAACCAGAGGGGTTACACATGGGGAACTCAGTGGCAATGAATTTAATCCTTCCCTGTCTAAGGATTAAAGTTCTATGATTCTGTGATAACAACTTTTTCTTGCTTTGCTGAAATACAGTGAAGTCTAACATCAATTGCTTCAAGGTAAGTTCACTTCTTCACTAATTATGACTTGTATTTTTCCATTGCTCTATACACTGGACAAAGACCAATAAAGATAATTGTAGCATCAGAGTACCATTTTATTGACTTGTGAGCTTTCAGAGCTCTACTGAATATTTAAAATGTAGATTATTTTATACTTTAGATACTTGATGTATCTGTGAATTGCTTTATAATAAACAAAGTAATTTATTTAGCAGAGTATCTAGAGCTTTGAAAACAAATTGCCATTTTTGAAAACAGCCTTGTCTTCCAGTGTCAAGAGACTTACGTAAAGATAAGTGCCACTAGAGGAAGAATCTTGTAAACCACTGTGGGTTTTTTTTAAATTTTTAATGTTTTTCAGTCATCACACTGAATAAATCAACCAAAAAAAAAATCAATGTTAGCTCTTTCCCATACAAAATACTGGGGTATTGTTAAGAACTCTGAGAAAATAAATAATTGTGTTATTATATAAAACTTCTGGATACCTAAATATGTATGTATCACATATCTTTGTATTAAATTTCTCTAAAGATCCTACAGCAAACCTGATGACCAACAAGTAGGCATGAGCTATATGATATTATAGGGATTTCTTTTTTTTCAGAAATTGAAAGTTGTGGGTTGAAATTATTTCTGAAATTGAGCTTGGAAAGTAGTGAATAGTCTATCCCTAATGCCGTTCAAATCAAATGACATTCATGATATGCACTGGTTTCAGCTGAAACCTAAGCACATACTGAAGTGTCATATTGAGTTAAACAAGACTATTCAGTACAACACAAATGATACTTAGCACATCATAGAATTCATCTTTTTGAAACACAGAGGATAACTATAATATTGGAGCATTGGCAGTCATCTTAACTGAAAACAATTTACAGATACTGGGAGGAATATGTTATGAAAGCTACATAAGAGATCTTACTTTAGGTTTCTGCAAACACACATGCCTCAGAAAGATATGATGTATGCTAAGTAGAATCAATAGCACAATAAGCCCTGCAACAACATCAAGTTTTATGCTTGGAAGAAATAAAAAATAAAATGAAACATCAGAGATAATATTTTCTAAACAATGAAACAAACAAAAAATCCATCTCAGATATTTATAAATTTCAGTGTATTTAGAAGTTCTGACATTTTTTCAGATTTCAAAATCTTAACACTTGAGTGGGTCCTAGTAATTAAAAACAATTTCCTGATATTGATGACAATAAGAACATGGTATTTGGCTCCTTTGTATGAAAAGTATTCCCTATATTATTTGTATGAATTCATTACCTTTCTTAAAAGTTTAAGCCATTCTGACACTGAAAAGGCTGAAAGAGCTGGGACCCCTTAGCCTGGAGAAGGCTGAGGGGGAGACCTTATTGATGCTTATAAGTACCTAAAGGGTGGTTTGAGGGAGGATGGAGTCGGACTCTTTTCAGTGGTTCCCAGTGACAGGATGAGGGGCAACGGGCACAAACTGGAACATAGGAAGTTCCACTCAAGTATGAGGAAGAACTTCTTTACAGTAAGGGTGACAGAGCCCTGGAACAGGCTGCTCAGGGAGGTTGTGGAGTCCCCTTCTCTGGGGATTTTCAAGACCTGCTTGGATGCGGTCCTGAGTAATGTGCTCTAGGCAATCCTGCTTTGGCAGGGGAGTTGGACTAGATGATCTCTAGAAGTTCCCTTCCAACTCCAACAATTCCATGATTCTGTGATTCCATGATTCACACAGTCCTTACACTCATAACAAACTGATTAGCCAAACAAGACAGAGAAAATAATAGCATAACAATTATATAAAGTTATAGCAATGAACAGGGAATAATTCATCAATGCTATATGAAGTATCAATTTGTTCACCTGAACTGTTCAGTAAAAAGAAAGAAAAAATATTCAGTGACATCAGGCTACTTAAGCAAACAATCCACAAGCACAGATTACAGGAGATTTTTTTCTTTGTAATTTACAATTCATCCTGTTTTACTCAACAAACTTTTTCTTAACAGAATGATTAACCTTAAAAAAGAGTAAACTATAGACATACTGAAAGGTCTTTATACAGAAACAGTATATTGATTTGATTCACAGAACATGCTGCTAGCAAACAGGCACTCCAAAGGTAGCTGGCTCCATGCTTACATTTTTAATGTCTTTAGAGCTATTGGAGCTTACCAGCTGTGACCTTTAATTACAGTACTTCTGCCTGGATTTCTGAAAAAGCAGTTATTTATTTAAAGGTTGTCCCTAAAATTATGCCATCTTGCATCACACTTACTAGCTGCATGGATCCTTTGCTCATGCAGTAGAAGGTTTCCTTTTATTTTAAAATGTATTGGCTAGTTTGAAATTCCTTGAAACAAATAATAATTTGTTATTCTTTTTATATGCAGGTTGTAAGTAGTTCATAAACTACTTTCTAAGACCTGTCGAAGCAGGCCTTCAAGAAAGGAGGAAAGAGGTATATTTCCACAGAGCCTTTAAGAGAGCTGTTGAATTAAACATGTTCCAGCAGTAAAGGAGTAGATAATGTGATGGTTGAACACAGATCCCCATTCAAGGAGTTTCTTGGTTCTCAAGAAAGAAAAGGTAATCTTCCTCTTGACGTTTTGTGAAGTGGATGTCTCTTTTTACCAGAATGCATGTGTGCATATACTTGTGTTCAATTTAGTGTATCTGATATCAAACACTTGACCTACATGAATTACAGATGCAAGAAGAAAAATAAGCAATCAGTTGATTAGTTTCACATGTGTAATGCGTGCAAGGAAGTCAAATGTAACTCAGTTTCATCTAAACACTGAAAATATTTCAGTGAAATTTGTATCACAGTCATTAACTTCTGAAAAAAACCCACAACAAGGTATTATAAAGTAAACTTCTTCGGTTAAACAAACCTTAATCAAAAAAAATGTCGATTTGATAAAATCTCATCATATTAGTAGTTCTATGATTTATGTCTGCTAACATTAAAGAATGTAATCTATGCTTTTCTTAGAATTATTCTGTTATGCTTCGGCTAACAATACTATTATGAGCCCACAGTATAACTTTATTAGGTACCCATCTAGAATTATTTCCATATAAAACATATTGATCCATCAAAGATATAGTCCTGGAAAACACACACTTCACTGAGTTGGCCATATTCAGTATGCTAATTAATATTTTCTTTCTTCTAACTTTGTGAAGCTCTGTATTTGTACTCTCCAGATTAAAAAAAAATAAAAGGTCAGTTAGCATTTGATCTGAGTCAGAGAAATAAATCATGTGGATGTCAGAAATATTCAAAAGGCATGTTCAAACTATTTAAAAGGACTATTTTATATTCCAGATTTTTGATGAGTGATTCTTTTTTTTTAGCTGAGCAACAAAAATCCATCAACAGGAAGTCTCTCAGTTCCTAGCTGAAATTTCTCATTGAAGAAGTATTTTGCAGTTAAAGAACTTGAGAACTTAGATGTTACTCCTTTTTAAGCACTTCCCAAAGACCAAAGTATGGGCTTTGTAGAAGCTATTTATGTGAAAACATTTTCACATGAGAAATTTATCAAATCAAAGAAAACCTGTTGGCGGCCCAACAAAAATCTTCTAGATCTCCTGCACTTGGCAAGCCACAGGATGTTACTGAAGATACAGATGACGTTTCACAAGAGAAATGCAATTCTTGAGTCTTCAAACAAAACCAGAAAAACTGTAAGCATAATTGAACATAGTAACATTGTTTACTAGCTCAGAACCGACAATGTACTTACCAGCATATGGACCTGAAATTAATTCATTTCATGTGCATATCAGGGGATAAATTCATTTTAAAAAAGAAAGTGAATGTGACGATTGTTACCTACTGAGCAATGTTTCTTATCTTTCCATGTTATGGTTTTTTTTCATGGTCTTTTCTAAGTTTTCATTCTCCAATTTCACTTTCCTTTGGCTTCATTTTCTTTTGGTCCTATTAACTAACCCCGAAGAGTTCCATGACATCCCTACCACCTTATAAAACTTTTAAAAGTTAAACTAAGTATTTATCAGCCTACACCTTGATTACTTTTTGAGTTTCCTGCATCCATTTCTTTGGTTTATTTTCTCCAATTGCACAGCAAATTTTTGAAGAGAAACAGGCTTTTCTCCCACTCTGTTTTACAAGAAAGAAAATTTGTATGATTTTGATGACGCCCTTAGGTGCAATGATAAGATAAATAATATAATTCACGATAACAGAAAGATGTTAAGAATATGACCTTAAATACTCTTTATGCATTTTCCTCTGTTTTCAGTTTATGAGCTTCATATACTGTGTCAAGCAAAAATTTACAATATATTCTGCAAGCCAAAGGTAATTCATTTACTTACATGAGTAAGATGATGGCAAAGTAAACTACTTCAGTCATAAGAATAGCTGATGACAAAGGATATACTGCTCTGCATTTTAGATAGCATGTTATGGTACAGTGTACCATGTATTAAAAAACAAAAACAAAAACAAACAGATGTCTTGCATTCTTGTTGCAGTGTGCTAAAATGAAGTAGGTACAATAAAATAAAAACAGAAACAAAACAAAACAAAACCCTTAGACTTAAATAATAATTTACTATGAATGATCGAATGGATCTTTAATAAATGACTTTTCTCGAGGATATGTATACCTACAGCTAGGTAATTGTATATGTAAATACATAGAAACCTTGATAGAAAACTATACCTACATATCTGCTTGTGGTAGCAGTCTTTTTTCTATTCCAGTCTGTGAAGTTGTGTAGGCATATTTCAATGAATTTAGGTAATTAGCTGTTAAATCTCATTAAAAAGCCCACACTGGTGTTCTGAAGACTTCAGAATGGAATTCTGGTTCTATTCTAGTAATAACACTGGTCTGTTTAGTGAGGGATATTTTTAGGAAAGGACTGAAGATGCTTCTTCCCTCAGGTTATTATTGATGAAAAGAGCTCTAAAATTCCCAGTTATTATTATCACCTTAACATCATCAGGTAGAATCCATCCCACATAGATAAAAAGAACAAAAAGTATTAATTTACTTATGTGGTTCTCTGGGATGCTCAGAGGGAGCTTTTCAACATTGCTCTATTTCTGCATAGAAATTTACACATTTCATTAGATCATTGTTATAACTGCAATCCCACTAAAATTCTCACCTATTGCAAAGTACAGATATTTTACCCTTAACTCAATAATATTTTCACAGAATCACAGAATCACCTAGGTTGGAAGGGACCTTTTAAGATCATCTAGTCCAACCAATAAAAATAATAAAAAAAAAAACCCCACGAAAAAACACAAAACCAAAAAACCACACCACAC
>JAOXNO010000013.1:143341598-143353721 GCA_028565335.1 Limnodromus scolopaceus | reverse complement strand
GGGGCTGGCAGGGGTTTTGCTTGCCCCTCCGAGGAGGGACCTGCCTCCATTCCTCATTGTCCCTTAAGTTCCTTTCTTCTGCATGGTGACAAGCAGAAGGGAGATCATCCACATCCTGCAGAGCCTCTGTCCCACTCTATCTATTTCACTTTCGCTGTCTCTAATACTTCTGAGTCTATCCACCTCTTCCTTCAGTTCAACCACCTGCCTGAGCAGGTAGTTTATTTGATCACACCGCACACAGGCAGTGTCTCGGGCTCCACTGGGAACACCCGCCGGGCTGAGGCATTCACTGAAGCCGGAGACCTGCACAGACACGTGTTTTTGCGGGAGCTCCGTCTGAGTTCCCACATTCTTCATTACGGGGCATTTCACATGTGTCGGGGCCATGTTCTTCTCTAGCGCCAGGAGGGGACCGACAGCTGAGGGCTGCTCCCACACGCTCTGCGCACGTGCGCCTGTGCGCTAATATACCCGCCCCTGCGCTCACGCGCGCCCGGCACGCGCTCTGAACCTGCTGCGGCTGTGGCCGCTTTTAAATTTGCCGCGGCTCGCCCGGCCCGCCCCCAGGCACGTCAGGCTCCCTCGCGAGATGCCCGACTCGTTTCGGGTCTCTCCGCTCTCCCTCGGCTTCTCCTCTCCGTCTCGATCAAGGTCGGATTTAAAGGCGCAGCGCTCACCGGTGCCGCTCTCCGCGTGGTCCGCGTGATTTTACCTTCATCCCCTTTAATATTTCTTAATTGCTCCACACTTAGGTCTCAGCAACTAATATGTCTTTATTCTGTTAGTGTCACATTGTTCCCTAGTTTTATCTTATAAAGATAGTTACACAATGCCTATGATAAGTGAATTTGAGCATCTTGTGTTTTAGATAGTTTCTCAATTTCTGCAAAAGCTCACACTCATTTGACCTTCATTACCTGATATAATATTATGTTTATTTTTAATGACTAATCCATAGAACCACAAACTGCATAGTCTGGAAACCAGTAGATTTGTCTGAATTCTCAGTTACTACTTCTGTAAAAGTAACATATCAGACAATTTCTGTTCAAGAAACAGAGCAAAGAGGTATCATGAAATGCATATTTAAATAAAACTCTGTTGAACTTGCTTAACTTTCTATCGCAAAGGTACATCCTTCTAAAACACATTTTTTGTGATAAATTAGCAACATTACCCACAGCTAGCATCCCTACATAAGATATCACCTGAATCCTGAACTACTGAACTCAGCCTCTTGAGTAAATTCAACCATGTTGTATAACAGCAGGTAAATTATTCCAAAAAATATAGATTTAGTAAAACCCCCACACTCTTGGATACATACAGAAACAGAAAAACCTCTGTAGCTAATGCTGTTATGTGAAAATTTAGGAGTAATTTAAGAATTTAAAATGTGCCTTACTGAAAACCTTGGTGCGTGTCATGGTTTAACCCCAGCCAGCTACTAAGCTCATTCATTCCCCCCGCAGTGGGATATGGGAGAGAATCAGAAGGGTAAAAGTGAGAAAACCCATGGACTGAGACAAAGACAGTTTGATAGGTAAAGCAAAAGCCATGCACACAAGCAAAGCAAAATAAGGAATTCATTCACTAGTACATCAGCAGGCAGGTGTTTAGAGTCATGTCCAGGAAAGCAGGGCTCCATCACATGTAACAGTAACATGGGAAGACAAAACAGAATCAGAACCACAGAATCACAGAATGATATGGGGTTGGAAGGGACCTCTGGAAATCATCTAGTCCAACCCCCCTGCCAAAGCAGGTCCACCAGAGCAGGTTGCACAGGAACTTGTCCAGACAGGTTTTGGATGTCTCCAGAGACAGAGACTCAACCACATCTCTGGGCAGTCTGTTCCAGTGCTCTAAAGAACAGGAGACAATATTTTTATGCTGTAACTCCAGATGTCCCTCCTCCTTCCTTCTTCCCCTAGTTTTCATTGCTGAGCATGATGTCACATTGTATGGACTATCCCTTTGGTCACTGGGGTCAGCTGTCCCAGTTGTGTCCTCTCCCAACTCCTTGTGTGCCTCCAGCCTACTTGCTGGTGGGGCAATAGGAAAAGTAGAAGAGGACGCTGTGTGAGCACTGTCCAGGAATAGGTAAAACACCTCTGTGTTATCAACATTGTTGAACTTCCCCTGGAGCAGCTTTGAGACATTCCCATGTGTCTTATCACTGGATACCAGAGACAAGAGATCAGTACCTCCCTTTCCATTTCCCCTCCTCAGGAAGCTGTAGAGAGCAATTAGGTCGACCCTCAGCCTCCTTGCCAAACTATACAAATCCAGTGTCCTCAGCCACTCCTCAGAGGACGTGCCTTCCAGCCCTTTCACCAGATTTTTTGCCCTCCTTTGGACATGTTCAAGTATCTTACCAACCTTTTTTAATTGTGAGGCGCAATTTACAGGATTGCGTTTCCCACAGTACAGGAGCGCAATTAGTACAGCTATAGCTAATTGTTTAAGGATGTGCTATGTCAGATTTGCCTTGCATGGCCCTTTGCAGAGAGGAAAGCATGATCTTAAAATGCACTAGCTACCAGTTCATTTTCAAGCATAACTCAAAGTGTAGGTTTTAGCTTATAAATCCCATGTTATGTGAAATCCTTGCTCTTAAAAGATTTTTTCCTAAAAGCCCTCTGTACAGGGGACACTCATGGCAAGGGAATTCATCTCTAGCCTCTCTCTGCCTGCTTTTGGTCAGCCCTGAAGTGGACAAAATGATCACTGTAGGTCCTTCCAGCTGAACTCAAGTCTTCCTCTTCTCTTCTCTTCTCTTCTCTTCTCTTCTCTTCTCTTCTCTTCTCTTCTCTTCTCTTCTCTTCTCTTCTCTTCTCTTCCCTCCTATTCCCTCCCCTCCCCTCAGCAGCTGCTGCTGCTTTCTATAGCTCTGTGACTTGCCTTTGCCAGACTGCAAGCAATATTTTTTCAAGCTAAATCTGAAAATGTTTTTGGAACTGAAAAGCCCCCAACATTTCAGGCAAGTAACAGTCTCATAGTTATTTGATTCATGGTGAGAGCAGGGAGGGGAGGGGAGGGGAAGGAAGGGAAGGGGAAAGGAAGGGAAGGGAAGGGGAGGGGAGTTATGCCTGTAGTTATGCATGAAGTTATGACTTAAGTCTGAGGGGTCCATCCAGGAGAATAGCTATCTTCAGTGAAGCCATCCAGGAAACAGCTTCAGAGATGGGCACGCTTACAACATAGCTCAGGCAACGACTTACAGCATACTTGCTCTAATTAATTCCACTTCTACTAGCATTAATGGTATTTATAGTAAGAACTTTATTTGAATGACAAATTGCATTTGTACTTGTATCTTCCTTCATCAATTTTTCAGTGTTTTGTTGAGCCATTATAAATCATGCTGAAATTCTGTTGTCTGTGGCAGTCTCTGAGGACAAAACTAGTGAGAAACAGACCTATAATCAAGCCAGAGAAGCAGCAGGTGAAAACACACTTTTGACCATTTTATTTGAGTTCTAGTTCTGTCTTTGTGTTGCTGTGGAAGGAAAAATGCACATTCACTGTCCCCTCTGGAGCTCAATATATAGAAAACTTAATGATTCAGCAACAGTTGCTCTTTTTTGGCGCATGCTGTCTTTTTACAGAATAGAGGTGTTAGACAGGAGGTGTTTTAAAAATTCACACTCCACAGTGAAACAAAACTCTCATAATTCAAAAATGTCCATGGCAGTGAGAAACTGCAGTACGAAATGAACTCTGTGACATCCAGTAGTTCAGAGATCAAGAAGCATGTGGGACACATACAGGTTCAAAAGGCAGCCCAGCATGAAAGACAGCAAAGACCCAGATCTCACGTCTTTTCTGAGAAAGTTAACAAAACACAATTATCCACCACTGGATTTTTTTTTCTCTGATTTTCATTAGAACTTTATATGATTTCTTTCCCAAATAATTATTTGTTGAAAGCTGAACATTATGTATACAACTGTTTACTCTCATTTTCCGTTGAAAATCCGTCCCAATCATTCTTCTTCAATTTAAAATGAGAATTGAATGACCTTTCATTACAGATAAGTAAGTCTGTTATCTAATATGAGTGTACAACTATTTCTTCAGTATATACATCTACAAAATTGTTGCAGAAAGCAATTAAGAAAAATGAATTGTCATGATCAAGCTGTGTCAGTGTAACATGACAGACAGAAGAGTTTCAATGAAGTGTTCATCTTTCTAATGTGTTAGATATGACATCTTTGAGAACTTCAAATCATTGTACCCTGTCTGGCAAAATGAATTTATGGTTGATGTTTACTTTGGTAAGCAGAATAATGCATTAAAAGCTTCAATGAGTTTATAAACACTTTTCAGGCAGCAATTATAGCAGTAAGGTTGGCAGAGTCCTTCTACATTTCTTATTAGATATGTATTTAGCCATAACAATATACATTCCACTCAAATGCAGTAGTTTGACCTCTAACTAACATTTAGATATTAGTGTTAAAATATAGTAATGCATGTTTGAATGTTGCTTCATGCACAAATGTGTATATTTATAACAGGGGAAATTAATTTTGTACTTCAAGATTAATTAATTTAGCACATACTATATATTTTTAATATATTTATTCTTTATTTATTACATTAATACTATCATCAGTTACAATGACAGAGTATGAATTACTGTGAAAGTCTTTTAAAATACGTACTAGAGAAAACACTTTTTCAACTTTTTTTTTTTTTTAAACATAATTATATATAATATGGAAAAGACCAGCTAGTTAGGGTCTACCTTCTTTGACTCTGCTGCGATCGTATTGATTTATGCTAGTAATCTAGTACAGTTAAGTACCTTAACTATATTAGTATACCATCTTAATTTAAGGATGTGCATTACTTTGCATGTTTTGAAACCTTGCAGTAAGTAATAACTAACAGCTGAATAATGAGAATCTAGATTTTTATACACTCAATATAAGGATGCTACAGGACACACATATGTACCTATGGTAAAATAAGTCTTATGAGTGTCATCGCAGATTGCAAAGTCTGTCAATTAGGAAAGAAAATTAAAAAACCCAGGGTACTAGCACTTCCTATTAGTTATTGAAGAATAACTTGATATTGAACAACTGAACACTGTAATCAACTTACATAGAGTAAGTGAATCCTTTATATAAAAAATACTAATCTATGCAACATATACGATAGAAATTTTATGATATCAAAGAAGATTTGACTATAGCTTAGTAGTCCTTAGGAGGCATTTTTAATTTTCTGAACAGATTTTGCGCTGTTAGATTTTTTTCTGAAGTGTTATACATTCTGATTCTGACAATTTTTCACAAAAAGGTCATTTTCCTTTACTTTTTAGCCTCAACTGAGTTACGGTGCACAAAAATGTATGAAGTTTTCACCTGTCTCTTAAGACCCTTGAATATCATAACTTGCTCCAGAAATGCTAGCTGAATTCTGAGTCTATAATATATTTGAGTGAACACTACTGTCATGGAAAAAATTGTTTCTGTGGCTTTTATTCCTTACATATATGCTCTGGTAAATTATTCAATAGCCATCTCTTATTAAATGTACACTTAGGAACTGCAATTACTGGATAGTTTGATTTTTAATTACATATAAATATTTTTAGTATTTTTCTATTTTAGAAAGCTCTCCCTAATGAGCATCAATCTCACACTCAGTGAAAAAAGACTCCTAAGTCTGAGCTTTACAACGTTGGCTTCAGGCATTTAAAGCAGAAGACTTTTCCTTTGGTTCCTTGTGGAAGCCTTTTTTCCTCTTTTCTTTTAAACCATTTGAAAAGAATTTAGCATCAATGAAAAGATGCATTGTGATAGTTACAGAAAGTGAGTTTTGTCTATGCTTACAGCCAGTATAGAAAGACACTAAAAATAATGTAAATTTTAAAGCATTTACCCAATGAACTCATATCATATGTCAGTGTTTAATAACTTAAATTATGCTCATTTAAAGTTTCCCCTTTCTTGGGGAAACTTGCTTTTTTCCCAAGTATTGAAGTAAAAAGATCCCTCATTAGTTAGACTCCACAGGTCCTACCATTATGCATCTAACAAATCTACCTCAAATCCACTGAGGAATTTATGGTCCCCTTGAATTTGACATTCAGAACCTTCAGAAATACTGATAATATTTGAAACCAATCCAAAATTTCGTAAAGTTGTGTGTCTTTGTTTCTTCTTTCCCATCCTAACCCAAAAGACCAAATTCTGCATTTTTCTTGCTGTGGTCTTTCTACTTTTTGCTGAACATCACAATCAGACATGAAAGGCTTTGTATGGATTCATTAAGGGGCAAAAATCTGTTCCAGTTCCAGACCAGAGGGCAAGAAATCATTGTGGAAGGACACAAAGGAGGAGTGAAATAATCCTTCGTCATTGTACAAAGTGATACAGAGCCAGCCCATGATTACTATCTGCTGCCCTGAAGTTGAAACAAAGGATAGATATATCCTAAACTGCATCCCTAACATAACCTCTTCAATGTTGTGCCCATGATCAGGGGCAAAGTTAATTAATTACTTGCTCAAAGGCAAACAAGGATCAAATCAAGGGAAGAAACTACTAGAAAGAGTCTACCAGAGGGCTACAAAGATGATCAAGGGGAAGCAGCATCTCTTTTATGAGGAAAGGCTTTGAGACCCGGGTTTTTTTACCCTGGAGAACAGAAGACTGAGAGGGGATCTCCTCAGTGCTTATAAATATCTAAAGTGTGGGTGTCAAGAGGATGGAGCCAGACTTTTCAGTGGTGCCTGGTGACAGGACAAGGGGCCATGGGCACAAAGTGGAACACAGGAAATTCCATCTCAATGTGAGGGAAAACTTCTTTACTTTGAGGGTGCCAGAGCACCTGGAGAGGTTGTGGAGTCTCATTCTCTGGAGATATTCAAAACCCGCCTGGATGCGTTCCTGTCCAGCCTGCTCTAGGTGGACCTGCTTTGGCAGTGGGATTAGATGATGTCCAAAGGTCCCTTCCAGCCCTTGTCATTCTGTGACTCTGTGAAATCATTAACAAAGCAAAGCCCTCCTCTGGAATTAAATCTCACCTTTATCCTTTTCTGGGAAATGGTACAGATAGCCAAAAACATACATACTGTTCAGTGAGGACTGTAACAAGTTATTTCAATGTTTCTGTGATTCAGATCTCTTGTTTTCATCACATGAATTTATTAAATCCTTTTCTTACCTATTTTGTCTGTGCTGATTCATTCTCTATCCTATGTGTGAGTGCTGCACAGCATATGAGTGGCAGCAACTGGAGAAGAGGCTGAGTCACAAGGCCCATAGGCAAGTGCCCCAGCAACTGGAGAGACCTGGCTCTGTTTATATTTCCCTAGTAAATTTAATACTGAATGTATGTGTGTGTCACTCCTTAGCAAACCTCAGGCTGGACTAGCCAGCAAGCAGGAGACCTGCATGGAAAGGCACATGGTCTGAGCCAGGGGGTGGGTGAGGTCCTCACTTTCCAGGAACAGATATTAGGTAGACTTAGAGCTTGTGCTAATATATGAGGGATATGTGACTGTGTGGGTGCAAGACCAGTGTGAGATGGGTGTGCAGGTGCATGTATCTCGACATCATCAAGCTCGACTAACGGGCAAGCAGGAGCAGACCTGCATGCTGGGCAAGGAGCCCAAGGTCTAGCCACGGGTATTAGACAGACTGAGAGGCCACACTGATATTCAAGGGATCTGTGATTGTGTGTGCATCTATAAAATGAGGGGGTGTGTGAGTTTTCACTTCGGTCCTGAGAAACCAGAGAGGATGAGCAGGACTGGGCTGCTTTACATATGTGCTGTTGGTGTTCATGGGGCTGCTGCTACAGTGCCCTGTCTGAGGTCATCTGTTTTGCCAGGCATATTAGAGTCCTCTGTGCATATGTGTGTGCACGCACCCGCAGCAGCAGCATGCATGGGAATGGGATGGAGAAACCCCTGGGTTCCCAGGCTGCACCTGGCTAAGATTCAGCAACTGCAAGGAAGAAACCCTGGTCCTGTAATCCACAGGCTCCAGCAGCTCATAACTTCCTCAGCATTTTCACTTTTACTGCCTCTGAATTAGGTATGTTAGATTTGATTTGATTCGCTTTGAACAGCTTTTACACATATCCATTAAAAATACAAAACAACATTATTTTCAGCTGTTTGACTTGCATCTTTTTCACAGGAACACAGCATCTGATGTACAAGATCAGAGATCCATTTAATCTAATTTTCAAACACTTGGTGCAATGCTAGGTGTTTCAGTGAGATGCTATGAAACTTGTCATGTTGAATGGTTCTGTTAACAAAATCCTCATTTTAGAAATTATTCAATTATGGATCTAGGATTCTCTGAGGACTGGTGAGAATAGAGAACTCAGCATCAAGCATGGGACAAGAAGAGTACCCTTCTGAGTAATAAGTATCCACAAGTTGAACAGCTGCTGCTTCAATGAATGTTGCCAGCAAAAAAGACAGTTTCCAGGTCCTTGCTGACAGCATGGGAAGAGGTGATAGTAGCAATGAGGAGTCTGCTGTTTTGGATAAGAAAGCAAGAGAAAGGAACACCCTCAGACCTGAAAGGACCCGGAGATGGAAGGAGTATCTGCAGAAGATAAGGTGGCTGAACGGACAAAACATAGTGCTCCATCTCCGATGGTCAGTGCTTTAAAATTCAATTTTTAGGCTATTGCAACTAAATATGAGTGTGTCTATATATAATCTGTGCACATATGTAACATATATACAAATATGTATGTATCAGTTAATTCAGAGATTGCTGTAATAAAGTGTTTAGAAGACTGACAAATCAGGACAGTTTTAAGCTTTAAAAACAAACTTTACTAATTTTTTTCAGTAACAACACATTTTTGCATGTTACTGATCGTCATGACGATACATACAAAACTGTCACTCAGTAACACTAATCAGATACATTAGTTGTAAGTATACAACACCCTGGAGCTCATAGTGACACCATTGGCTATGGTCCTTGGTGTTTCTTGGTCGTGAAGGTTAAAGTGATCAGCCTGAGAGATTTTGATAAAGAATTTAGACCTGAAGGGGGTTAATTTTCTTTCTTCTCCATATTTCCACCACATTTGATGGTTTTATGCTATTTAGTCCTCCCAAGGGGAAGCAGGTGTCTCACCTGCTCCCAGTACTGCTTATATTGCTTTTTGTTTTTCTTGTCTTGCAAATCATGATTCTTGTGTACTACCCAAATTGCACCGCATGCAACTACACACATCTTTATCCCTTTGATGATCACATTACTCACATACTTTGTGAAGTGCTTATGGATTGTGTCTAGTTCTGCCATCACAGCATTATAAAATAAGTAAGTATTTATGCTGGTTACCTTATCTTAGTACCTTTATATCTGGGTTCAAGGCAAGTTAACACTGATTAGGGCACGTGTAATTTCTAGTTGACATAGGCCTCTGCTTTTGCTACAAGGTAGGAGGAGTTATTTAAGCCCTAAGCTCAAAGTCTTAGTTACAGGCAAAATACACAAAGAGATTTGGGCATTCAGTAATCAGATGGACGGCTGTCAGCCCTCTGAGTGCAGACTTTTCTGAATTAGCAAGTAAAGAATGACATAGAAATGTGTCAAGAGCTCACACACCTGATTCTGAGCTAAAGGGAAATTATTTTACTATATGAGGATTATCAGCCTAGAATTCTCTCCTGGACCTTGGTTCTTAAATAATTTCCTTAAGAAACACAGCTGAGTCATTTATTCCAAAGGATGCCTGGAAGAAATTGTGCTTAGTAAAAGTCCCAGGAGCAGAAAGCTTGCCAGGATTTGGGAGTCAGACTTGATGCTCAGTATAGGAGACGCGCTACCTGGAAAGTATGGAGACTGATCAAAGGAGAGGAACATGCTTCATTCCCTTGAGAAAGGCTTGTGAATAAGCATTCAATGATTAATACATTCTCTTAAGAGAATACAAAGATGTGTCTAGTCCTAGTAAGTATGACATAAAAACCTTGCTAAACAGTCATTACAGAAAGTAAAATTTAGTAAGCTCCAACTTCTTTGTTGTATTTAGAAATACTTCCTCTTCTCTAATTTTTTTTCCACTCTGTATTCACACTGTTTCCACTAAATTCTATACTTAATGATGTGAGAAGAGATAGACATAAGGGCCATTATAAACAGTTAATGTGAAATGGCATTTTACTTATGTCAGTTAAGCAACATCTATATACAGCAGCTGAGGAAAAATTTTAAAAGGTGTATTTTCCTCTATACGTAAACAATTTTGATAATATTTTCATGTTAAATAAATAGAATAGAATAGAATAGAATAGAATAGAATAGAATAGTTCAGTTGGAAGGGACATACATTGATCATCTGGTCTAACTGCCTGACCGCTTCAGGGCTGATCAAAAGTTAAAGCATATTATTAAGGAAATTGTCCAAATGGTTCTTAAACACTGACAGGCTTGAGGCATTGACCACCTCTCTAGGGAGCCTGTTCCAAGGTATGACCACCCTCTCGGTAAAGAAATGCTTCCTAATGTCCAGTCTGAACATCTCCTGGCACAGCTTTGAACCATTCCCACCCATCCTATCACTGGATACCAGTAAGAAGAGATCAGCACCTCCCTTTTCACTTCCCCTCCTCAGGAAGAGAGCAATGAGGTTGCCCCTCAGCCTCCTTTTCTCTAAACTAGATGCAGGCCTTAGCCACTCCTGGTAGGACATTCCTTCCAGCGCTTTCCCCAGCTTTGTTGCCCTCCTCTGGATCCATTCAAGTACCTTAACATCCTTCTTAAATTGTGGGCTCCAGAACTGGACACAGTGCTCAAGGTGAGGCTCCACCAACACAGTACAGCAAGTGTATTTGACTGGTGTTTGATGCACCCCAGGATGCCATTTACCATCTTGGCTGCCAGGGCTCACTGCTGACTTCTGTTGAGCTTGCTGTCGACCAGGACCTCCAGATCCCTCTCTGCAGGGCTACTCTCCAGCCACTCCTCTCCCAATTTATACTTGGGTCTGGTGTTACTCCATCCCAGATGCAGAATCCATCATTTATTCTTGTTAAACTTCATGCCACTGGTGACTGCCCAAGGCTCCAGGCTATCTAGATGCCTCTGCAAGGCCTCTTGTCCCTCAAGAGAGTCAACAGCACTCCCTAGTTTAGTATCATCAGCAAACTTACTAAGGATGTCTTCAATTCCTGCATCCAGATCACTGATAAAAATATTAAACAGAAATGGCCCTAGAACTGAATCTTAGGGAACACTGCTGGTGATGCATTGCCAGCCAGATGTAGCCCCATTCATTAAAACTCTCTGAGTCCTAATTCTCAGCCAGTTCCTCACCCAGTGCACCGTGAACCCACTCATCCCAAAGTTGGACAACCTGTCCAAAAGTATGCTGTAAGAGAGTATCAAAAGCCTCATTAAAATCTAGAAAAACTACATCTACCACCTTTTCTTCATCCAGTAGATGGGTGATTTTCTCATAGAAAGGTATTACATTAATTAGACAGGACTTTCCCTTTGTGAATTCATGTTGACTCTGCCTGATGATTGCATTATTCTTTAAATGCCTTTCAATAGGACCTAGTATATCTTTCCATAATTTTTCCAGGAGTTGAGGTTAGACTAACAGGTCTATAATTTCCTGGGTCTTCCTTCATGCCCTTCATACAAATTGGAATAACATTGGCTAGCTTCCAGTCAACAGGGACCTCCCCAGACTCACCAGACTTTCGGTAGATGACTGAGAGGTGTCCTGCTGTAACATCCACTAGCTCCTTCAGAACCCTGGGATGAATCCCATCAGGTCCCATGGACTTATGAACATTTAACTGATACAATTGGTCCCTTACAATTTCAGTGTCCACCAACAGAAAGTCACTGTTCCCACAGTCATGGTGGAGTCATGGCTCAGAGGACCAGGCAGTCCAAGGTCTATCAGTGTTATTAAAGACTGAGGAAAAAAAAAAAGCATTGAATGCCTCCACCTTTTCTTCATCCCTATTTGTCAAGTGACTATCTGTGAGAAACCTCGACTGGTCCGAGGGATCGGAATGTGAGCCTAACATTGACCTTGAGCAGATACCAGTGTATCCTTGAAGAGGCCTGAGAGTCCTGAGAAGAAGGGAGTCAACAAGAT
>JAOXNO010000013.1:143292130-143315527 GCA_028565335.1 Limnodromus scolopaceus | reverse complement strand
GAAAGGAAAGGAAAGGAAAGGAAAGGAAAGGAAAGGAAAGGAAAGGAAAGGAAAGGAAAGGAAAGGAAAGGAAAAAGAAAAGAAAAAAAGTATTGAATTTAGGTTCAATATACATCACATTATTGTTCAGAGTGTTTTTAAACACTCCTAATTATTGGAGTAGTTTAAGGATAATTTGTTGAGCTTCAGTACATCACTCCATCAAAACTGGTGTTTACTTCTTTCTCTCTGCCCCATGTTAAGTAGCAATATTGTTCAAACTAAGAAAAAGATAGGAACCATAGAGACCTAACACTCCACAGAAATTTCCTGCCTCAAAAGATGTTCTAATGTTCAGTATCTCCATCTTCTCTCTGTGCTTGTTGACACAGCTGTGTTGAAGTAGAAGAAGCGCTCACCAGTATAATTTCTTCCAATGTTATTTACCTCCCACAAAATAGCCTCTATCAAGACAGAAAAAGATTTCTGTTCTTCATGAAGAAGCAACAGCAGTGTTGACATCTTTGCTCAGGATTGTTCCACCATGTATTTTGCAAATATGGTGATCATGGGAAAACTGTATTTTTGTGGGTTTTACATAGAACAATTCAATACACTTAATGCAAGCTCATAACTATTCTACAGTTGCTATTACTGTTTGGCATTATTTTAGTTCAAGACAAAAACATAATAATGCATACTCGCTCAAGCTTGCTTAAACTACATCTATGCTCAGTTCTGTTTAAAAAACCACAATACTAAGAGCATTTTACATAATGTTATATGTAAATTAGGTATTCATAGGGCTGATGCATGTCTGCATTGAATGGAAGCAGGGTTTGTGTTTATAGCCCCTTGAGAAATCATTTAAATCTGATTTAATAAAGCAGTGTTGTTACATTGCAGATGTTTGTCTTGATTGTAATCTCAAAGTTTGAGGACTTCTGTATTTCTCTGATGTTACAGAAGTGCAGAGACCTTTTTGGTCTGGTTATCATTATGACTTACTGTCGCCAAAAACTGCATTAACTGCTATTTTGTAGTGTCCTCCATACAGAATTTTCATTAGGTTAGTTTCTTGTTTGAATACAAAATTAATAAATATGAATGTAATACTATATGCAGAGTTCCAAACCAAATAACTGCATTCTTGCAGATAATGATCAGGAGAAAAACAAACTAATTCCTCTGTTAAACAGCTTCATTATTTGTGCAATAGTAAAACCTCAAGTTCTTTGGTTTTCAGTTTATCACTAAATTGCCAAAAATAAATCAGGATATACACTATAGTTCAAAATGCACTTTGAAGTCTTCAGCTCTTTACAGTTGTATAAGAAATTGGCTTCAAGGGAATTCATACTGTCCTTTACTAGAGAAAAACAAAAATAAAATCTTGGAGTTAGTGGGTCAAATATTATCTGCTTTAATTACTTTAAGCAGATGGAAATCATGAATAATTATTCATAAGAACCTATTTATATGCCCTTGCTAGGGTTATTATTGCAAGATTTTTTTTCAATTACATAAATAGCAAAGTAAAAAAGAGCAAGTAATATCATATTATATTAAGAAACAACAGTGGTTTGTTTTATAACTGTTCTGAGAAGCTGGGTGGGTCCAAATCCAATGCAGACAGCATAAAAATCTAAAGTTTAAGATCAAACTGTATTGAAGGATTTATTCCCAAACTTCCAACTATTTCTTCATTTTTATCATTGTGTTTCACTACTACATGCTGTTAAGAGGGGGAACTAAGCTTCTGGGAATTAAATTTTTCATTGGGAGAAACAATAAGTCTCTTCAGATAAACTTGCAGATAATGCTTGATTTCTACCAGCTTCAGTGACATTTAAGTGTACATCTTACTGATTTTTCAGTACTGGGGCTATGAATCTGTTATAGAGTCATAGAATCATAGAATCACAGAATTGCCTAGGTTGGAAGGGATCTTTCAGATCATCTAGTCCAGCCATCAACCTAACACTGACAAAAAACTTCACTAAACCGTATCTCTAAGCACTATGTGTACTCATCTTTTGAATACCTCCAGGGATGGTGACTCAACCACTTCCCTGGACAGCCTGTTCCAATGCTTAATAACCCTTTCAGTGTAAAAATTTTTCCTAATATCCAGTGTAAACCTCCCCTGATACAACTTGAGGCCATTTCCTCTTCTTCTATCACCTGTTACTTGGGAGAAGAGACTGACATCCACCTTGCTACAACCTCCTTTCAGGTAGTAGTAGAAAGCGATGAAGTCTCCCCTAAGCCTCCTTGCCTCTAGGCTAAACAACCCCAGGTCCCTCAGCTGCTCCTTATAAGACTTGTTCTGGAGACCCCTCACCAGCTTTGTTGCCCTTCTCTGAACATGCTCCAGCACCAAAATGTCTTTTTTGTAGTGAGGGGCCTAAAACTGGACACAGTACTCAAGGTGGGACCTCACCAACGCCGAGTACAGGGGGACGATCACTTCCCTAGTCCTACTCACCACACTGTTCCTGATACAGGTTAGGATGCTGTTGGCTGCCTTGGCCACCTGGGCAGTGTTGAATATGAGCCAGCAGTCCACCAACACTCCCAGGTCCTTTTCTGCCAGGCAGCTTTCCAGCTACTCTTCCCCAAGCCAGTAGCGCTGCATGGAATTCTTGTGACACAAGTGCAGGACCCGGCACTTGGCCTTGTTGAACCTCATACCATTTGCCTCAGCCCGTCGATCCAACCTGTCCAGATCCCTCTGCAATGCCCTTCTACCCTCAAGCAGATCAACGCTCCCACCTTACTTCATGTCATCTGCAAATTTACTGAGGGTGCACTCTATCCCCTCGTCCACATCTTTGATAAAGATGTTAAAGAGAACTGGCTCCAACACCGAACCCTGGGAAACACCACTCATGACTGGCCACTAACTGGATTTATCTCCATTCACCACCATTCTCTGGTGCTCTCCAGGCAGTTTGTTACCCAGTGAAGAGTACTCCTGACCAAGCCATGGGCAGCCAGTTTCTCCAGGAGAATGCTGTGGGAAACCGTGTCAAGGGCCTTACTGAAGTCCAGGTAAACAACATCCACAGGTTTTCCTTCATCCACCAAGTGGGTAACTTTTTCATAGAAGGAGATCAGGTTAGTCAAGCAGGACCTGCCTTTCATGAATCCATGCTTACTGGGCCTGATCACCTGGTTGTCCTCCATATGCCACACAGTAGCACTCAGGATGATCTATTCCATGAACTTTCCAGGCACCAAGGCCAGACTGACAGGCCTGTAGTTCCCTGGATCCTCCTTCTGGCCCTTCTTGTGGATCACAGTTGCTAGACACCAGTCAGCTAGGACTTCCCCGGTTTGCCAGAACTGCTGGTAAATGGTGGAAAGTGGCTCGGTGAGCAGTACCACCAGTTCCCTCAGTACCTTTGGGTGGATTCTGTCTGGTCCCATAGACTTTTGTATTTGCAGGTGCCTCACCATCTCCCTTTGGATTTTGGGGGGTTCATTCTACTCCCTGCCCCTATCTACTAGCTCAGGGCTCTGGGTACTCAGGGAATAACCAAATCTACTACTAAAGACCAAGGCAAAGAAGTATTAGGTACCTCAGCCTTCTCCTCATCCTTTGTCACCATGTTACCACCTTCATCTGGATGGAGATTCTCCTTAGTCCTCCTTTTGTTACTAATGTATTTATAGAAAATATTTTTATTTTTTCTTAACATCCAAATCCAGGTGAGGTTCTAGTTGGGCTTTGGCCCTTATAATTTTCTCCCTACATAGCCTTACAACATCTTTGTAACCTGTTCCTGTACTCTTTGGGAACGAGACTGTGCAATATTTTTGAAATTGCAAAAATAAGAGTTCTTTCATACCTGGAAGAGATACTTTTTTTCTGAGAATTATCCCACTTTCACATTTGTATTACCTTTTGTTTTGCATTTTTACATGGGTTATTTCTAAGTTTCAGCTCAGTAATATGTCATGTCTTGCATCTGAAACTAAACATTTTTGAAGGTGGTGAGACACTGGAACAGTTTGCCCAGAGAAGCTGTGGATGCCCCACCCCTGGAGGTGTTCAAGGCCAGATTGGATGGGGCTTTCAGCAGCCTAGTCTATTGGGAGGTGTCCCTGCCCATGGCAGGTGGGTTGGAAGTACATGATCTTTAAGGTCCCTTCCAACTCTAACCATTCTATGATTCTATGCCTCTATTGTCTAGTGGTGTGAATAATCTTACTTAAAATACTGAAAGATAGAAAAAATTATAATCATCACTGAACAACTGTATCAACATTGCATTTGGACTTATGCATCTGCTCAGTGTCTCATCCTTCCAAGTTTGCTGATCATCTATGTTAGCTTTTGAAACTTTCTGTGTTCATTCATGCAGTTCACAGAATACCACAATACGACTAAACTTACATGGTTACAAGTGTCAACATAATTTACTTCCCACAATCCATCAGCACATCTCAGCTGAGAGGCAGTAGGTTCTTGAATTAGTCTTTTACAACTACAAAATGAACACATCAGCATGCATGTTTCCTCTTTCACTTATTCCTAGCTGGAAACTCCAGTCTTTTTCTTTTTTTTTCCTTATTTCTGTCAATTACGAAAAAAGGTTTCACTTTCAGAAAATGGAAGGAAAAAAGGGAAGATTACCCAAGTGCCTCTCATTCTAACAATTTCAAAGGCTGAGATACAAATTTGAGAAAATAAGTTCTATATTTTCAAAAATAAGAAAAAATAATTGTTACTTGTTTCTGCATTTTAAGAAAAAAGTACTGTGGGTTACTAGTTAACTGTAACCAAATTAAGGAATTTAGTTTTGCCTACTTCTTCTCTCCAGTGCAGTTGAAACACCTGGGTACAGCAACTGCTTGTGCATTCAAAAATCAATTTTTGTTACTGCTGCCGTTATAATCTTTGAGGGGTTTTTGTTTGGTTGATTGTTTTATTCTGATTTGAGAAGAGTTGGGGATTCTTTTTATCTCACCACAATTCTGAACTTTCACAAGCAAAGGATGACTTTCCCTGTTGGGAATGACAAAGGAGGAAAAAAGAGCCAAATGATGCTTGTATGTGCATTTAGGCGAACATGTTTTTGTCTGACTCCAGAAATGCTGCTCCATGAAAGCTGATAAAAGACAGCTTGATTATCAGTTTGTAATTCACTTTGTGATCCTTTGGGTTAAAAGTTGCTACTTCCATGCAAATGTGACTTCAATATTAAGCCATACAATTCTTTCAGGTATCCTCCTGTTGTTTTCTCCGCCCAGCTGGGAAGTTTCTCTCTTGGTGAGCCAGCCTAGCTGCTCACCTGTAAGGAGCAATCAGACCTGCAGGGAACACTGGATGCTCCTTCGCAGAACACAAAGCAGCTGCGCAGAGTGGAGCATCCTCTGTGCTAAGTAGGCTGTTTCCCACTGTATTATAACAATTTCACACTATGTTATATTGTGAGTCTTAAATGATTGAATGTCCCCTTTGAACATTCAAAGGTTTCCTACTATGCTAGCTCACAGTAATTCCTTTTTACATTGCCTTGTGGCAAATTAGCAGAATATATTGTAAGAAAAGGAAGATCATCAGCATCTTATTTGCATACAAACATCATATTATTTTCAAATTATCCTCTTTATGCTTCTCTTTTTCCTAGGATGTTTTCTGCAGCCTGTATGGCATTTGCCCATTCTATCTGCATTCTCCTATTAGTGTTTTGTTGCATAACATAACAGATTTTTTTTTTCTACTTTTATTCATTCCCTGAATATAAGAGCTAAACTACACAAAGGTAAGAACATCAACAATACTTCACTATTGTTTTACCAATTTATACCAAGCTAGTCAGAATAGTTAAGATAAAAATGATACAAACTTTCAACAAAAATGCAAGTCTTCACTTTCTCACTGCGTAGAAAATGTTTGAGGGTAGCTTCAATATTCCCATCATCATCGCTTTGCCTCAAATTTATAGCAAATTTATCAGGCTTATAGTGCTTTTGGCAACAACCCCTGAGCTTTCCTCTCCACTAGAGAAGAACAAGAAAATCCAGTCTCGATGAAGGCCAGTTTCCCTAGCAGCCAGTTTCCTTACTCTGGTATGTTCATGGGTCTCTCTGGCTCATGCCCATTACTGTATTATGCTTGAGTTGTATGAAATCATTTGTACTTTGAGGGACATGTGAATGATAAGGGAAGGGGAGGTGATTTTTCTGAGAGGAACATAATGAAAGAAAGCTAAGCTATGTACAGTTACGAGTGCCTTCATTAATGACAATGTCTGAACTGCAGACATGCTGAGACATAATGGGGAATCACAGCTTCAGGGAGCCATCTGTAGATCTCAATGCAAAATCATTCAACCCAGCAAAGTTAAAGCAGAAGGAGGAGTATTTTAACATTTTTTTTTCATCTGGAAAAAGTCTTTCTAAGGAAGTTTACAGCAGAATAAATAGATTTCCTTTCTACCTCAGTTCTGCCTTATCTTGACCAACCTTCTTTAGTCAGTGACCTAGTTTTCATGCAGTATATAGTATTAACATTATACCTCTGATAGAGAAAATATTAATATATTTCCTGAAGGACACTTTGCAGCTTTTGAAAATAGAGAATGTAGTTATGACATTTATTAACTTATATATTCTTGAGTTTACCACCTGAAAAATATCTCAGGACCCTGTGTTATGAATATTTATCATGGAAAGTATTGGAACCTTCCTGTTTTAGCAGTGAGAAAAAAGTTAAAACTGTCTTTGAAGCAGACACTTATGTCCATTGCTTCATACCTATACATGTCAGATTAGCAAGGACCTACAATATAGACAGAAACAAAATAAAATAGTTTTAAATAAAATTGTTGATTGCCTTATATATTGTACATGAGGCAAGTACTCTAAAGTGAGTCATTAAAGAAATTGGTACAACAATCAGCTTTTGTTACCATTTGCTCACCCATTTCAATAGGGAGGAAACAGAGAACAAAATAATTAATTAAATAAAAGATCCTATGGCAAGGCTTTAAAACACAGTATCTTACAAGGATTACCATACATACCACACTGTGTCTGGATTACATGCAGTTCCTTGCATTGCCAAATACTGAAACAAACAGCACTATACTTCAGCATTGCACTATATATGAATCCAAAGTTCATTGGGCCCATTGTAGACTTTCCAGGACTTCAGGTCCATAGCAGTAGCTAAAAATAAGCAAAATAGATTTCACAGGTATGGGTGAACATACATAGGAAAATCCAGCACTAATTTTTTAAAAATAAAACCACGAAATATTTCCTTTTTATGTCTTAAAGGAATTACAATATCATATGTAATCATGGTCTGACATTCAAAATAAGCCACAAATGTTCCTATGTTTGAACTAGCAGAAAGGGAAATAGGTGTGTAGGTGAGAAGGTGCCATCCAGACAGATGATATGCCCAGTGATTTGTTTTACTTTTATTCTAAAATACAATTCTCAGTTCTCTCTACCACTGATCAGGAGCAGCATGTTTAAAAGCTTCACTTCATGTGGTGCCATCTAGTAAATATTGGCACTGTTATGAGATAGAACTCTGTTAGTGAAGAAACAAAACCTTTCACAAAATACTAGTTTTCTAATAACCAGCACAGCTGACATTTTCTTAAAGGATTTTCATAATGCTCCTTAGACATAAAAAATATGATAGTCCTTTCTAGTTAGTGGATGTTGATGTTTAAAAAGCTTTCATGATGACTATGAGGATTTAAATTGTTCTTGTCTTTTCAGTCTCTGTCAATACGTTAGCCCTCACATACCTTTACACTATTAGTGGGATGTAAAATGTTTTGTAGTAATTAAGACTCAGACCCAGTTTTTTCAGTGTTTTTTCTTCATATTCTCTGTTTCAAAGGAATTTATTAGAAAATAGGATTATTTGTTAGATTCACTCTCCTTATAACAGCTGCCTTACCTTACCCATTTCTAACAGAATTGTTTTACTCCCATGCCAAATGTGGTTTTCTTCATTTTGGGATAACAGCCTTACTTTCAAATACAGACAATGCAACAATGACACAAAGATGCTGTTGTAGGAACACCTGGTCCAAAAAACCACTAAGAAAATATCAAGTAAAATACAAATCAGATTCACACATCTTTCAATGCCACGTATAGATACCTTTCAGTCTGCTGGTCCTAGGTGTTTTGAGCAGACTTGGCTGATTTTTGGTTACATGGTGGACATTCTGCTTATCAAGCTGTAACCTATTGTTTATCAGTATCATACTTAAAACACTTTCTAACTTTTACAAACAGGTATAATATATTTTTTTACTATTTTTCAGGCATTCATAATGTTACTTTTATCTGTGCTGTTGCTAGTGAGAAAAAAGGACAGCCAATTCAGGACAAACCAAAAAAAAAGCAAAGTTATACTTTGAAATTGAACACATGCAGATATTAACTTTTTAATATAAAATACCTTTGTTACTTACAAATATCTGAAAGATAAATAATGCATCAGAAAGAAAGGAGAAAAGGAAAATATTTAGAGCTAAAAAATGTTAATCTAATGTGTGAGTGCATGTAAATTGTTAAGAAGTAAACACAATCTACTGCAGTGAGCAGACCAGGTAATGTAACGTAAGGTCCTGCCAACAAGTTCAGTTTCTTTTGGTTTTTTGGTCTTTGGGATTCCTTCAAGTCTTTTTAACTTCTGTTTGAACCTTTTTCTCAGTGCGCTTAGTCCTTTTTGTCACAGTCTTTAAACCACCTTTAATTCAGCAGTGTCATCTCTGGCACAGGCTGGGAACTACTGTATGCAGTTTTATAGAAAAGACTGCGCCATTAATATTATGTAATGGCATTTCTTAATGATCTGTCTTACATATTGATATACCACCTCTTGCTTTAGTACCTAGCATTGCTATAATCTTGAATGCACGTTTCCTTACACCAGTGTCATAGGGAATACTGTTACCTATTACCTTGTTGGCAGATAGAACGCAAGTCAGATATGGGACAGATTTTTTAAGGGTACTTAAGTACCTAATGACCCAAGCAAGTTCCTAGTGGAACTGACAGAAACCTAAATGTCTAAGTCCCTTTATTTCAATAGGTGTTAGGTACTGCATTTTTCAAAATCGTACTGTGGTCTACTTGGATTTCCAGACCCTATATTACTTTCAAAAGTCCTAAAGAATTTTTAGAATGTCCCAAGTGACTTCCCAAAGTTACAGAATTCTCTGGTAAGCAGAAAGCTGAAGCCATATCTCCTGATTTCAGGACTCCTCTGTTAACACTGCATCCATGATAAATCATAGAACGTTTTGGATTGGAAAGATCCTTAAAGATATTCTAATTCCAACACCCCTGCCATGGTCAGGGACAC
The DNA here is from genome assembly GCA_028565335.1 of Limnodromus scolopaceus. Classification (NCBI taxonomy): domain Eukaryota; kingdom Metazoa; phylum Chordata; class Aves; order Charadriiformes; family Scolopacidae; genus Limnodromus; species Limnodromus scolopaceus. The sequence continues at coordinate 143,306,196 of JAOXNO010000013.1, read as the reverse complement.
CACCCACTAGACCATCCAACCTGGCCCTGAACAATTCCGGGTATGGAGCATCCACAGCTTCTCTGGACAATCTGTTCCAGTGTCTCACCACCCTCAGAGCGAAGAATTTCTTCCTGATATGTAATCCAAATCTATCCTCTTTCAGTTTAACACTCTTACCCCACATCCTATTGTAACTTTTGCTATGCCCCCTGATAAAGAGTCCCTCCCCATCTCTCCTGTAGGCTCTCTTTAGGTACTGGAAGGTTGCTATAAGGTCTCCCCGAAGCCTTCTCTTTTCCAGGCTGAACAACCCCAACTCTCTCAGCCTGTCCTCATAGGAGAGGTGCTCCAGCCCTCTTATCATCTCCATGGCCCTCCTTTGGACTTGCTCCAACAGGTCCATGTCCTTCTTGTGTTGGGGACACCAGAACTGTACACAGTACTCCAGGTGGAGTCTCACCAGAGCGGAGTAGAAGGGCAGAATCACCTCCCTTGACCTGCTGACCACGCTTCTTTTGATGCAGCCCAGGATGCAGTTGGCTTTCTAGGCTGTGAGCACATAGTGCCAGCTCATATTGAGCTTCTCATCAACCACTTATACATTTATGTATATTTATACTTATATATATATATTTTTATATATTTATATATTTACTTTTATATGAGCAAATGAAGAATACTAACCATATTATCTTACATGTCTTACTATGTTTAAGGGAATAATCTCTAAGAGGTTGTTCTTTTTTTATATTATTATAAATTACTATTTTTTATAAGGTATTATGTTGCATACCACTTTTCAGTACTGATCTGCCATCCATCTAAAATAATCAGACTAGTGCAGTAATTCATAAAATAGAAGTGACACACATCTCTAATTTTTAGGAGTTACTTTTTCTGACAAGCTTTAAAATCATCCCCTTTACTATGTTAAAACATAAATGAAGCTAGTTACTAGTGACATACATGGACATAGAGTCAAAATCATTGGAAAAGGACACATATACAATGAATGCATGTACAAATCATTAGTATTGACTAAAATACACAAACATCTGTGCTTCCATAACATGTGCAAGATCTGGTAAATGAGTCTGGAAAAAAGGAACTCATAGCGCTTTTTTTAATACACTCTACAAATGATCCCTTTTTAAGATGCTTCTTTGCTACAATTTCTCCAAACACAGTACCTGTCAGGCAGCTGGTGAGATAAGACCACCACACATTATGGTGATTAGCAGCATCTCATTATTTCCTTGTGCTCCCTAGTCTGCACACTCTCGTGCTATTCTGTTTTTTGTTGAGACTGTAGTCTTTTCAAATCAAAATAGGTGTCTTACCTGTCTCTGTGCAGTGTGTAGCACAACATACACCTTGTATATGTCAGTATTTCAGGACTATTGTAACATGATAATGGTGGAAGCTATGCATGTAGTCAGTTCAGTGGGTTTTGTTATCTACTGCTTGGTGTTTCTGAAAAGCACAGTTGCTATAAATGATACCAAATTATAATGTTGCATTTCAAATGCCAATAGCAATTTATGTCCATTTTTCAAAAACATTCATGACAAAAGGAGATTCAGAGAGATGAAGAACTAAACCTCGTCTCTGTGGAGTTCTTGGCCTGGAAGCAAACTGGACTTCAAAAGTTTTTAATCTCTTAAGCATGTTTCAATAGACTGGCTAATGATTAATCAAAATGCATGCAAAAATAATCTACCTAATTAACTTCAAAGTTGGTTGGGTTTTTGTTGTTTGGTTTTTTTTAATACTGAAGTCCAAAATGGAAAATATTCCTCTTGAATGTCACAAACATCTTCATACTTAACTGGAACTTCCTCATATTTTAATTGATTATCATTTGGCAATGAAGAAAAATTTAGTGGTTTCCTCTAGAATTTTTTTGTAGCATGAACTAATGAATGATGGATTCTCACATTACAGACAGGATATTCAGTAAAAATATGCTTACCAATCTGTAAATATACTGATCTTTTCTCCACTATGCATTGGGTAGGTCTGTATTTCTGTCCACATCGCATTTAATACAAATAGAACCTGTATCTTTGCCAGACATTAATGGTAATTTTGACATCTGCACCCTAAAATCCCTTCCCTGGGCTGCAGAAAAATACAACTGGTACACAATACACTGAAACATGCAGAAATAGCAACAAAAAATGGGCCAAACTTCCCACCTCCCCTTGGAATCCATTCAAATCTGTATGTAAAGAGGTCAGCCAAACAGCCAGCATGGAATGATCATTGTCATAATAAATAACATACTAAAGTATTTATTATTAATATGTTTCTCCACTACATTGCTATTGTTTAGTCATGAATAGGTGTGCAACATACTAATTTTTTTTTTAGCTCCATCTTTTAGTTGCTCTTATAATAATTTTGCAGCGATAAAAGGGACTGCAAGGTTGTAGAAAATTAGACCAGATGCAGAGTAATGGAGACAGGCTCCAGTAATTGTCTTGCACTTTCAAATTTCAATGTCTCAGGTGTATGTAAATATTCTCTCCTGATCTGTAGTTGCTATACCCATTACAAGTTCAAAAGAATTTAAATTATCTTTAGGACTTTAAATTATCTTTTTTTCTGAGGTTTGGAGGTTTTTGTCCGTGTTTGCTATAGCCCAACAGCTATCATAATACTCAAGGCAGGGAATTCTACCTACCACTTTACAGCCCTCTTTTGTTTTGACGTATAACTCAAGCCACACAGAAATAAATATTATTTAAGTGATTGCTAGTGCCTGAATAAAGGACACATTGTGGTTTATATTCTTGATCTTCCCTTCTGTCCCAATGAATATTTCTTTCTACTTTTTTTTTTTTTTTTCCTTTTCTCTTTGCTAGACAGCAATAGAATGACTGCAAAAGGAGAACTGGAGAATGTCCAAGAACCATAGTCTGGTGTTTAGGGAAATCTAGAAGACAACTGAATTCCCTCAGGCAGAATAGAGAATTTCTGAACCAGTAAGAATACTATAAATTATAACTTTCATTGTAGTGTTTCCACTTTTTTGTTTTGTTTTTTGTTTTGTTTTGTTTTGTTTTTAAGGAAAGAAAGAGGAACAGAGTGTTACATTCACTTGGTGTAATTAAGTTAAAGTTGTGACCCTCATAGAGACCTAGTCTATTAGATACATTTTGAGAATGCCCAGTAGTTGTTCTGAAGATGTGAGCAAAGGGATGGCCTTGATCCTGTCTGGGTCAAGTCCAGGTTAAGTATCAGATAACTGCTCAGCGTCTCAATCCTATCCATAATGCAGCACAGCAAGGCTTGTTCAGAGTGGATTTTAGGCACCCAAGGAACTTTTACATAAAATACTGAGGAACTTTCAGTGTATTTTATTGCCTAAATATGACATCAGTTTGAAAAGGATATTTCTGGATCATAATTTTCATAGAGATAATATTTAGATACCCAAATCCCACTTTATCCAGTAGTGAGAAACACACTGGAAGATAAGGCAGTATCTTACAACATAAATCCACACAATTTAGTGTGGATGGGTAGCTCAGATGCCCAGTCCATCTCTTCCTAACATTGGCCTATCTTGCAGAGTGTTATTTATATGACTAGTTCTGATTTACATGAATAATTTCACTTGGCAACTTCAAAAGTATTAAGCAGGAAGAACAAAACCAAACCCAGATCAGTGTCATGACCAATGTTGATTCACACCAGATGTTAACCTGTGTGTTTTGGAGCTCCATACAAATCTTTTTCTGAATATTTAGTCTTTATTCTTCTTGGCTAAAGGAACCCAAGCTTTTAAAGTTATTTCAGACAATGTTCTTTTTTATGGTGGACAAGCACACTTAGAAGGTTTCACATTTAAGATTCTCAAATTTTCAGAGGTACTTTGAGTCCAATTCCTGTTACTTCAGTGACTTTACAAGTAATTTATTTAATCCCCAATTCAGTGTTACACTTCTGTGTTGCCTGACAACTTTCTGAAAATAACTGTAGGTGAAAGGAATATTTGGATAACATCAACACTTATGCAGTAGACAGAGCATATCATGGACATGTGATTATTCTATCTTTATGATCCATCACTGTGTGTTTGGGAGATCTAAAGATTGGACAACTGGAAAAAAATTTTATTGAGGTTTTTTACTAAGTCAAAAGAATTGGGAATTGTTTGAATACATTGGGAATTGTTTGAATAACCAGGATTAAACAGCTATTGCTGGATAATATATGGTTTGTTCTAGGAATTACATTTGCTTTTGACTTCTCTCAGTTCACTGGATGGGTATTTAAAGAAGTATGTGGATCTTATTTTCATGTGGGTGTCTATCCCTTCCTTCCCCCTGGTTTTGTAAATTCCCAAAGTATGAATGCATCAGAAGTAATTCACTGGCCGTGCATGAAACAGCTACGTGCGAAAAAACAGTAACTGCTCTGTTTCTCATAGCTGAGTTCAAGCCAATGCAACTCTTTGTGCTATTAGGGATTAAACCTTCTCTATTTTGTGCTACAACGTCTGCAGAAAAACTTGGCATGCACATGGACTTTCTTTATCATCTATATTGCTGAGAGAGAGAGCTGCTTTCATTTACTGTATACGACTGATGAAACTAAACCAGCTGGACCTTGTATTTGCTGTGGGTTTGGGGTTTTTTTGTTTTTTTGTTTTAAAAAAGAAATGTTCACAACAATAATACTAAAATGATATTTCAGTGTTCAAGAAGTAGTGCATACAGTTACTCTGCTTTATTGTTAGTGCATTTTGATAATGGAAAGTCAGTCTCTCACCTCTTTAGTTTGCTAGTCTTGCCAGGATTCTGACATTATTTATTGTGTATTTGCTAATTCATTCTTATAAAGCTGACAACTCTAAAAATCTTTGTTTGTGGGTCTAAAATGTATGAGATGAATGCAGCATGTGAAATCTGAATTGCATTGATTTCATCATATGAAAAATATTCTTTTTACAAGCTACATGTAGCTTTTCTGCTGGTGCAATACTTCTAATGCATAGTATATTTTAAAATAAATGCTCAAACCATTATGAAAAATTCCGTAATTTATTGCTACAGCTTTATCTTTACTGAAAAAATAATTTTTAGCTGAGAAAATTCCTTTTCGTTCTCTAAAGACATACCATAGGAACCAATTAATGTTTGTGAAAGATTCTATGATCCTGAGCTGAAATACTAGGGAAAATTATGAAATATCTACACTTTATGCTGCATAATACCTCTCTGTATGTTCTTACTTCTATGTCTGATCCTGTACACACAAGTTTAATTTCATTTACAGTGAAATAATCCTATTAACTCTTTCCTGTTCTTTTCCTGTTGAACAGAATGGCAAAACTCCCACAGGACTTGTAGAAGAAGACAAATTTCTCAATATGTAAAGTTAATTGTTTGGCTAGATTCAATTACATGGCTATCACAGAACAAACAGCATTTACTTGCTCCCTTAGTACTGTTGTCTTCCTCTCCGCTTCTTTCCAGAGGCCATCTTAAAAAAGCATGTTGTAAGCTAGAGCAGAGCTGTTTGACTCTTGTCTGCGTGTGGCTTGTGCTTAAGTAAAAGCTTAGATTGCCTCCAGCACATTTATTTTTTCAACAATTCTGAAGTCATTTCAGCCAGATTTTATAGATTTCATAGAGATCAACTTGCAGCCTGGATATCCACTTTTATAAAGCACTTCTTATAAAAAACAGAAAAAATGTGCATGCAATTAATGCATTTATATAAAATAATTGTTTTTGCCTTCAGAAATTAACCAACATAATAGGCAAAAGTGCTGATGAAATAAGCATTAAGTTAGAATGCCCATCAATTATATAATTCTACATTTGCATTGATGTTTTAATTATTATACCATAGAACTCTTCACTGTTACATGCTATTGCATATTTCCCAGAATATTTTAGAGCAGAAACAATTCCAACTGAAAAAAAAATCCAATTTCTTTTCTTGTTATTTTTCAGAAGGTGATTTTCGAAGCTTATTAGGTAAAGTGGAGATATAAAAAACTCTTGAAAGTATAAAGAAATTAACAGAGAGGAGAAAAGCAAAGGGAAGTAGAGAAATTCAGAACAAACAAATATTAACCCTTTATATGAATACCTTGCTCCTATTTGGCGACAAAAAATAGCCTTACGCGTAAAGCTGAAGCTACATTAAAATAAATAATAGTTCAGCACATACTTAAAATTAGGCAATTAAATTTAAGTACTTCATTGAATTACAGGGATTTTTTTTCTTCTTTTTCCAGAAGTTTCTCAGTTATTATCATATGAAACACACCTGGCCAACAGATAGCTGTTACTGCTTTTTTTATTCACATGGTAGAAAAAAAGGTAAAGAAGTTGAAGAATTTGACTATAGTTGGGATTTGGATGATAACTGATATGAAAGGAATCTTTACAATAGACATTCACTTTCTGATCAAACCACTAGGCAAAAAAATCTTTCCTGTATAATATTTTTAAATCTGAAGCAAATAAATCTGTTAGTGGTTTTAAACTAAGATGTGTGGGTTTGTGGTGGTGGATGTTTTTTTGGTTGGTTGGTTGTTGTTGCTTTGGGGTTTTTTTCTACATTGGTGGAAAATTTTCTACATTGCAAGCCTCCTTTGTGTGATTTGGAATCTGTCAATGATAAGGTTTTCCCACCCCAGTTCCATTGCAGTTCTCTTAAATATCCAACTTACTGGTTTTTATTGGCAAATTTGCAATAAATGCATCAGGATTCCCAGCCTTTTCTCTAAGGAGAAACACCCCACTTGTTTTCCAGAAGATCAATTACTTATTGGTTGTAAATTGCCATTCTATAGGCCATAATACATTCATTAATTCTCCAACACTGTTTATCACTACTCAGAATTGACCCTTCCAAATTATTTTGAAAACGAGGAATGCGTTTTCAAGCATAGCATGTTGGATTTTTTCTCTCTTTCACTCATGACCTGCTCCTGTGTGACTCATACTTTATTTAAATATGCCTTTGGTTTTCGTAGTGTCTCAGTGTCTTCCATTGTTGGAACTCACGAGTCATTAGAGCAAAATCTAACCTTTCATTTTACTGAAAACTGAGCCAAAAAAGGTTACTGCAAAATGCAGGCTACTTGCATATGAGGACAAGGTAGCTTACAGACTACAGACTTGTTTGGTTTGTTGGGTTTTTTTCTTAAAAAAAAATATTAATTCCTTAATCGTGGATGTAAAATGAGTATGTAGATAGTGTGCTGCCTTTTTAAGGTGTATATATTTTCACCTGGCAAATTATAGGAGGTGAGATTTTGAAAGCCGTTAGTATTGACCTAATCTTGTTCTTATTTCAATTTCAGACACTTCTAGTGACTGCAAAAGAAAGGATTTCTGTCAGGGCTGAGTGTTGTTGAAAATCATATCCATCCTGTTTAGTGGTACTTATCACTTTCTATTATTTTATGGGTACAAAGTCTCATATAAACAATTTAAGGAAAAAAGACATGACTTTGGAGTAACAATGTTATGCATTTCATTAGTGCCAACAGGAAGCGACATAAGAAACTGCAGTTTCAGACAAACCCTTATAGTCCTGAAAGTGCTGCATATCCATTTAAGTTAAAATTGCGTATACTGAATGAGTATGAAAAAGTTAATATGGCTTTGAGAGAGACAAACAGAAATGATGCTTGGTTGTCACAAATATAGGCTTATTATGATCACTGTTTTTATAACCAGCAACCTCTGCAGATACTTTTTTTTTTTTAAATACACCTTTTATGCCGTAATTTCAATGAATTAAGTAAAAGGTATAAAACTTTTAAATCACTTAATGCAAGTGTCACCACAAGGTCACCACGTTTCCCTCCAGTGTTCTTGTGTTGTGTCCTAAACTCTGCGTTTTGAATGAGTTCATATAAAAGTATGTTTTGAATTTCAAATCTGAAAACCCTTTAACTGAATAAGAATAACAACCATGCTAATTAAAGATTGTCTGGATTTATCTCTCTATGTTAAATTTCATACCACTCTCCACCGGCCTGTCAGTCAGATTTACTTTCTTCTTCCTCCTCTCAGTGAAAGTACATGAACAACATGTATGGCAGGTAACTTGAACTTTCATAAAAAGATCATTCAGATTACTACAGAATTTTTTTTTTTGGTGGGGGGAGCTCTAGCTAAATTTTCTGTATCTTTTTCAATGTTTTGAAAGATTTTAATATCATGAACTCCAAACAGAGAGCCTGAAAGTAACAGTAACTTTGGGGAGTTAAATGTTCAGGGAATACAGCAAGCACAAGGAAAGAGTAATGATGGTGAACTGCCTGTGTTTGCTGTCTGTTGGATTTTCACTGTTCCTGTAAACTGCAAGCAGGATTCTTTATGGAAAAGGTCCTTTTAGAATTAATTCCATCTTATTTCTTGTTCTTATGCCTCTTGTTGGTAAATGCTTATCTTGTTTAAGCATTTTTCCCATTTGTGTCTTATTTTGGATACTGTAATCAAACTTTGAGAGTATCAACTGCACCGCATGCATTAACACAGCCAATATTGCTATTGCTGCCAAGAACAAGGAAAGATGGGCTAGGGAGGTGGCTGCTCCAGGTCACACTAATATGGATAGGATGAAGAAGTTGGAATTGCTGCTTTTGTGTAGAAAACCAGAAGCATGTAGCTTCCTGAAAAGTCAAACTCTTTAAAGCTATAACATTCACTTTTAAACTGTTCCTGTTTTTCTTTCCTTCTCTGTTTTTCTGTTCTGCTTTCTCTTTTTGCTTCTCCTGATTCCCTTTTCCCAAAAGGCGGCAAGTGTTTTTCTCACCTTTCTTAGACAAGTTCCATCCACAGCAGACTGATTTATTTCAGAGTGTTTATACAGTTTTTTAAAGGTGAAGATACTTAGCTTTGGCTTAAATGTGTGTTATAAAAGTGACCTGCAAAAGACTGCTGTGGAGCAACTGCAAGCAGAGTTGCTTGTGTGTGTGCCAGGGCAAACTGTCAAGGGAAGAAAGGGAAAGCTGCAGGAAATGGGGAGAGAAGTCTTGATGTTGCCTAAAATGGAGCTTTCAGATTTGCTCTACATGACAAATCCTTACCTGTTCTAACTTAGCTCAGTCATTTATTTATTCATTCTGACTTGGAAGTAAAATAAGAACAGAATGCACTCATAAATGTCATTTGGGTAGAAAAATAGGTAAAAAAAAAATTCTGGTTATCAATATCAAATTTGAAGTCTAGGTAATAAGAATGAAAAGCTAGACAATTTTATTCCTCATTTTTTTCTTTTTCAAAATAATTTGTAAAATCTTTATTATACAGAAATCAAAACCAAAAAGATGTGCAAAATCTGGGCCAGTTATGCTGTGAGAAGAAGGAAAGAAGAACCAAGAAGAAGGAAATCAATGCAGGGCTCTGCATTAAATCCATACTTTCCCCTGATGGAATTAGATATTAATCTTTCTGTCTTTGAAATAAAAAGGTTCTTCACATTCCACTAATCCCCTAGCTATGCTTTATGAGCCAGATATTTGTCCTACTAGTTTGTCATGTATGCAACGGTGCTGCAAGCCGCACACAAATTACTTGCTAAGGTCAATGACATTGCTAATTTCTTCTTACTTAGGGAACCCATCAGTGACCAGCTTAATTAAGTGCAAGTTGGATTCTACTCCTATGCAAATACTGCTGAAAGATTACATGAACTATAGCAAGAAAAAGAAGACAAATAGTCCACTAAAAGCTATATGTGCTATTTTGCTCTCTTTGCCTCTGGTAACAAGGTTGGGTGAGACATTTTATTAAGTAAAGATAGGACTTGTCCCAAGCCTATTCAATACTCATGAAGCACAACTTCAGTGGCCTATTTCTTTATTTTAAATATAGATTTTATTTTTGGTTTGCTTGATTAGTTGTGGTTTTTTCCAGACAGCGGTAGTTAAGACTGAAGTTTAAACCAATGGGATTACCCCTCAACAAAATTGTTGCATTTAATTTTTTCAGGTTAAATTTTTTCTATTTTGAAATATTCTTGTTCGCAGTACAGAATTGTATTATTGTTTATAGCACCCATCTCATTTACACTTAAAAATCAATAACAACCTAAGTATTTCTGAAAATTAGCCATTGACTTAAACACTTTTTTTGCTGTCCCATTTGAAAATATTGCTCACATGGCTGTTTTTAAGAGCAAAGTTTCAATGGCTTACCTGAGTAAATATTGAAATACTGAAACGCAGTTTGTAAAACGGATGGCAAATCATTACATCTATAAAATTTGCTTGTACTTACAATAATTTTAACTAATATTTCCTTGACAATGTTTTTATATATAAACTAAAAATAAAAAAGTTGTGTCTAATGCTTGTGGTCTTCTCTGTCACGGATTCACTATGATTTATTTCCCTGAAAGTTTCTAATATTTTGAAGTCATAAAAGGAAACAAAGGTTCTTTTCAATCTTGGAATGGCTTCATATTCATGCAGGTAGTGCTTATGTTTCTGAGTGCCAATGTATACTGTATCAGCATTAATGTGACTAGGATATATATTTCAGAAGATTTTTACTGTTGCTGCTGCAACTCATTTCACGTGTAATGTAGAAACTTATTAATGCCACTAAGAGGACTCTGTTCTGGGTTCAGCTAATTCTCAGTCTGGATGAAATGTTACAACTTTACACATACCAGTATCCTTGACATAGCTATAGAGCTGGTATAAGTTAATGTAGTTGTTTGTGTGCAAGACCCTAGGTACTGACCTCAGAGACGTCAAATTCTTCCTTTAGTAATGTTTGTATAAATCAGCAGTAGGTCCATTGATTTCAATTACTCAGTATTTACAGTGAGATGAAACCGATAATATAATTTGCCCTATACATCTAAATTTAACCTTGACACAAATATGCATATTGTCTATTTACATGAGTGAGGAAGTTAGGGAATTCAATTCATCAGTGGGGAACAGTGATATCCTGAAAGGGTAAAAGTCAGAACAAGTATCTGAATGGCCAGTTTAAATTGGAGAAATCTCCCCCCTCTCTCCCCCTTGCCAAAATCTTCTGGTTTTAATTTTCCTCATCTCTTACCAGAAGTAGCAATATTTAGAGTCACTCTTTTGGATCACTGTGGTGCAGTATGGATTATTCTCAATTTTGTCTCAGTGAAGAACTATTCTAAATTATGTACTTATGACTCCAGTTTCTGCTACTTGACTTAATGCAAACAGAATAGTCAGGCCTGTAGTCTTTTAGGACAGACTGAAAGTTCATCTAATCCAGAAAGCAGTTATTCTTAACATGGGGTTTTGGTATTTATAGTGAACAATGGTAATCTAAGTCTGAAATAATATCTTGAAAAATAGGAAACACAACTGATGCTGGTGGTTATGTGGACTGAAAATAAATCTTTACCAAGTTTTTACATCTGATGAGACTATAATAACTAGTCTTATAAAATATTAAACTTTTTCCAGGAAAAGAATCCATATCTTTGCTTATGCCTGCAAAGAACCATGTAGTTCATGATGCTCTATAAATAATTACATTGCATGTTCCTTGGGCCTCCACCTTGACTATTTCAGCTGACTAAAACTGAAGGTTTATTTTAAAGTCTACAGCATTCTCCATAGAAATAATTTTTATGCCCCTCGCTTTCAAAATCCATTTTATCCTTTGTTCCATAAATAACAGTTCCTAGTGATTTGATCTAATGATGCTTGCTAAAATTTCCTATGGGTGGTAAATATTTTCCCATCTTCTGTAGTTGTCATTAAACTCTATTCCCTGTCCAGAAAATAACAAAAGATGATAGCACAAAATACCTATCTGGGTCATCACAATTAAATTGTATAGAAATAGATAAAAGAAAACTTAAAAGAAAATTGGTTCCTTTCCTCTGCAGAGGCTTGTTCCTTCAGGTTTTCCCAAGGATGGGCATCTTTAATCTTTAAAACCAGACACGGTGCTGAAACTGTGTCCCAGAATAACAATATTTTTGTACAGTAAATATGTTTCGCAAAACCTAGTATTGCAGCTGTCATATTCATCATGAAAATCTCAGCATGGAAAGTTCTTGCCTTCTCTGAAACTGAGACAACACTTGCATGCACACACATCCTTCACATTGGGAGATATGAACTTGTGCTGGACAAGCTGGGGTTTGGTTTTTTTGGTTCTCCCTCATGCACAGAGGAATAACCTTTTCTTACTATAGGCTTATTGCTGATCTATTATTTCATAATCACTAATGTATTTAGCTTTGTAATAATCCTCTTTAAAGGAAAAACATCATTAATTTTAAAAGCTAGGGAGGTGTCAAAAGATATGGGTGTGTATCTAGTAATAATTTCAATAATGCATTTTATGCAGAACTTAAGAAACAAGTGGTAGAAAACTCACATTTAATTCTTAGTTTCATGTTGAATGACCTATTTTTTTATTCAGGCATCATGGTATCAAAATCATTGAGTGCTCTGGTTTTCATGTGGTTCTGATAAGCATTTTCACTGGTGTTAATATTGCAGTCCCTGTTACATAGATTGAGAAGTGCTTCCAGTTTTACAGCCAGGTATTTAATCTTGCAGAAATGCATCTGTACAGCCTAATGTTGTGAAGTTTGACCTTATAAAAGCATGTCAAATTCAGATTAATTAAATGTGTGCTTTTATATTTTAAGATAATCCCTTCTGCCTCTCTCAGGTTTTACCATCTCTGTATGCCCATCATAAGCAAGATACAGTGAACAGACTTCCTAACATTTTGCATGGATTCTTGAATCAGGATGGGCTGAAAGCTCAGAACAAAAAATTGGTACAGGCCATCAGAGGACATTTGATTGCTTTCTTATACTAATTGTAGGTGTTGTTTTCAGAGCTGAATGAAGATAACAGGCAAGACTTAATTACTCTACTACTAGTTTATAGGTAATATGTTGACAACAAGTAGCTGGACCCTATACATATATGTACTAACTTCATCATAACTTATAAAATAAGTTTCACCAGCTAAACTTGGGGATGAAACATGGGACTGTCTTATAATGCACTGATTTCATTTTCTATGCGAAGTAATGCAATATCAGAACTCTCATATCAACCATCTGTCCCAATGCAAATTACCAAGAAAATGAATTCTGGCTAGTCCTCAAAACTAACTGAATTGTAATGGGACATGAAAATGAGCATATTAGAACAAAGCAGACATTTGGCCCAACACTGAACCTAGTAAGTAACAAAACCCTGAGATGAAACCTCTGAAACAATACTGGAGGCACGTATGGATATGGTGGAAAAGATTTCTCTATGGAGTTGTGCAGCAAGGTTATAAACTAAGCAACATTTTCATTATTTATCAAAAAGGCCAATGATTAGAGATAAGTAGCCTTCACACTCCTGCTCAATCTGCAGATACCATTGCGAGGAATTTTCCCACAAGTATCTACTAAACACATGAGGGATAGATCTATGGCAGACAAAGTCTTGAAACAATTTACAACTTAGGCTTTTAATTATTGGAGACTTAAAACAGGTATTTGTGGAAAAGGAATACCTTGTTCAAAAAACTACATGGCAAGATAATCCTTATTTCTCTTTTATAACCATAGAATTTGCCGATTAAGTTTTTCAGCTGCTATGGCAATTTTTGGCTCAGTGTGAGAAGAACTCAGAAAAACACTCCACTGCTGAGATATTTACCCTACTGATTTTAATACTCACCGTCATCAAGCACTTACTGTAATCACATGGGAGGAATAACTAGTTTATAAACTATGGAAAATAGTGTGTCTCTAATGTATGTAGTCCGGGACTGTGGGATACAGATGTTCCCCTTCTTACACTATAGCGTACTGACAGCGCATGTTTTGTATAGGAAAGGAAAATTAATCTTAAACAAATGATTAAAAAAAATCCACTATATACTTGTCACCAGCTTTAATTGGAAATTATACGAGCCTTTTAAAAGCAAAATTTGGTAAGCAAAATACAGTATTATGTCATCATCTATTAATGAAATGAAGAGGAAAATATCTATGTAGTTCACATATAGAATCATAGAATCATTTGAGTTGGAAGGGACCTTAAAGATCATCGAGTTCCAACCCCCCTGCCATGGGCAGGG
>JAOXNO010000013.1:143261700-143292030 GCA_028565335.1 Limnodromus scolopaceus | reverse complement strand
ATGAATCTTGAATTCTATCATCTCATGATCACTGCAGCCGAGGCTACCCTTGAACTTGACATTCCTGACCAGCCCCTTCTTGTTGGTAAGGACAAGGTCCATCACGGCTCCTTTCCTCGTTGGTTCCTCGGTCATTTGAAGAAGAAAGTTGTCATCAACACATTCCAAGAACTTCCTGGATTTATTGTGCTCTGCTGTGTTGTCCTTCCAAGAGATATCAGGGTGGTTGAAGTCCCCCATGAGGACTAGGGTGTGTGAGCGCAATGCTGCCCCTATCTGTTTATAGAGGGCCGCATCTATGGGTCTTCTTGATCTTTTAGCATTTCTTCTTTGACCTGGACTACATTACATTATTTTTTTATTTCTTCTTGATTGGTTTCAATAAAATAGATATTTTCAACATAAAGCAATGCTCTCACCTGAAATAATTTGGACTATTAGAGAAAGAAAATCAGAATTAAGATAGCAAAGTAGGAGCGAAATTGAACTTTTAAATCATTTCAGCTTAACATGAGCATATCTAAAAGAAATCTTATCAATTCAACAGTAACTAGCAACAGAAGTGCTTATTAGGCATGTGAAAAGAACTGAAACATTTTGTAAAACAAATGGTTTACACATACAGTGAGCTATTACTATTATAAAAAATGGATTTTTTTTCTATATTTCTTTAAGAGTTTGTGGGTTTTTTTTCCAATATAGGTTCTTTCTGTTGAGAGATTTTTAAAACTAGCTTTTCATAATATAAAAGGCACCAAGTTCATATATGTTGCATCTCTACTGACTGTCTGTCTTATGTTTAAATTGAGTCTTCCCCCCACTACAAAATAATGGGAAATATAATCCTTTGAGAACTATTAAACACAAAGGGGTACATCTTCACTTAATACATTTTCAAGGGACTTGACTGCAGAATATACCAAGAAAGTTTTACTGCATGATTACCTTGTTTCATATTCTTATCCAAGAATTTAATTTACTCACTAACATAGCATGCAGGAGGTAGGCCACTCTAACTTTTACTATGCTCCATTATTAAGCCTATAATAGAAATGTGAGAATAATAACACATTTTAACAGATGTGTATGATTTCCAAACAGCAAAAAACATAGGTATAATGTGATTCATGCCCCAGGCTACGTTTATGGTGGTAAGAAAACTTGCGCTATTTATTTTCCCATGTTAAAAAAAAAAAAAAAAGGTGAGAGAGAACCTAAATTAGTACTTCCTAAGAAAATAATTACTTAAAACCATAAATTATTGTAAAGAAATCTATGCAGGTCTTATTAGAGGAATTAACTCATATTTGCCCAATATACACCTGAGAGGAGGAATACGTTAATGTGAACTTTTTATGCCAAATGTTTGCTTTTGAACAACGTGTTGTTCACTAGCTGCAGGGGATTCATAAATCTAGGAAGGATAGCTGGTAGCCATTTTGTCTTCACTGCTGAAGTTCGTGAAAGCCTAATATTACAGCTTTTAGTCCTTCTTTGGTGATTTCCTTCTGTTCTTCAGCAAACATTCCGATGTACAAGCATCCTGATAAAACTGTATTTTCTTATGTTTCTTTGTGAGAAGAGTTGAATGTATGTGAACTGATGTGCAGACACATCTTTTGTGTTCTTTGGTACTATAAACTGACAGAGCTAATGATGACAAATAGTTTCATTCAGCAGCTCTGCGTGTGGTGGGGTTTTTTTAAGTCATTTGAAGCAATTCATGTTCTTGTTTTGCATTAGGATGCCTGTGGGAATACTATGTGCATAGTGTTATTTCCTTCATATTCTTTATTCTATTAGCAAGGTTTCCATTTCTTCTTAAGTTTTCCTCTTCAGCGTTTTGGTGGGTTATATAGGAAGGAAGATAACAAGTAATGCTGCTACTAGCATGAATTAAAAAAACCCCAAACTTTGATATCTGCTGAGCTATAGACATTGCTATCTAATTCTTTAATTTCATGTTGAGTTTTGTTTGGGATTACATTGTGATACCTGGTTTTCAAAGGGTTTTTTGCTTTGTTGTGTGTCTTTGTGTGTCATGAGATGGTGTAATGGTAGGAATTAAAGCATAAGTCAGAAATCTGTGAAAGTGGATTTTCCCTCTTTCAAAACATTGAGAAACAATAATTATTTTAAGCAACCATCATAGAGATACATAGCTTCTTTCCTAATGTAAACTGTTATCAAAACCAACTGTATTTTTATAATTTTAAAAGGTTCAAAAAATGATAAAGTTCTGTGGAAAGTTTAGGCTATGTTTTGTTTTTCATATACTTATCTTAAGATAAGGATTGGACTTCAATTCAGTGTGGACAGAAGAATGTTGGAGAGGAATTACCATTTGCAAAATGATTTCCAACTAGAAGTGTAATAAAATTGTCATTTAAAGTGAAACATAATGTAAGAGTCATTAGATCTAACTTAGATGCTTAAAAGTTGTGGCTAAACCTTAACCAGTTGGCCAAAGGTCTTTTTATACTCAACATATGGAAAGAGACAGTAATATAGGATAGTTCACATGGTCCTCCTGAGATGGTAATCTGAAGACAAGATGAAGCAGTATGTAGAGGTGCCCTTTTGTCTCCTTTGTGTATAAAGGAAACATATAATGACCAGCCCAGGCTTAGAAGCAAAACTTTTAGACACCTAAAAGAGGTCAGAAAATCCAACATAATCAATGGAAAACACATACTGCTCCTTAGTTTTATTTTTCACATTGGAAATTTTTTATCCCTTCTGAGGTGTTATTCTTTTTCTTTTTAAAATATAGACAAGTATGAAAAGAATCTCCTTACAAGAAAACAGGTATTACTGAGCACTGAATTTTAAAATATCAAATATGTTGAAGTTAGTGATAAAAGAACTTCAACATTTAGGACACAGACTTAAGTTTTGGATCAGATATTTTTTATTATTTGGCTATTCAGTGGTCAGTGAGTCAAATAAGATTAAATGTTAGGCCACTTTGTAAAAATGCTTTTGATTGAATGCATATGAACATCTATATAGTTTATGACTATCATAAAAGGTTGCTATGATCTGTCATGTAAGTCTCAACAAGGAGATGGAGGAATTAACATGGAAGGAATTGTGTTGCTAGGAATTATTCTTCTTTCCACCCATCCCCTAAAAACATTAACAGTTATGTTTGCTAAATTCCACAGATCTCAAAATCTCTTTGGATTTTGTAGAATTAAGAAAACTGATCTTAAAAATGTCATCACACTGCACAGTGGGAAATGTAGTTCAGCAATTTCATTTGCTTATGCAATGAAGCTTCCTTGTTGGACTGAAGTTTCTGCGCTTATCCTCCTTATGTTTCCTTCTGTCACAGTTCACTACCACTGCCCAATATTGGTCATGCCCCATGGCTTCTGTGGTTGTTAATTTTGGAGAAAATCCACCACCTTTGTGGTATGCAAAAAACTTTTACGTAGAAGAAAAAAGTCATGCATTAGAGGTTTCTATTTAAATTACTTCTGGAAGAAAATGCTTTGTCCAATCATGGAAACCTTCAGTCCATCTAACAATTATAGTTCATTGAAATGAGTTATAGGGACATAGAAGGTTCCGTGCATAAGATGTAAAAATGAAAAGTTTCCAAAACATTATTATGAATAGAATGTTGGTCTATGCTGTGTTACTCAGCAGTGAGATTCTGAGTAATTGATTAATTTAAATTTCAATTTTTGAATTTAGAGGTGTATTTTTCATCATGGTTAATGTGCAACAGATACAAGAGCTTTCATACAAAGCGTATATGTGATAAATTTCCCTTTTTTTTTTTTTTTAAAAAATGGAAGCTGCTTATATAATTCAATTACATCTTATTTTTTTTCACAGTACAGCTGTATATCAGCTCTGAATTAAGTGCTTTAATACACTACTGAGTCATCACTACAGATACCTTGGTAGCAAGATCAGGAGCATTACTACAGTAATTTTAACTAGAAAAATATATGGTGTTGGCTTTTCTCAAAATTGCTTAAAATTTACACTGAAATCAATAGAATTAAATAAGATTCAGAGTCAAAGAAGCCAGTTGGAGCTTTCCTTATCTATGCTGAATCATGGACAAAGGCTAAGAAAACTATCTAGTTTATGTCAGATGATAAGCTACTAAACTTTTACTAGCATGTTCCGACTTCATGTAGCTTTGGGAAATGTTACTTTTAGGAAAAATAAAACAAAAGAAAAAAACCCAACTAAACATTTCTGGAATATTGAAAATCAGTATTTATAAATCATATTTTTAGATAATGTATCATTAATGAAAAAATAAGTTCCATTGTAGAACACAAGCTGATCACACTTCCATTCCTCCTAGAAGAGGTTTTGTCCTTCCTATATCTTTATAGAAACAAGATGGTACAAAATGTAAGTTTTTGCCTCACAAAGAGTTAGTTTGATGGAGAGGCAAACAAATATGTTTTCCATGAAAAGCAAAGGATCTTAGGTAATAAACACACTTCCATTTTAAAATATATTCTGGGCCTGTATATTTGAATTTGATTCTTAAATGTCTAGTGAAACAGTACCAAAACAATTTCATATCTAAAAGCTAGTCATTCAAACATAGACGCTCTGTTGAGGAGAAGAATCTTACAGCTTTGTAAGATTTTCTGGACATTCTAGTAGAATGTCTCTACACTGCTTAAAAAAATAAGCTTACAGAGACCTAGACCTAGCAAAGCTTTTGTTGGTATTTGATAAAGCAATCATATTTCCTAAACCCTGAATTCATCAAGAGGATTAATAATAGGATTAATAATTATTCAACAGAAAAAAAAATTTGTGTAGTCAGTGTGGTATTTCAGGATAAGGGAGCATTCTTAATTACTTCTTCTCCCAGAATTCATTGAAAATGGCTTTTGGAGGCTACTTCTCAACTGTCTGCTATAAAGACAATGAAAAGGAACATATTTCCCTCTCTTCCACTCAGCTGACAATTTATTAGTTATTGGGCTCAAATAGGTGATCAATACTGCCCTGTCTGAGATGCAGGAGAGAAAGGGTACATTCAGGTAGATTCTTGAACCTAATTAGCACTCAGATCATTAAAAAACAACCCAAAAGTAAATTAAAACAAAATAAACCAAAAACCAACCCAACCACAAAGCCACAGTTTTTAAAAGTTTCAGTAGTGTCAGCAAAACATGATCTCGAATGAAGTGATAGATAATACAGTGTATTATAAGTATTCTGTGATCTGCCTGAATCATTACTGTCTAGTTATAAATTTCACTGTAGCTTGTAATTACTTTTCCACTGAGTAGAAGTATGGTCCTATTAATGCAGGAGGAGAGTTTGATTCACACTTCCTAGAGAGGTAAGACCATATGATCTGAAGCATCATTTTAATTTATGGTGCAGAAGCTCTGCCAATCTGATGATATTAATACTTGCTTCTGGAACCACTAGGGCAAGCATCTGGTTCAATGCAGTTTTCATTGGGTGAAATGATTTTGTCTGGATACCCTTTGCCTTTCTTGAGTGTTATGCAACCATAAATGGTGTTGATGAAGGCAGTTGATTCCAGTATGCAAGCTTCAGGTTTATGGCCTAAAACAATGTGACCAGATGGGAAAATAAGTTGTGGTGATCAGCTCTTCACATCAAGTTGATTTTATAAATGTACATCTGCCACTGCCACAAAAATACGATTACTTCCCACAAGCCTCTTCCTTATGCAATCACACCATGATTTCAATTACATAAAAACTCTCTTTTCTAAAAAGGTTGTCATGATTAAACTGAGAATTCCTTTGATTGCATGAGACTTCAATTATCTGAATGTTTTTTTCCTTTAGGACTTCAAAATACTCAAGAGTGTATTGTATTATTGTTGTGGTTGCTTGCATAAGGAAATGATAGATATTATCTCTATCTCCAATGTGTGACTCTCTGTAGAGGCCATCTGGTCCTTAAGATTCTGGATGTCAGTCTGATGCTAGTACACTGTGTATTTATATTTGCACATATGTCCCAGTAAAGTCAGGAATGGCAGCACACTCAGCCATGTGACACAGTCCTCACATCTGACCAGCCCATAGGGCTATCATATGCTACTCTTGATTTATATTTTAGAGAATTAATATAAAGAAGCAAAGGATAAGTAAAACATTTTCTCATAAGCTAATAATTTCCTTATTTTTGAGAATGGGACAAAGACACACTTGTGTCACCTGGACAAACAAGAACATTTTTGTAGTTTCTAATTGGCAGTTGCTCAAAAAATGGGTTACGTGCGTAGATCTCATCCTTCAGTTAATCATTATACTGCATCATTATGGGAAGGATTGCCATATTAATGTTATTATCTATTATATTCTGGAAAAACAAAGGGCAAATGCAGAGTTGGGTATGTGTCTACCACATTAAATGAAAGACAACTGGATTAATTCAGCTCCATTTTCAAATATAGTAGGAAAAACTTCCTGAAGGTATTAAAGTACAAATTACTGCTTACATTCATAGTTAGTATTAAAAAAAAAAAAAAGAAAAAGAAAAACTTGTTCAATTCTTTCACAGATCTCTTTTCTAAGATATACCATCAATACACTTCTTTGATTTCTAGAAGCCATTTAAATGTTTTCCTTGAAATTTCTAATTTGATACTTTGCTAATTATATGGGTAAAAATGCCTTGATGATATTCTAAAATCTTTTTGCACTTCTGTTTCACTGCTGTAATTCACACTTTGATAATACATTATTTCTGTTTGGCATGCCTTTTCAACCACTGCCAATCTTAACGCTCGCCAAGTCAGCCATGAAATGTAATATGTGATTACAAATCTATAATCACACAGTAGTTCATGTTAAAAAAAAAAATGTTGAGAAATAAAGTTCTATTTCTGTCACCCCAATCCATAAAAAATTTTAGCAAAGTAGGTAATTTAGATGACATATTCGGTGGCAGAATTGATATGGTTCATACTGTATCATATTACACAGAATCACCAAATTATAGAATTGTTGAGGTTGGAGGGGACCTCTGGAAGTCATCTACTCCAACCCCCTTGCTCAAGCAGGGCCACCTAGAGCAGATTGCCCAGGACTACAGCCAGACAGCTTTTGAGTGTCTCCAAGGTTGGAGACTCCACAACTTCTCTGTGCAACCTGTCACAGTGCTTGATCACCCCTATATTAAAAAAAGTGTTTCTTGATGTTTGGACAGAACCTTCTGCGTTTCAGTTTGTGCCCATTGTCTCTTGTCCTGTCACTGGACACCACTGAAAAGAGCCTGGCTTCATCCTCTTTCCACCCTCCTTTCAGGTATTTATATACATTGAAAAGTTCACTGCTGAGCCGCCTTTTCTCCAGGCTAAACAGCCTCAGCTCTTTCAGCCTTTCCTCATAGGAGATATGCTTGAGTCCTTTAATTATCTTTGTGGCCCTTCATTGAATTCTCTCAATGTGTCCATGTCTCTCTTGTACTTGGGACCCCTGAACTGGACACAGTACTTCAGGTGTGGCCTCACCAGTGCTGAGTAGAGGAAAAGGATCACCTCCCTCAATCTGCTGGCTACACTCCTAATGCTGCCCAGGGTACCATTCACCTTTGCAGCAAGGGCACATTGTTGGCTCATGTTCAACTCTGGGTTCACCAGGACCTCAGGGCCTTTTCTGCCAAGTTGATTTCTACCTGGGTGTCCCCTAACATGTACTAGTGGCTGGGTTTGGTTTTGTTTTTTTTTCCCGGGGACTGGGATTGGCACTTCCTTTTATTGAACTTCATGAGGTTCCTGTTGGCTTGTTTCTTTAGCCTGTAAGGTCCATCTGGATGGCAACATGACCCTCTGGCACATCAGCAGCTCCTCCCACCACCACTAGCCTCCAACTGGACTTCATGCTGTGATTCTGTGGGATTCTGTGATCACCAGAGGGTGTGGGCCCAGCCATTTAGCCACTTTCAATTCACTTCAGTGTCTGCTCATCTAGCCTAGACTTCACCATCTTCTCTATAAAGATTGTGTTAGAAACGGAAGTATTTCAGGAATGCCCTAAAATGGGAGTACTGTAGTACAGAAAATACAGTCACTATATTGTAATTCTTTCCATATTGCATAAAGAAGAAAATAAATAGTTATGGTTGTTACCACCCATCAACTATAAAATAGAACAAAATTGAAACTTTCCTTTACCTCTGCTGGAGGCCTGTTTAAGAACTATAATGAGAACTTTTCCCATTCCATTTCTTTTCAGATGCACTCTTTTATTAATTTCTTCTTGAAAATTCTTGATAATTGTAGACAAAATGATCTGATTTCCACAGGCTTTCAGGAAAGCATTTGGAAAATCAATATTTACTTTTGAATCTACTGAAATCACAAGAAATAAATCTATTGCCAAGAGATAAAAAATGTTAGGGGTCATTTATTTGTCTAAAACCAGCAACCTAGTCAGTTAATAGTATCTTATTTTTTAAGGGAAGTGTTTTAAAGATTACTTGTACTTTCTTTGTACATTTTTATTTCCTGATAATGTTCCTGGAAGTTGTCAACAAATAGAAAGATAACAGATGATAAAAGAATTTTAGCATTTAATAGAAAGATAGTAAATACCTTGTAGTAAATATTAACATCTTCAACAGAGTTGTAAGTATCTTTTTGCACTCTCACAATCCATAAGTAAGGGCTTGTTACATATCTTTTAGACTCCGTTAGTTTTAGACTAAGGAGCCAAACATGACAGATGCAAAACAGAGAAAAGATATCCAAGTCTGTATGAATGCAGTTAAAAATACCCAGACATCTCTAATTTATGGAATCCCAAGCAGATGGTAGAATATGTTTACTGAACTCTTGTCTCTTTTTCTCTTAAGAACTAGAAGCTTTAAATATCACAGCATGTTTCAGAATTTGGCAGTGAGGACATGAGTTTTCTGTGGTTATTTTTTTAAGTCCAAATAAGATGTTCTTAAATTTGGAACATTGCTAAGATCTGTGATAGCTACAAATCTGACTCAAATTACTGATTTGAGACCTGTATGTGAAAAAAATATTTAAAAAAAAATATATGAAAGAGAAGGTGTTTTACTGTTTTCAGTCTCTGCACTACTACTGGATTTAAGAATTATAATTTAACACTGTCAGAATTAGGCTGCTTTGAAGGCCAAAGTTACAATTAAATACTGTAGTTTCTTTTCTTATATGATAGGATCATAATAAGATGATTTCATTATCTTTGCACATAAGGACACTGTGGTGTTTGTCTTTAATATATTTCTTCCAGACAGACTTCTGTCTGGAATTCCTACCTTGAGACAGCAAAAGATAGAAGCACGCCCTGCAGTCACATTGTTTCAGTCACTTACTGAGGATTGTCTTAAAACTTTCTTCTCTCTTTTTTTCTCTTCAGTTCAGCCAAGATGGATTTGAATTTCCTTTATTTTTTGTTGTTATAATTTTTCTACTCATGTAAATTCTTGACCATAATTCAGTTTCTGAAATCAAATAACTGAATTTAACTGATCTAGGAAAAGTAGTAGAAAAAAAATCTGAAATACAGTTATGACAAATCAGTAAATGATATCACATATCAGATACCACATATCAGATGCAGTTTGTACCTACATGTGGCTCCATGTTCAGATGTTTATATTAGTAATATGTTTGGTAATATTCCTGTTTGAGGACTATAAAATATCAGTGCTCTACATACCTAGATAACTATTAATAATTATGTTTTCTTTTCGTGTCCTCCCACGTAGTCATGCACTAGTTTTGAATTATTTTGAGAACATATTTGATGCTCTGAAAATCCAAATTATCTAAAATTTTTTATTTTAGATAAAATAAACACGAAAAGTGTCATAAGAATGATTGGTAAGAGCATGGATTCTCATGCAAGCAACTCTGTATTCTGTGTATTCTGAAGGATAGCTATAGTAGCAATTCAGGGATGGCTAAGACTCAAAGTTTGAGTGAGGAATGTACGTGCATGTGCATGTGTATGTGTATGTGCATATAACCCATTTTATATATTAAAAAATGTGGGGAACTGAGTGCAAGTTGAATTTGATCTACCTAAATCTGCAGGTTTTGCATTCAGCAAGTATAATCTTAATAAAGAGGAAGAGTAGGGTTAAGTATGTAACACTTGACAGTCCAGTTTGACAGCAGAGAAGAAAACTCGGTGGTCTGGGGAAGCAAGTTACAATAATATGCAGAAGTGCAAATCTGTACATTTAGGATGGACATATATATATTTGAATAAGTGCTTTCATCTATATATTATTGTGATGTGTTTAAATACTTCATTTTTGTCCTCATGCATTCCCAACATTGGCATTTCTGTGATTTCATTAATATTTTTATAACAACTTATTTATTAATCACATTATATTGATTCTTTACAAAGTTTTCAGACCTTCTAACTGCCTTGCGTACACCGAATATGTATAAATATAAATAGTATTATAAATAAGACTTGACATACTTGACATGTATTTAATTTATTTATTCTGTTGAAAAATAACCTCTCAAAGACTGACATTGTAAGCTCGTGAAATACTAGTGCTGCTCTGTGGAAAGTTCTAAATAATGGTTTTGAAGAAAGTGAAGTTGTGAAGTATATATATACTTAAAAGGAAAATCTGAAATGGTTCTTTTGAAAAATCTGATTGTGAGTGTGGTGTTAACTGTCCCCTTGAATGTTCCATTAAGTTTAAAGATGAGAATTCACATCTTTTATTTGCATTAAACACTTGTACTACTCTTTTGAGATAGCTAATTATAAGCATTTGAACTGCATAAGAAATTAAATCTTTATTTTTTAAATTAACTGTGCCAGATCTCTAGTCTTGATTCTCAAAAATCTGAATTGTCTGAATCCAAATGTAAATAATTTGACTAAAAATAAAGGTGGGGAAATGAGAATTGTGGTTCAGAAAAGTATGTTTTTGTCTGTGACAAAGACATCTGAAACCTAACTCTTCATTCTCTGTTCCTCCATTTCATCCAGTGACTTACTAAAAGTATATCTCTTTAGTAAGGCAGTGTCTACACAAAGGAAAACATATACTTTACAGACTAGAAAGTATCACTCGGTGATTTAAGGATATGAAAATGGTTAAGATACAGATTAAACAATCTGTATCTTATTATTTCTGGAGGAACCTAAACTCTTTCCTGTGGTTATAAATTGCTTCATAGCAATGCTTTGTTTTGGTAGAATCAGAGTGGGGAAGTAAGCTGGTCAGGGATATTTAATGTCTTGTCTCTGGTTTGCATTTTTCTTCCACAAAGGTTTTGACCAGAATTGTTCGAATTACTTTCAAATGTCTAAAATGACAATAATTTCATTTAACAACAGTTTACCTGTATAGTTGAATAAGTTATGGATTCTTACTTTCTTTTAAATAAATCAGTCTGTAATTTTGACATATCTGTTATATAGACATTATCTTTCTGGTCCTGAGAGCATAGGAGCTGGAGTGTAATAGCCATCAGAATACATTTTCTAAAGCTTTTTTTTTTGTTCTTTAACCTTCCTCCTTAAAGTACAACTCCTCAACAAGACAAGAAAATAGCTCTAGTCAACTGCTTCTCTTCCTTACTTAACAGTACCAGGCTGTCCCTTAAAATAGTCATACAAGGGAAAAGGAAGGAAGCACCCTCTGCAACCTGATCCTCTGGCTGATTGCAAAATTTCACATGAGGCTTTTCTTATTTCCCTGTGAAAAGAAGCACTTTCAAAATGGGATATAATATTAAAACACTTGAAGAAAACCAAAGTGCAATGCTAAAATTAGAACTCCAACTCTCTTGTGAATAGTACGTCTGTGTATATGTGTGGACAATGATTTAAACTTGTACAGTTGTAAACTTGTACATTACACTTTCAAAATCAAGCCAGCATATATTCTAAATTTCATCCATGTAGGACAAAGCTCCTCCCACATGCAGACTTTGTCTTTGAAACTCTGTTTCTTTATTTATCGTCATATTAGTTCCTAAATAATGAAGCTAATTAAATATGTTCTTTTATTTCTCTGGAGATTGTAAGAAAAACAAACAAACAAACAAGCCAACAAACAGCATTGCAAATCTACCTTATAATTAAGTGAATTGATCACTGTTATACCAGGATTCACACTATGTTAGAGAAATAATAATTGTTTGGTTCCCTTTTTTTTTTTAATTGTGATTATATCAAAGTCTGTAATAAAGAGTCTTTTCTTACTGTGGAAAATTACATATAAGTAAACATATATTTAAATATATGAGGATATAGCTGTAGCATAAGATGCAGATAAAGTTTTGACATTGAGGAATGTAACATCAAATAAAAAATATTTTCTATGAGATTAGATTAAATTAATTTCAGAAGTATATACCAAATTTTGGATTTAAATGATCTGGGAAACATTTGAGAGGAAGGTGGAAAAAAGAGATAATCAACACTGCTAGAAGTCAACCAAACATAATTTCAAAGAGGCAAAAACAATGCATAGCTCAGAAGAGAGTCTGAGCTCTGATTACAAAGGGTAAATAACACCTGACAAATCTGACTGTCTTATATGGTAAAATGATGGGTCTGCAGATGAGGAGAGAGCAGTTTATGTCATTGACTTCAGCAAGACCTGTGACACTATTACGTACAGTTTAAACATTATGATCCAGATGGGTGGAAAACCAGATGGGTGAAAACTATTTGGATGACTGAACTCGGAGAACAATGGTTAATGGGTTAGACTGTGTTTGGACTCTGGTAGCAAGTGGAGGGTCCTGGGCCTGTCTTATTTAACATCTTTATCAATCACTGGGAGAAGGCTGTGGAGTGCACTCTCACCAAGTTGCTAGATGACACTAAATTGGGAGGAAAATAAGTGTTAGAATTAATACTTAGTAAAACCTCCTTTAAAGTGCTTTATCTCACCACACAAACTAAATGATTTAGGAAAGATATATGGGAAAGAATAGAATGAATTAACCTGAATGTCAGGTTAATTCACTAATCTATTATAAAATGCAGCAAAATGAGTATTGAGAAAGATAAAATATCTGCAAAAAGACTAGCACAGTACAGCTGCATCTCATAGGTAATTCTTTGTTTTATTTCATTTAATTTAATTTCATTTATGGGAATGTAGGAGAAATGTCTTTCTAGAAGTCAATTTCCAATGATTAAGTTTCAAAATGTGAATAAGATCTAAATAAAAGTGTCTTCCAAATATCTAGTTAACCATCTCAATATATGACTTAATTTTCCAAGGTGGGAACACTCAGAATTTCACACTGAATTTGTAGATAAAAAAGTGCCTAGTTCTTTTCTATGAGTGTTTAAAAATTCAGGAGGAGCTGCCCAATATTTTTTATTCTGTAAATTAGCTGTGTACAGAGGAAATCAGACAAGTAATTAGGGAATAAATACCATATGAATTCAATTCGGGGATGATTAATGTCTTTCCTTTAACTTCCATTTCATCTGTTATTTACCACATGAATTCATGTCTGCTTTACTCCTCTATCAGCACATCTGCTGTTTATACAGTACTTTTTTTAAGAACCTTATGAACTTCTGTGAACCAAAACCTGCTTCTGACCAGACTCAGTGCACAGTCTTTCAGTGGAATATTTCAGTGTCAAAACTTTTTTTTTTAATGGAGGAGAAAAACAAAAGAAGGTGTGTTGGCAGATATCACAAAATTAGTGATTATACAGGCTGCTAAATTTGAGGTTTAATCTACAATGCTTTCATAAGTAGGGCAGTAGGGCAACACAAAGTTAAACTTTTTTTTTTTTGTTTGATACCAATGCAATGCATCTGAAGTTCATTTGGATTTTTTGGGGTTAAGTTTTATGCATTTAATTAGGACATAATAAAACCAGATTTCTCCACTATCATCTGAGTTACAATGCCATAAAGCACTCAGGTTTAACTGCACATGGAGTTACTAACTTGGGTGTCAGTTCTTGATAAAATTAGATGATATCATATAATTTCCTATATTTCCTATTCCTATATTTCCTTCCTGTTGACAAGCAGGTTATATTACACTCAAGCACTTATTTCCTCATTATGAATACAGGTGAACTGAAGGAACTTGGAAACTGCATACATTACTATAATGTTAAGCTACTTGTAAAATTGTCTTTAAAAACCAAAAGCCGGAGTAAAGGTTAGCGCTGCAAGTAGACTAGCTCAGACATAATAGAAAGAAAAACCTTTCAGTACATAATTCAGCATTTGTTTTCAATAGAAAAAGTATGTTTCATTTCTACTTTAGTTAGGAATGTAAGAGTCAATAAAATGGAAATCAGAGTGCAGGAGATCCATGTAAAAGTTCCTGTTTCTCCTATCTGATTCTTGCTCTTAAGTTCCTATTTCCAGCTCAGGCTTGTTTTCTTCTGAATGGGAATATTGTTGGAAACACAGATTTTACAGGATGTTCAGAAAAAATATCTTTGCCCAGGTCTTGTTACAAGTCAAGAAAAAAGCACTAAGGATTCAGGAGTACTTTGAACAAAGTATTATTTATCTATTCGTATAAGATATTGATACAGATTTGTATGCAATATGCCCAGTGTTAAATTTTCTTTTGGTTTTTACTTTACATTTTTCTAGATTTTGCTAAATAACTTCTCCTGACTAAATAGTAAGCTGAAAATACTGACAGAAACCCCCAAGCTGACAGCTCTTCTCCCCGTTCTGTGCATGAAGTATAGGACAGAGACATTTGAGCTTGTGGGATGCCACAGAGGTTGCATAGCAACAGATGAGAAGCATCTCATCTCTGCTGACTGTCGGACTCCCAGGACAGCAAAGGAAGTATTTCAGGGATTGCAACTCCAGATCTTTTAGACTCTTTAACCTTTTCTGTTTAAGAGAAAAATATATGTTTACACAGCACTGGATAAGCATGCATAGCTTTTCAGGTTCCACTGAGACAAGGAGAGTTGAACAGGAATATTAATATGATTTTTTATTAAAAGCTTTTTCTTCTTCATTGCACTATCAGACAATAAAGCTAAGTATGGAAATAAAATATGCAAGGAAAATATCATATAATTTTGTCCATTGACAACATTGTGCTTCAATTAATCTTTGTCAATAGTAGGTAAACACCACTTGTATTTTTCTGCATCAGTGGATCCTTAGTTGTGCAGTGAGGGCAGTAAGCGATGCGTGATACACAGTGAATAAAGAATGGGTTGGAAGTGGGGACGATTGGCAGTTAGAGGTAACCAAAAAAAATCGCAGTTAGGCTAGATAACACTGGTCACTAAGTGGGCAGCACTTCCCATTGTTAAAATTTCTAATATTTTAATTTCAGGATTTTCATACTTTAAAAAGTAGAACTAGGACTTTACAAAGGATTTTAATTTCTTTACAAAGAAAACATGTGAATCCCTATAACATTTCACACTTCTGTAACTGTTCCTTTAGAAGATTATAATGCTCTTTAACAACACCAAGCAACAAAGCTTTGTGACAAATTACTCCTAGATATAAGCAAAAAACAAGTATGGCTCCACAGAGGAGTAATTAGGAGAAACTGGCACACTATTTAGATTGGAAATCATCATAGAATAAGATTGTCTTTTTAAGCCTCTAAAGAGCTTGAAGCGATAAATTAATTTGCCAATGAAATGTAGACACCTCCTGCATTGAGCTGAACAAGGATTTTCAGGATCAGAAGTCTGGATTTACGTGCCTAAAGTCCGCATACATTCTCTGTGATCTGGAGTCCTTAATGATGCTACATAAATGGCTTAAAAGAAAATTTTAAGTTGGTTTTGTGTTTGTCAGTAACTGATCCAAGGTCCCAGAGGCTGAGTTTTCAGGAGTACTAAGACTTACAGTTCCAATGGAGGCCAGCATTAATGTGCTTTTGAACTTGGATGAACTTACAAAAAGTTACACAGTGCTAAATAGTGTGAAAAATTAGCTGTCTCTAAATGCAAGCTTTGTAATAACTTTTGGATTTTAAGATTACAAGCTTCAGTGCCTCCCCTGTAAACTGCATAACCTAATCTAGCATGGATATTTTTTGGTGAAACCACGTTTACATTTTTGGTAGCTGGATACTTGCAGAGGAGTTAGTCTATCTGGGGCACATACCCTTTATTTCAATGGTGAAATCATCTCTGCCATTTTGTGTGCAGGCTTTGTTTCTGTTACTTTTGTATTGTTTTACTATAGTATAAAATAAAATACTAATTCTGAATGTTCATGTCTGAGCTTTACTTAAGAAAAATCACATGTAATTCAAGAGGTGGCCAATTTGTTATGATCCCTGTAAAACAAAGGCCGACCCAACTAAGAACGACATAACAGTGGTTGAAAATGACTGGTTTTGAACTGCTGCTGAGCAGACACAATTAGGAGCCTCATATCCCAAGATGAGAAAATTCATTTCCATGCCTGTAAGCAAAAATAGTGCCAAGTACTAGAAGTAACCCAAGGCAGAAAAAGACTTCAAGGCATGCTTACACAGATAAACAAAGCCTGGGATGTATTACACAAACTGTGTGAAAATAGTCTGCTCAAAAGGTGGAATGCAATACATAAGCAACATTTTTTCCCACATAATGGTGTTATATATATTTTTAAAGAACTATATTAAATATCATACTTAAAAAACTAATTAGAAGAGGGGCATTCTGCCAAATACATTAACATTACCATTCAGAAATTGTTTTGGAGTAAATACTGTGATTTCAGAACCTGCTTCCATTTTGTAAAGGAACACAAATTTGGAACCTCCAGTTTTCATAAAATCCATTGAACAAACTAAAATAACACTATTAAGTAATTTCACTTGTTTAAACATTTTAAAGTACAGTTCATGACATTGAATACAAAACTAGCCATACTATTTCAAATATAAAAATTTGGTAAAGCTGAACAAGTGATCTATGTTGGAACATTTTTATTGCCAACATGTTTTACCACATCACAGAAAATATAAAAGGAGAATAAAATTCAGTTCTATAGCAAGGAACTTCCCATATGTGACAATAGTTTGTCACAAAAGACCTGCTGTACGTTAGCTTTACTAATGTCAAATGACAGGAATTTCTTCAAACTGAAAAAAAATCTTGCAATATGCATCTGATGATAAATAAGTTCACACCTTGGTTCCCATTAAATAAAAATTAAGATTTTTTGATATTTTAATGTCAATCCTGAAGCCTATTAAATTTTCAATATGAAAGTTGAGCCCACAAAAATTTATTTATAAAAATTAAGTTACATACACATTTATGGACTTTGATTTTTAAAAGTTTCCAGTATTACCTTTCCTAGAATCAGATAATTTAGCAGCAGTGACCTTTAATATTTCGAAGTGGTATCTCTTTTCCAAATAGTAGCAGAAAATGAAAGACAACAAACACTTAACCTGTGCTTTGTGGAACTATGTAAGCCTGAAGGAAAGAAAAAAATTATTATTTTATTTCTGTAGATGATATACTGAGTCACAAAACTTTAATTAAGATCATAATGTTGCATAAAAAGTGATGGAATAAGAACTGAAACTAAACAATTTTCTACGATTCCCATATTACTAAAATCTTCCATTCATAAATATTTTCTCTTATGCGTAGTGCTCTACCTTTCTAATCCTTGCTTCTAGTCATAGCACTTTATTTTTGTCTTTCTTGTTTTCATATTTGTTGTTCTTTGTGTCCAATTCTGTGATTTCTGACAATTCTATAATCGCACAAACATGAGGAGAAGTATGTGCTTGATGTGTAATAAGTATACATGTGGTATACTTATGCAGTATGTAGAAGAATCTGAGGTCCTTACTAAAACCCCTTTTCATACAATCCTTGTTTATTGTGTTCTAGCACTTGCTATATATATAAGTATGACAGCTTAGTTTATATTATTTCAATATATCTAAGTTTGCAAGTTAAAGAACCTATAATATCAGAACAATTTCTAAATATGTATGTGCATTTCCAGATTGATTTTGTTTTTCAGTTTAAGAAATATACTAGTGAAAAGAATATGTAGCACAGGACAGTTGCACACAATTTTCATATACTGTTTTTCAATAAACACTGAAGTTAAGTTCACAATGCCTTGTCTTCAAAGGAAAATCAGAAGATAAATATTAATCTGTTTATTATTATGAACTACTGAAATTCAAACTCACAATAGGATTCTAGTTGAAATTACACAGGCATCCTTCTCAGAATCTTTCTTTTAAATTAAGGCAAGAGTGTGGCATAGATAGATAATGATACTTGCAAGTGTGCAGCAACAGCATCCTTCTCTGGTATTTAACTGCTTCTTATCTCTGAAGCGCCTTTTGTTCCTTACTACATGACATAAGAGTTTGTCCTCTGAAATTGTCTAGATCTCTAAAGTAGAATTTACACATGGAAAACTATGTCTGGAGACACCCTGACCTTTGATGCTCTGAGGCAGATTCAGCTCCTTATTGCTACCAAACTAATTTTTTCCAGAACTGGGTACACAAGGTCATTCAATAACATTTATTTTTATTAGTGGATATAACAGAGAAGGAACAGGATGAGGGCGCTCATCAGCACAAGGCTCCAAGGAACAGATCTGTTCTCAAACATTGTATATTACGCAGTAGGGACTGTTGTAGTTTTAATGCCTTCTATTAAGTTCTGATCAGGACAGATACTGTGACTGCAGCAGGACACAAGGGGCACTAAAAATAATTCTGGCATTTTGCTAAATTTTTCACATGACTGAGTAAGATTTGTGGCATTTCCATATTTCTGCAACCCAGAAGTCCATAATATTTTAACTTCCAGAATGCTTACAGATTAGCCAAATATGAATGGTTACTTAAAAGTTATTTGGCTAGTATGTGACCATGTGGGTGATAGAAGTTACTGATGTAATCTCAGAGAATGTACCTGTGAGCTGGAAAAAATATTACTGATGTTACTACTCAGTTTATGCCGGCTGAGAGAAATGTGAGAACACTTCCCCAAGAATTACTTCTGCACTACATTTTTGCAACGCATGTGAAAGCCAGCAGATGGAGTGTTTCGGTTATGCTGATGAATACAGTTATTCCAAATTTAATTAGAACAGCTGATACCTAACCCTTGCATCGTAGCAGTTACACTTTGCCTTAAGCAACCAAATGCTTAAAAGCTTTTAGGTGCAAAACAACTGTTGCAAAGCATCTTACATTTACAAATATAATTTCTATTTTATTATTATTATTAACTGAAATGCAGTTCTGTATCAAGTATACTTTCTAGACATCCACAAGATCTAAGTTGGTTTATGTATATATGATGCAGGAAATTCTGTCCCTTGCAAAAGTTTTTTTTTTAATTCTACTGCATCCTTTCTGAAATGGAATATCTTGTTTGTCATATGATTTTTTTTTAAATTTACATCATATTCAGTGTGCTCTATTCATAGCCTTTTGTACTCTTGATTATCTTAGGAAAGATCTTCTGTGTGTCATCCAGTAGAAATTATTATTTAATTTCTAGAGACTAAACTGTGCTTTACTTCAAAGTATAGCACATAGTAAAATACAGAAATACATTAGAACAGTACAATGTGCAAAACTTAATCTTTGTCAAACCTGCAATTTAAAAAATAATTTGTACATAAAAAATGAATCACACTGTTGATCCCTCCAGTAATTATTTTTTGACACTCAGAGATCCCCAGGAACTGTCCCTGGAGTCCCAGCATGCCCTTTTCCTCCCCTTACCCGCATCTCCCTGCCTCATCCCTAAACACACAAGCAGTCTGTCAGTGCACAGGAGCTGGCTGGGACCAGTAGCCAACCTACAGACCCTCTGGTCTGTCCCAGATCCAGCTTCAGCATCTGGATCACAAGCTCTTTCCCTGTTCACCAGTTAGTCCTAGTTGATGTTCACTGCCCACCATACACTGATGTGTGTTCCCACACACTATGCACGTACTCCAGTCTGTCCAGTCACTGTCACCACGGACACATGGATGTCACCCCTAGCTCCACACCAGCTGCTGCACCCAGACCCCAAACACACACATGCATGGAGTATTAAGAACATCTCACACAGGAAAGAGCTAGAGAAGGACTTTAATTAGAAGACAGGGCAGACTGCACTGACCAGGCACAGGGCATGGCCAGATCAGCATACTGACTAGCAACCTGCTGACAGGTGGCTGGTCCCCTTTGTCTTCTTATCTGTCCAATTTTACACATTTTTTCCTCCACAAACCACCCTGAGCCTCCATTTCCACACCTTTGATTTCTCTTCTAAACATCCAATGACAAATCTTGCACGATCTCACAATGCTTTCCTAGGGTAATGCAGGGCAGGGACTCAAGTTTCTGACTGGGGCACTTGAGTTTCTGCTCCTTGGTGTGTGTAGGGTCAAGGCAGTTATCATATAAGCTAACAATATGCTTAGAAAATCAGCTCAGAGGTAAACAAATCTGGCCACAAAACTTTCTTTTTTTTTCCCAAGAAAGTGTAAAATTTTGAAATGACATTTTGTTCTTAAGTGGAACATTGTGAAGCTTTCAGTTAAAAACAAAAAAATCCAGAAAGACATAAATAACGAATGAGATGAACTCTCTATTAGGAGTGGGGCACATTTTAAAGGTAAATTCAGTGCTTTCTGAAGGGTGTTCAAAATAAGAATGGAATTGGATGGGAAGAGAAATAATCAAAATTACAGGACTAACACTTCTAGATTTTCCAGTAAAATTTAGAATAATAGCAAAAGCTCTAACATCTCATAAAGTGCTTTATAAAGTGTAGAATGTCTAAACAATAGCAGAAAAACTACATGGGGAACTGATAGAGCCATGAGGTAGCTATGTATTTCCAAAGCAGATATTTGATTTAATGATTTTTTGCTGAAGTGGAAAGAAAAATTGAATGGTATTTTTAAAGAAACATAATATGAGTGGAAATTTTCTTTATGGATATAGTATGATCATTAAAAAGGAATCTTGCCCAGACTGAAGTCACTCTTGCAAGCTTGTGTATGTTACATTTTTAGAACTATTGAAGAGAGAAAAGTGTTTCTCAGAACTAACAGAAGTTGTTCAAGACTTTCTATATTACATGTAAATTATTTTTAAATTTTGAAAATGTAGTATTATTTCCATTAGCTACTTAATATAGGTCTTCCATGAACAATTAAATTGGAAATCCATGTTATTTCCATAATTCCACTGGCTCATAATTAGTGAGGCCCTACGAAGCACAAACATTTTGGGGATGACATCAAGGAATTCTCAATGTTCAAAGATGACTCTGCCATTTTTTTGGAGGAACATCATCACCATTGAAATGTTTTAAATAATTTGCCTATTTAGAACAAATAAAGTCTATCAGCATCAAGGAATTAATACTTGAACTAAGTGTCCTTTTACATTATTTAGATGGGACTGCTAATGCCAAACTAATTGGTGTCAAAAGGGGAAAAACTTGGCTTTATTACGTGGTTGATACTGGATTAATATTAAAAAACCTCATTTTTCTGTTCATTGTGCCTCTTAAAAATATAAAACTTCCAGTGTGGGGGATTTATATATCTAACTTCTAGGTCATAAACTCATATAAAGACAAATTTCTGATGCTACTGAATTTTTATGAAGAAAAACCTGTAAAAAATATTGTAGGTAAAAAGATCCTTCAGAAATGCAAAGGCTACCTTCTACTTTAAAACGGAAAACTTGAGCTTGAAAACTTATCCTAAAGGACTCTTTGTGTCGTTGTTGATTGTGGGGGAGGTTTGTGTGTGTGTTTTTTCATATGGGAGGAAAATGTAGTTTCTTCCAAATCAGAAAACATAGGGCTCGCATTTTTTGGTTTTTGGTGGTGTTTTTTTGTTGTTGTTGTTGGTTTTTTATTTTAAGCTATTGGGCCTGTTAATACTTGTGAACTTATCAGAAAGAGTGCAAGTGCTTGGTGGCATTAATCCCTCACTGTCACACAAAAAAACAATTTCCAAACAAATAAAGACTGGATCTTTTTAGAGGAGTCAGTCTACAAAGCCAAAGAGTCGCTTCCAATCTTAAAATTTATAATGATAGAAAGAACTATGCTAATGTATAATTTTCCTTATCTGAGTAAGAGTAATTTTTTCTGGAGGAACACTTCTGTGAATAAATCTTGTATGCAACACTGAGCAGATATATTTTTCAATACAATTTCTAGCATCAGATATTTTCATTCTCTAGCAAATAATTTTCTACTGACATTTTTTGCGTAATTTAATGTATTGACTGTGTTCACAATTTTAATTCATAAAAAGAAAGCTCTGCTGTTTCATCTCAATAAATATTTTGAAAATTAACGGTGATGACAAAATATTGTAAGCAACATGTCAAGCTTAACACCACTGAGCGCTCTGAAAAGATTTTCACATTCAGTTTTGAATTAAAATGCTACATCCCGTCTTGAGTAAAAATAAATCAAAACAGTAACAGCATAAGAAAAAATATGATGAATGGCAACATTGATGTCTATTGGTTTTGTAAAGGAAGATCTGAGCTGGATGTCTTTATCATGGTTCATTGATGAAATTATTACTTGGACAAAAAGCAAAATAAAAATATTCCTGTTCTGCAGAAGCGTCAAGCCAATTGTTTTTTTCTTCTCTCTTTCAAGCCAGAGAAAGTATTGTAGAAAGATAATACTGACAGCAGCTTCACAATCCAGTTCAAAGTTATTCATACTGAAAAGGTCAAATCTTACCCATTTCTGAAAATAAGTGTTTTTGAAAGAAGCATATTAGACCTCATCAAGATTTTATAGGAAGGGAAAATGTTGTTATAGCTTAACATTTTATTTTCTTAGGTATGTTAGTGAAGAGTCTGGATGTAGTCAGATGTACAAGTTTTCCTGTTATTTCAGCTAATACCAGAAATTCTTTCCCCTACTCTTTATTTCTTTCCTTGCATGAGAGGCCATCAGTGAGAAACTGTATTCTTTGGTTGGGAAGCGTTGTATGCAATAGTAGGGAGAAGAGCAGGCACCTGTGTGTGCATACAGGAAAGTCATCTAGAAAAACATAGATCATTTGGAATAGAATGTAGATGTATTTGTTTAACAGAAAGAAATCACAACCCAAAAAAACAACACAATAAGAGAAATTAAATCTGAAAGGAATAAATGCTGCAGATCTTAAAGTGACAGTGAAAGCCATCAAAGTAAGTGTGTAAACTGGTATAGTGTTGTGGTATCACTTTAATATAGAGAAGAAATATAGGAGAAACATATATAAACTGGTAGTTTATTTCATCATTTTTCTCTAAGTAGGTTAATAAGAAAATACACAGAGATTCAGAGACTTTGTAGTCACATTAGGTATGTTCCATCTACTGTTTGGACTATATAATTTCATACTCATTATCATTGTTTAGTTGGGAAAGGAAATAATAAAACATGGAGAGGTGTTCTCCAGAGCACTTTGTGATGGAGCTCAATTCTGCCTGTTCAACTACAGCTTCAGTTAGTAGTTCATCCAAAACATTTCTGTAGGATGTTGTAGGTTTAAGAAAGGAAGAGATTTCTGAAGAAAGGGCTTTGGTATCTTAGAAATGATAGAACAAGATAAATTCTACCAGGAGAGAAAATTTAGTGGCTGTAATTTCATAATCACATAATGTCGTTATAGGTATTAACATCTAGAACATGACTGCTTGTATGTCTATGCAATATAATTGTGGGATTTTTTTTTCCATTGAGATAGCTTATCTTGCATTTTTATTAAATTCATGTGCTAAGTATTTTCTTGTGTGAACAGCTTCTACAGAATACCCTGGTTAAATTGAACATACTTTTGGAACTTTACAATGTATAATTATCTTCTTTTAATATTCAAGAATTAGGCAAAATAACATTGTCTCTGCCCATTTTTTTCTGGTTGTTCATGCATTCTTTCTGTTTATGAGTGCAGCTAAACAGTTATCAACTGTCTTATACCACAGTAACTTGCTTGAGTTCATTGGATTTATTCCAGTGAATGACGGAGGATGTGATTTAGTACTTCAGGGGAAGAACTTTCAGGTACATTGATTCGAAATAACAGCATTACATGTACCTGAATTTTGTGCGATTACTTTCTTTTTTTTTTTTTTAATTTTAGAACATTGCTTTAGTATAGTTGAGATTTTATCCAGATAAACAAAAAGGTATTCCGATTGCCATCTGGTTTTTTTTCCATTAATTTTAAACCAGTTATTCGTCATTTAGAAGTATGTTAAATCAAATCGAGCTATATTCCTTTTCATTCACTGCTGTTTTCTCAAATGCTTTTTTATGGTCCTTACTAACATCCTCCCAGCTTTTTCCATCTTTTAATATTTCAAATGATTTAATCATTGTAGAATTCAGATAGCTCTTCCTTTACCCTTTCCAAAATCATTATCCATTTAAAAAGAAAAAAAAAACATGATTAAGAATGAGCTACTACTCACCTCCTTACTATAATATACACCAATGTGTTATCCTTCACCCCAATTTGCTGCTCAATTTACTGTCTTTAAAAGATTTCTGTGAAGGACATTGTCCAAAGGTTTTTAGGCATTCAGTTAAGTTATAGCTACTGTTTGTCCTCTGTGACACTATTTTGATGACTCTGTAGTCTTTAGACACAATTTCTCTTTGTTTTTCTTATAGTCTAGGTTGTGTTAACTGGCCCCATTGACACTATCTGGATTGTGCTCTTATGAACGGCATGACTTTCACGATGGTTTTCATCAGTTTTCCAAAAACTGAAATATGAATATCCCTTTAGTTGCTAGTTTTCCTTAGCAGTCTTGCTGAAATGATAATACCTAATTTGCTGCACCTTAATTGTCAATTTAATTTGAAAATTAAAATTGACAGAGAATTTTATACCAGTGTGAGGGGCATAGAAGTTATCCAGTGAGCCTGTTTTGAAGAGAGGTCTTCAAAATTTAAAGTAAATGTTCTAATTACTATTAAAGTCCTTATTAGTCCTTACATTCAGACCCTGTAAAAACACAGTCCCCTCCTTGTCCTGTCTCATTCTAAATATATTTTAATTGCAATAACAAAACAAATATTTTACAGTGAATTTTGTACTGTAATAAGGGAGAAAAAAAATACTAGTGGCAGAAAAGGAAAGCGCATTTCATTCAGAAGTGTTCTGCTGATTTTGCAGGTAGGATTTTCCTGTCCTTTACCTTAGAAAATTATTATTTTCTTTTTTTTTCAGTGAGACATTTACAGATGTTTGAAGGGCAATGAACTTTATAGGTAATATTATGTAGAACTGTAGTGGCTTTCCTTGTCTTTTTGTTTTCCTAAGTCTAGATCTTCAGGTGGTATGGGTATCTTACCTCAAAGTCAATGTAGCTATGTCATTCTGTGATCATTTAGGTCTGATCCTCATGAATTAATGATGTGCTTTATTAACTCCTTTCTCTAATTTTTATATAAATGTTTTGCCATAACAAATGCCGCAAAACATTAAGTTAGAGAAAACTGAGAAAAGTGGCCAGGAATGTCATAATTTCTGAGCCCAGTAACAGCTCAGTGTAAGTGTTCTTTCATCTTTCTTGAGCTCATTAGCTGTAATAATCTTCCTGATTCTGGGTCACTCATTGAAGTGTAAAACTCACAGGGATATGATTATATTTACCTGTTGTTAAGACTTAATTCTTTTTGACATTTAGGGACTGATGAGAAGGGTAACTGTAGCTAATGTTTCTGCATTATTCCTTGGGCATTTTGCAAATCTTGTAACTTAGCCAGATAGAATATTCCAGCATGTTTCTCTATAATATCTTAGTGTCATCTTCCCCTGTATCAGGTAATGCAAGCTACACAAAGGTTACTAGCTTCAGTAAACAATAAATTCCAATAACATGAAGTTTAAAAGACAGATAAGAAACGTTTTCTCCAGTTACATGTTTTAAAAGCAATTACTGTTGACAATCAATATTTTCTTTTATATTATTCTTAACACTACTTATTACCACTTTTTTTTTTTCATTTTACACAGTAATCTGAAGACAGATTGGAGAAATAGTATTTAAACTGTATTTAAAGTATTTAAATTGTAAAAAAAAAAAGCAGAAAAAACCTTGAAGCAGAAGAAAGCAGTATATAATTTATTGCAGTGAAGACTTGAGTAAGAAAAGAATGCATGAAGAATCTAGAAGCAAATACTGAAAAAAGAAAAAAATGGAGTAACTGAATGAAGCAAATATTTAATGACACAAAATAAAGAAGCAAAAATGACACCATCTAAGCCTACCAGAATACTAAAGTATTGTCCATCAGATAATGACAGAAATATAGTAATGTTTACAATGTTCCCCTTACATGGGAATTTTAGTATTTGGTGTCCCAAGTAAAATTAATCATCAAAGGTAATGATATATAGAATCTTTCAGTAAGTATTATAATTTTATTTTAATTTTTCTT
Source organism: Limnodromus scolopaceus (assembly GCA_028565335.1). Classification (NCBI taxonomy): domain Eukaryota; kingdom Metazoa; phylum Chordata; class Aves; order Charadriiformes; family Scolopacidae; genus Limnodromus; species Limnodromus scolopaceus. The sequence continues at coordinate 143,265,662 of JAOXNO010000013.1, read as the reverse complement.
GTATTGTTACATAGTACATTAAGACAACTCAAACAGAATATTTGTACAAAAATACTTGTGAAAGGAATGCACAAAATGGTGGCACAAATTGGGTGGTGTGCTATTTCAAAAACTGGGTTGTATTTAATTTCAAGTACAGTACTTAACACTCAGAAGGAAGTCTGTTAAGCAGGCTAGAGTTACCTGACATTTTTTCCAAAGTATGGCTTCAATATCTTATATTTTTGTGAAAACAGAAGCTTTAATTGCTTGTGAATTGCACGAAACAAGTTGTTTCGATTTACTCCTGTTTACAGGAAAAAATCAATTCATAATTTCATAGGGGCACGAACAACTCTTTAAATAGTTTTTCCAATTATTCTTGCTGTTTATTACTCTGCATGGGGTCATTAACCCTATGAACATTTCAGATTACAGATTTACACAAGCAAAATATTAATCAAATCTACACACAAAGCAGGACAGAATGGCTCATGTTGAGAATGTGCTTAATTGTTTTGTGACCATCTAGGAAGATACTACTCACAATTAAGGATTGGTCTTCTTTGACAAAATGTTGGAAAGAACTAAAACTACAGATTTTTCGGAAGTGTTGATAGGGGAATGAAGTACAAACAAAGAAAGAAAGTTAAATCTTCTGATTGTTGAACAATCTTTGTGAAGTTGTTTTGTGAATAGAATCCTAAACTGAAAAAAGAAAATATGGTCTATAGAAGATGTTATACATTTAATAAATGAAATGTAAAAATATATTGATTTAATATTATATAACTGTTTCAATTATATAACTATTTACTATAACTACAAAGTAACAGTTTGATTCTTATTGGAAGCTTGCTTATTCTCAGCATTTCTCAATATTAGAGTATCTAATCTATTTCAAAGTATAGCTGATGGATGGGTTTAATTTGGTGTTGAATATACTAAGTCCAGTGTCACTTAAAAAAAAATTAGGTCACAATTAAAATTAATTCTTATTTCCTCTTTAAGTCCTTTTAAGCATTTTTCAGACAAGTACACATGCAGTGTACTCTAGCAAAATTCTTTTTGAGGGTAACTTCTTGGAGTGGTCCCCATGATTTGTTTTGTCTTTGAAATACTGAAAAGACCTCTATGAATTTTCTTATTGCACATATACTGAACTTTCAGAGAGCTCTAATGATTTTTTAAGCTTTGAAAACAGTCGCAGAATCTGGGCGTAGAGATATTCAGCTTCTTTAAATGGAGATCTGCTATCTTTAAGCTTTTGGATGAGTTCTGAGAGTTACGCTATTAATCAACCCAAATCACGATAACAATGTTTAGCCTTGATATACCACTTCATATTACATATTCAAAGAGCCTTTCCAATATTAACAATTACACTGTCTTTGTAGCAGACAATTATAGCCTAGAAATCTGGATTTTTGAATGCACTGAGCAGCAGTTATATTCCCTCCCCTCCACATAAATCATATTCAGATTGTTGCAGTAATTCAACAAAGTCAACACATCCTTTACATCCAAGAAGTAAGTGCTATTTTTAAAAAGTTGTTAGATTCACTGTGCATTGATTTCAGCTTATTATAATGCATTAGTAACTTAGTCACATCCCTCAAATTACAACAAAGTAATTAAGAGAGACAGAAAAATATAATTTTTTTTTGTTTGAAAATTCCATAATTTCCATGCAGACTGGGTAAATTATTCATACTGGGTGTGGATTCCATTTTCGTTTCACTGCACTGATAGCATAATCACATAGTCCTAATTATAGAGATAGTAAATAAGAGAGAAAAGATACCACTCCCCACTCCTGTAGAAATTTTTATTGGCACTCTAAGCAGTAATTAAAATTCATTATTGCATCACATTTTCCATAGATACAGAAGTTTTGTAACAAAAAGAAAAGAAGATATTTTGTGTGGGAAGGAGGAAGACAGAGGGTTACTGTTAAGATATTTTTCAGTGTACTATTCTTGCTCTCTAGCCCCTGTTCAAATGCTTAAGGTTGTTCCCTTAAAGCTGTTGCTGTTGCTCACTGATGTAATGTGAGCCGGGGCACTCTAAAAAGAAATCCAGTGGAGAGCATTAATTCGCACCAGCTGTAGAGCTGATACAATTTTCATTGTGTTTCTTTCGAAGAGCTGGTTAAGCAGTATTGCTATCTCACACTGTTCTCTCCCTCTTCACTGCCCTCTCTCCATCAACTCCACCTTGTGCACATAAAAATCTGATTTTAGGATCTGAGGCTCTGTCCTGGAACCACCTGCATCTCCCTTTCCTACACAGGGAGAGAACAGATGAGCAGCCTACTTACCTTCTGCACCTCTTGTATCTGGGAGGAACCTTTTACAGGGAGAGTGAGATGAAAAAAACAGCTAGGTGCTTCTGCCATTACCAACAAAGTGCAATGGCTTCAGTTAGTACTGATGGATAATGCTGATGGATTTCTCCTTGCAGCGCTGACCGTCTTGCATTCCTCTGTGCATACTACAATGATGGCAACTCTGTGTCGTAATGTACAAGTAAGAAATGGAGACCAGATGGTGAGTATGCACTGCTCACGTACCTGGCCCACATCTGCTTCCGGAAAGGCAGATGAAAAGCAAGCACTGTGAACCTTGCACTTATAATCACAAGTAAATACTGAGGATTCTAAGAAACTGCCCACTTTCTCCTGTTTTTACTCCGGTCCTTGTCTTGCTTGGGAAGAAAAAAGGCATTAATATAATCATTGGAAAATACTGAACATCAGATGCGTCTTAGGCAGGATTTTTTTACTTGACATTAGGCACCTGCAGAGCAGGTGTTTAAGTTGATACAGGCATTTAAATCTGTGTTACAGCTAACGGAGACTATATGGAGTGAGTTTATTTGATTACAGTCTGATGTACATGACTAAGCACTGCTGAATCTATTGTCCAGCACTCCACTGATAATAACAGGAGCCTTGCTGTTAGGACATTGTAAACACCCACATTTAATCAAATTCTGCTCTTTGTATCTCATCTGCAAGCAGATGAAAGAAGAATAAATGTCAGTACTTGAACATCAAGATGACTTAAACCCCTGGACTACATTCAGCAGTTAGATGATTCTGGATACACTGGCAGAAGAGTAACAGGACAAACAATTAAGGCTGGAAAAAACCCCCTACTTTTACAGAAACAAAATATAGAGGTTTGCAACTTCGGCTTTGATCCTAAGTAACAACTTAAATGAGAGATGAGACATCCTAGAAGATATGAGAATGAAGCTGACTTGGAAGTAACCTAAGTCCAGTACTCTGCAGGACACATACACTGGGAGAACAGGGAGAACAAGGGCTTGAAATAGAGTTTTGTATAGCCCAGTAATTACTGTGAAGAGCTAGCTATTACATGGGAGGTCACTTTTAGTTAGACAGAAGTTCATGTTGGCACTAATAAACCTTAATAAAAATGTATTTGTATATAGATTCAAAGAAAATTTGATTTAACAAATTTTTATTATATGGCAAAAAAGAAAAGTTATATCCAAACATTCTAATAAATTCTGTTTCCATATGCACCAACCATCACTGAATAGACAGCTCCACACAAGGTGATCACATCTCCTCTGAGACAGGCTCTTTGACATAAAGTTTTTTGACTCTGGTGCAGTCTTCTGCCATTCCCCACTTACCTGGTGGGTTTTTTTATCAAAACTCAATCAAAATTCCATGTTCTTGCCTTGGACTGAGCACGATGAAACAATATCCCACACATTTGTAGTATGATTGTGCTTGTCACTTTAAGGGATCAAATGATTGCCATGGAGATCGGCTCCAGGGCAGGTAAGACTACGCTGGGAGAAAGGATCTGTAGCTAAAAAGGCTGAAGGAAAGCTTTTTTTGGGGCTTTTTTGACGCCGGGCAAAGCCGCCTCCTCCTGCTGGGGGCTGAGAGCTGGTGGGCGGGCTGCTGACTAAGCCTGGGCGGAGCCAGCCCCTCCCCTGCTCAT
>JAOXNO010000013.1:143231613-143251265 GCA_028565335.1 Limnodromus scolopaceus | reverse complement strand
GGTCCCTTCCAACCTAGGTGATTCTGTGAGAGTTGACATGGTGCTGGGGGATATGGTTTAGTGTTGGGTTGGTGGTGGTTTTGTGTGTGGTGTGGGTTTTTTTCGGTTTTTTTTTTTTTGGTGTGGGTTTTTTTTTTTATTTCTGTTGGTTGGACTAGATGATCTTAAAAGGTCCTTTCCAACCTAGGTGATTCTGTGAAAACAAAGACAAGCTTGTGAGTGTGCCATAAAGAAGATGATTTAATGAGCTCAAATATATACATGTGTGTGTAATTAAAAAGATGGCATCTGGTTTGTTTGTTTATAGTTTGTTACTAAATGTATATCATGTTTCTCTGAAAGAGCGTGCTGAGTATCTGAGCGCTTTGTGCTTTCTCCCAGTTGATGAAATCCCCCTGCTAGCAGAAGGGAGCACACTTGCTCTGAGCACACTTAGGGAACAGAAGTTTCAGGGGTGCAAAAGGCAAAGCAGGAAAACTGATCTAATAATTAAGGTATAAGAGAGCAGAAAGACTGGAGATCGAATGTAAACGTACAGTCAGACTGCAAAGTTGATGGAAAGCAAAAATATCCTAAGGAGCTAGAGGAGTTAGGAACTGTTCTAACTGAGCATTAGAACTGAGAGCAAAAGTATAGAAAAGAACCTGCCCTGCCAGGACACCGTGACTTTGGTGAGATCTTTCCATAATTATTCTTCATTTCTATTTTCTATGTATTTTCTATATAAAAAGAAAATTCCTTATAGTCTGAGAATTCAGCTTCTGAATGTAGGGGCCATTTCTGACATCTGGGGATATTCATATATTAAAAAGGATCTATTGGCAGATCCACCTTTCAGACCTACTGTACTGATTTTGCCTAGGACAGAGCTAATTTTCTTCATAGTAGATCCTATGGTGTTATGTTTTGTATTTGTGACCAAAACAGTGTTGATAACACAAGGCTGTTTTAGTTATTGCTGAATAGTGCTTGCACTGCGTTAAGACCTTCTCTGTTTCTCATGCTGAGCCTCCCAGTAAATAGGGTGGGGATGGGCAAGAAGTTGGGAGGGGACATAGCTGGGACAGCTGGCCCCAGCTGACCTAAGGCGTATTTCATAGCATATGACATCACGCTCAGTGATAAAAGCTGGAGGAAGGGGGAGTGTTCAGGATTATGGTGTTTGTCTTCCCATGTAACTGTTAGGTGTGATGGAACCCTGCCTTCCTGGAAATGGCTAAATACCTGCCTGCCAAAGTAGCCAATGAATTCCTTATTTTGTTTTGCTGACATGCACAGCTTTTAATCTATTTATTATGCTGTCTTTACTCAACTCAATTTTTTTCACTTTTAACCTGTCTGATCCCCTCCCCTTCCCACCAGTGGGGAGTGAGCCAGTGGCTCTGTGTGATTTAGTTGGCTACTAGGGTTAAACCACCACACCCACTGAGGGTCAGTCAAAAGATGTAAGTTGTTCATCATAATAATTTATTTAAATATAGAAAAGCTAACTAAATTTTTTCTGGTTACAAATACCCAATGCAGTGAGATAATGTAATGATGTCACAGATGGCTATTGACATTGAGTGTTTAAGTCCACAGTTTTCATAAACCAGAATTATTGATTGAAAAAGCCTTGCTCATAATAAACAGCCTTTCAGCCTGTTCCAGTCTCAAAATCTGGGGAGGAGCAGCAGAAGGTTAATAGATCTAATCTGTATCGTACCTGAACCAAAAGAATATTCATTTACTTTGCTCTGGCTGCTTCTATTACTTTTACAAAAAAAAAAAAAGGGGTAATTAATGTAAATACTTTGCCTCACAGGCAACCAAATTTACTCATAGATGTTGTTTATATATATTTATTTGCAAAGATGCTGCCATATGTCTTTACATAAACAGTATGGAAAACACATTTGTTAAGTGGGTGGGGTTGTTTTGCATTAAGCGGTCAGGATTTGTGTTAAAACATGGGCTTTACCTTTCTAAATTCAGTACTTGCAAAGAAATATTTTGATAATTTTTTTAGAAATAATGAATTCCAATGGTGCATTTGATTGAAGGTTGATATAAAAATGGATTGCTAACTTTTGTATCCTTGGGTTTTTTTTTTAGGATTTATTTATACCTGTGGTGGAACTTTAAAAGGACTTAATGGCACTATAGAAAGCCCTGGCTTCCCATATGGATATCCAAATGGTGCAAACTGTACATGGGTTATAATAGCAGAAGAAAGAAACAGAATACAGATCGTCTTTCAGTCTTTTGCTCTAGAAGAAGAATATGATTATTTGTCGTTATATGATGGGCATCCTCATCCTGCAAACTTTAGGACAAGGTAAAAACATTATTAAAATCTAACTTTTATTCATATCTTAAAAATATCTGAGAAAATAGTTAAAGCTAATATTTTGAAGTTATGGATTATTTCTTATTTAGAGTTTAAGGTGCACTTTAGTTAATCATACTTGTCTTAAAATCTATATGATGTGTTTTAATTCTAGTCAAAGTAAGTGCTAAAATAACTCTAGCCTTCATATAAAATTTGTTTCAACAAAAAGTAATTTATTAAGAAGCATTTGAGCATGGATGAATTAATGTAAGTGAATATAAGATTGCGGAGGTCTCAGTTTGCATGATCTAGCAGCAGTGGAACTTTTGTAATCTTTGCAACAAAAGGCTATTGAGAGAGATTGGAAAAAGATAACGTATTTAAGACAAGAAGAATAGGTGGAGGTTTTGTGCAATTGTGTATGACCATCTTCTAACACAAAGCAATAACAAGAGTGAAAAAACCAGTATGAAAAATCAAGAGTGTGATGGGTTACAGAACATTATTTATCAGTGTCTACTTCAGAGTTCTGGAAGGTTGCAGCTTGGGACATACATAATAATTCTGCAATAGCAACAGACATATTATCCATACATACACTATTTATCTTTATTATAATCTTCCTTGACTTCTATAAGTCAGGTTGTCATCTACCTAGGCTTCTGTAAAGCCTTTGACACAGTCCTACACAACATCCTTGTTGCTAAATAGGAGAGATAGGGATTTGATGGGTGGACTATTTGACAGATAAGGAATTGGCTGGATGGCCACATCCAGAGTTGAGTCAACAGCTTAATGTCCAGGTGGAGATCAGTAACAAGAGGTGCCCCTCAGGAGTCTGCATTGATACCAACACTATTAATATCTTTGTTAATGACATGGACCGTAGGATTGAGTTCACCCTCAGCAAGTTTGCAGATGACATGAAGATAAGTTGATTCACTTGAGGGGGAGGCATGCCAACCAGAAGGACATTAACAGGCTTGAGGAGTGGGCCTATGAGAACTTTGGTTCAACGAAGTCAAGTTCAAGGACCTGCACCTGAGTCAGGACAATCCCCAGTGTCAGTACAGACTGAGGAATGAATGAATCGAGAGCAGTCTTGTGGAGATGGACTTGCGGATACTGGTAGATGAAAAATTGGACATGAGCCAGAAATGTGCACTTACAGCACAGAAGGCCAACTGTATCCTGGGCTGCATCAAAAGAACTGTGGCCAGCAGGTCAAGGGAGGTGACTTTTCCCCTTTTTCCCTTCTGCTCTGCTGTTGTGAGAGCCCACTTGGAGTACTGTGTCCAGTTCTTGTCCCCAGCACAAGAAAGACATGGAGCTGTCAAAGTGGGTCTAGAGGAGAGCCATGAAAATTATCAAATGGCTGGAACACCTCTCCTCTGAGGAAAGACTGAGAGAGTTGGGGCTGTTCAGCCTGGAGAAGGCTCTGGGGACAGTTTATTGTGCCTTTTGATAACTCAAAGCGTCTTATAAAAGAGACGGAGAGAGACTTTTTACCAGGGCCTATAGTGACAGGGTAAGAGGCAATGGTTTTAAAACAAAAGAGGGTAGACTTACATTAGGTATAAGGAAGAAATTTTTTACGATGAGAGTGGTGAGACACTGGAAAAGGTTTCCCAGAGAAGCTGTGGATCCCCATCTCTGGAAGTGTTCAAGGTCAGGTGGGACAGGGCTTTGAGTAACCTGATCTAGTGAAAGATGTCCCTGCATATGACAGAACGCTGGAACTGGATGATCTTTGGAATCCCTTCCAACCCAAACCATTCTATGATTGTATAGTTCTATGATACTGTCATGAAGAATGTAACATATATTCCTAACCAGGGGGCATCCAGTTTCATTTTACTTTGCATAATGCTGCTCCAACAAGGGGATGTGTTTTCATATTATATGGCAAGTGTTGATTCACTGTTAATGATACTAATTTTTTTAATTACTGTTTAACAATTCAGCATCTGTCCACTACAAAGAAAATGTAACATGCTACTAGAAGGAAATTAGAACAGTAAAATTCTTCATCTGAAATCTGTGGAGGATGTGAATTCTGTCTGTCAAATGGGTAACGTGGTGGGTTGGCCCTGGATGCCGGGTGCCCACCAAAGGTGGTCTATCACTTCCCCTCCTCACCTGGACAAAATATAACAAAAGGCTCTTAGGTTGAGACAAAGACAGGGAGAAATCACTCCCCAGTTACTGTCATGGGCAAAACAGACTTGACTTGGGGACATTAATTTAATTTATTACCGATTAAATCAGAGTAGGGTAATGAGACGTAAAAAACAAATCTTAAAGCACATTCCCTCCACCCCTCCCTTCTTCCCAGGCTCAATGTCACTCCCAATTTTCTCTTCCTCCTGCCCCTTGAGCAGCACACAGAGATGGGGAATGAGGGTTGTGGTTACTTCATCACATATTGTCTCTGCCAGTCCCTCCTCCTCAGGGAGAGGACTCCTCACACTCTTCCCCTGCTCCAGCATGGGGTCCCTCCCATGGGAGACAGTCCTCCGTGAATTTCTCCAACATGATTCCTTCCCACAGGCTGCAGTTCTTCATGAAATGCTCCAGTGTGGGTTCCTTCCATGGGGTGCAGTCCTTCAGGAATGGACTGCTCTAGCATGGGTCCCCCAGTGTTATAAGTCTTGCCAGAAAACCTGCTCCAGTGTAGGCTCATGTCTCCATAGGTTCACAGGTTCTGCCAGGAGCTGCTCCAGTGCGGACTTCCCGTGGGGGTTACAGCTTCCTTCAGACACATCCACCTGCTCTAGCATGGGGTCCTACATGGGCTTCAGGTGGACATCTGCTCGACCATGGACCTCCATGGGCTGCAGGGTGACAGCCTGCCTCACCATGGTCTTCCCCATGAGCCGCAGGGGAATCTCTGCTCTGGTGCCTGGAGCACCCCTCCCATTCCTTCTTCACTGAACTGCAGGGTTATTTCACGTGTTGGCACTCTATCCACTACCACTGATGTTGCCTAGCAGATATGGAGAAATGTATCTGTAAATAAATTGTTTTTCTTTGTACTTCTGTGTTTCCATTTGTATTTCCTGTTTAATGAGTTATTGTGTGCTATTCTGATACTAGCTGCAGGAAAGAGGGAATGCATACCTAAAAGATTCTAGAGTTTTCATTCACAAGAAAAACCAAGAACATGTAATTTTCCCCCTTTTTACCCACTCCTCAAAAGATAAAGTTTACAGAGATATTTGATCACACGTAAGAGCCCAAAATGGCCCTCACTGTCAGTCAAGGCTTCTGTTGGTGAATCCAGTCTGAATTGTAATCTCAAAGAATATGTGAACAGTGTTGTACACAAGTGCAAAAGAATAGAACAATTATTACTGCTGGGACCTTATGGTTCTTACTGAGTTAGTTTTAATGAGCATCAGAGAAAACAGTTGAAGGAAGCTAAGAGGATGGAAGGAAGAGGAAAATATCTTGCGAAGGCAGAAGCTTTTTCTTTGTATGTCTTGTTCAAGCTACCAAGAAGGTTTATGTATATCTGTATACGCATGTATGGTCATATCTACGTATATCTATCTGTACACATAGATATATAGATACTTATCTACATATATGGATATATGTGTGCAGAATTCTTGTCATATTAAACTAAGTCTTCAAAGCGAGAGCTTTGGGATGCATTTTTTTTTCTTTTGATGTTTATATCTTGAGAGTATGGTCAAAATGTTTGGTGTTGTGAATTTAGGATGGCAATACATTCTGGTGAGGAAATGCATAAGGAGTCCTGTAAAAAAGAATAGAATAAGCCAGCACTTAAAAAAGAAAAGATGATTTAACCTCCATACAGGTCTTGAAATAGACTACTTTTGCAAGACTTACAAGATCTTGCCAGCATGTGGGTGCAGTAGAAAAATAGTACACATTCGTGTGAGTGGAGAATTGGGTTTTAAATTAAGAGAGTGTGATAGTGGAATTATGCAAGCTTTACTAAATCTTTCATGGTGACATTTATTTTCTCAGACTGCTGTAGCAAGTAGTAAGGTGATGTTTCCTAGAGTTTTCTTTTTGCAAAAGGTTTTTACTTAAAGAAGTGAAGTTTTACTGAGGTACAGTTGCTTGTGGGAATTTTGTAGCATGACAGTAGATTTTATCATTTTACTTAAAGACGTTAATGAAAGTGTAATCAGATTACACTAGTCACCCTCCGCTTAATTTTGTAACAGACAAAAATGTTTTCAGTGGACTATGCAGGTATATTTGTAAAATATATAACTGGCAAGCTTAAAAAAAAGTCAAGCAAGGACACTCGATTTCTTTTTATATTCTGATTGAAAGAAGTTTCATTGAAAATGATTTTGCAGTTAAGCTATTTGTGAACCTCATGGCCTTTGACTTCATTCTCTTCCAGTTTTGTACTTCTTTGTTTAATTGTCCTCCCCAGAATTGGATTTTGTTGTATTTTGCAGTCATTGACTGTCTTTAGTGGATGCTTAATAGCCTTAGCTGGTTTAGACGGCACTTAAATGGCAGCTAAACAATAACAAATGGAAGAGAAGCATGTCAGATAGGGCCATTACAGAAAGTGTACAGTCAATCTTAAACTTTCATCTTTGTGTTACTGTATATGCTTGATTAAGCATATTTAATATGCTAGATCTTTGTCTCAAACTATAAATAGAGAAAACATAGAATAGTTTAAAGCTGAGAACTAAATGCAATAAAATTAATACCTTTCCATAAGATGTTTGTAATCGCCTAAAAAAAAAAAATCTGCTTGCAGAAAGATAGTATTACCTACTGTATCTGAACCAAGCTTTCAGCAAAATTTCATACTTGGGAGTCTTTCTGGGTCATGTTATAGACACTGTCTATTTTTAGGGCTCTATTGTTGCCCTCCCTGTGCATCTTTGTAACTTTTGTGTACCCTTTCTTTCACGCTTATACATCTAGCTCCCTCAAAAACAAAAATAAAAAAACAAAACAAAAACAACAAACAAACAAAAAACAGGGTTTGGTTTTATATGATTACTTTTAAATTGCAACTTTGTATACCCCTTATTTTGGAAAGTAGCTAATACTTCTGACTGCTATTCTGAGTGAAAGTGTTAGGTTTTTGAAGAAGCATGTCAATAACATGTTTTTAATTTTCTGGGTGCCCAGCTTGGGAAACGAGAGTTTTCTTTGTAGTAGTGATAAGAAATTTCAATGAAGATGAGAAGGTATGATTTGAACTGATAAAACATCACACAAATCAACTCTTTTGCAAAAGCCAATTGGAATAATTTGATGATACTTGTTGCATGTTATGCAAATATCTTTTAGTATGACTTGTAAATAATTCACTGTAGTAGCTACTGCCATATACTTGGGAGTGGCAGAAGGGCTGCTCCACGAGGGGCACAAGCCAGGAGCTGAGGGTGACCCTGCTCAGGCTGTGCTCTCATTGACAGAGCACAATCCTGCAGGGGCTGAACATGGGGGACAGAGCTGAGGACTGGTAGAGGGTCCATCGACAACACCCTACATGGCAAGCAATGAACCAGGTCCAGAGTCTCTCCAGGGAGTCCAGCTGTGAGTAAAACAGAAACAGGTCCAGCAAAGGTCCTCACAGAGTAGGACCAAGAGACTCATACAGGAGGCAAGAACAGGGACAGTGCTGTAGCAAGGCCTGGATGCCTCATGATGGGCTGAAATGGAGTCTCAGGACCTATGGGCAGTGGCGGACAGGAGTCCCAGCTGAAGACAGTCAGGACCAGAAAGGTCTATTAGTTTCCTCAGGGTCATGGTGCTGCATAGAAAAGTCTGGAAGAAAATTATTTAATATTTGCCTTTAAAGCAAGATTTAGATATAGTACAAAACAAAATAGGGGACTAACTATACAAATTGTTCACTGGGTACTCTTCATGTCACTCGTTGAATAGTTGTATGAAAACCACAATTAATTTTGAAAGGCACTATTAATGGCAGTGATATGGTGCATATGAAGGTGGGCGAGAGAAAGGTAACGTCAATTCTGACATTTCCTTGCAAGTAATGCAACTTTATAACTTGGATAATATTCTGTTTTCTTCTTTTTTTTAAAAAAAATAATTCTCAGCATAATACATAAAATACTATCAGTAAATACCAGAGCATGCTTGTCTTTTCTTTTTTTTTTTTGAGTAAGGTGCTTAGAAGTGGACACTAGTTTTAAAAGAGATGTCATACTCAATAGTTCTCTAAAATATAGTTTTCTAAAATATAGTTTTCTGCTCTAATTAATGACTCCAACTTGCAGTGTGATATTAGGAATACGTTTAAATAATTGAATAATAACTTGTGATTATACACCCAAGTTTTGTTCACAATTCCAAAGGAATGTATTTTCCAAAATTGCCAGTACCTATCCAGTTAATTGATTTTAAATTTAAAATTTTGCTGGTATAAACTGAATACTTCAATCCAGCATATTTTTGTCTCACATTGACTAAAAGAATCTTTCGTATTTTTATGGTCAGAAAGCAATTTTGTAGTAGTCAAAATTATGTATTTTCTAAAGCTGAAAATAAAATTATTTAGAAAATGACAAGTCTACCAGAAAACATCAGAAACTTTCACTGTGTGTGGTCTTCAAAAGGACAGATATGGTATGGAAGTTTGGAAAGCTCCACTGTCAGCAAAAACAACTTTTTATAACAACTATTCATTTGTATGCATAAGTGAAAAGAAATATGGATATGCTTATCTAAAAATCATGAGAAGTGGAGGTATAACAAACTAGCACAAACTAGAATTTTTGAACATTTAATAAATATGTATTTTGCTTGTGTATGAGAGCCTGCAAGACCAGCACATATCTGCAGAGATAATTTTAAATGTTGAAATGGTCGCTGTGACCAAATATTTAATGGGATGAATTAAAAACCTTTCTCTGCTTACTCATGGTTAATTTCCTCTTAAGAAATTTGAATGGAAGGAAGCTTTAACATTCTCAGTGTTTAAAAGCTGAGCTAATACTCATCTTTTCTAATATCTTGTTTTTAAGCAAGATAAATTGTCCTTTCATCTACATTCCCTGCTGAGGCAAACAAGAATCAAATGCACAGGTTACCTGATCAGTGCTCCTGAGCTGCACAGGAGAAATTCACTGAAATTACTGAGATCAAACACTGCCTTTTCTCTGTCGATGAATTGATTTTTCCTAAAACACCTGACTCCCTGAGCATGCCGACATTTTTAACATTTACTCCCTAACCACTTGAAGAGAAACAAAGTTTTCAGAAGATTAGTAAGTAGATCTTTAAAATTTCAGGATGCTCCTAGTGTTAAATGTAATTGGGTATGTTCTCTTCCTCCTTGTACTTCCAAAGGTTTGAATTTCATACTAAATAAACAGACTCATACTTTGCTAATGGTATTGCAAACTACTCAAAAAAATATTTGTCATCACATAGCAGAGGAATAAGCTCAAAACTAAACTTGAATAAAAGTAAAGTATTTTTTTAATTCCATAGCATATGGAATAACAGATATTGCTCCACTTAGAATTTGTGGTACTGACTATAAAGTTAAAATAAGTTTCTTTGGTCCAACTAATTAACGGCAGAGAAAAAATTGAGAGTAGAAATATGTAAAATTGCAATGAATCCTTAATATTAATCATACTAAATATTGTTAGGGTTGTAGGAGGTGAGTTGGCTGCTTACTTGGCTCTGGGCTGAAGTTATGCTAATTGAAAAAGGCATGGAAAACTATTGGATATGCCAGGACAAAAAGCCAGACTCACTGCTCTGACTGTGCCATAGGAGTTGGACCTGTTTCATTGGTCTAGAGGATTGCATTAGGAGAAGGATGAGTGCTTTCCCTGGCTAGTAAGGGAACACCTACATGGATGAGTTGAGCACCCTGCTGTCACCTTATCAGTGGCTGCTCCTGGCCTTATAGCATTGTCAGATACCTGTCTCTCCATCATAAATGTGCCAGGTAATACTGACAACATAATAAAACATTGTGTTTTGGCTCAGAACCAGTTACAAATTTAAGATATAATGTCTCTGAATATTTGAAATTATTTTGATTTTACAATGTTGAAAAGGTAGCATCATCTATCCTCTTTTCTATATCTAAAATGTTTTTGGAAAACATTCATGGCATGAGATAAATTAAAACAAACCAAACCAACCAAACAAACAAACAAAACCACACCAGAGTAAAATGAAGGATACTTTAGTAATTTTCTTACTTAAAAATAAATAGCACTTATCAAAATACTAGCAATTACAAATGTTAAAAGGGGTAAATATATTTCTGGAATACTAGATTTTGCCTATTAAACTTTCTGTTTTTAAAATGGAAGGATTATAATTTACGTATTACATGTACTAAAGTGTCAAAACTATCTTACAGAAATTTTACAAAGAAGGAAGGCTAGCAAAAGTATGAATGTCAGCAATAGCAGAAAATTCTAGTGCTCTCATTCAACAGCTCTGCTTGGCTTTCCATTTCTTATTCTAACTATGCTGAATATGTGTTCTTCCTTTTAATATACAGAAGTCTGGGTCAAACAGACAGGAATTAGGCTGTGCTGCTAACATCAGTGCAACCTCCAGCTTGTTAATGCCACCCTAGTAGCTACAGTGATCTTTTTCTTTTGACTCACACCCTTTCCTCTTTCTGGTCCTTAGAACTTTCACCTTAATTTTTTGTGAAGGTTTATATCTATGTAACATCCTTTACTATCTTCCAGCTAAACTTGTTACCTTACTTTTTTCAGGAATATATTATGCAATTATGTGTTAGAAAGTGCTCCAATCTTTCTCATACTAACTCTCATCAAAACCAGAAGACAAAAAAGCCCCACATTTATTCCTTGCTTTTGCCTCCTTCTTCCTCCACTTCTGCTATGTCAGGGTTTCCACTTACAGATTTTCCTGACTTTAACCCTTGATTTAGTTGCTCTTTCCTTTCCCATTTCATTTGTCTTTAGGTGATCTACAGTAGTACAAGATGTAGCACAGGGTTCCCAGATCTAGTGCCTATTTTTGTCTGAGCAAAATGCCACAATGATGTGTTGATTCTCCTTTCTGAATCCAAGCTTTGTTGTATGTAACTCCGTTTTACTTAATGCATGTGTACCCTTTTGTTCTTTGTAAATTCTTTCTCATATGAGCATTCTTTGTTTACTTAAACTATATAAAGACCCTTTCTGAGCATAGTTATTACTTGGCTTCTATTATTACCATTTCAAATCCGGTTATTAGGGTTATCCTCTAAGTTAGTTCCATACCTCACATTACTACCATAAAAGTTGCTCAAGTTAGCATACTCAGTACTAATAAAATCAAAAAAATGGCAATTCTGTGAGGTTCTAGATTAAATCTGACAGAGGAAAAAATCTCTTTTACTATTTGTTTATTAAGCCTTTAAGACATGTCAGAGTGGAATATTTACAGTAATTCAGCTCTTCATTCCAACTAAATTTGACAACTGAAAGCATACAAAGCTTCCTTTTCTCACTCTCCTGTTGAAGATTTTTTGGATATTGACATAGAACAAGAGTTGTTGATATGGATGCAATGGACCATTTATTGAACCTCAAAAATTTTCCATTATCATCAGAGGCAACTGTAGCTCTTCAAGTTTTTTCTGCTCAGACTGTTTATTATGTCTTAAGTACACGTACTTTTCTTCTCTCGTCACTGTTCACTTTCTGTCCAAATTGGCAACCAGAGCAGAAACTGTGAGATGATTAGGATCAAATTAAGGATTCAGCACTTTGAAAACACCTTCAAACCACTGATCACTGAGTCATTGATTTTTCTGTAAACTGATTCACAGTTCTCTAGTTTTCTCCACTATTTGCATGGAAAGAGAAGAAAGGAAGGAATTTCACTTGAGAATTTAGGGACCAGTGAACAAAAACAAATAGGATGACACTCTCCCCCTACAAAGAAAGAGAAAATAAAAAGGTATAAGTGCTAGTCAGAGATCAATGAGGAGATAAGGAAACAGAAAGAAAAAAGAACAAAGACCAATGCAGACTGAAGGAGGGAACAATGGCAAATAAAAAAAGAAAAGACAGCATAGTGAACCAGCCATCAAAGTGGCACCAAAGCCATCAAAATGATGAGACAGATAACAGAACTGAATGAATCTTAACAAGAAAATTTTCACTGAACAAAAAATAAATACAAGTATGGTGTAAACAGAAGATACTTAGAATGTTGCAAACGGACTGAACGTGAGTAGGGACATGGCAATAAATATAGCAAAGCTTGTAGATAAGATAATTGAAAAAAAATGTAGCAGAATGTAATGGTAAATAGATATTCAGCTCTGAGAGATGGATTCTGAGAAGGCAAGACATTTAAATGGAAACTTCTTTTTTCAGTCTGAAAAGTTTGCTTTATGAAGAAAATGCATTGAAGCAATAAAATGCTTGACATTGTGATTAAAAATACAAAACTGAAAAAACAGTAGCTCACACCAATTGTGCTGTACTCTTGGAAATATTTTGATATAATGTTAAATTTCTAGATACCCATTGAGAGTGAAAGATAGAAAATTTAAACTGATAAAAGAAAGTGTTTTTCCAGACAAGGTGCAACTGGTCTCTTGAACTTATGCTCACATTATTGCAAAGAAGCCAAGATTTTAGCAGGTTAGGAAAAAATGGTTAGACATCCATTTAGCTAGCAAGGAAGTCCAAAGTTAAATGGTAAGGGTTTAAAACCAAAACCGAACCAAACTGAAACCAAATCCAAACCAAACCAAAACCAACCAACCAACCATTTTTGGTAATTATTGGAAGGTAGAGGTAACTTTCTACTAACTGACTTAGCTTAGAAAGACACTTTTCCATTATTAGCCTTCCACTGGATAGCTTTCTCTTAAGTAACTGGGATAGCAAATTTGGCTACTTTGAAATAGCTGATGGATATTGGACCACCTTGTTTATTTGACTCCTCATGTAATGCAAGAAAAACATCTTTTACAGTCTCTGAGAATTATTATCTTTGGAAAAGCTGGTAACTAGGCGGCTGACAGTGAAGAATGCATAGACCAGATTTATAGGGAGGTGACGGTGGTCATCTCTGAGAACCATATATTTTTTGTTGCATAGCTGAATTGCTTTATGGGATTTAAAACAGTCTAAGCAGTAAAGTGGATTTTTGTTGTGGAGACCACTTACATACGACACACGTATATGACACTATACAACAATATGCCAGCACAGACTGTGGCCATTAGTATTCCACCTATGCTGTAGCTATAAAAAGGGGAAAAATGATAGTTCACAATAGTAATCTTGTCCCAGAAAGTTATAGTCTATGGGAATGACTCATTCTCTTGCAGGGATGTCTAATGGTTTGACTTGCCCACATGGCAGAAAAGTAACTGTTAACCTGGTTGTTAAATTCACCTTGTATTGTTGCAGATGACAATATTGATAAACATACCTCATGGAGTTGATAGTTGAATCAGAATGCATCTAGAACAACCATATATTATTACTAAACTAGAATATGTTATATTTTTTTTTACCTAAGTACAAATTAATGTCAGTAGTATACTAGAAATTCCTGAATCTGCTGACATGGAAGAGTGGATTTTCCTACTAAAGGAAAAACAAACAAACAAAACAAAACAAACAAAAATAAACAAAAAACCCAAACAAACAAGCGAAAAAAGAACCCCCCCAAAACCCACCATGACCCGGAGGTTCCCTCTAAGTGCTAGTAGCATCAAAAAAATCTCAAAATCTGCTGACGGTTCTTCTGTAGTCAGTGCAGGTCTTCAGGACCTAAATATAGCAATATTGACAGTTATGCAAAAATGTCCTTTTCATTAGGATTTACAAATTTAGTCATGAATTTATAAAATTTTCTTATATTTTGTTGACCAAATTACATTACTTCAGTGTGCTTTCTTTTTTGCATTATAAAGCATATATACTGTACTGTATATTTTTCAAGGTGTATAGGAAACTTAGCTTGATAATATCTATACAAAGGACTGAAGTAATTTTGGTAGTTAAATACCGCTTCCTTATAATAAGAAATGAGCTATGCATAGAGAGAAATGTATATTTTATTCAGTTTTAAACAATATTAGAGGTTCCTTTAAGATAAAATAGATTTGCTTTTCTTGCTTACAGTTTAAAGTCACTTTCTGTACATCTGCCATACTAAAACTATCTACACAGACTATGTTTTAACTGAGGTTTACAAGCAGGCAATCCTCATCTCCTTCAGGTTTTTTCTAATACTATACAAATCGAAACTTTTATTGGACAAATGCTGTTTATTGTTACCTATGGGCTGCAAGAAACTGATAAAGCTTGCAGGTGGACATTTCTCTAATACTCTTACAAGGTGGTCAAAGTTGCTGATGGGAGCACCTCTAGAATAACAAGCACCTATAAAAAAGGAATGGACCTCGTATTTTGTGGTGGAATATTGGGTGTTGGAAAAGTGAAATGAAATGGGCTCAGTGTGCTGATATAACTAATAAACACTAAGTATGAAAATGAGGAGTGTTGCAAAGAGATAGAATATATATAGAGATAACTAGCATCTCTGACATATATCTTTTCTTACACCAATTTCTAAAAAAAATGAGAAACTTCAGTAAGCAGCAGGTATGATATGACAGGAATGAGAAGAGGTAGATGCTATAAAGTGCATAGCAGATCCATGCAAACTCCCAAATGGAACTCTACATAGGCAAAAGTGGGAAAGTGCTGAAAATAGCACTGTTCCTAGGCTATTTCTGTACTGCAAATGTCCATGTACTGTACTATTTAGCTGTCATTTAGAAAGCAGATGTTGACAAATTGCAAAAAGGTTTGTACAGTTTGAAGGCAACAGTAAACATTAAAGGAGACAATTTTCAAATCGTAACCAATGACACAAGTTTTCTTCCATGGCAAAATCCAAAGGAAAGCCAAAGCATAGTGGTTTCGAAATTTGAAACTAAGTCATTTCTTTGTTTACTGCCTTTATAGAAAGCATGTAGTATGGCACTTGATAATTCAACTCTATAAATATAACCTGGATGAAAAAGTCACTGTGAAATGCTAATCAAGGTAATTACCTCTCATAGCCATTTGATTACTAACAGTTGCAAAAATATTCTTTGCCTAGTCCCAGTGCCATTGTAAACACGTTACAGTAGACCATGAGAAAATGAATCATGGCTGTATTAGTTTCTATTAATTATTTTTGTTTCCTCTGTGATTTCAAGTGATTACAGGAAGTGAAAATATATTTAAATATAGAATTGAACTAATATTTAAAATATAAAATCATGACAAAATCCTCCATGACAAGAAAAAAAAAATCAAGTAAAACTCTTGATTGGCCAAAATACAGAACTCAGATGTATGAAAAATAATACTATTCACTATGTAAGCAAGTTAAAGTTAGTTTTTTTCCCCAATGGAATACTATACAAAGCATTATAAAAGGTACTATGTCTCCACATATAAATATGTGGAACTATGTACATACGATGTACATGTCTCATTCTTGGGGTGTGTGTTATAAATTCTGTAATTATGGTTACAGAAAGGGAAAACAATTAACATGGAGGAATGTTTCTTTTTTAAAGTGAAACCGGAAAACAATAGATTTGACTAGGCTTTCCCATGAAAAATAAGCTCAGAATTTATTTGTACCTTCGTCTTTGCACAATATTGCTTTAACTATCAAACTATTGTCTAGAATTTGTCTCATTGCATTGCATTCCACTCCATTCCATTCCACATTTCCGAGTAAAATTGTCTTATTTGTATCTGTCCTACCATTCTAAACCCACTGTAATTAATTATCCCCTGATAATTTGTCTTTTTTTTTTTACTTTACCATTTCCTATTCATAGTTTCTATCTGTGAAATTACCACATTTGACTACCACTTTTTTTTAACTAAAATTACAAAAAAGCCCTCAACTAAAAAATCTAAACAAGTTTCTGTTTGTATTACTATGTTTGCATCTGTAACAAGCAAGATGTTGGTATGCTTTCAGCTCTGGGTATGTTAAATTTTGGAGTTACATTTGACATGATTGTTCAGTTTTATGTGGAGGATTGAAAAACTTCTTCTCTGTCCCTGTGTTTTAGGTGAAGTAGATTTAATATTTCTGTGACTAAGGTTTTCTCAGCTGTTGTCTAGGGAAATTAAATCTGTTTTGTTTTTTTTCTCACTGTATTGTTGGACATTGTTTTCTTGTTCTTTTCAAGTGAATGATAACACTAGTTATCGATCAACATGCTATAATACCAGGTTACATTATTATGCTAATGTGATTCAGTTTTATATGGCAGTGGTTCTTAACACTGGTTTATGTGGTGCAGCTGTAAGATTTTTTTTAACTGATATTAAGCCATGAAGAAACCATTTAAAAAGCAGAGAAGTTACTGGTTTTTCAAAATAATTATAAACCTCAGCACAAAAATTTATTTATTGTGCTTTTTGTGTGTTGTTATTTTATTTCATTTTTAATAAAAAATGTATTTGCTTAAACAGGGTGCGTTTTTCAGCTTAGTATTTATAGAAGTGGTCGCTTTTTGCTGGTATTGAATTTAAAGGTAAAACTTCAAGAAAGATACAGAGTAGACCAACCTTCAATATTCTGAAAAACTGTATTCACTGTGTACCCTATAAAATGGATTGTATCCTGAGAAAAATTTCGTGTTGATTTCACACTTTGCATCTTGTGGTTTGAAAAAGCTATACTTAGCATTTTTATAAAATATATCCAAACAATGCAGGAACAATGAAAATGTTCGAAAGTTCCTGTCTAAGTTTGTTGTTTGGCTGTCTTTATCAGTTAGAGTAATAAAAAGGAACAACTGTAACTGCATATGTTGGTATGAAATGTGGGTAGCTCACTTATCCTCTTTTTTGTGAGATATCCTGTTTGCAGTAATGATCATTTCCCTTAAAAGTCTTGGTTACAGCACTATATGATTCTATTTATAAAAAATTGTTTTTTAATGTAAGCCAAAATTACTCACGAATGGAACTAAGATAACACAGCCTAACCTAATATTTGATGATTGCAAAATAGATTAGCTAAGTGGACTCATATTTGGATTATACATTTATTTTTATTTAAGCCCACCCCCATTTATTAAAAGGTATGTGCTAGATGCAGACCTGGTGGACCTGTAACTATTTACAGATGTGTGTTTTATAGATGCATAGCTATCATCCATTACTAAATACAAACAGTGGCTGCATTTTCTTACCCATTTTCAACATAAATAATAGAATCTTTGAAAATTTATTTCCTGAAATGATTGTGGTACTCCAAGCATGAAAATAAATTTATCTGTTTGCTAAAATAGTGGATTCTCAGCACATAACTAAAAAGACCTTGTCTTATTGGACTTTTCTTGATAATATTTGGTAAAAAGTGTTACTTTTTAAGGAAAAGCAATACCATATTTTGAAATTACTGTCTCTAACAGTGGAACAGTACAAATACTCACACAACAGTGTGTTCTTAAATCTGTAAATGTAATTATTTGGTCCCTGCTGCAATAACAGTTCTAGTTATTCCTTAATATTTAAAAACATCAGAAAATGATGATTTATTATTTTTTTAACAATACTACATTGTAATTTTCATGCATAGTGGAATGACATGCATGAAAGGAACAACATTGTCAAGGCATTTAGAAAAAAGAGTAGAATATTCCAGTTGTGCGTTTATTGTTGTCATCATTAAGCTGCATTTTGTCCCTACATTGATGACTTTTGGAATGCTTATCTATGTTTATTATAATACATATATATATGTGTGTGTGTTTTTTATATATATAAAAAAATATATTATTATATTATAATTAATATAAATATAAAAAATGTATTATTAATAATATATATATATATAAAAAAAACACTGGCACAGGTTGCCCAGAGAAGCTGTGGATGCCCCTTCCCTGAAAGTATTCGAAGTCAGATTGGATGGGGCTTTGAGCAACCTGGTCCGGTGGAAGGTGTCCCTGCCCATGGCAGTGGGGTTGGAAATAGATGAACTTTAAGGTCCTTTCCAACTTTAACCATTCTGTGTTTCTAGGACTAGGGAAATAAACCCAAAACCTAAAACTGAAGAGCTCTATACTTCTACATTCTAACTAGTCTGCTTCAGATAGGTTTTTCAGTGGTCTTTTTTGTGTTCCTTGTCTGAAGACCAAGTAAAAACTTGGTTTTCAATTACTGAACAAATGTAAATCCTGTTTATTTTGATAGGAATGTTCAGAGCTAAACTGTAGAGGAACTAGAGGTGTGACTCAAAGCCCGTGAAAGTTTGTGGGAAGATGTTGATTGGTTCCAGTAGGTTTTGTATTAAATACACAGCCCAATACACACTAAGAATCTCTGGCACAGGGATGATAAATTTATATAAAAAATGATGATGGGAATGATAGACTTATTTTTTAATTAATTTTATATTTTTGTTTATTTTGGAATTTGGAATTTGGAACCCTTTTTTTACCTCGGTTAAGGGAAGATTTCCAAAAGTGGAGGATAGAATAAGATACCTGACACCTTTCTGTTATATTATACTGGATATAAAATGTTTCACTATCTTTCATATAACAAAAATTTCCTCTCATAATTACTATTTTTCTCTTTTCACCTTATATCATAGGAGGTGTTTGAAGGGAGCAATCAATTGATTTGAAAAATTGTACTTGATTATTGAAATTTTTTTTAACAAATCTGAAACTTAATTATACTGTGGAGGGGTTTTCTTCTTTCAAGAAATCTCCTTTTTGTTTTGTGGGGATGGAAAGGGAAAAAATCTCCACATGTATGGATTATCTGTGGGGAAGGAGAAAAATCATAAAGGAAAATCTACATTTTCCAAGTCCAAATTTTTAATTTAGATTTTTCTCCCTTGGAAGAGGGAAGTTATTTTCTATTTTAAACTCAAATATAGTGTTCTTAAAATTGTTTTTCCTGCTAGTAATTTCTGTCAGGCACAAATGTGTAAAGTTTGCTATGTCATTTTTGATATATTCAGTATGGAATTAAGTACTTACTTGCTGTGAGACTGAAAACAACAGGCTTATGTTCTTCATGCTTGTGTAATGCATATATTGGGCTTATGTAATAGATACATTAATTTACAGTCCTTTACTTTTCCGCTTTTGTAAAGATTGTTATAGTGTCTCATTTATGGCATGATGGGATAAATAGTGTCTAGAGTGTCACAACTTTTTTACCAGATCTATCTGTCTCAGAATTTTAGATCTGTAAATGAAAAATCTTTTCCATTGTATCCTTGCTTTCATTGAATTTTCACTGAATTTCACTGAATTTTTAGAGTTGGAAGGGACCATGGAGATCATCTAGTCCAACTCCCCTGCTGA
>JAOXNO010000013.1:143207715-143231513 GCA_028565335.1 Limnodromus scolopaceus | reverse complement strand
TCCA
This sequence comes from Limnodromus scolopaceus, assembly GCA_028565335.1. Taxonomy (NCBI): domain Eukaryota; kingdom Metazoa; phylum Chordata; class Aves; order Charadriiformes; family Scolopacidae; genus Limnodromus; species Limnodromus scolopaceus. The sequence goes on along the minus strand of JAOXNO010000013.1, from coordinate 143,231,509 downwards.
GCCTGTCTAGGTCTCGCTGGATGGCAGCACGGCCCTCCGGGGTGTCAGCCACCCCTCCCAGTTTGGTATCATCGGCAAACTTGCTGAGGATACACTCTGTCCCCTTGTCCAGGTCACTGATGACCTTCTCCTCTACTTTGTGTTTTATTTGATTGTTTCTGTTGCCTTATATTTTTACATTTTTTGTTGTGTTCTGAATGCCTTCCTCTCCCATGCAACAATAAAGTTTTGCTGCTCCTCTACCTATCCCCTAAGGACATTTCAGAATCAATATGGGAAACTGAAAGCTTAATTTCTCACTACAGTGGTCAAAAATAAAATCTTTGTACGTACTTCTTTCTCCACTGCTGTGGATTCAGGCTCTGCCTTGAAGCACCACATGCTCCAGACCATTCTGTAGACAGATAGTGATACCCGTTGTTGGAGGAGAGACACCTTCTTCTAGCATCCTCTGGACTTTCCTCTGTTCTCTGCTGCACATTTTGCCTATATCTTCTATTTCAAAGTGAACAGGGGCCTGTGAGAAAAGTCAGTTGCTTTTGACTCAGAGTGCAAGTTTTCTGGAAGAAAAGACATGAAATAAAGCCCATGGATTTGTTTTGTTTGTTTTTTGTTTTTGAGCCATTGCAGTCTGTCTTCCAGCTAATTTAGTTGATGAATTGATAGCATTTATTCTATTTGTTTCTGTTATTCAGTGATGACTTTATATTCTATGACAGTGAGTTCATATTAAAAGCATAGATTCTGAAATATATGCTGATAGCTTTTCCTCCTTCACATCCCCTGCCACTACAGCTTTATCTCTGTACCAGAACAGAAATAACATGTGTGGTGATAATATCACAAGCTTTTTGCTCATGGATGAATTCCAAAACTCCACAGAATATTTAGTATAAGTCAAAGCTGTTCTGGAAGTTCCTGGCACCTACAATTGTGATAAGCAAAATATGGCATCTCTCCTTTCCATATTGTGCTATTTTCACACATTTAGGCAAAGTTACAAAAGACACTTGACCTCATCTAAAAGGTTGTTGTCACTTACAGAAGCAAATCCAGCTCCCATATTCCTCTGGCTTTGGCTGTGTGATATTTCCCTTCACTTCCCTTGGCTCTGGCAGTCATCAGGCATATCCCTTTGTGGATATGCTTCCATTTGGTAACTGGATTTATTTTTAATGGATTAGTTCTTCATCACAGTGGTTAAATGAATCAGTTCAAAGAGAAGTGTGCAAATCACTAGAAGTAGTGTGAAGTTGTCAGAACTGTGGGAAAATTTGAAGGAGGACCCTCCCCTCCTTTGGTGTTTAGAAAGTTCCAAGATCCACTAAAATGTACATCTTTACCCAGCTTTCAAAAGACGAGAAGAATAAACTTTGTTGTCATAATGTTCTAGCTGCTAGAGGCTAAAAATATGTACTTCTTGCTTCAACATTTTTTAATTCTAGTTACTTCAAGAATCTCTAATGTTTTTGAGCGCTCTAAAAGTAATTGTTTTGATATGTTTTGTTCTGATCAGTTTTTCTGTCCAAGCAGCAGACAAATCTACACCCTAGAGATTTTCAAAGACTATTTGTATGGTAGTGAGATATCTGGCTCTTCTTACTTACCGTTTGAAGTTCTTGCTATTTTTTTATTTTTTTATGTACTAAAATAAATTGACTGTTATAGAAAAGTTAATTATTTATAAGGTCTGTTTAATTTCTGATGCTAAAAGAAAGTAGAGAATTGTATAATAAAAGTTTCACACTGATAATGGATGGCGGCAATTTTTAGAAACATACTTTGTAAAGAATATAATAATTGTGCCAGGACCTGATGAGTAATTTATTGTTTAGTTCAAAGCAGCTGTTCAATTAAAAATGTTCAGCCTTGGCCTATGATCTTTATTTTAAAATAATAGATTGCATGAGCAGTTTTGCATTTTGACAGGGAAAAATTGTCATTTGACAAAAATAAATTGGTTCATAATTCATATGTCAATTTGTTAATGAATTGTTGAAAAAAGTATAAGGTATTTTTATTAGCATTTTCAGTGAGAGTAAAACTTCAGTCAGCCACATCTGTTCAGTTTTGTTTGCTTTGTTTTATAGGCTATTAAGACAAATTTTATTTACTTATTTTAAACTGATTGAATAGACATATAAAAAGTGTAGGAATTACTCCTTTTCATATTTGAATTGGAATTCTTTTAAAGAAGGCTTTAGATTCCTTACTTTCTTCTAAATTCAATGCGTGAGTCACTGCTTCCTTGGAAGGAAGATTGGAATACCAAACATCAATTGAATTTTACCTCGATGCTGCAGATCAAGCTTGCAGTACTCTTAGCTGCAATTCAACACTTTAACTTTTCAACGTGTACATGTGCATGTGCAAAAAAATTAAATACTAATTAGATTCAGACTTGTGTATTACTCAGTAGAGAAGAGTTTTCCCTTTCCAATACACTTCTGACATTTCCAAAAAGTTTGTTCTAAATTGGTGTGTAAGAAAGAACATTAGAGGTTGTGGTGGGTTGACCTTGGCTAGCTGCCAGATGCCCACCCAGCCACTCCATTACACCCCTTCAACAGCAGGACAGCAAGAGAAAATAACATGAAAAAACTCCTGTGTTAAGATAAAGACGGGGAGATCACTTACCAATTACTGTCACAGGTAGAAAAGACTCAACTTGGGGAAAATTATTGTAATTAATTGCCAATTAAAAAGATAGTTTGATGGTGAGAAACAAAGACAGAAATTAAAATGCCTTCCTCCAATCCCCACCCTTTTCTTCCCAGGCTCAACTTCACACCATTATTATCTCCTCTACCTTCACCCTCCCTGAGCAGCACAGGGGAGATGGAAAATATGGGGATGTGGTTGATCCATATTAGTTCCTCTGTGCTGCTCCTTTCTCCTCACACTTTTCACTGATCCAGGCTGGGTCCTCCATGGTCTGCTCCAATGTGGGTCCTCTTCATGGGCTGCAATTACTTTAGGGAATATCCATCTGCTCTTGTGTGGGGTCCTCCACAAGCTACAGTGTGGATATGTGCTCTAGCATGGTCCTCCATGGGCTGCAGGGGAATGTCTGCTACATTGTCTGGAGCATCTCCACCTCCTTCTATGACCTTGGTGTTCAAATTCTGGTTTTCACACTTTTTTTCCTCCTCACTGCTTGTGTGTCATTTTTCCCCTTCTTAAATATGTTTTCATAGAGGTGCTACCAGCTTTGCTGATGGGCTCATCTGTGTCCTACAGTGGGTCTGTTGTAGAGCTGGCTAAAACTAGCTGTCCAGTATGGGGCAGCCCCTGGCCTCTCCTCACAGAGCCTCCCCCAATTCCAAAAGCTTAACACCTGCATCCAATGCATGCATGAAACACAAATGTTATAGAGCCTCACTTTAGCTCACTGTCAAGAAATTGATTGATTTATTGAATCGTGATATTTTCATATCACTCTTAAACTCCAGCAATACTTTCAGTGATATACTTCTAAACTCTGAATTTACTTAGTAGTCATATGTCCAATCCCTTTCTGAATCCTTCTAAGCTCTTGAGTTAATAAAAGAACTAGTTCAACAAGGTAATTGAACTTCATCTTATCAGTTTTAATTTGCCACTTTTAAATTTCATAGAATTCTTTCTATCATTATGAAAGAATTAATAACTTTTATTTAAATTAAAATAGTTATTTTTCTAATAAAGTATAGCAGAATACTAGCAAAAAGAGCGTGATGCTTGATTATTTGAGTATTATAGAAAAATATATACTGGGTCAATGGAAAAATTTTGAAGTAGGAAGGATTAAAAAGGAGCCTATTACAATTTTAATTATTCTGGACTATTTTACTTTCTAATATAATGCTGGAAAAATACTTAGAACATATCTGCAAAAAAGCAGAAGCGCAAAGTGTAAGTCATTATTTCTCCCTCCAAAATTCATTAATAAGTGTGAGTAGTGACTTGATTGCCATCATGAGCAATTGTGCAATCCAATTCACCAGAATTCTTTTGAAGCATCCTCTTTTGGATTAGCTTCTATTGCTCCTTGACTTTTTAGTCTTTAAATTCTTGGAACTTGCTGTTCAGACATGGTCTGTTCTGCTCAAAGGTCAGAAGGGCATGGATGCATAAGTGGGTGCATAGAATTTGGGTGCATAGAGAAAAGGCCATGGCATTGAAGAGTTAAAGGGAAATTAGTTTTGTACTGACAGCTAAACAGCAGTCAGAAATAAATCCTCACGGAAATATTGCTGATATGATCCATCAGACTAGATATGGGACTCTCAGATCTTCAGAAATTTAAATTAACATGTACAATGTAAATAACAGGTTTTTTACTTGCAGAAATGTTCTGGTGTACTCATTTAAAATTTTTTTTTTTTTAGTGTGAAACTTTATTTTTATCATTATTCTATCTGAACAAGAAATAAAAATAACTCAGAAAACCCACCCCAAAAGTATATTGGAAACTAAGGAAAGTAGGGTGTCTTTGAGCGAATGTAGAAATACTCTTTTAAGATCTGTACAAGAAATAAATAGTAATATGTACTAACAAAAGTTTATAGCTGTTTTACGTGGGAATCTGTCGAGGTTTCAGCTGAAATCACTGCAACCAGACTGACAGATGTAGTCTGCCCTCACCCTGCAAAAGAGGAGAGGAAAGGATAAGGAGATTCAGAAGTTTAGAATGAACTAAACTACTTTAATGAAGAATTAATATTAAAATAAAAAAGAAGAAAATAATGAAATAGATACAATATATACAAAACCGTATCAAGCTCCCAGGATGACAGTCCCATCACTGGCAGGCACTGGGGAAGTCCCAGACTGGACTCAGCAGCGGATGGGAACTGGATTCCAGCTCTGGAGTCAGGAACACACAGATTGGGATCAAAAGCAGATGAACAGACGGGGTCGTCTTCGGACATCAGCCATTGCAGGAAGAGCCTTGACCCTTTGATCCCTCAGCTTTTATACTGAATGTGGGGCAGATGGGATGGAATACCCCAGTTGGTCAGGTTTGGGTCACCTGTCCTTTCCGTTTCCAACTCTCCAAGGGGCAAATAATGAAAATTGGCTGACCTTGGTTGTTATAGCAACAACTATAAGCAAGGGCCTCTCTGCATACCATTCCTTGGCATGTAGCACAAACATTGGCCTTATCATCCTGAGAACGAGCAGTTTTCTCCACAATATGCCATTAATTTCAGAGAGTTAGAGGAGGCCTAGCTAAAATGTAAAATTCCAGAACACAAAATTGGTTCAGTTTTACTTCAAACTGGGACAGAATCAGTTCGTTTTCACTGGAATGATGGTAAAAATTACAATTCATTCATTTGTTCTAGGAGTTCTACAGTGAAATTTATCTTTCACCATCAGTTTTGTAGGTTGGCATGTTAAACACTGTATTTCTCAACTTCAGCAACCTTTACATTTCCTTAATATTGTCCTTTGAGCTTTGTTTTGTTCCCCCTCCCCTCACCTCTGAGGAGACCTTATTGCGGCCTTTCAGTACTTAAAGGGGGTCTGTAAGAAAGATGAGGACAGACTTTTTAGTAGGGCCTGTTATGATAGGACAAGGGGTAATATTTTTAAACATAAAGAGAATAGATTCAGACTAGATATAAAGAAGACATTTTTTACAATTTGGGTGGCAAAACACTGGAACATGTTGCCCAGAGAGGATGTAGATGTGTCACCCCTGGAAACATTCAAGGTCAGGCTGGACAGGGTTGTGAGTGACCTTATCGAGTTGAAGATGTCCCTGCTCATTGCAGGGGGCTTGGACTAGATGACCTTGAATGGTCCCTTCCAACCCAAACCATTCTAGGTTTCTATGATTTTATTTAGATTAAGGACTGTGAGAAAGAACTGTCTCTCTACATAGATTAGGGCTTTTGAAACAAGTCTGAATCGTGTCTTGTTCTTTGAACCTGTTCCTTTCTAGTACTCTAGGAAAAGAGCACTTTCCAACTTTTGTGTGTATTGTGAGAATAAGCATGTTAGAATCACAAGGTCTTCTTTCCTGTGGTACTTTTGATCACTTAGGTATGTTACCTTGATCAGGCTGAAAGAGGCTATTCTCACACAGAATAATTTGGATCTGAAATAATATTTTTAATGGACAATTATGGATTAGATCTGACTGCCCAGAGACATTGGGCCATCTCCATCCTTGTAGATTTTCAAGACTTAACCGTAAAAAGCCCAGAGCAACCCATTCTGACCTCAGACCTGACCCTGCTTTGAGCAAGAGGCTGGTCCCTTCCAACCTGATTTATCCTGTTATCTTGTGTTGTGGAATGAATATTCATCAGCATGTAGTCCAACAAGACCAAGTCCCAGTAGTATCTTACTAAGTTTAAGTTGTATTTATTTGGTAAGTATTAAGTGATAGTGTCTGCATACATAATAAGTTCCTGGACAGAGCAGAAGATAACACAATTGGTAGGATTGTATTTAGCTTAACGGGATAAATTTATGGGTTATACAGTTTCATTTGTTTATGTACTATGGATTTTAAAGAATAATATACTCTGAAGATTATCAAGTTGCATATGTATAACTGAGATCAAAATTGATAGTGGAAGAAAAAGAAAAGTTACATTAATATTATAAAAGCAAAAGCTATAACTAGAAATATTTATTCTGTGCTTTGAAGACATGAGATATCTCAGTTTCTTGAAAACAGCTAAATATGGAACAATCTCTCTACTGTCTTCAGAAAGTTTGACTTTATCTCTGTGGAAGATTCTCAGTGAAGGTATAAAAAAGTTCATTTTACTTATTTTTATACTTGGCATTTTGCTTACTCTTTTTCATAATCCATCTCCATTTAACATCAAAAATAAACAGCTCTTTGGAGATGAAACTGAAAGTTATAATGGATGGACTTTGACACTAATTTTGCAAAGTTATAATAAATCAACATGTTGACACATTTTACATTTCTACATTATTTTATATAAATTAGGGACAAATATTTTTACACCTTTCATATTAGGCTAGAACTGTACCTGTCGTAAAATTCCTATGAGCTAATCAAAAGTTTATGGAGATCAAATGAAAGACTGCTATTCACTTAAAAGTTCTTTTGATGAATCTGCTTGTATACTATCCAAACCAAACTGAAATGTTCTAGATGAACTGTATTTTCCTTGGAAATCAGTAAAAGACTGTAGGAAAGCTATAATTTTGTGAACCTGGGGGGAAAAAACCCAACACATTTATTCAAAATTACATATTTTAAAGGGTAATCAATGCTTTGTCAAACAGCAATTATCTAAGATACACAGGCAATGAGGAAGTGCTGTCATTTATCACGCTAGTATCTCAAGTAAACAATTTATCTAGGAGCACTTTTGTATGACTAATCAAGACTGCTTTCCATCATTTTAACTTTGCAATTATGAAAAGATTGCTCTAATTTGATCCTGCATTTGGGAGCTTGTCTTTCCTTGAGGGCTTTTGAGTTTAAAGTCCGGCATGCAGCTAAAAGTTCATTTGATATATGATTAAAGGTTTATTCCAAGGATCATAGTAAAAGCAGAGACCAAATGATTGATAAAACTTTAGAAATTTTCAATCAGAACCCTTAAAATCTTGGAAACCATAAATCTGAGATGATTTGTCATTTTTAAATGATGATATAGATGATTAAGAAAAAAGAGTGAGAAATAACGTAATAGCTTTTGGAGTAACAGCCTTTTAAAATCTACTTTAAAAAAAGGCAGGCAGAGATTTAACTGTTTACTGTTGTATGCACATTTTCTTTGTGAATCTGCACATGTGCTGAAACATAGTAACTCATAGGAAGAAGAGACACAGTGACACTCACTGTAAATGGTGTGTTTTCAGTCACTTGTAAACTAAAAAATATTATTATAGATTCATTAGAGTTTATTTACTATATTTTAATTAATAGTGACAGAACATATAGAAATTCCTGCAGACATAAGACAGCGTTTTGTTGTGATCTCCATTTGACCCTTTCCATTACTGAAAAAATGTATAAGGATGGAGTCGGAGAACTTAGAATCATAGAATCATAGAATTCTATACATAGAATTCAACTTCCCCGGATATGACATAGATTCATTCAAAACTAGTCTCAGCTGGAAACAAACATCTTTTCGTCACTTCATTTGTACATAGGGAAATTTTCTGCATTTGCATCCTCAGTACTTTGGGACATCAGAGGACTCAAAATCTGTCTTATTTTGCCAAGAAGTCTTAACAAATAAAAAAAACCCCAAAAGTGAATATAAAAGTTGTTATTAGCAATCCACTTACAATATTACTAACAGTCATGGTCCAAGTAACTAAGAATTACAGAAAAATCTTATTGATAATACAGTTCAATTTGTAAAGAAACTTCGTAGAATCTACCTCTTTTCTCTGGTGGTGTTTTCACCCTTCTGATGTCCCTCTGGATCCTCAACAGCTTTGGTTTGCCTCAGGAGGATGAAGATGGCGCCAGGGGGTGGTTATGGTAAACAACGAGCAGGATGAATTCTTTGCCAAGGAGTATGTTGATGATGATGGAGATTTTCCTCTCCTCAGTCTGGGTCTACTTGGGGTTATTTATACACTTCTCTTTAATCATAGCTCATATGCCCTTTTCTCTGGCTCCTAGTTATCAAGTGTTTCTGTTCTCTACTCCTTCTTACACAATGAGGTGATTACAAAAACATTGCCAGATTTCACGTTACTGAAATTACTTTATAAAACATCATAATTTTGCATGCAAATAATATTTACATTCTAGATACATATTGTTTCTCCACATAATATAGCAACTTTAATTTCACCATATTTACTACTGAAGTTTCAGAATTTCTATAAACAAGAAGCTTTTCAGGAAGAACATCTGCTCTTTCTAACGTAAAAGAGATGAATGAGTAAAAATATCCCTCAGCTTTTTCCTGAACTCCCAGAATTATCTATAGTCTTTGAGTATCCACGCAGCTAACTTTATACTTCACATTCACAGCTTCAATGTATTCTAGGTGGACAGACAATATGTCCATTTCCTGTGAGTGTAAGGTACCTGACAAGCTTGCTAAGACACCCATAAGAACAAAGCAAATATTAATAAGCAGTGTATTACATTACAAATTTTTATCGCTGTTGTATACTGGATAGCACTCTGTAGCTGAACTGCAGCATCTCAATCAAACATTCTAGTAGAATGTTACAATTCTCAATTTCATTTTTTAAGAGTTGGGACAGAAAAAAAAAGTGCATTTCAGTCTCTGATCTCTGTAGACATTGTCTTTTAGTTCCCATGTTTTCTCACCACAGCAACCAGTATCAGCTGCTTATAGGATCTCTTTGTGCATTTCAGTCAACACTAAATGATCAAATTTCAAAAACAAAAAGGGTAAGAGGGTGAGGACTGAGTGAGTAAAAATTCCAACAAAAATAATAATAATAATAATAAAAAATCCTACCTGTCCTAGTATAAATTTCTTCTGTCAAAGTGGTATACCATAAAAGCATGATTGAAGTGCCTAGCATAACCTGTAGGAACATCTAGAACCCCTAACAGATCCTGCCTGGCCTCCACTCTCCAAAAGAGCATGGTTCTCTAGTTGGTCCAATGTCATATCTACCAGCTCTGTGATGATGTCTCAAATACCTCCTGATGTCTAAAATAGAGACACCTGAATCACTCCATTAGGTATTTTAAATTTAAAAAAAAGTCGATGTAAATGGAATGAAATATGCAAATGGAATGCAAAAGAGAAAATTGCTGTAGACTAAAAAAACTCAGCTACTACAGGAGATTTGAATTTTAAATGTGTTTAATATGCAGATGATACAATCTTAAGGAGATGACTGTTTGTTTTGCATAAGTACCCCACCTAAAGTTTTGCTTTTACCAGGGTACTCTTTCTAAGTTAGCCATTTAGTTGCAACTGGTCTGAATAAGAGACAATAAGACCTATGCACTTACATTAACTCACAGGCATTTTGCTGGTTACCTGACATCTCTCTCCTGCAGTTATGTACTTGGTATGTTTCATTTTAAATGGCAAAGAAATCTCACTAACATTTATAAGTTTTTGTAGAGTTTTACATAAATGAGAATTAAACTCTGAGGTCAATGTACTGTAGGACCCAATGAATAATACTCAATTATTAGGTTACTTCAAATGTCTGAAAAAATTACATTACATTCCCTTTTGAAAATTTATAGTATTTAACCAAGTGATATTTGCATGTTGTTGTATTTTTACTTATTAAAAATTTTAATTAATTTTGCATCCACTAAACCACAAATAAAACCTCTGTATTTTTTCATATAAATTTAAGTGTAGCAACCAAATTAAAGAAACAATCTGAACCTTTCTGAGTCAATGCAGCATAATGATGGTAATAAAAGGCACACTCCTGAAAGCTAAGTGGTATAAAATGGCTCTAATAATGATTTGTTTTGCATGAGGAGCTGTAATGCATGCCATGCTAGTAACATATGTGTCCCCTTTAAAAATCCCCTACCCATCTAAATCATGCATATGTACCATTTATTCATTAAATTAACTAATTTGGGATAAATGTGTATTTCTCTTCTGCTCGATATGTGTTTATACCCACAATTCCCTCAAATCATTAAGTAGCTAAATAGTTACCAGCTAGACCTGCTGTATGCTGCAAATTAAAGTTTTATTCAAATTATTGGCTAGTTTTTATGTCAGGCCAGCTTACTTTCAAGTGATCATAGTTATCATTTTATTGGTTTATGAATAAGCTAATAGGAAAATTACACTGATATTGACTTGTCAAAGAATTACGCATATGCCCATAAGCATTTTATTAATTTGCTTTATTGTTAGAACAAAAATATATTCTCATAATCAAATAAAAAATGCATTTCCTAATTCCTAAATATTCTGTCAATCATTCTCCATCTTTGTATATTAATTTAAATTCTTTAATCTAGTCTTGCTTTTATTACATTATTCATGAAGAGGCCAATAACAAAAATAACAGGTTTGTGGGTACACACACTGATGACTTGCTGCATATATAGAGAGATATGTATAGACATTTAAGTGTCATTGCTACTTTTGTTCATGTTTTTCAATTTTCAGGTCATTATGTTGTGAGTAATATTATCTTATCATTTGGCTTTCATACCTGTCATGATTGTAACCCATAGCATACATTGGCTATTGCAATGTCATCTTCTCTTTTTTTCCTGGAAAAAAAAGAGACAGGTTACTGTGGTGGAGTTTTTTTTGCCAAAGATTGCTCAAGAGAAAACAATAATATAATACTCTAAATTAGAGTATCCATTAAGAACACCAAGTAGATAGTCAACAGGGTTTCATGATCCCCAGAGCAAATGAGTCTCATGCTAAATTACTAGTATACTATATAGAACTCATCTAAAGTTATCTTAACATTAAGAATAAATAAAACATTAAAATAAATGCTAGTACTACAATTACAATAATATTTCAGGAAATCATTTTGAATTCTGGGCTTCTCATCACTCTGTGTCCTTCCTTCTGGTGAGAGCAGAAATACTGATAATGGCATCACGTAATTTATCAGTTAATTTCAGAACAAGACTCAGACTGATTTTCAGTGCAAGCAGCAGAAAATGTATTCAAGCAACATTAAATATCATTGGTGCTTGCAGTACTTATATTAAGCAAAATTTTAAAAATATACCTTTTCTTCTGGTAAAAAAATATCAGTGTTTACATATTTTTTTCAAGTGTTCACAAGACCAACCTATGAATTGGGTGTTCTCAAATCCTATAAATAAAGATGCTGTAATAAAGATGTACTGCAAAATCTAACATCTGTTGTGAATCTTACTTAATACATAGCTGACTTACAGTGTTTTTTTAACAAAGTGGTGAAGAGCTTTGGATGTTGTTTGTGCATGTGTACACTAAATTTCATATTTCATATATAGCAGTAAATCAAAACATGATCATGAATATGTATTAAAAACAAACAACAAAAAAAAACAAACAAAAAGAAGTGGGAAATTTGTTCTAAGAATGGAAAGGGAAAAGGTAAATCTTGAGCAACCTGTTAAGCTTACTTTTATCAGGATGTTGGACTATCTGATCTCCACACATCCCTTCTGACCCAAATTTTTCTATAATTCTAAATGCAAAGTAATAAGTAAAAATAGGGCTCAACTACAAACACATGAAACAATGTTAATCATTAATAAAAGAAATCATCCTAATCTGCCACACAATTTAGCATATATGGCTAGCTGGGCTCCAAATGTATGTCTAGATTTCACTGGTGAGTACACACAGCTAAATTATTCAACTTTTTCTTTACATATTTTTGACAGATAAATACTGTAGGTTTTTTGGTCTGAACCCTGATGGGGTTATACTCCTAGAATAGAGAAAGTGTTACCATATGTGTGTCAAATGAAAAGAATGTGTAGAGATGAGTATCTGTTGAGCATGTCAGCAGTGCTAAGAGTACACAAAAATTGTTCTTTCATCTGTGTCTCAAACATAGTGGTTTTAATAAAACCAGCCGACTAAACAAAGAAAAGCCCTAGCAACCATGTAATTCCTTGCAAGAGTGCTTTCTTTATGGATGTATTATTTCACAACAATGCTCTTTGGATTTCCTGTTTGAGTTGAAAGCAGAAATATCTTCTCTGAGGCTAAAATACGTATCTTAAATAATGTTAAATCCCCTCATTAAAATGAATCATGATCCTCTTTCTTTCATCACATCGCTGCAGAAAATTCATCCACTATAAATTTTAACAGAAGTCTGCGTAAAATATATAATGCAATAGATGTTTGAGCATAACCCTAAATAATGTAAATTGGCTGGTGTTTAGAGGTTTTTTTTTCATCTACTGATAATCTTGACCATTTTTAAAGTTCAGTTTCTATTTCTAACTATCAGCTCTACTACATACAGTTTTCTCAAACTAATTTGTGTTGCCTGGTTGAGTATCTGTGAGAAGCGCACTCGCTGTATCAAATTTTAGTCAGGGACAAATTCTGTGGAGCAAAGAACATTTATTACAGCTCTGGGACTTATACAGGGGATTTCTCCTCCTGTGGCTCAACTCTTTTCTTATATATGCTTGCTTTTATCCCCTATTATTCATCCATATCCATGGTTTTTCTGGTAAAATGATTTACATAGTCAATGAGTTCTCGAAACTTAACCCACCCCTGAACGCGCCTCCCTGCTCCTAGTGGCGCAAGTGCAATGCTTCCGCAGGGGTCTTCCTGGTGGTCGTCAGAGGAAGGTTCGAAGTCTTCATCACCATGTTCTTCCTGTGGCTTCTCCATTCTTTACATAACTGACACCTCTGTGGTTATCTTAGCTAACCACACCATCCCCTGTTTTGCTACGGTTTGGTACTTTCCACTGTTGCTTCCGTCTAACATTTTATCTAACACTATTTTATCTAACCTTATTGTCTGAAGTTATTGCAAGCACATATCCATTTTAGCTGCAGCAAAATTTTTTCCTAAATTACTTATTACAGTATCCATGAAAGACACAAAAATTTTGTACAGATTCCTTAAACTTTCATATAAAAATAATTTTCTCAAGTAATATAAACTATATACTTTTAAGTCAGTTGCTATTTCCATGATGAAATGCTATTTGGAACAGCAACCTGTCACACACACAGTTTTATTTTTCAGTCAACTAACTATGCGTTGTGCTTTTTTGTTTCTTAGGTTAACAGGATTTCATCTTCCTCCACCTGTGACAAGTACAAAATCTGTATTTTCACTGCGCTTGACAAGCGACTTCGCAGTTAGTGCTCATGGGTTTAAAGTTTACTATGAAGGTAAGACATTCTTATCGAAAGATTCTTATCAAATATCTATACAAATACACATTTATAACCTTATCAAAGTTACAATGTATGCTTTTTATGCAGTCATTCAGACACATAGACTCACATATGAAACCTTCCCTTCCCTTCCTTTTTTTTTTTTTATTTTTTAAAAATCGAGGTAAAGACACTTGATCTTTCTGCTTCCATTAAGTGTCTCTGTCAGCAAGCCAAGAGCTATAGTAAATTGCCTGGAGAAGCTCTGAGGCCACTGTTGTACCCTGCTCAGTCCCATCTGCAGCAAAATCTAATCTCTGGGGAGGTAACTAGCTGAGTAACTAACTCTTCAATAACCAGGATAACATCCTACAACTGGTAGTGCAATGAAAGGCTGCCATAGAAATACAGCCCAGAATCACTCTGTAGTAAAATGTCTTCAGCCATTGACATTGTTTACCTTCAGGCATGATGTATTAAAGTGCTACTTCATATAGAAATTCCCTCCTATATGTACTTATGTCAAGATATGAAATGAAAACCATGAAATAATTTTCAGGCCTTTTTTTGTCCCTTGATTTATTATAAAAAATAAATGAAACGATTACACACACTTTTTTCTGGCTTGCACATAAGCAAGAGGTAATCACAGAAATCAACACTTTAGAACAAAATATAAATTTGTTACCTTGAATTTGATACTCACCTTTTTTTTGTTTTTTTTTTTTTTTTTTAATCTGAGACTTTATTTTGTGAAATCAAGAATATTGAAGGAAGTGACGTTAGACCTCAGAATTTTAGTTCACTGGAGCCTCCCTTCCCATGGCCAGGGCTACTTTTTTAAGAGCTGCATCAAGGCAGCTTCTTTCAGTGAGAGAATTTTTCTGTCAATTCCTTTTTTTTCTGACTTCCTATGAAACTACCTGTCTTTATAACCAGCCAGCAAAGAAATGAAAACTCATTACGTTGCATTCATTTCATGCATCATTCCTTGACGTGAGAGAATAGATGTATTTAAATGATAATCACATCAGAGCAATCTCCATTTCTGTTCTTGTACTCTTTGTGAATGTGTATAACCCTGCAATCAACATTTTCAGATCTAGTTCTACCTAGTATCCAATTTTCAAAAATTTTGATTGCCCAGTAGCTCCTTTTTAGCTTCCTGATGAAACATCTGCATACTTAGTACCCCTAAATATCAGACCACATACTTAAGTGTTTCATTATGTATTTGTAATTTGAAACCTAAGACAGAAATGATTAGCAACCTATTATTGCAATAAAGCAAAATGATAGACAGAGATAGTATGAGACAGCAGAATGAGCAGTAGAGACATATATCCGAAGGGATTAGATCCAGGTGTGATTTGAAAAAGTTCATAATCAGTAATCATTTAAAATACTTTCCTTCAAAATGTTTGGAAATAGAAGGCATAGACAGAAGGTTATATGGGATGCATTACTGTTCACTATATTTAAAAACAAAGCAAAACAACAACAACAACAAAAAAGCACAAATAAACAAAGACCATCAACATCTCTTTCTCTGACCTCCTACCCTCCTTGACATATTGAGCAGAAAGTTGACAAGAAACTTTAGAGTATCTGACAAAATCTGTAGAAAATATGAATCTACTGTGGACTTTCTTGATCATAACACAGAGAAAAAAATTAATTTTCTGGTCTCCTGAGAATAAAAATGTGTATGAAAAGATATAAAACTATATCATCAATAGAACTTCTATGCTGGGCCATCATATATAAGCCCCTGCAATTACATCCAGTCAAATTTAGTACACAATAAACCACAGATATACCCACTCTGGCCTCCTGCCATCAACATCACAAGCCTTAGTCTGTATCCTCTGTCCCTCCATCCTTCTCTCCTTCTCTTTTTCTCTCCTCCTCTCCTTCTTTCTTTCCCTTTCAGCTTCTTACTTTCCTCAATATCAACTGGAATGTTTGGGTTAGCTTTGGTACCATTGTGCACATACACCTTTATGTTCCATTTCTTTATTATTTGGAAAATAACACATTCTGAGATATAGACCTCTCTATATAGCCAATATCTTTGGAGAAAAAGATTTAATGAGAGAAAACTGAACAGATTACTCCAAAGAAAAAGGTTTCACTTCCAGTGAAAACAGCAAATGGTGAGATGCCTTGAAAATTAAGGAGGGATTTTAAGAAAAAAACTTGAGCTACAATAATTATGAGCAGCAATTTATCATTTCATCACTGTCTAGCAACACAGCTTTGCTGGATGGAGTGAGAAATGTGGGAGTTACAAGTCTGATGGTTCCATGGCTGTTTACTTCTGGAGAGATTTCTGCACCTTTTTTCTTTTTTTAGTAGCTTTCAGGGTCTGTATAACATGTTTAAGTATTAATGTATGGAGAAGAAATGCTGTACTTATCCTTTATTTGATCATTTAGTCCAAGTCACAGTGTAGCTTTGTCTTTTTAACTTTATTTCTCATAAAATCGTTTTGGTTTCAGAATAGAAGAACTTAATGCACTTTTTCATTTCCTGTTTTCTCGAGATACATAAGCAGCTTTATTCATTGAGAGCATGGGTGGGGAAATACAGCTGCTAAGAAAGAAAACAACATAAGAGGCTTAGCCCATACAGCAAGGGGCTCCAGTGAACCTAGTCCTGCTTTGAACAGTGCTTCCTTTTGTTCTTATTGGGTTAATTTAAAGCTACTAAACAGGTAGAAGACATTGTTAAAATCATTGACTTCATTAGCAAATTTACTGCTAGAATTTATGGCAATCTTTATCCAAGGATAATATGATAGACATTTTTGTGCCATTCTATTGATCATGGGAAAGAATTTAATATATAGATTATACTTATAGTGAAAATTCTGAATGTCCTGGAGATGAATTGCAATTATTTATAAGTGGTATAAAATATAATTTTATCTGTTTTGAACTGCTACACATCTTTTTAAACCTGAATTATAAAACTGAATTATTAGACACTGTATAAATAATGAAATAGTCTTCATGTTTGTACCAGAGTGGTGCTATAGGAATTCAGCAATTCTGCTGAACTGTTTTTGAGATGGATTTGAGATCAATGTTAGAAATTTCAAGACTGATCTCATCTTTATGGATAATGGGGACGAGGAAAGAAGGGAGCAGATGGTCTTTATTAATGGAATAGGATTTCCGTCTAGTGACTTCTAGGGACGTATCATGCATTTCTTTCAGCAATATTAAGAAAAATTGGTAACTGATGTGCAGGATTATTGAAGCATGTAGATCAAAAATACTATTAGGACTTAAATGTGCCAGGATGTGGATGCTAAAAATAATTTTGGCAGTTGGTATAGAGCTAGAGAACATGAACAAATAGGATAATCTATTTTTAGCTCTGCTGCCTATTAGAATTTAGAAATATGGCTACACATACACTAAATCTTAGATTTAGATAAAGTTCATGAAGTACTAGCTATATTAAGCTAATAATACTGCTACTGATTTCATATAAAAATTTAAAGGAGTAATAATGAATTATTGATTAATGTTGGACTGGTCTCTATAAAAGGTCCACCCAAAAAGTGTTTGCCAGGTTGGACTCATGAAAGCCACAGACTTTACCTGTAAAGTTGTCACCAGACTTACTACCTGACAGATACTTTTTTGTTGTTGTTCAGATTTTGTCATAGCTATTTTGGGTATGGCTGCTCTCTGTCACAAAATTGCTTCAGCAAGCCTTAATAAAAATGGAATTAAATTGAGTTTTCATAGTGTTTCTGAAATAAAAATCCACCAAAAAGAAAAAAATTAAAGTAGAGAATGCTTAAATTACCAGATGTATTCATCATGGAAAGTCCTGTTTTGAAAATGAAACTTTCTAAGTCTAGCAAGGAAACTTACTAAACATAAGAAGGCAATGTAAGTTCTATATTTTCACTTCCATTCAACCTGTTGGATAACAAGAAAAGAAAAAGGTGCTGGTGTTTCTTTTGGCTGAATGTATGAGTATCTGTCACATTGCCTAGGAAGTCACATCAAATTAGCTAGCATATCCTTCTGGTCTTGGAATACTAATTGTGCATGGAAAACATACCAACGATGCCTGTTCATAGACTTGTATCTACTATCTACAGCAGTAGTGATGCAGAAATAAAATGGCCGTATATTCAGGGAAATAAAGAAAGATGCTTATCAGGGTTTAACTTCATTGTACCACTCTTCAAAATAGTCATTAACATGGTAGGTAGTTCTGAACTCCCTTGGTATAAGGAAGACAAATGGAAAGTTCCGATTTGCAATATTTTAAAATTACTTTAGTAAATTAAGGGGAGTTATCAAAGAATAAGCAAAGTTTCGAGAAAGAATAAACAAATATGTAAGCTATAAAATATGGTTCTACGTCATGTTGCAAAGTGATGTCTTATATTGATGTGTTTTGTCTACAACTCCACTAAGAACAGTAAATTTGCACAGATTTTATGCTGCGATTAACAATAACAAAATATTATTCTGCTTTTGATCATATTTTGAAATTTTTAATAGGGTGGGCTTCTTGTTTTGCTTTTTCTTCTCTGTATTGATGCTGAAGTATGAAAAATACCTCAGATATTTTACCTGACAAAACTATAACTCAATATTCTTTCCCATTTATATGATACAGAGATGTATAGCCACATGTCATCTTCCTAGCCAATGTTTTTTAAAAACATAAGTAACATTTCCAAAACACCCTCTGTTAGATAATACTTAACATTATCACTAAATAAAATAAGTATTGGCTGGGAAAATACTTTTTTCTTCCAGTTGATCCAATGTAGCCTGTGTGTCACAATATGTCATTACTTCAGGACTATCATGCTAATCTTAATGCCAGAAGTACTTGTAATGCTGTAGCACAAACAGGAATCACTCTTAATGAAACTAATACCAGGTTGCCTTGGCGCAAATATTAAAATATGTTTTAAATATGTTACCTATATGTCGTATTGTTCCCACCATTCCTGTATAGGAATCCAGAGAGAGTAAAGGAAAATAGGCCTGTGGACTTAATTTGGTTAATTTTTATTGCATTTCACACCATTTTATTGAAACAGCAATCACTAATTTGGATTTCGCTAAAGAATAACTTCTGGAAACAGATTCAGCACTTGAAGACATCAAGATTTAAGAAAACGATCGCTTTCTTTGATTCTGCTGATTACTCTGCCTCACCTAGAAGTCAGATTTTTCAACTCTGATTTTTAAACTTCCAGTCACTGGCTCTTGTTCTGCTACTACCTTCTAATTTACAGAGCCCTTAGTATTAACATCTGTGACTTCTTATGCTAGGTTTTTAAGAACTGCAATAAAATTACACACTTCAGAGTATTCTTTCTCTTTAATATGGGCTTTTAAAGTCTTAACATAAAGTATTCTGTTCCAAATAACAAATTATTTTGTGCTATTGTTCTGCATTGTCATCATATTTTGAGTGTTGTGATCTCCATCTGGAAAACAGATCTGGTCAGTACGCTCGTCTGGCTGAGCCCTGCACCTGATCACCATAATTTGTCCTATCTTCTTGTTAAATTCTTTTTTAACTTTGGGTGCAGTATCACTCTCTATCCTGTGTTTATGTGAGGGCTTCAAGGGCTGAGTCCCAGCTACGAGAATCAGACTCAGGGTGTAGGTGCCCCTGGACTGTGGTATCAGTTACTGGAGCGAGTGGGGACTCAGTGCCTGCTACTGGAGTGGGTGGAGGTCTTGGCTGCAACTCAATGAGGCAGAAACAGTGTCTGTCCCAAAAACCAGCTACTGGGAGGAACTGGCTTAAGTGAAGTGAGAGGATCAGCGCCAGCAGCTGGAGCAATTCATGTGCCTGGTGCTGGGGGCATGTGGAGGGCAACTGTCCAATCTTCTTCAAACCAGGTGTGCATGTGTCATTCACCAGCACACTTCCAGCTGGACTCGCCAGCAGGTAGGAAGTCCTTGATCTGGGATGAAATATCAGGTGGGTGGAGAGCCCACGCTGGACAAGTGCGCAAGTGCCTTGTGTTTGCTAGTGAGCATCAGGCTGGACAAGCCAGCAAGTAGGGGACCCACGGGGGCAAGTAAGAAGGCCTGGGATCTGGGCAGGGATGCTAGGTGGGCATCAGGGTTGTGCTGGCACTTAAGGGATCCACTTTTTATAAGCCATGACACCCCTCACTAGAGTTTGTGCCCCTGCATTATGCTGCTACATAGTGAAGCAGCACTTTTAGGTTCCTTTCTTGTTGTCTATCCTTTTTTCCAGTTTTTTTTGGTCTGTATTTCTTTACATTTTATTTCATTAAAAAGTTACCTTGTTAGCCTCATGAGTCATTTGCCAAAGTTCACTTCCCCTTAAAACAGTTGGTTGTCTTTTAAAAAAATCGGCTGTCTTTCTGGCTTCCCTTTCTCCTCATAATTGCTTCCCAGGAGATGCTGCCTAGCAATTCCCCAAATAAATCCAAATGTGATGCCTTAAAGTCTAACATCCCAATTTTGCTACTTAACTCCCAGCCTTCTGTCTAATCCTAGGCTCAATTTTCTTCTCTTCTACTCTGCAGTTAGGTCCCCATCCCCTGATAAGGCTATTTTTAAAGGCCCTCTTTTTGAGGTAAGCAAGTTCACTTCCGATTATGTCCTTCTTTTCCTTGATCAGGTGGTTTTGTTTCTTCCCAGCAGTCCTACTTCATCTTCAGGTAAGGTACTGTGATTAAGGAGGTCAAACCCTTGAAGACAACTCTGCAGCTAGACATTGATCTGCTGGATGTGCTTGCTTATAGCCAGAGCTTTTCTCCTAACCAGAAGGATTGAGAGGGCTGCCAACGCCATCAGGGATCATATCCCCATCACTCTTCCCCTCAGAATTTCATACCAACTTGATCTGCTTGAGCTTTCCCATTGGCCACTTTATTACCACTCTCATGAGTGAACTGCGTGAAGTAGCAGTTGTGAAGCTGAACAAACAGCAATTGCTCTGTGAAATTATGGGTCTGGGCTCCAGCCAAGAAACACACTGTCCAAGACTATGGGTCCCCCCCCAAGGCAGGGGACTGTGCCACGCAAGAAGTGACTAACCACTGGTACCTCTCAAAGGCTCAATATGGATGGCTGTGTCACTTTATTAACAATATGTTAATAAAGTACAGTTAAAAAAGTACAGTATGTGAAAAAAAAATAGTTAAACATTGTTTCTGCTGCCAAGAATTTGCCATCCTATTTTAAAGAGAATATGTGTGATAAATTCATCTATATAGACTTCTCTTCTTTGTTTTTTAATTTGCAAAATAGCATATCATTTGTAGAAAAAAAGCTCATGTACATGTGCTTGATTAGAGACGTAGTGTTTTATTCTCCCACAACTACCAGTTGGACTTTAGTCTGTTGGATGCTAAATTTTCTTTGATAAATCTTAATAAATAAATAAATAAGTTGATTGATTAGAGAGCCACAGAACCATGCATAATTTTGTTCCAGGCAAAATGAATGGAAATATATTCATTTGTTTTAACATCTGCAAAAAATTCATTGTTGGAAAGTTAAAAATGAATGAGTAACCTATCATTTCATCTGCCTTAAGAAATATTTAATTATTGGAAGAAAAAAATTGTTGCTCCCTTAGTCTGGAAAAAATCTACTTACTATTTCAATGTTCTGTTTAATTTATTTCTTTCAGAATAATGTTGTTAAATAAGCCATATTTGTCAGCCTATGCTACTGTAATTTATCATTTTGATACATGCCTCATATCGAATTTTAACTAAGACAGTGATTAATTTGAGATCTTAATTATATGTCAGCCTTACTTTAGTTTTTTTTCTCATATTTTCAATGTCATTTTTCATTAAAAATATTTAATATACAGTGCAAGTCATGAAAGAAATTTCTCAAGAGATTCTAAGTTTCTGATCTTACATTCTTCAGCTACTGGACTGTCATGTTATTAAGATAAATACAATAACCTGACAAAAACAAATCTTAAGGCAATCTAATTTAAGATTCACATTTTGATCCTTGTCTAGACAAGCAGTGATAACTCTAATCCAGTATAGTCAAAACAATATTCTGCAGGAACTAATACACTGCTCATTAAAGTATCAAATAAATGTAGTTCCATGTTAATAAGCATGTTCTCCCTTCATGCTTTTTCTAAGTTACAGCTCAATGACATTTTGAAGTAGTAATACACAATACCAGATTTTGAAATATCCATAAAGTTCGTAAAAATGAAACTACTGCTGGGTGACACTTACACCTCTAGAACTACATGGCTGAATCCTTCAACCTGCATTTGTTATTTGATAAAATTTTGGCTTTGATTTGTGTTTGCTTTGATAGAACTTCTGTATCAATAATACCAAAAATGCACAGATATGCAAGAACAGGTTCAGTATGTTCAGCATGTCTTAAAAACACTTCAAAGGTTAATAGGAAACTACAGGTGGAGACGTTTATTCATTATGAGAACACGCATCTTAGTAATACAGAATTATAACCGAAGAACAGGCTCAGTTTGTCATCTTACCAGGTTTTCAAAGTTAGCTAAGTGGTTTTTCACATGTGAGTTAAATTTATAGTTCACATTTGGACACATAGATCCATAATAAAATATTCATACTCTTGAGCATTCAGTAGTTCCCACTAGGCTCAATACAAACTATGTGACACTCAAAATGTTTGGGAATAAGTAAACCTTTTTTTTAGGTTTGTAAATTAAGCATCCCATTATGTCAGTCACTGACATTATCCAGTACAATGACATTATAACCATTTAGTTTTGATTATAATAAAAAAATTATTTTAGTAGGAAGAGAGGAGTAATTGCTTACTCAGCAACAGAATCCTCTGCCTTTTAAAATCAACTAAAACTTATTACAAGTTTATTTTGGAAGATATTTTCTTTTTTGATCAACTCTTAGCAAACAATTGTTCATTAGCCAAAGAGGTCATTCAAGCAAACCTCAGTGTAAATTTAGTCAGATTTGAGAATGGGTGGATAATAATGCCATAAACTACATGAACAGTCAAATGCCTTACAATTTGGGGAAAAAAGAAAAAAAAAATTAAAATAATTGAAAACAATTGTGTCTATAAATATAAAAAATTCTATCTGTAAATATTAGTTCTCTGGTGGGAGGAGCCATTCTCCTTTGGTAATTCTGCTCTTCTGTCGGTGAATCCCTGTTTGAACAGCATAAGGAAAGAAAAAAAGCCTTTCCTTTGTTAGATTGTTGGCAGCAGGCCACCAAAATCCCGTGGACCATAAGTTGCATGTTACAGTTAAGAATTAATTAGCTACACTGCTTATCTAAGATCCACACTATAGATGTAATTGGAAAAAGTTGTTCCAAAATATTGACACAATTTTAAAACTCTTTTTTTTTTTTAAATGCAGCTCTACATTAGAAATGCTTTAAAACTCCAAAGCTAACCTATTTCTTTTAAAGAAGGAGGTTTATCCCAGGGAAAAATCATAATGAATTCCTGATGATTTTTTGATCTAAAAATGTAGAAGTTTACATACTTTTAAAATATCAGTTCATTATAATTAGGGCATTTTTATAAAGAATTTTCTGAAAATAATGACAATGAAATCACTAAGAAGTTTGTTAAAATATCAGCTTGAGTTTTGTTGCAGCATTCTTATACCTTCCTTGCTTTTGGTTTTCATCTTACATTCTGTAGCTTCCCTACTATGAGTATAGCATCTGAAGTGAATATAGAGAAAGTGATCAGACCTCATATCAGAAAGCAACCCTACTGCTTCCATATAAAAAATAGAAGATTAGGAGTCCTCCTTATTTATTTATTATATAATTAAAGATGAAATTAAGGCATTAGGATCTCAAATATTTTTTATTATTTTTTAATTGAATTTAGCATTTATGTTGTTTTTCTTTTACTGTCCTGTAAGTATGCCTCTGAGGAATAAGGGTTCTTTGTTCTTTTAGGACCAGATAACATTGCCACTTGTAGCATTCAATTCCAAGTCTCTCTAAAGAGATAATCAACACTGATG
>JAOXNO010000013.1:143189768-143207615 GCA_028565335.1 Limnodromus scolopaceus | reverse complement strand
TGCATCATCTGTGAAATTATTTGAAAACACAGGCTAAGAAAATGCTACTAAACTATGGCTTCTAAACATGAGCGTTTCTGTCCAGGTCTGGATTGGTGTTACATAGAAATGAAAGCCTATGCTATATGTTTATTCCTTTCAGCACCCTGTCTCTCTAGTTTACTAGTTATTAGTAAGTAGACAAATAACAAGAATAAGATCCTTATAGACAAGTCGTATTGCAAAATAACAGCATGCTGTGTCATCCTTAATTACAGTGTAGTGTTGCTCAATCCTGTACTTGTCACAAGATCTCTTATTGCAAGCAAGAAGAATGTGTTATTCTGGGGATGAAGCATCTTCATATGGAAAAATTTTCTACTTCCATCCACAATTCCGTTACTGTCACACCTAAAATACATTCTAACTTCACACATTGCTGACATGTAATATAATACAGACTCCTTATACCTCAACCTTTTCCAAGGCTCTGCAGTCACTTGAAAGGGTCTTTTTTTAAAGCTTTCTTTATCAATTAGATACATTTATTTATTTACTATTCATAGAATACCTTTTAAGCCTAGGAAAAGTTGCTCAAAACCAAGGAGTTAGTTGGATGAAATTAAATACAAGAAGAAATTCTTGGAAGATGATAATAGAAAAGGAGACAGAAGCTAAGCATTGATAAAACAGATTTGGTTATAACTGCAAAATTGTACAAAGACTCTTATACCACAGGAGTTTCTCTCATTGGTTTTGGTAGGCAACACATTTCAATTTTGACCAATGGACCAAGAAAAATAGGCAGAGTATTTGAGAAGTTGTCAGAGGGGTAACCATCAAATTGGTAAGATTAAACCAGAAGTAAAGAGCTGGCAAAGAAATTTAAAAAAGTAGTGGAGAAACTATTACGTGAATTTTAGTATTAAATACCACTATTGCTTTTGAGGTGCTACGGACTTAATCTGGTCCCCAGCCTTATATTCCTTTCTCCCTTCCTGTTTGCTCACTGTAGCACTCACAAGGCTATGTAGGGAGCCAGATCAGGGAATTGGTATGGATGAAAACATAACATTTTGTTGCCTCTATATTATTCTCTCATTTTTTTCTCTGGTCCAGCCTGCTGCATGGCTTACAAATGCTAACAGCATAAATAAGATACATACAGTTGGTGGCATGAGAAAGCATTGCTCCTTTTACAATCATCCATTTACCTTAATTTAAAATATTTATCAAACTGCATCTTGATGCGACGTGTAATGCAGAATGACAATAGGAGATTATAACAGTCTTACTGTTGTAAATTGTGTCACTACTTGTCTGCATTTCTATTGCGTAGCACCTGCTAGCAGATCTACTGAGTACACTAAACTGACTCTTAGAAGAAAACGCATCACAGTATCTTGGATTCTTGATTTTTTGGGGTTGCAAATGCTCCAAGGAACAAGTTTGTCATGTTTGAATTTGGGTCTTTCATTAAAGTATTATACAGTGTGACTGTTATATTCATTTGAATCCAGTTTGATCACTATACAGACTTGAAATGATAAATTAAATAAGAAAAAGAATCCCAAAGATTAAATATGTACTACAGATTGGAAATATTTACAAAAGAGAAATTTGATATAATAGGTTGCAAACTTAGCATACACATAGGACTTACTTTTTGCCTGTGCTGCTTCAATTCCCGCTGACATTGGTCTCCTTTTTCCAACCTCTCCCTTAGAACCTCTTCGGTTCTAAGTTTGGCTTTCCCAAGTGAGGTATTTCAGACTATACTTTCACTGCTCCCTTTGAAGGGATGGAGTTCTTTTCGCTTCTTCTGTCTCTATATTTTAGAAGTGCATTCAAGTTCATTTATTTGATAGACAGCATGTCCTGAATTTACAATCATGATCATGATATGCATCAGTCTTCACCTCCAGTAATACCTGTGGCATAAATGCAAATGAAAGAAAAAAGATACAGCCCTGTTTTCTGGGATTGGTTTCCTTTTTAGGGAGATTTTTTAATTTTCATTTTAATTTCTATTTCATATTTCATCATCCTCTGCACACACTCTAATAGTTTGATGTCCTTTTTCTGTCGAGGTGCCCAGAACTGCACACAGTACCCAAGACAGGGCCACACCAGTGCAGTGTAGAATGGAACAACCACCTGCCTCAACGAGCTAGAAGTCCTGTGCTTGATGTACCCCAGGACATGGCCCTTTTGGCTGCCAGGACACACTGTTCACTCAACAACAGATGAGTTTACTTACTCTTCCCACGGTGTAAAATGCAAAGTGCAAAGCCAAACTGACTTTCCAGTTTACTTTTTTTTTTTTCGGTAATGAATATTGCTAATTGCACTCTCACCATTTTAAGAATAAAAATATAAGATTAACATGCATTTCACCTTTCAATTTTAATTTGTGTAAGCGTAGCATAGGAGAACATAAACATTACTTAGCGTATCCCAAAGAAATTACCCAGAATTCTAAGTCTGATTATCAATTGATTTTACTCCCAGTTTAAATAATACAGAAGGAATGGGTTTCATTCCTTCTTTGTCTAGAAACAAGAATATTCAATGCAGGAGAAATGTTATATTTAGGAGCAATCTAAAGTAATTCATTTGATGCAACAAACTGGACATCTACTCAAAGTCACTTGCTTTTTATTCTGCAGCAACAATTCAATATGTTTGTGTGGTATGCTTTGCTGCTACATCCAGATGTTCAAACAGTAGGTTTGTTAAAGGTCAATACCATTAGAGTTTTGAAGCAAATCAAAGACTTTATTTCAAGGCCTAAACTACAGAACCATCTTGTCTTTTCCTTAAATATTATAAGATACATCTAGTGTTGATTTTCACATCACAGAGAAGGTTATCTTCAGGGAAAAACAAACCAATAGCTTTTCTATCATTCCAGTCAGACTCCTTTGAATGTTTTTCTTTCTTTAAACTCTTACAGATATGCTATGCTGTCTTTTAAAAGAAAATTAATGTATCGGGAACTCTTATTCATTTCATGTTATTCCTTTGGGCCTAAAATCGTGTTTTCTGTTAATGTGTTATTTTGGGAAAACACCAATTCTTAATGGAACAGAAAAATCTGTTCTTGTAATAGAATAAAGGTAAGAGTCTCAATTACTTGTTACATGAGTCAACAGTGCACCCTGGAAGAATTGGTAGCTAATAGCATACGGGGCCGCATCAACAGAGGTGTAGTCAGTAAATTGAGGGAAGCAATTATTTCCCTTTCCTTGGCTCTTAAATTTTGAATACAGCATCCAATATTAGATCCTCAGTACAAGAAAGGTGCTGATAAATTGCAGCAAATTCAGGGAAGGGCCACCATGGAGCACTTGCCCTGCAAGGAGAGGCCTAGGAAGATGGGCTTCCTCAGCCTGGAGGCTAGCGGCAGGGAGGTGTCAGAAAACTCTTCAAATACCTATAAGGAGCTTAGAGAGAAGGGTCTCCATTGAGGTGAACAGCAGGACAGACATTCTAACCAAAATGAAGGGATTGCCCAGAGTGGTTGTGGATTCTCCCCTCTGAGGTCTGTTCTTCTGGTTGATTTTGCATTTCCAGCAAGGGCTGGAATACAAGGAACAAGAAACTGAGGTGCACTCCACAATGGGGCACAGTCCTTAGGGGCTCAATATTGGGGACAGAGCCTGGGGCTGGTGTCAGGGTCCAATAATATCCATGGCAACAAGGCAAACAATGGACCAGGGCAAGGGTGCATCCAGGGAGCAAAAGGAAATGTGGCCAGGGCCAGGCTGGAGACAGGATACCAACACAGGGCTGAGAGTCCTTGCAGGAGCTAAGCTAAGCTGAGCTTGTCCCTACAGCACAGGGAAAAAGGGTCTGTCCAGTAGACATCTGGAGAATGGCTGGAGACTGGCATTCCTACGGTGTTGCTGTGGCAGGGGACTGACA
Organism: Limnodromus scolopaceus; assembly: GCA_028565335.1. Classification (NCBI taxonomy): domain Eukaryota; kingdom Metazoa; phylum Chordata; class Aves; order Charadriiformes; family Scolopacidae; genus Limnodromus; species Limnodromus scolopaceus. The sequence goes on along the minus strand of JAOXNO010000013.1, from coordinate 143,203,709 downwards.
GCCCTGGGCTGAGCTGAAATAGGATTCCTGGCCCCTGAATGCTGAGTCCTCATTGGAACTGTGATAGCTGCAACAGTGTGGAGATCCTGCAGTTTCACTAGGTATCTTGTTCATGAAATCTGTAAGTAAGAGGACATACTCTGTTAATCTTTACTACATCTTTCATTCTTTATACTTCTGAACTGATAGGTCAGAAATGCCTTCATGGCAAGTTGTACAGTACTGTAATTTTATCATTTATAACCAGGTGACCTCTACCTTCAAAATACCTTGTAAAGCATCATGAAGGCACGTTTGCACCACTAGATTAAGGCCTTTAGTTTAGCTCAGAGCATTTAAGCTGGACTCTAAATTGCCCTCTGAAAAAGAACAATTTTTTCCATTGATTTTGTGAAAAAAATTGTCTCTTAACTTTGAGAATTAAAATAGGAACCTGACTGTGGACACCATGATTACGTTTTCATTTCAGTAGAAAACTTGTCAAAAGAGTTCAATGCATGTCTTCGCTGTCAGAGTGGTCCTCAGAAAAACCAATCAAAAAAGCCCTTTATAGGCACATGTTTAGCTCTGAGACTTAAAAGTTTATGCAACTGTTTAATCTGCTTCTTCATTGCATGGGATAATCTCAAGCATAGAAATGTATATATACTGTGTAGCATTTCAGTCAATTACAATGTTATTATTCTATGGTAAATTTCTGATTATTAAGGCATCTTCTAAATTTGATGCAATAGATGCTGAGTGCAAGCAAAACTCATCATATTGATACTGATAGTGACTTTTATTTTATTTTTAAAAATGTAGTTGTACCATTTTGTCATCTGGTGAAATGAAATTAAGTGAACCGTATTTCAGATATTTTAAAATTGTAATCAAATTACATGTCATTTTTCAAAGATGTATAAATCACATTTCCTGCTCCTGAAAGGCTTGCAAGTTGAAGGCAATACAGAAGACAATGGGCTAAGAGAGTATATTTCTACTTCAAGTTTATAAACCTAGATTAAATGCTTAAATTACATTGCCACTACAGAATACTTTCTTGAATGTTCCTTCCTCCTGGAGAAGCATTAGCAATTAAATTAATTAAATTCCATTAATTAAAGCTGCGTAAACTCAATACAGAGAACTATTTGCATATTGTCTGCTAATTTTTCTGGCCAACTACCAACTCTGAAAAACATAAACGTGGTTAAGTGGTTATTACTATCCATAAAAGACTTGTGCCTTATTCTGTTTAAACACTATTATCTTTACCCTGTGGCATGTTAGCTACTTAAATAGATGGCACATTTTTTTAATTTTTCCAGTAAGTGTTCATCTACTTACCCAAACAAATTCTTGAGAGCTTATTAGCAGAATTCATTCATCTGCAAACTGTTGTCTGGTAAACAGAAGTGTTAAAAATAAAAAGAAGGAAAAAACTCTCCAATTCTAGTGTGTAGTATAAAGTAATCCTCAATTTAAAGATTGAATTTGGGTTTTAATCTTAACTTTTTCTTTCTCTCTTTTTTTTCATTTAGTAATGGTCAACCATTCTGTGATTTACCTGGGGCCAAACTAATGTTGTCACTGATATATTTCAAGTGAGAAAGTCTCTGAAACTCGTAGTACTGTCACTAAAAAATCTATTATATTATTAGAGAGATCTAATTTGTAAGAGCATGACTTCACAATTGGAACCATGAAAGTAAAGAGGTTGTCAGAAAGATTGAAAGATGACAAAAGAGAATAATATCTGGTCTTATCAAAGAGCCTCAACTGGTGAGAGAGTTGTCATTGAACTGAGACTTCATGAAAAACTGAGCAGTTCAGGAAAGATAATTGGATTATGGTGAACTTGAAAGAGTGCTGAAAAGATAATAGGAATGAAAGAAGTTTACTGTTTGTGGAAAAAAAAGAACTATTCAGTTGATTTGTTTAAATTTTAAAATAGAGAAGGGGAAATTAAATCTTAGATGAGTAACTCATTTTCTGAATGAGGCTCAATATTACAGTAATGTATGTCAATGTGAAAATAATTTCATATATATAAGAACCAGATGCAGTATCTGAATGGCTTTGCAATCTGCAAAAGATACCTGTCAGCAGGCTGGAAAATCTGTGTATTGATTAGAAAACTCCTTAAAAAAAAGACCTAAATTTAAATTGCCACCCTGCTCGCAAATCTAGGTAAATTCAAACTGGGCATTTACTCAACATCTAGACTATATGAACCTGTTAATTAACTTGCTACCAGATACTCTATAGTGGGTATCTCTCAATCTAGATTGGTGCATCTGTTCCACTTGCATGGACAATTAGGTATTTATTTCATCAGGGATTTCAATCTCTTCTATTCCAGGTGATTATTCAAAGAAGTTCTAAATTTCACTTCCTTTCTCAGCAAATTTGTACCACCCAGTTAGGTACTATTCTTCATACCTTTTTTTTTTCAGCTTTGCTTAAAAAAATAGAAAATTATTTTCTCAATCACAAATTTGGTACTAAGAGTAGTATTTTTTTTGCCACACCATGGTTTTTGAGTCTGTTTGTCTGATTTTGTTGTAATGAACTCTAAGCATTTTAAAAATATGCAAATAAAAGTCTGTGACAGAAAAGCATTAATTCATGGGATCTGAGTGACATAACAACGAAAGAATTAAATCCTTTCTATATTTCAAATAGTTAGACTATATTAATAAAAAAATAAGATACTCTGTTACACACACACAAAAAAAAATAAAGGAGTACAAAAAAGATTGATTACATTGTCAAAAAAACCCTTTTTTGCCCAATGTACATTTAATTCCTTAAAACAGCAATATTTAACAATCCAGACCTATTGCGGATCAGATCAACAAAAGAAAAAAGAAATAGAAAGTACAGCATGATAAGTCATAGTAAGAGAGAGATGAAGACAAAGTAATATAATTAAATATTTTATTTATAATTTCCTTCTGTTGCATACTGTTATGATCTATTGGTTATAGTTGTTTCCTGCATGATTCACTCTACTGAAATACCACTTTCATACCAGTATATATTTATGTTAATGTATTTTTCCTTCATCCAAAGAAACCACCTGGCTTCATCCAAAGAAATACCCTGGCTTCTTGTAGCAGGAGCAAAGGCAAGAGTCAGAGTTTGTGTGGAGTCCCAGGCCTTAAAAAAAAAGAGATACGGGTACTACACCGCGTCTCATTTCCCCTACAGCATTACTGGTATGATTTTTGAGAAGGGGGAGCCCTGGAAGTGATTTCCATTAAAGCTTGCTCCTGTTCTATCAAACAGCAGCAAACCAGCAGCTAATTAGCAGGCTGTTCTGATCCCCAGAACCCTACCAGCACCTTGCTGAGGAAGAACTTTTAGGCATTACTAATTGCTCTTTATTTTTGTTTTCTTGAATGACCCTTTCAAATAAAGAATCTTCACATAATTTTGTTGCAAGTAAAAGAGAAAAAGAAAAGGCACATTGCAATTAGCCCTTATAAGATAGTTGTTGCATTTTGGAAACAATGTTAAACCAGAACAACTTTAGTCATTGATGTCTTCTTCCACAGTCCAGTCCACGTGCTCATAGCCCTGTGTGTTAGTGGAGACTGCAATTCAACAGGAACTTGAAAAGGATGAGATCAGTACTTTTCACTGTTCAGTATTTAATTTTTCTGAGACCACTAAACTGTTGCATTTGTTGCAACAACTACCAGGATTCTTACTGGATGCCATGTAACTTTCTTCCCTACCTTGTCTCTAAGATAATGTTGGAGTGCAGTCTTAAGTTAGCCAACTGGGAAAAAAGCTCCTAAGTGATACTATAGCATATTGAGTTATTTTAAGAATATAAAGAAAGTATTGCATTTTAATTCTGCTGTAACTGCAGTATTTCAATATTTCTAATAAGCAGCTTAATGTTCTAATGAATTAATTAATAGACCCATATTCAGACATGTTTTATTTTAAATAAAGCAATCATTTTTATCTAGAGAATTTCAATGTGGTGATAAAATTTGGTCTTTTATTGTCTTTGTAGGTATTCTTGAGAATGTTGAAGCTATATTCTTATCAGCTAATGAAAGTAAACTTTATGAAAGTACGTTTTCTCCCAAAAAGAAATGTTTACAACATTCATTAAATTCCTATTGAATTCTATTAACTCTTCCCATGTTCACTTTAAAGTAGATCTATTTTAGTTTAATATTCTTCTCCTGGAATTTAGTGAATAAAAAGGAAAAGCAAAAGTGAACAAGTAACATTTGGCTATACTGACAAATGAAAAGTTAAAAAAGAGAAAAATAAATAGTCATTAAAGTCTTCATGAGAAATTCACTATTGAAGCTAAAAAATTGACAGGATTAGAGAAAAAGGTATCCATGTCTACACAGACACCCCACTTCTATGCAAGTCTGTATAGACCAGGTAGAACCCAGGACACTGTAGCATTTTATTTCAGAAAGTAATATTTTTAAAATAATCTCTACAGGGTCTGTAACTACCAGCTTGGCTGCCATAGAAAATCTAGAGGATTCTAGGTCACTTCTCTGCTGTGAACTGTTGAACAGAAGCTTTGAATTAAAAATGTTTTTTGTCAGCATTTCTGCTGCCTACAACGTAATAACAGAAGCAAACCTGATAAGACACTTTTTAAATTGTGAAGGAGGAACTGTGCAGGCCCTTTCATTTTTTCAATGCCAGGAGTCCCAGGCCTTTGGCTCCAGGGCAGACTGGAACCTTGTATTTTTATTTTCTACAATCTGTTTTTGTGGATGGCAGAGCAGCTGTGATATCTGGGAGCATTTGCTCAAGCTGACAAACTACAATAAAAGCAGACTTGTAAAAGAGATAAGACAGTGAGCTAGTAGTCTTTAAAAGTCTTCCTTATCTTACCTTCCAATTATCTTACCTTTATCATTCTATCTCCAGTCTGTATTCAGACATACCTACAAAAATGAAGATACCAGTACTCACATGCAAAGTTAATGACAACACTCACACCTCTTACCAATTTGTTCATAAGCATATTGCCTTTGCCCAACCTCTTATTTCTGTGAGAAGCAGGCTTTGAGCTGGTATGCCCTTCCCATACTTTCCACCAGCACAGTGTGGTTTCGATTGCATGGAGAACTTGGGGTAGTAATTGAGATGCATCAAATAAAGCTTTCTAATACAGTAGCAAGGTAGAAATGTAAATATAGTCTGTGTGCAAAGCAATCTCCTTTTCAGGATAAGTGGTTTATGTAAGCTATGCGTGGCTGGAATAGCCTCTTTATAAAGGTGACTAGGGAGGAACTCTACTTATATTAGTCAATGACAATGATAGACACTTTGGTAGGAAAGTATTAGTACAATGAACCTTAAGCAAGCTGGGGGAGTGGTATTTGATATTGTAGTAGAAAAATATGCCAAATAAAGCTGAAAAAAAAAAAGACAGAATGGAGAGTAAATAAACTGACACGCTGCATGTATTCTATTTTCTGTTTGCTTATCTTCTGGCTTACAAGATATTTCTTTTTTGCTATATCTGGACACCGATCAAATTCTGCCTAGGTTCTGGCATAGATGCCCACAAAGTGCAGCTGAGGGCAAGGGTAAAATCTACCCTTTAATTTGGAATAAATGACCACAAGTTAGGATGACCAAATGATACCTTTTATTTGGATAGAAAAAGCATGCCAGAATATTCAGCAGCCAGTATAATGGAAACAAAACTTGGCTTTTATAGCTCAAATTATCAGTCCTTTCACAGAATACGAAAAGAAAGGAAATATCCCTGAATGCAAACTGGCAGCTTCACAGTGCTCCAGAGGGCCACAGGAGTCAAAATATCTTCTTGCCCTTGGTTTATTTGTACAGCTCCCAGCTACATTAAGTGAATTGTATGGGTGAACTGAAGGCATGATTATAGCCTAATTATCCTGTCACTTGCACTGTGTATAAATTCTGCCGCACAGAAACCACATCAACAGAACAGGAAGTAAAATGCATGTTAGTAATAATAATAATAAATGTATACTTAAACTGGAAACTTTATTTTTTTTTTTGCAAGCAATTCAACTCTCTACAGGAAAGGAGACTAAAAACAATCTAGGCCATGTTTCTTACTTTTTCCTGACTTCAACTTCTTTTTTTTTAGAAAATAAAAGGAAATGGGAGAATACTGCAGTATTACATTTTGTACCTTTCCATTAATGTTCTCACTATTAGTTTTATTATTTTTTCATTATTTTGTTACTTTATTATTTTTTCATACTGAATGCATCATTTCTTATTTATGTACAAGTTAAAAATTTGGTGCTCATAGACTGAAACTGAAAGTTTTGTTCAAGCTGTATTAAAAGGCAATTTTCCCAAGGAATTCTATTTATTTTGGCTTCTGAAATCCCTACTTATGTTATATTTCTGCACATGCCTTGTGGTGTTTAAAAATCCATTAAGTATATTTTTATTTCACCCTTCCATCATAAATTATAAAGTTCAAAATGAATTTTGATACACGGCAAAATAATAAAATTAACTTCTGACAGGCATATCTGATGAAGACTGAGACTGTTTATCTAATTATACAACCACTTTCAGTTTAATGCAGATTAGACCCTATCTGCAGTATCTGTAGCAGTTATTCTCATAGATCCATTGTGAGAGGAAGATTTCTAATCTGTTCTGCTGTGTGTATAGCTAGAGGAGTTTCTTTGACTTCATCTTTAAACAATTTAAAACCTGCATTGTGTGCAGAAAAGCTTAATGTGTGAATAAAAAGTTTTAGTTGGGGAGATAGAAGACAAAATAACATAGGCAAGACTTCTTATATTTTAGTTTAGGTAAACGATATTAAGGACTAATATTACAGAACTGATTATGGATTGGGTTCATCTCTTTTAATAACCTTTGTTTACAATGTTGATGTCTGAAGTTGAGCTCATTACTCTACTGTAGGTGAAGGGAAATCCAGCACAAGCCATCCAAATTGGTTTAGGTGGCCTCATTCTAGAGATTATGTCATTCATTAAGCTGATCAATTATTCTTTAAAGATGTTACTTTCAACTAATTGTAAATAGATCTAGATCCACAATTCATAGATATCTATACCATAGATGTCTGGATTTATTATAATCATCTTTTATCGCGGAAAATCTGTTTTTTGCTTCTTGGTACTAGATTTTGTTTGCTATATTTTGTTTTGCTTACGCACAAAGGCAATATTGAAGTACTTAATCTAGCAAAACAATAATGAATGATGCATATGACCTAGTTCTGTGGAGTAGGAAAAGTGATTTCAGCTATTGTGCTGTGTCTGTCCATTGAGCACTACTATCAGCTTTACCATGACCTGGGAATCAACCGTATTAAGAGAAAATATTGTGACATGCTCACCACTGGCTATGATAAAGCAATTTTATTTGTCAACCTTTTTCGGGGCTAGTAATGTTCCTCAAATGACTTGTTTGTCATCTCTGTAACTCAGGTCATGCTGCAACAGTCAAGATCAAGAAGTACAACTGAACCAAAATTTTCATCATGAAAAAAATAAAAATAGTCAGCAGAGATTTTACCTAAGAGTTCCTGAACATTTAAACTAGGAAAGCTCAATTTGGGTTACTAGCACAGTTGATAATCATTATAAATGATTTAAACTTCTCCAGCAAATTGTATGTGTGTTGTATTAGTGTATACTGCATTGTGCTTTTCCCAAACCCAAGGCATTCCTCAGTGCTTCTCTTTCTGATACTTTGTGAGTTATCAAAGTTATGGTACTTGGAGGGGAAAAAAAAAAAAAAGAAGAGCAACTTTGTTAATTTTAAATTAGTTGTTTTTTGGGAAAGTGGTCATGGGAAAAGTAGCTGGTTAACAGTCCTGTTAAAACTTATTTTTATTTTTTGGTCCATAGGAATCTGGTTATGAAAGCATTATGGATACTCTCAAGCTTTTAAAGTTCTGAATTTATGTGTGAAGAGGTATAAGATGAAAAGAAATTTTAGTCTTACAGTTTTGATTGGTAAAACTGGGGGGGGGGGGTTGTAATGTTATTCTGTTTTGGTTTTTTTTTTAAATAGATGACATGAATATTAGTGTTAAATTAGCAAATTAAAATTCAGAGAAGTGACTGGAAGTTGCTTATCTATTGAATAAAAAAGAAATGCTACGTCATAAAATGTTTACCTAAACTGAGAAAGAAAATGCCCAACCCTGCATTTTTCCTATTTCATTTGCCTATAAAGTAATGTAGAAACTTAAATAGTCTGGTTAGATACTACTGAAACAGATAAATCTCCAATAGTATAAGCATGTCTGTACAATACATCATCCAGGACTCATGTCAGCTAACTTTAGCCATCTACAGTGTATATATGGATTATGTGACCTAGACACTGTAAGCTTCCTCTTCCAGTTGTAGGAGAAAGAGGAATGCTTTAAGAATGCAATTTATCTGGTCTCTGTTAGTCATTTACATTAGGAAGGGAAAATCCTACCCTAGCATCTTTCATCAGCACTAGCAGCAGTTTTGCTGCCACCCAGATTTTATGCTCTACCCAAATGGCATCAATACAAATAAACACAAATGTCTCTACCCTCCACATGGAGTGCTTAGCAAAAAAATGTCCATTATTCTGGAAATTCAATTTCAAATGTCTACAATATGGGCTTGCCTTCTGCTTATAGTGCTATTAACAATGATTCCCGGGGTCTCCTACATAGAGTCCTCTCTCAGAGAATGACTTTCCTCCATACACATCACATCTTCCTCTTGCCACTGCACCAAAATGAAAGATAAACAGTGATACCAGTTTGAGTACTGTTAGAATAGTTCCAGGTTTTTTAATTAACAAGGATCCTCATTAGAGCAGATGGAAACGTGTTTATGTAGCACTAACTGAATCACTTCTATTGCATATATACTAGCAATCCGATATCTCCATAGAATGGGTGCAAACCCTAGCAAACAATCATGTCTGCCATTTAATTGTCAAAATATTTATTCCCTGGCATGTTTTCTGCTTGTATCAACTAGCACCTTGGCACAGTTCCCAGGCATGATGGGGAGGACTGAATGTATGGATGAGGCCATCATGGTCTGGGAAAAATATTTGGACATAAGGTTTTTAGCCATTTCTTGCCACTGGCTCTCAGGATAGAGAATGTTGCTGACCTATTTCTTTACAAGCATATGTGTAGTCTCAACCTCTCAAAATCACACAGAATCACAGAATGATATGGGGTTGGAAGGGACCTCTGGAGATCATCTAGTCCAACCCCACCACTAAAGCAGGTCCACCTAGAGCAGGTTGCACAGGAACTTGTCCAGGGGGGTTTTGGATATCTCCAGAGACTGAGACTCCACCACCTCTCTGAGCAGCCTCTTCCAGTGCTCTGCCACCTTCAAAGTAAAGAAGTTCCTCCTCATGTTGAGACGGAACTTCCTATGTCCAAGTTTGTGCCTGCTACCTCTTGTCCTGTCAAGTGGTGTCAGGCATCACTGAAAAAAGACTGACCCCACCCTCGACATCCACCCTTTAGCTATTTATAGGCACTTATCAGATTCCCCCTCAGTCTTCTCAAGGCTGAAAAGACCCAAGTCCCTCAGCCTTTCCTCATAGGAGAGATGTTCTAGGCCCCTAATCACCTTTGTACCCCTTTGCTGTAGCCTCTCCAGCAGTTCCCTGTCCTTCTTGAACCGGGGAGCCCAGAATTGGACATAGTACTCCAGATGGAGCCTCACCAGGGCAGAGTAGATGGGCAGGCTAACCTCCCTCGACCTGTTGGCCACACTCTTCCTGATGCACCTCAGTATGTCATTGGTCTTCTTGTACACAAGGGCACATTGTTGACTCATGGTCATCCTGTTGTCCACCAGGACTCCCAGGTCTTTTTCCTCAGAGCTGCCCTCCAGCAGGCCAGCCCCCAACCTGTACTGGTGCATGGGGTTATTCCTCCCCAGGTGCAGCACCCTGCACTTGTCCTTGTTGAATTTCATCAGGTTCCTCTCTGCCCAACTCTCCAGCCTGTCCAGGTCTCACTGTATGGCAGCACAGCCTTCTGGTGTGTCAGCCACCCCTCCCAGTTTTGTGTCATCAGCAAACTTTTTGAGGGTACACTCTGTCCCCTCATCCAGGTCATTGATGAATATATTGAAGAGGACTGGACCCAGTACTGACCCCTGGGGAGCACCACTTGTTATGGACCTCCAGCTGGATTCTGTGCCCCTAATCACAACCCTCTGAGCTCTGGCTTTCAGCCAGTTTTCAATCCACCTCACTGTCCATTCATCTAACCCATACTTCCTAAACTTACCTATGAGGATGCTGTGGGAAACTATGTCAAAAGCCTTGATGAAGTCAAGGTAGACAACATCTACTGCCCTCCCCTCATCTATCCATCCAGTCATGCCATCGTAGAAGGCTATCGGGTTAGTCAGACATGATTTCCCCTTGGTGAATACGTGTTGACTACTTCTGACAGCTTTCTTTTCCTCCATACGCTTTGAGATGATGCCCAGAATGAGCCGTTCCATCATCTTTCCAGGGATGGAGGTGAGGCTGACCAGCCTGTAGTTTCCCAGGTCTTCCTTCTTGCCCTTTTTGAAGACTGGAGTGACGTTGGCCTTCCTCCAGTCCTCGGGCACCTCGCCTGTTCTCCAGGCCCTTTCAAATATAATGGAGAGCAGCCCAGCAATGACTTCTGCCAGCTCCCTCAGCACTCATGAGAGCATCCCATCAGGACCCATGGACTTGCGGATATCCAGTTTACTTTAATGTTCTCTAACTTGATCTTCCTCAACCAAGGGGAAGTCTTCCTTCATCCAGACTTTCTCTGTTACCTCCAACGTCTGGGACTCCTGAGCACTGGCCTGAGCAGTAAAGACTGAAGCAAAGAAGGCATTCAGCAACTCCGCCTTCTCTGCGTCCTCTGTCACCATGGCAATGTCTTATTCAACAGCGGGCCCATATTTTCTCTAGTTTTCCTTTTGCCTCCAATATACTTGAAAAAAACCCTTCTTGTTTACTTTGACATCCCTTGCCAGCTTTAATTCCAAGGAGGCCTTGGCTTTCCGCGTTTCATCCCTGCATACTCTAACCACATTCTTGTAATCTTCCCAAGTGGTTAGTCCCTTCTTCCATGCACTGTAAACTTCCTTCTTCCATTTGAGTTTTTTCAGAAGCTCCCCACTCAACCACGCAGGTCTCCTGCTTCCCTTGCCTGATTTTTTGCTCTTAGGGATGCACCGATCCTGAACTTGGAGAAAGTGATATTTGAATATTGCCCAGCTCTCTTGAGCCCCCCTACCTTCCAGAGCCCTAATCCATGGGATTTCTCCAAGCCGTTTCCTGAAGAGGTCGAAGTTAACCCTCCTGAAATCCAAGGTTGCAATCCTACTTGTGTTTTTGCGCATACTACCCATGATCCTGAAGTCTATCTTTTCGTGATCACTGCAGCCAAGGCTGCTCCCAACCTTAATGACCTCCACCAGTCCCTCTTTGTTTGTCCAGTAGTACACCTCTCCTTGTTGGCTCCTCCACCACCTGAGTCAAGAAGTTATCATCAATACACTGGAGGAACTTCCTGGACTGTACATGCTTGACTATGTAGCCTGGGAAGGAAGCAGATATCAGGGTGATTGAAGACCCCTATGAGAACCAAGGCCTGTGATTGCGAGGCTACTGTCAGCTGACTGTAAAAGGCCTCATCAGCTTCTCCATCACCCAAAACAGTGTCCCTCATATTGGCCTGCCCCTTAATCCTCACCCACAAGCTCTCAACTCTCTCTTCATCTGACCCCAGGGAGGGCTTTGGGGACATCTCACACAATCTATCCATTCCTTAACATAGAGGGTGACACCTCCACCCCTCCTTCCTCACCTGTCCCTTCTGAACGGCTTGTAGCCATCAATAGCCACACTTCAGTCATAGGATTCATCCCACCAGGTTTCAGTGATGGCCACTATATCATATCTTTCCAGCAGCGTGGTAGCTTTCAACTCCTCCTGCTTGTTTCCCATGCTGCATGCATTTTTGTAGAGGCACTTCAGCTGGGCTGTTGGCTGTGCTGCCTTTTTAAGGGAACACCCCTTGAGGTATCTCACAGGGGTTTCTCTGTTTACTTCAACTACCTCAGGAGCTGCTGGATCTTCTCCATAAGACTTTGAGTGCGATGCAGTGTCATCAGCTTGGCTCAAGCAGCCAGGATGAAGGTCCTTACTAGCACCCTGTCCCCCTAACCCTGATGTGTTATCACTCAGCTTGCTACAGTCAAGTCTGATATTATTAACCCCCTCCCCCCTCACATCTAGTTTAAAGCCCTGTCAATCAACCCTGAAATCTCCTGCGCAAGAACCCCCTTCCCGCTTTGGGAGAGGTGCCTCCCATTTGCTGTTAACAGGCCCAGTCCTGTATGGGTGAATCCACTGTCAAATAACACAAAGTTATGGTGGTAACTCCAGCCACGGAGCCACATATTAATTGTCTGTATTCATCTGTTCCTCCCAGCATCATTATCTGTAATTGGAAGGAGTGATGAAAAGATAACCTGTGCCCTAGAATCCCTTACCAGCCCTCCCAACTTCCTGAAGTCTCTTTTTATGGGTCTGGGGCTGTGCATTGCAGATTCCTCTGTGCCTATATGGAAAACCAGTAATGGATATAAGTCTGAAGGATGTACTAAGCCAGGAAGTTTCCTGGTAACATCCTTAACCTGGGATCCAGGAAGAACACAGACTTCCCTCTGAGGAGGGTCCACACGGCATACTGGTCCCTTCATCCCCCTTAGGAAGGAGTCACCAACGACTATAACCCTTCGTTTTCTCCTTGTGGTTGTGATGGTGATCCAGGGTGTACTCTTTTTTGGCTGAGGAGGCATCTGTAATGAAGACTGCCCATCATCTACATCCTCACTTGACTGGCCTTCCTCAACCAGTATCTCATATCTGTTCTTCAGAGGTACAGGAGAGGGCAAGGGGGGAGTTCTGCTGCCCCGACCATGAACCTGCCTCCATTCATTCTTTTCATTTAGGTTTCTACCTTTAGCCTGACTGGGGCTGGATACAGGGGCTCCTAGTCTCTGGCTGCTTCCCTCCCTAGTACACCTCAACCTTTCAACTTCCCCTCTCAGCTCTGCCACCAGGCTGAGCAGATCATTTACCTGCTCACATCTCACACAGCAGGTTTCGTAGCTGCCACTCGTTATCAGTAAAAGGTCCTGGCACTCCCTGCACCCTGTGGCTTGGACAGCCGCATGCTTCCGTGGGAGCTCTGTCTGTGTTCCCACATCCATTTTGATTGAGGATGAGAGCTTGACCTTCCTCCGGGTGGAGACCGTGGCTAAGCTCTTTCCAAGGGGGTGACGCCACCAGCAGGACTCGCCTGTCAAGCTGACAGAGCTCCAGCTCCTCCCTACATGCCCTTTCCCTGCTCCCTGCACCTTGTGGTGGTGCTCCCAGGTGGCACTCTGGGTTATGCCCACTGGCTGATTGCTTGCTCAGTGAGTGAGGCTCCTGAAAAGCCTCTTTTATGGGGGGAAGAGGGTGGAAGTGGTCCCGGCGCGTTTACGCCTCATTTAGATCTGCCACTGGGGGTGCTGGCTCCGCCCATGCCGCCTCAGCAGCCCGCCCACCAGCTACCGGCTGCCGGCACAGAGTAGCCGCTTTGCCCGGCTTCAAAAGCCCTCAAAAAGAGCTCCTTGCCAATCCTTTTTGCCATGATTCCTTCCCCCAGCATGGGCTTACCTGCTCTGGAGGCTGGTCTCCTTGGCGAATGGATGTCTGTGCCCAGAGAGTTGTGATTAATGTGGTGAAGAGAGTTGTGACTGATGGGGTGAAATCTTGTTGGCGGCCAGTCACTAGTGGTGTCTCTCAGGGCTCAGTTTTGGGGCCAGTATTGTTTAATATTTTTATGGATGATCTAGATAAGGGGATTGAGTGCACCCTCAGTAAGTTTGCAGATGACACCAAACTAGGTGGGAGTGTTGATCT
>JAOXNO010000013.1:143148634-143180654 GCA_028565335.1 Limnodromus scolopaceus | reverse complement strand
AACTTTGTAGAGTAGGGTAGATGGTTGGACTCGATGATCCCAAGGGTCTTTTCCAACCTAGACGATTCTATGATTCTGATTTCACCAGGTAAACCTTTTTCAAATGAAAATCAACTCAAAAGAGTTTGATTTCAATCAAAAGAGTAATCTCTTTAAGAAATGGGAAAAGTCATAGATAAGAAATATTTTATGTATGAAAAAGTTTGACATAATGTTTCATGCACCGATATATGATTGATAAAGTTATTAACAATACAGACTCTTATCTGAATACATTTCATGCACATGATATATTTAAATGATTAATTGAATCTACTTGCCCTGATGTACCATGATTACATCACAACTTTTCACTTTATAGAATGCCTCTTCAGAACTACATTTGCAGGTAATTTTTTTAAAAAAATTTGTTTAATTGTAGCATTTTCATTTACTATTTAACTTGAGAAATAGCTTTCCTTCAAAATGTTGCACAGTGGGTTACTTACCATTATTTAAATGTATTTAATGAATGTGCCTGATATTTTCCATTGTTTATAATGTTAAATTTTGAGTTTAGACAAAAATTTTTCCATTTTGATTTTCCAGATTTTTAAATTTTTATAAGAAAGTTTTTTATGCCTTTCTGAAGTCTTTGAAATTTTTTAGACAGTTATACACTTTCAAAGATTATCTTGAACATTTGACAAGGTAATGTTTGTGCCTTTTATTACTTTGCCGAACTATGGCTATCATACTGAAAAACTATAGATAGGTTAGGCTTAATGAGACTGTCTAGGAAACAGGGAAATGCTTTAACCTGTCAGAAACTTCTGTGCTTCCATGGTAAAGGCTTCTCACTGTTTCCCCAAACTGAGTTAGACCAAATACTGGAACAGAGATGAGGGGACCTCTCTCTACTCTGGTATCAAGTATTCTGCTGATGGTGTCAAGTGAAGGACACATTTTTCCAGAGCAGCCATGACACAGTGCAAGGACTGTAGCGGTTCCGGCTGTGAGGTAGTACTTATGAAGTAAAGGAAAAGACAGTTGCAGAAATTCATTCTTGTTTCTTTCAGAAGCTGGAAGATATTGGTAAAATGAGAAGCAACGGAATAATAAACTTCTTTTAACATATTTTCTTGAAAATTATATTTTTCCCTGCCAATCACAAAGTCTGTGCTTCAAGTAACTTAAAAATAATTTCTCCTTTTGTATTTTTTTTAACTGTGAAATTAATGCCTAATGTAACTGAATAAAAACTTTACTTTTCCTTCAGTAATTTTGGTTATTACCTATAAAATTAGATAGTAAAATACCTGCCACAGTTTCAAAGGCAGGTGGGTAATGACTGTTGTCTACTTATTGTACAATTACCACTACAGATGTTAACCAGCCATGAAATAAGCAACATCCTTCTAGAGAAATTAATATATGAATGGTCTTACAGAAAAAAAATCTATGTGAGCACCCTAGACATGCTGGTAATTGTGTCAATGTCCTCTTCTGTATATCTTTGAAACTGTTGACTCAGATAAATTTAAATAGCCTGAAATGACCTGAATCTGGTGTGGTTTTCACAGCAGATAACCAAAAGGAATAATACGAGAAACAGCTCTTATGAACATATGGATGTATGGATTTGTTTCATCAAATAGATCTTATTTTTTATTGTTCTTTTTAAAGACTTTGCAAAAAAGTTCTAGCTGGTTAGTGTTCAAAAGGAAACCTTGTGTTGTGAAGCATGTCTGTTATATACTCCACTTATTACATATGCATATTCCAGTTGTTAAGGGTAGGGAGATGATGAGACATTCTTTCTTAAACTTGGAACATTCAGGATCCCATGAATTAAAGAATTCTAAGTTGTAGAAATATGAAAAAGATATTAATAACATTTTCAAGTGAAGATGGTATAATTATCAGCACGTCTTTCAAATGGACCCAGTGTGAGCCAGGACTAAAATTTATAGAATGGATGCATTATCTATCAGGAGCGAGTGGCATTTAGGAAAGGATTTTACTAGGAATTTAAGTGATGTATTTTGATTTCTGCAATTTTATATGTGGATTGCTATGTATTTGAGGTTGCCTTGACATCCATTTCTAACCCCTTGTTAAAAGCTTGCCCTTTACTCCAATTCTGAGGTGAAAAAGACTACTTCAGCATCATTTGATACTCTGACGTACAAATTGAAAATAGTTGTAGTTATAAACAATAACTGTCATTTCCAGACACTGCTGATACTTGGAATTCGAGTTCCGGCTATGAGCCAGAGGACTATAATCCTGAAAACAGCAGTGATTTTTGAAGAGCAAGCAGTTGATGATGCAGTCAAATTTTTGAGGGGCTCTGTGGATTGTTTTCCATTTTTACTGCCACCACCAGACTGATGTCAGCAAAGACTGAAGTAGAAAACAGTGCAGAGAAATTAATATACCTTTCCAAGACAAATGATTATATCAAAGTCTTTGTATAACCAAAAGTACATTTGACTTGTCTATTCCCAGAAAACAAAATATGTCTCAGACATTTTCTCTTATCTTCAAGTTTAAAATAAGTATCTAAATACAATCCTGGTAAAAAAAAATTACATATAAATATAGGAAAAAATAATAATAAGTTTTATCTCTTTATTCAGTCATAATAATCTTCATCACCAAGAACAGTAAATCCTTAGTCATCTGGAGCTTGGGTATCTATTCACATGGTTAAGGTTTTGCTCAAACACAACTAAATAGCTCAAAAGTTTTACTAAGTAATCCCATAAATTGTAATATTTGAGAAGAAGGCTTTACTTATATCTGGCAATGCAGCAGTGCCAACAATATCATCTTTCGTGAAAAAGCTGCTAAGGAGAGTTATAACTCCTGCTTTAGTAAATCCTTATGTGTTTCAAAATATGATTTCAAAAAGCAAATAAAAATTGTAAGCAAGTAAGGATTTTTATTCCCTACCCTCAATTTAATTTTCAATATGCTACAGAACTAAAGTACAACAGTTATCCCTGAAGCTTGCTCAGTTGTACTGAAAAATTCTTTTTAAAACTGTGAATGAGAAGGACCACAATATAAATTTGACATGCTAATCTCTAATTTATCTCCAGTTTGTAGATCTGATTAATTTAGGTTTTATTACCTTTTTACAGTGGTTAGCTCTATAATAACTGTAGACTTTATGCCTAAATCCTCTTGTAAAAAAAATAAAATAGGAAATTAGAAATACATGTGCTGAGTCCAGCTAAAAGGTTATACATTTTTTTCTTATATACCAGCATATTCCCACTATCTTTGTGCAAAGGTTGCTAATACAAAAGATGCAGAGCATTACAGGAATTAAATGAGACTTTTAAATTAAAATAATTAACTGCAGAAACAGACATAAAAATGTACTCAAAAATTTCAGCCTATATAAACATACTAATCTATTCTGAGTTGATAACTCAATTTTCATTTTTTTTTAAATATTACAAATATGCAGAGGAAAGAAAATATGTCATAATGAAGACTTACTTGGTTTTCCTTGAAACAAGGTAGACACTATAGACATCACATCAGCACTGTAGTCCTGTCTATGCAGTTTAATATGTCTGTTAGTAAATATCTGATTAGGTATAATTGAGGAAGAAGAAAGTTTTTCAGGATTTCCAGATGCTCATATACTAATATGTGATAGTTAGTTGAACCATTGCTGAAGTTCACTGCCAAATTTATGACAACTGAATGCTGGGCTGCACATCCAGGATGCTGAGACCCAAACTAAGAAATCTGGATATCCATAAATTTTCTTGCCCCTGACTCCATTCAGTCTTATACTTACATTTAGCCAGTATATTAATATAGGAAACATCTGATAACCAAGTCAACATTAATTGCAAAAGTGTTTCAATTGTCTGATGAAAACAGACTTTTTCCCTGAATGAAAACATATCTTTCTAAACTTTTTGAAAAACAAAGTAAAAAATGGATCTTTCTCATAATTTTTCTTGTTTATTTCTATTTTGTGGGGAAAAAAAGGAGGGGAAATCAAATTGAAATGTTCATCAGTTCATTAGCACCTTTCCACCAAAAATGGGAAATTAATGCTGAAAATATTTTTTTGTCATTATAAATTGAGGTTTATAATCTTTTTTTTTTCCTCCTTATGCACTAAAGCAGATTTCTGTATCACAAGATTGAACATGTGAGATACAGACCCGAGCATATATTTCTGCATATTCCTTACTATTTCGCACTGTGCTAGCAGCCTACTTGTATAACATATATTTCTTTGACACTGTTTAGCTCTTCTAACATACCAATCTGTCACTCTTTAAAGAAGTTTTGCAAAGATCTCTATAAGATAGATGATCTTTCAGTGAGTTAGCACTGCAACGAACACTTCATAAGCTCTGTCAAACAGTGATTTGTGCAGGACTGCAGCAGGCTATTAAACTTATCTTTTCCTGGGACATTTTTCTTTTTCTCAATAAAAGCACAGAATATTGAAAGTACTTAAAAGTAAAAGCTGAAGGGGTGTTGTTCAAGTAGTTTCTCAATACAGAAATGCCAGTAAGTTCTGAGAAATTACTGTCATGGCTATTTCAGAATTAACCTGTCATGTAGAAATAGCCAGAGAAAGAGTGACCTACACAGGTGTTTAATGAGAAGTTAATTCAAATCTTGGGATATATTAATGATAAACTTTTCTCTCCCCTCAAATTATGACCATTTCTACTCATTCCAATAACAGATCAGTCAAGAGAGGAATGACCCACAGCAGGTAACCTGAAGGGAAGGGAATAAAAGTAGCTGGTATTCTGGCTGCTAACATATGAGGGAAGGTTGACTATATGAATTCAAGCTTATATTGGTTTAAAAATGGAGAGTTTGAAGGAAGAAAGTTAATATGTCTATGTCACATGAATTACTTTGCAGATGCTCTCCGTCACTGTAACTGCAAAATAAGATTAAATGCCTTTTACTGCTTATGTCTCAAAAATTATTTTGATGCAAGAATAACAAAGGAAACTGGTTGATCTATGCTCCCACAGGACTCAGACTAGAAATTACAAAATTTCTGATTTTTAAAAACCTTAGGAAAAAAAATGAAAAAAAGATACCCATAATAGTTCATAGCCCAGAGGCAATGAACAGTGTAGTATATCGTGTGCATTACTATATTATTTCTTCACTATTAGATAGAAAGATATTATAATTAAGCACTTTTCACCAAGCCCCATACAGAATAGCTTATATAAAGTAGTTTTCCTTATGCCAAGTGATTCTTGCTTATAGATTAATGTTGGTACGTATTCAGCTTGAAAGCTCTTTCTTTTTTTCAGATATTGTAAACCTTTCCTGCATAAGGAAATCATATGTTTCATCAGAAAATACTCTACTTTCATTCTTCCAAGCTTGAGAATTCTGAAAATGTTTTCCCAAATGTGCTAAGGAACTTGCCTCTAGCATAAGGCAAAGCACACAAATTTTGAAGCTTGAGAAATGTTGTCTAAGAAATGCACAAACTCATGCAATCAAGGTGATAATAGAATGCTGAATATCAACACTAATGTTAATTCTTGCAAAAGGAAAATTATAGCATAATGCTGAAATAAAATAACTACAGATATCTGCTTCTCAAGTGAAGGGCATCTGGGAATTCTAAGTGAAAAGGAAAGGTTCTGTAGATGGGAGAAGGAGACAATGCATTTGTGTTTGGAGTGCAATGTGATTTTCCTGCCATGGGGAAAGCTGACTGTTTTGGAAGGTGCAATACTGTGGGTGCACAGCTCAGCAATGAGTTATGAACCAAAGTTTTATGGACTATAGGTTATTCAAAGGTTTTATGCATGCTTTCAATAAATGGCCTGTTGCATATGTTTATTTATTCACATTACTATCCATTAATTTAATCACACTGTCTTTCCTGGTTAATGAATCATCATATGAGTAATTTGGACAAGATCAGTAATGTTATATTATTTCACCTTATGCAGTAGAGTCGTTAGGCCATAATGCAATTCAGCACTGTGAAATTATCAGTGTAAGTACCATTAAAAGCAGAATCATGCTCATATCCTTGACCCGGTATTTTTAAATGTTCTCATGTCTGGATATTTTGAATGAAAAATTCATATTATATCTAAGATTAACATAACCAAAGAGACCTTTTTTTTAATAAAAAGGACTTTATTAGGTAGCCATCTGCCTCAAACCTTAAAAGTGTGATTGTGGTTAGAAAAATGACTCTGAAATAGCACTTTATTATGCAAGATAAGCATTTCTGATGCAATTCTGAGTCATATCATAAACACTGAGATAAATGAGCAAAATAAAATATTTTTACTACTATTACTTGGATACTTTTAATTATAATTTCATCTTGCTTAATATATCAGCAATGTTTTCAGCTATATTCTGAATGCAGGATCCTTGAGTACTGTTTGATGTAGGAAGAAGGGATTACACTTCTATCCTGATATGGAGTGGAGATTTTATTTCAGCATTTTGATAAAAATATTTTGATTCAGAATAAGACATTGTAATTGAGGATATAATATTTTTACTTTAAATTTATTTATACATTACCACAAATTTATACTGTTGAGAGTATGAATACATATTAATGAAAGCTATGCAATACTATAAAACATGGTTAACTGAATAAACTGTGTCAAAGTTATATATAGTCTGAAAGATGTGCTGGTGCATCATGAAGCATTCATGAAAATACTTTAAAAGGAAGCTTGGATTAAGGATTTTAAATTTAATCTGATCTGCTGAGACCATGAGACACATAAAAGGATAAAGAGTTTGTGTTTTCTAAAGGAGATATTCTGTTGTAAGGATATGATAAGAACATTCAGAAATGTAATTACAGCAATCGAGTCTTGACTAAACAAAGGCACTGTCTAAGCACTGCATATTCTACCTATTGAGCAGTAGTCTCAACCTGCCAGTTGAAATTCACTGTGAAATATAAAAAAGAAAAGACTTCTGAAGAGGTAACATCCTCATGACATCCCAGAAGACTGATATTGAGCCTTTGCCATCAAATACAGCAAGGGCATTAATTCTGTCAAGAAACAGCAGTTCTGAAAAGCAATTCTGATAATGATCCAATCTTCTAGAGGAAAACTCTAAACCATAAAACTTTCTAAATGAAAACTAAATTAAAGCATTAAATTCCACCTTTTGTCAAAACGGTTAAAACAGAAGCATCTAGAAAATAAGTACAGGGATATAGCTCTAACTTTGTAAAAATGTTTTCTGTAAACAATGTTGTTAAGGAATCCTTTATACCAGCAATAATGGTGGAGACTAGACTGAAACATCACTGTAAGAGACAGCATGTCATTTCAGAAACATCAAATGTTTATACTACTAACAGAGCACTACAGTGTCTCCTAATAGTAATTCTATATACTAACTTATATATACCAACACAGACATATAGCAAGCATGTGTAATATATATGAAAAAAATATTGGAATTTTATGTTACCACTGACATATATGGAAGGAAATGTTTACTACTCTACTAGGTCATACAACAGCTCTGAATGTTTCAGATGCCACCTAGTGCCCAGTTCTCATGTATCAAAGTCCCTTTCATGAGATGAAAACTGACAGTGCCCATTTATGCCACTCTCTAAAGATATGTCCATGACACATCCTATATTTACATCTTATACTTTAAATTCCAGTTTTAAACCCTGAGTGATCCTCTGTAGCAGAAATTTTTTTTTTTTTTTTGAGCAAGCTGAAAAGTTCAACATACCAGAAATTCCCTGCCTTCGATGTTAAGACACAATTTGTGAAAAATGCCTGTGACAGGGAAACCCTGGCTAATAAGTCAGATATGAGGCATGGTTGATTTGCCATGGACATGTGTATGCATCTTCAGACTATATACTGCTTATTTCAGATGACCTTTGCCAACAGGAACCTGAAAAAGATGTCCCATATTTTCTTTTTAAGACTAGTTATTCTCTAGTTTATAATCATTTAAAGCATAAATATTTAAGATTAGACTTTATAAGAGTCAGTTCCTAATTAGCAATGCCTATCAGTTCTCAAGTGTCAACTCTTACATTTCTTCTTACGTTTCCTTAAGAAGTCAAGTACTCTTCCACAAAATGTGTTTTATTTCATTCTGCTCTCTGCTTTCAGTATTCCTACCATCTTGAATATAAATACTATACATCTTCCTAATATTTGTGGTATGCCTTGCAAAATGGAACCCTAATTTCAGTAGGAATCCTGGTACGACAGTACCTCAAATATATAAAATTAATGAAATTTATTTTACATATGTATCTATTCTTGTCTGTGAAATTTGTATGGGATGCTGTCTATATGATGCCACACAACTTGTTTGTGCTATGACATCCTCTGATGGGTAAACTGCCTTATCCTAAATTCAATTAGCTTTTTAAATCTTTGGTTACTGTAAATTACCCAGGTAAGGACAGCCAGTGAGGAACAATGCAGCATTTACAAAGTAGCTAGGATAAGGCAAAATAAGGTGAGGCACTGAGGCAACAGGGGAATAAAAATAAATAACACTGTGAGATATTTCGTACCATACCAGTTCAGAAATTACAGAATAAATTCTTTTGTATAACTCTAAAAAGCATAACAAGAAATACGTATTGTAGGACTATTAGCAATTTGGTATATAGGTTTCAGGATTAGTTTTTATTTTAATTGTCCTGGACACAGAAATAATCTTTGCTCCGTAATTACAGCAGTCTCTTCCCAGCTGCCTACAGAATACAGCTATGCCAAAAAAAGGGCTCAGAATCACTGCACTCTGAATGGAACAATCCTGTTATGACTCATATGTGGGCATATCTACACAGCCATTGCGTGGTAGGCAGGGCGCATCTTTCTGGGCTTCAGCTACCTGGGAAGCTAAGCAACCACCATATGTGGCAGATACAATACCTCAGGCTTTGGGCTATAGTGATGGGGTTGAGTGCGTTCAGAACAATGTGGGTACAGCAATCTTTGCAACACTTGCAAGTCTACATCCATTCCAAAACCTCATATAGTCTCCAGTGGCCTTTCTCAATCAATGCACTATGTGAATTCTGCTTTGTCAGTGGGGTTGGACTAGATTTTCTCCAAAGGACTCTTCCAACCCCTGTCATTCTGTGAATTTACCTTCCAGCCATACTCAGGGTTTAACTGCTACCCTCAGCAGCTTACTTACTTACTGCATATAAAGCTTTATTCTAAATCAAGTGGAATTTAGTAAAGGCAAATAAGGGTGGTTGGTGCTCTTAACTGTACAGCTCTCCTACCTATCTGGTCTTTATCTGCTTATTATTTCCTTCACGTAACACTTCAGAAATCTGTCTGATGGGGAAATGTCAGATTTAACCACATCTACTGAAGTTTATAGTAATCTTCCTGTTGATTTCACTTGATGTTGGATTATGCTGTTACATGTTAAAATTAGTGACTGCCATTGTCTTTTCACATGGTCTTTCAGCTCTCTCGTGCTGTTCTGTGTCTTCAGCTGATTTAAACAGATACTCCGGTGTATTGCATGTGAAGGGAATGTACTGCAAACCCTGGACCATTTCTTGTATTACATTTGTCATGCTCACTGTATCAATGTTACTACAGTACTAAAATTATCACTTGTTGCCTTCACATATCCTGGAGGGTTTTTTGCTGTCCTTCTTGTTGCTCTTGTTCTCTTGCTTGTATAAGAATTATATTAATGCAGTTCTAATTTACTTAATGCTCAAATGGGCTTGTTCCTATAAAAATAACAGATTATTTTAATGCTATAAATAGAAACCTTGTGTTACTTGCAAAGAGGACAAATGAAGTGATTGTTTCAATGTACTTAAAAGCAAAATCAAAGTCAGTATAAAAATCTACATTTAAAGTTCCTTCAGGATACAGGTTTATAAGACACCCTTGTTCTAATCGGTGGCTTCAAATAATCAAGTTCCTCTGTCATTTTTTGGCATAAAAACAATTTCAAAGGGAAGAAAAAAGCAAAATTATGTCATTCATTAAAAAATAGGCAAGAAACTATGTAATGTAATTAACTGTATTATCTTTAGTGAACAGTAGAGACCCTCAGTGAGGTTACTATTACTAAGATATTTGTTTATCAAGAAAGAACAATTAAGAACATGAGAAGAAAAAAACATGATTTACTTTGCTTTCCTTTAGGGAAAAACTAAAATAAATCTTTCTCACACTTTCTCTTGCCTACTTATTAATAGATAGATACCAGAATATCACAGTTTCTTCTCATTGACCCACATAAAATGCAGAATGCAAAAGAAAAACTTCAGAGAAGCTTTGGTTGTTAGACAATCTGTTGTTTATATTGCTGCTGTAAACAAATGCGAATTTCAGAACAGCAACTCTTCATCCTGCACTTGTATCTTGAGGTGGGAGATCTGTTAGAATCAAGAAATAACCAGTTTTATTGTCAAATTACTACAAAGGAGAGACCTATATTCTGGGGGAGAGTATTTTTTTAAATTTAATCTCTGTTTCAATAAATCTATATTGCTCATGGTAGATCTTTCAAATAATTCATTTATAGTGTCTCTTTCTTTGCTCTCTCAACCATACATATTTCTTGAGTTAAACTGTTGCTTAGATATTAAGTTTTTCATTTTTTCCTTCACTAAACTGATATTGCCTACTCCAAATTTTTCTTGTGGTTTCCCTCATGCTGTAAACTCAAGTGGGACAGGTATGTACACATACATATCAATATGCAAGTATGCAAATATGAAAGAAAGAAAATACTGTGATGTAGAAACTATGCATCTAAGTGACTTTTCTAGTTTATATAACCTTTGGAAAAATATGTGCAACTAAAATAAACCATTAAAAGATTTCATATAGGTGAATTTTTGACAACGGAATTTCAGGTTACTTCACATTGTTACTAATCTATCATCTTTCCTAGTATTTGGGACCTTGGAATGAATAATACTCATTATAGCCACACACTGCTATATGCAGTACTTCTGAAATCAGTCCTGAGTCTTTAATACCAAAACATTCTTGCTTATTAATAAGACAAACTACATATGCATTGTTTTTCTAAGGCATATATGTGTACAGCCATATTCTACTATTTCCAGTTACAACAATTCCTGTCCCAGATGATAACTGGAGTAGTCCCTAGAATGGTAAATTCTCTGGATTATACTCAGGTTTGTCTGGCAGAGAAATTAGTGTTTGGAATAGTAGACACCAGTGAACACGCAGTCTAGGACTAGTGCCATGCAGTAATACAGGGAGATATCCAAACTGACAGTATAGGGGTACCAAGAGTATTCCATCTCAAAAATAATAAATGAAGTAAATATTAGCCTCTATTGGGATATTTCTTAGGTTTTTCAATGAGTCAGTGCTCAGGGAGATATAAATTTGATACTGACAGTGTTTCTCACTTTAGGTTTGGAAAAATGGGATCATAATGATTTGTAATAGCTCTGAACAAAAACTATGATAAAGATATGGATCAACCCTTTAAAAAAAAAAAAGACAAAAATCTTCATGTTCCTAAATTTCTAATATCAGATTTAGTGTATGAAGAACATTAACTTGCAACAAAGATAATACAAATTATTTCCACTGAGCTCAATGGAATCCAATGGTACGACAAATGCATTTTTTACTGGAATATTTAAAATACTTTTTCTGGACATTTGGACATTAAATTATAGATTTCATGCTTAAATTTAGGGTGGACAGGTGCAACGCTTGATTTTATAATTAACAAAGGAAAAAATTCCTGACTTAAAATCTGAATAAAAAGAAAGTAAATTTGAAAGTTTCCATATCTGGTTATGACTTATTTCTCCTTGAGTGAATGCTGAGAATCCCAACTTCTGCCAGCCTTGTTTTTGAAATTATTATCACAATGAAATTTTATTTAATATGATTTAATTTGAGTAACTTATTAATTAGTGTTTTTAAGTGGCTGAATTTCTGCTAATTAAACTCTTTAAAGTGTGTGTGCAGGAGTGTGTCCATTTCTGCTAAGCCAAACTCTCTGAGGCATATTCTACCCACAGTCTTTGAACAGAATTTTCATTGACATTAATAGGAATTAATGAAATAGAAACTCATTGAAAAGCATTGCAGGGAATTTTGATCTCAGTGTTTCATCATCATGTAAAAAAAAAAAAAAAGAGGACAAATAAGTTCTTATGTACCTCACTTACAGGTAGAATATTGATTTAAAAAAAAAAAACATTTTGGTTTTGCGCAAGCAAACAATGCACATGATTTCAGAGATAACTGGCAATTAAATCTAGGTCAAAGAAAGTTCTTACTTAGGAGGGATTGAAACAATTGGGGCAGCTTTCTTTAGAAAGATGAGCAATAATACACAATAAAAATGTTAAAAGGTAGGATGGTGTAAAAAATTCAATTATGTGTATTTTCAGAATACGTGAACAAGAAGAAGTTCAATCAAATTACAATGTGGCAAATCTAAAAGAAAATAGTTTTCCATGCTTCATATCATTACTGAATATCAGAATGTCACTGAAGTCAAGAATCTGTGCAGAGCTGAACAAAAATTACAATCTAGTTTGGCAGTTCCTGTGTTCCCTGACAGATGACAGTCTCAAGGTAACAATCTGCAGCTTTAAATGGCAGGGAGTTGGTAGTACAGTGTCACATTCAGTTTGAAAATAGATACTACCTATCAAAGAAGACTAATGCAGTTACTTGGTGAATTACACACACACCCCTCAAAATAATGCTCTTGAATCTGTTTAGAATGAAAATACTCACAGAAGAAACTAATATATTCAAAATTTTACAATTTATTTTCTATTTTATTATCTAAAATCAGGAACAAAATTACCTGAATGGTTAGTAGTAGTAACATACTCACTAGCCATTTTTGTAATATTAAAAAGTTAATGGAAATGCCAAGTATTCATTTCAGACAAGTCAGATAGTAACTGGAAAATTATTTTTATTTTAGAAGGAGGGTGATATTTAATTAGTGCTTTAAGATATAATATACTTTCGTAAGAATATATTGCTTTCTGTGGATAATTCTTGATGGGCCAGCGGTAAGAGTAAAGCAAGCTATTTTAGGCAGTGACTGCTAAAGGCATCACTAATCTTTATATTCTTCTTCCCAAAGGACAGAGAATCTTTTTGTGACCTTTTTATAAAGCACTAAGAAATACAGGCCTCTGAAAGATTTCATCATCTTGAAGAAGCTGAAAATAAAAACACTGTGTACTGAAAACAGCAGTTTTCAAGTTTATATAATACGATTCATAAGATAAAAAAAATCCACACGATGATATTCTTAGCTCTATTGTGACATGCTATGATGATATATAATAACTGGGGTGGCCCTGGAAATCTTTAAAGAATTCAAGAGAAATCCCTTTGAAAAAATACGCAGGGGTCAACTGCAGCATTGCCTTCTTTGTAAAGCTTGCAAGCAAATTTGAGGACAGAGGAGTTTTGTTGGAGAACAGAACAGTTAGCTCCATAAAACAGTAGTAAGACTATCAAC
Source organism: Limnodromus scolopaceus (assembly GCA_028565335.1). Lineage (NCBI taxonomy): Eukaryota > Metazoa > Chordata > Aves > Charadriiformes > Scolopacidae > Limnodromus > Limnodromus scolopaceus. Next base: position 143,167,154 of record JAOXNO010000013.1, on the reverse strand, counting down.
CATTTAGGTGAGCTTTGAAGTACCAAGATGAGACAGACTATCTTCTTACTTCTGTGCTGTGTCCTTGTGCAAGGCAAAGAAGGTCAAATCCAGTTCCACAGAGTTTATTATGTAAGAGAAAGAAAGCAATAGCAGCAACGACATCAGCAACTAATCTGCATAGTTAACATACACACATTTACGATGCTCAAACACCATTTAAAAGGGTATACATTTGGAGTGTGAGTACCATCTGGTAAAACTGGGCTCTAAATAATGTCCTCAGATATCAAACCAACAGCAGAGCCTCAGCCCATTTTGGATTCTTGATGTTTTAAAGCTCTGCATTATAGTAGAAGTTACCCAGATCTATGGTATTCTGTATGTTTAAATTAACCAATCCTTTGCTCAGAAATCAGTTACTCATAATATCTCATCACTTCTGTCTTATTATCTAAAATCCTCTAAATCATTCAACAGTTTCCTGATTGTGCTCAGGCTTATGTTTGTTAAAACCTCCTCTTGCTGTTCCATCTTGAGTACTTCTATTTATTCTTCCAAATTTTTGGTTGATTCAAATCTGGTGTTCTTTTATGTCTGTACTATAGTTTTTTGTTTTGCATTTGTATAACTGGAGTCAGAAATGTATCAAGTTCCTTTGTTCCCTCCTCTTATGTAATGCGCTCTTTGCCATCAATTAAGAAAAGTATATGAATAAATCTATAGCTGGAGCTTAAGGAAAACTTAATGCTCATTTTTGTATAATATTCTGCATTTGAGTATGTGGGTACATAAGCAGATACTTAATAGACTCAGTAATCTATTTCCAGTCTTCACAGTTGTGTAATATCCATGAAAACTCACTATCTATGCAAAGTTGCCATAATTTCTGTGTTCTATATTGTGTGGCAAAATGCAGTATTGATTTATAAAAACATTACAAGTAATAATAAATATGTCTTCTCCAGAATTACAGAGTAGTTCCTGTGGCAATCCAGGAGTTCCACCAAAGGGTATCTTGTACGGTACAAGATATGATGTTGGTGACAAAATCCGATACAGCTGTGTAACTGGATATATTTTGGATGGCCACCCTCAGCTTACTTGCATAGCTAACTCTGTGAATACAGCATCATGGGACTTCCCCGTTCCTATCTGTAGAGGTAAGAGAAATGCTACAGCAATGTTCTCAAACATATAAATTAGCTTTATTAGTATGAACAACTTTACATCTCTTTTAACTATTAACTTGTATGCTATGATTAAAGAAAAGCCTTTTTGACTATTTCGATGTCTTGCTTACATATATGATATATCTCAGCATGTGCACCTACTAATTTTTAAGTCAATATCTTATTAAAATGATATTTCTCATTTATTTTAAAATATATATAAAAAAATAAGAACTAGAAGCCTAGTAATAAGTAGGCTATAAACCTCTGTGTTCAACATTTTTACAACTATGGGAATGTAAATTCGAGATCTGTTAATACTTTCTAAGGACTGACTTCTTGTCAAATATTAATTTGAATATTGAGCAAACAGAAGTTTGAAACTATCAAAACAATTGAGTTAGAGGGACTTTTCCTCATTCTCGGTCAGATTCAATATCTCAATATTTCTATATATGTGTTATCCCTTGCATTCTAACAAATATTTTAGGTCAAATCATTTTCCCTTGCTCATGTTAGACATACAGCAGTAGTAGGGAATCCTGTTTTATGGGCAAATCTTTTTTTCTGATACTATTAGAGAGAAATAATGTTTTCAGAGTAATGAAAGGAGCTAAGCTGATAAAATGGAGAAACTATCACTACTACACACAACCAATACAACAAAGATACTATTTTGATGAAACTTGTATCAGACAAGCTTAAGATCCTTTTCTGAATTCACAGGTTAATTTTACAGAATGTTACATTTATATTTGTCTAAAATTTGTCTTGCAGGGTCTATAAAACATTAAAACTTGCAGGAGCTATAAAAACATTCCAACCGAACTTGGTATTCTGATAAATTTCTGATAAAAAAAAAAAAATCATTTGGGTTAAATCCTGGTTAACCAGTGCAACAAAAAAGTGGTTATATATGGGAAATACGTATCATTAGAAGTACCATTCAATTGTCCTTTTTTTTTGGCTTAGAGCCATTTAGTATATTTATCCTTAATCTTGAAGAAAATAAAAAGTTATTACTAATAATTCTCTTTTCTAGTAACATTATTTATATCTCCCAAATCTTCCCCTTCCTACTCCCCAGAAAAATGTTAGCTAGTAATGAGGAAGATACACAATCATAAATCCAAATTTTTTTTGTGGAGATGATTTTAAAAAAAGATTTGATGAGAACACAGTAACTTGCACAAAACTTACATTTTGAACAAAGTAGAAGGCTAATGGACTTCACTGCAGACCATTGTTCAAATTCTTGATCTGCCAATTTTGACCTTAATTGGCATAAAAAGTTTTACTTTTAAATGAGGAAGATAAGAGACTTGAACCTCATGCTCCCACTTGCCAATCAGTCATGCTACACATGTTTTCTTTTGATACAATATTTTTTCAGCAGAACATTGCATATATTTTGTTTTTATTCCAAGGGGATGTGAAAATACACAGTGTAAATTTGAATTTGAATTATAAGCTCCCAAAGTATTCCTGTGGTTAAACATAATTCTAGTAAACAGAAGACTACCACATAACAATATGAAAAACATATTTCTTTCTATTCATGATTAGAGAGTTCATTACCTGAATATTGTCATTCTGTAGGGCAAAATAGATTTGAAAAATTTGAAAGGATTCAGAAAAAGAGGACACAACACCCATTAGGTTTCAAAATTTTCATTCTGTCTAGAGATTGAAGAAAATCAAACTTCTCAGTGTATGTGAAAGAGGATGAGGAGGCGACTTGATTTACTGTAGAAACTCATAGAGAACAGAAACATTTTTTGGAGAAGACAGCTCTAATCAATATCATTGAAGAATCTAAGGGGTCAAAGCTTGACAAATAATTAGTAAAAAAAACCCAACAAGAGTATTTTAATAGTGGTGGTTACAAATTACTGAAAAATAATCTAGGAACGTGACAGATTCTTGATTTAAGTCTTAACATCAGGCATAATGGCTTAAAGACTTAATGCACTAAATTACTGCTAAGATACTTTTGGTCTATGCTCAATTAAAAATTTAACTAATTATTTTCAAAAGCTCCCTCTATGAGTCTATGTTTGATATCAGAAACACCTAACTTTACTTTTATTACAGAGACCTTTGTGGTTCCATTCTAATGAATTTGTCCTAATTTTTGTCTAATGCAATTATCCAACACAGAATTCTGCAGAAGGTTGTTAAAGGTGATTACCCACTAATGAGCTTCTTATCTCTCTCTCTCTCTTTGCCATGGAGACTGTCTTTGATTAAACACTCTTCTTTAAAGAGTTCCTCTGATAAAAGTCTTATTGTTCCCTACTAATGGTCATTGCATCTAAAACAGAGAATCCTGAGACAAACAGATGAAGTGGTGTGTAATTTTGAGACTATGTGTGTAAAAATGAATTTTTCTCAGCACTAAACAACTTGACCAGTAGGTTTTGGTAGATGGCCATGTCTCTTCCAGATGTGCATATACTAATTGTTAATTTTAATATAATTGGTTGGATTTTGGAAATACAGAGTATTTCAATACCATGACCTGGGAAAAGCCATTGTCTGATTTGTTAGAAAAAAGCCTCTAGAATTCAAAAAAAGTGTACTTTATTCAATATTATAGAAAATAAATTGAACAAAGCTCTGAACTTACAGCATGCTTACATGTCAGTGGAGTTAAGCTCATAGAAGTATTTAGATCATCTGTGTATAAATGTCATTTTCATCTGCCACTTGTAATTCAGAACAAGTAAATGTGGAGAGTAATATTTTTTTAGGTCACTCTTTTTACATTGCCTTCATTTTGAATTAAGAGATCAGGAGGAAGTCATGCTTGTGTTTCAGTAATGTTATTCTTATGAATTAATATCTCAATGAGGGGAATTTAATTGGAATCAACGGTGCTTTGTATTGCCACAAATATCCATGCATGAAACCCTGTTGCATGGTTGTGGTTTAAATTTGGTGCATAACCCTGATTTTTGTATTTTTTTTTTTAAGTTACACATTTTTGGGCCAAATTTTATTCATGAAGAAGAGTTATTCCTCGAATGGGTTCCTTCTCCTTTGCTAGTGTCCATAGGATTGTATTGCGAAATCAGTGCACATAGTTAACAATAGCTTTATTACATATCCTGTTTCTCAGTGAACATAGTTCGAATGCACACAGTTTTTCACCTGTCATTTGCAAGTTCTGATATGAATTAAAATCCTGTAATTTTTATTAGATTTACTGTAAGTGCAAAAATACCTCAGTTAAAAGAAAACAGAATTGGCTTTATTGTGCTGTGGTCAATTATACTGTGCACTAACAATGACTGACTAGTTTTTAAATGAAGTTTTCTTCCTTGACAAATTAATTTTGATAAGGTCATTTTCAACAGTGAACAATGACAGCAGCTTTATCATATCACCTATTACTGAGATAATGTTGCAGCTTACAGTTTCTGTGTAATGTAGCAAGCTAGAAATAATTTACTGAGGCTAATAAATAAGGTTACATTTATGTATAATATTGTCAGTCTATAAAGGTTATAATAATTAGACACTTTCATAATCAAGGAACTTTTCTGACTTTTATATTTTAGAAGCTTTTCCTATTTCAGGGTAAAATGGATGTTGTAAGAACCTTCATTCTAAAACTGGGGCTTTTTATAATGAAGAATTTAAAAAACAAAATGTGGTTTTATTTATCTTCCTAGAAGTTCTATTAAAACATTTTCACTGTGGCTTGTACATATAGCTACAAAATATTTGTCACTCTAAAATTTCTGTTCATATTTTTAACAAAACATTTTCTTTTTCCACTTGTTTGAATTGACATATATTTTTGTCTGACAAGTGCATAACCCACTGACTCTAGTTATTTTTTTTACATGGAAAAAATACATTTCTGCTTTTTTGATTATTTATCTGGGAGGAGATAGGGTTATTTTTTCCATATTTCATCATGACAGTAAAAGACTAAAATGGTTGTTACTAAATTTTAAGTTTGGGAATTCTGTACTTTCCCTGCAACTTACATATATATATCTGTACAGATAAAGACATGTTAATTTCTACCTATCTGTATAGAAGTATATTCAATTTATTCTTCTTCAGTAGATTTATTCCAAATAAACTGGATCAAGATATCTATAAGCTTGTATTTTAAAAAGTGATCTACAAGGTGTCAATTTGAATATTAGAATATTCAGCTCACTATTGAAGTATGTTGCTATTTCTTGTGTGCAGAACCCCTGGAGAGGAAAATTTCTTAATTGCAAGTCACTAGTATAATTCTGTGACTTCATAGATACATGACTATACATATTTCAACTACATGAGGTAAGTTTTCAGTCAGATACAAAAGAGAGCATCTTCAAATGAAATAAAAGGATGCCTAAGAGTCTTGTAGACCCTCCAGTACATTTAGTTGAAGGGGTATATCTGTTTATATATGGCCTATAATGGTACAGAATTTAAAAAAAAAAAACAAAAAACAAACAAACAAAAAAAAATCACAAAAAAAACCACAAAAAAAACCCTACCACAAAACAGCTTCACGTACCTACAAAGAAATATTCATATACCAATGTAAGCATTTCACAGACAGATAAATCTGATTGCAGCTACGTAACTAATTTTGTGATAATGCGGCAAATATAACCTAGTAACATAAGAAGTAAATAAGCTGACTCTGACTTTGTGTCTTTGTTGTAAGCTGGGCTTTTGTAAACTGTGGAAAGAACAAAGCAGGAGATAGAGTCAAAGTACTGCACTTGATGCCCTGCAGTGCATTAACTAGTGGAACTGACAATATACACAGAGGAAAATAAAGTACACTAACTTAAAGGCAGGAATAAATTACATCTCACGGGAAATGAGCTGAAGCTCTGAATGAGCTTTGTCTGAAGCCAGCTCTTCTATACAAGCAGTTGTCACTGCTTATCCTTTCAAAAGCCTCATATAACTTTATGAGACAACTGGATTGAAAACATGTTCGATTATTTAAAGAAAGTTAAGAAGAAAACCAACAAAAATGTGTAGTAGAATGATGTATTTGTATATAAGGTATGAAGATGACTTGACACTAATGAATGAGCAATTTTTCAGAGATTGTTCCACAAGTCCCTTTTGGGACATTGTAAATCAGTGGCTTAGAAGGGCCAATGCTCTTATGGTTGGTACATTAAAAAACGTAAATGGTCTACAAATGGCAATGATGATCCCCCAAAGTTAGAGAAGTTAATTAAGATGGGGAGGGGGAATGAGAAATGAGAAATTAAAAAGTCTACCATTTTATTGAAATAGTAATAAAAATAGATGTTGTGTGCTTTCAAGCAGGACACAGAGCCTCTTCAAAACAACATTCGTGGGATTTCTGATTGGTTACAATACATTAGATTCATGTCCAAAACCTGTACTTGTTTATTTGTGATAATGATAGCCACATAGCTAACTTCTTATGATGGGTGAAGAACTGGGTACACATTGTAGTCACCTGTGAAAACTTACTGCATGCAATGATATGCTACTGTACTAGTGAGGACACATAAAAAATACTTATAAAAATTAAATCATTACTAATTTTTAGAAAGCAAGCTCAATATGGAAACTTTTTTAACAAACAATAGTTTAATTTTATTAGTTGTTTTTTTTAAATGTTCAAAGCATGATTAATAGATACAAAAAAGAACGGGATATAGTTAACAGCTTATGAAACTATGCAAAATATCTTAAAATGTTATCTTAAAATATCTTATTGGGCCCAATATGGATCCCTGGGGAATCCCACTTGTGACAGATTGCCAGTTTGAAAAGGAGCTCTTTACCACCATCCTCTGGATACAGCCTGTTCAATCAGTTCCCCATCCACTGGACAGACCACTTGTCTGGACCATTTCTCTAGGAGGGGGCTGTGGGGAACCATGTCAAAAGCCTTGGAGAAATCCAGGTAGACAGCATCTACCACTCATCTCACATCAACCAAACAGGTTACTTTGTCATAGAAGGCAATCAGATTTGTCAATCATGATTTTCCCTTGCTGAATCTGTGCTGGCTTTTCCCAATCTTTTCCAAAATTTTCCCAGGGTCTGAAGTAAGACTGATGGGCCTATGCATCCCTGGATCCTCCTTTAAGGTCTTCTTGTAGATGAAGGTGACATTAGCCTTCTTCCAGTCTTCTGGACATCCCCTGATCTCCATGACTTCTCAAAGATTATGGAGAGCGGCCTCACATCATCAGCCAGTTCTCTAAACGTCCTCGGGCGGAGGATGTGTCAGGGCCCATTGATTTGCAGGAGTCAAGCTCCTGTAACAGTTCACATACCAACTCCTCCTTCGCTGACAGTGGATCTGTGTTTGCATCAACCTGGATTTTTGTTCCCAAGGCCTGGGGCCCAACAGTGCTGGTAAAGACAGAGGTGAAGAAAGTGTTGAGAACCTCTGCCTTTTCAGCATTGTTGGTGACTGATTTAGCTCTCCTGTTTAACAGCAAGCCAATGTTTTCATACAGTTTCTGCTTGTTGTTTACTTGGTTTTTTGTAGTTTTTGACATCTCTGGCGATGGGCTGAGCTTTTGCTTTTCTAACTGCTTTTGCTTTTCTAACTGCTTTTGCTTTTCTATGTGGCATTCCTGGATAAATCCTTTCCGGTGATCAATTAGCATAAATAACGTTTGTAAAATAATTTGAAATACTTTCAAAGTAATTACTGGTAAATCCCAGGTTCATGAACTCATTTTAGTAAAATCCTTAATCCAAAAAGATTTTGCTGCCATGGGCTTTTAAATAAACTAGTATATTTTCCTCAGATTACTTAAATTACAGCTTGTAATACGTTCAGTATGTCTTAATTTCTGCCTAAAATTAGAATTTACCTGGGTACAAATGGAAATTGTGAAAATAGTATTTAGTATTTAAGTAAAACTCTTCAAACCCTGATTTATAACTCAGTTGTAATTACATATGAAAAGCAGAAGTCATAACAAATTATTTTTCTGAGAAATCTTTAAAGCCATTCAAATATTACTCCAAGAGAACAACTGATTGCCAGTAGGGTTTTTTTTCAGGGAAAAGATTTCTTTGCTAAAATTCTAGCATGATATTTTAGCATTCTTCAAAACTGCATCTTTATTAACCTAAAGAATGATTACTGATTTGCCTGTGGATCATGAATCTTGCTCTTCAGCATTAATTAATTTCCTTGTTTTCATCATTGGCAGGAGTGTTGCTAGTTTATTTAAATATTAAGACAGCATTGTCTCTCTTGTGAGATAGATTTCAGATCTGTAGCCTGTTCTTAAAGAGATTAGGAGTCTGGAGATTGTTCAGTTGTGTTACAAAAATAAAGAATTTCACAAAATTTAGTCATATTTTTATTCAGCTCTGCAAATTAAAAGGATAAAGACAATCTGCTACAAATTGTGTTGATGGTGGAAGGGCATTTAAATGTAATAGAAGCCATAGCAGAGTTTTGCTACATCTGCACGAATGATTCCATTGTATTTAAGGTGGCCAAGAAAGGCCCAATAGCACAGGATTAATCTCTTACAGAACTGACTGTAATAATCATATAGGTAAGAGGTCTGCTTTGTTATTTTTCTTGTATGATGCCCTTCTGAGTTTCATTCAGGATGAAACCTTTGGTAGTAGATCAGTACAAATTTTGCACGTAAAATTTCTTTCACGTTGCAGTCAATCAGGGAGTTGACATTATTTCACCAGAACACAGCAGTTTATGGGCAAAGGTTCACTTTGCTGCTCTACATCATAAGGTTGACTCTACGTCCTTCTGAGACTGTGTGGGAGGGGGTGAAAAACTTTAACTGTGAGAATTTAGGATCACTAGTTGCTTTATCAGTTTAATGTTCCTAATACAAATACTCTTAACACTGGCTGGTATTTTACACTTCAGAGAAAGATGCTCCCTGCTGTGCAGCTATACATTCATTCTTTCCATGTCATGATTCCACCCTGTCTTTCATTGTGAATGTTTAATGTTATGTTCCAACAGTATATACTTTTCGTATTTTCTATAACTATTTTCCCATATCATTGTAATTATGTATATTTTAAATTTTTGTATATATGTCTTAGAACTTTTAAAAACTCTTTAAAGTATAATAAAAAATATGATACATTCTTTGGTTTTTAGGCCTGCTGGCTCCCAGTTTTCTTAGTAAACCATGAGGAAAAGAGATCAATACTTCATACAAAATAATCAAGTTGGAAAAAAAATTAACAACTTTAAAGTAGGAGCCACAGGAAACATACATTTTGACACACATTTAAATAAGGTAGCAGTGGACAGGGGTCAAAACCAAAGAGTGCAGAGTGATGGGAATATGGGAGACTTCAGAAGTTATAAAGTGGGGTGAAGGGACACCCGGACATTAACCTCAAGTCAGCCTGGGGTACAAGCAGAAGGAACTGCAGCTCCATGTGCAGTCACAGAATAGTGACGTTATTGAAGTAACTGAGAGATGGTAGGACAGCTCACATGGCTGCAGTGTAGTAAAGGATGGATACAAACTCCTCAGGAGAGACAGGCAGAGAAGATGCTGTGGTAGCCTCTGTGTGAAGGAGCAGCTTGGACATATGGATCTGCTGTTGTGGGTGCAGAATGGGCTGGTTAAGAAGTTGTGGATCAGGATCAGAGAACAATAGAACAGAGAACTCAAATTAAGAGTCTGTTACACACCACTGGGTAAGGGTGAGGAAATATGTGAAGTGTTCTTCAAACAGCTCAAGGAAGTCTCTAATTCACAGACTGTAGTTCTCATGGGACTTTAACCTTCCTGACATATGGTGAAAAGGCAATATGGCAGAACTCAAGGAGTAAATATTTCAGAATATTTTAAAGAATCCATACCTATGTTTTTTTTTCTTCTTTGTTTAGTTTTAGTCTTCTTTTCTTTAGCTACAATAATTCTAATGTACTCTGTCTTCACAAATCATGCTTTTGACACCACTAGCAATATTTGTTGTTTTCCTCTGGATTGTTTTTAATTTATCCATGCTTTCTTTTGAAGTGTTGGGCTCCAATTAGTGAAGAGTGGATAAGAATTTTTGTGATTCATTGATCACAGTTCATAGTCAGAGCATACTCTGTTCTGCTCTCTGAGGTGCTGGTGTGTCCAGTTATTCACCTTATTAGTCTATGACGGTTATTTTAATTACTGTCGCACTTTTAAAATAAGGTTCTGGGGTTTAAAATACATTTTTAATGAAGATTCTTGTTTTCATTACTTTTGGTTTTGGTTTTGGTTTTTTTGTCAGAATGGCTTAATTGTTGAATTCCAGGTAGATAGGCAAGGCTTTCATCTTTCTGTATTGCCCATGGAATAAAGCACTTGTGGTAAGGCACAAATAAAGTCTCCAGGAGCTCTAGACAAATCTGGCCAAAATCCCAGAATAATATTGTGCTAATTTACTGCAATCTATAAATCTCCAGGCTGGCCAAAAATACAGTGCCAGATTCCAATTTTCTAACTATATAAAGTAAAAAAAAAAGTGTACACATTTACAGGAATAATGTTGTAGTTTAACTCTTCATTTGTTCCTATTTCATTTAGTACAAATACAGAAAAAGAAATATTTGGAAATTCAGTCCTCCTGCAGCTTTGAGCATCACGTAAAAATGCTGAGGCACTGTTTATTTCACGTCAAACTAAAAGCATAATGAAAATTCCTTTTTATATTTTTGTTCATATGAGCAGGATTAGAAAAAGCAGAGATTTATTAATAAAAATAATGATCATAACTTCATAAACAAATTATTTTGGGAATTTTCTTCTCATTGGGAATGAAAGTTCAAAGCGCATGATGTGGACATCATACACCAAGGATTTTATAAAGTGTTCAATTTCTGTCATTACTAGGAATACCAAAGACTGAGGTAAAATGTTATCATTATTAACAAATGCTAGCACCCCAGGAACCTGGGAAAATCAAATTAAGATATCTGATACTCACTGAACTAATGTTTGTCACTCATAAATGGTACAGCAAATGGATTAAGAGCTCTGCTTCACTGAAGGGAGAAAGCAAAATGAACAGCAGAAGAATCGGTAACTGGTTGCTCCGGATGCTCAAAGTACAATGATGACAGTTATTCTCTTTTCTTGTCCCCTGATGGTGGAACTGCTAGGATAGTCAGTTCTTTTCATGTAACATGCAGTTATGCATCACTCATAGTACAGGATTTATAATTCCAGGGTGCTGTCATCTTCCTTGTTTAATTGCATAGCCTCATTTAAGATGCAGCTAAATCAGCAAAGTGACTTGTCAACTGTTTGCTCTTCCTAGCTGTTCCAAGCAGCCATGCTTGCTGTAGTTATTCTAGTACCTCTGGGTGTTTGGTTGCTCCATTATCCACTTTTGCTGGTCTCTGCATCTTTTCAACTAAACTTGAATTGTGTAAGAAAAGCAAGTGTATATAAAAGCTATATGTGTGTACTTAGAAAAATACATACTATTTAAAAATACCTCTTAAAAGGGAGTCTGATCCCTCCCCGTTCAAATTTATGACTTGCTTTCTGAGTCTGTAAACTCTTGCCTTAAATTTAAATCAGCCGCTGCATGCCTCACACTCAGGCATAGTTTGATGTCTCTTTTGGGTACTATTTTTCATGTTATTACCACTATAACATTTCCTTTATTACAGTCTTGAGTTGTGGCTTTTTTTTATTGTTGGGTTGTTTGGGTTTTGTATTTTTCCTAAAATAAAAAGGTACTTAACTATAATCAAAAACCAAAATATACATTCAACATATGGTAGACCTGTTCATGCTTCCTTTCACTTATTCTTACTTCCATTAACCATGTACCAATAGAGCAAGATCCTCCCCTTTTCATTCTGTTTCATCATGTTTCTGCCTGGAAAAGTGACTGAATATTTCAGTCATGTATAGCTGACATAATTTTTAAATTTTTTTTTAATTTTTTTTTTTTTACAGTAATCTGTGTTTTATTTCACTTGCAAATGGCCTTATGATCATCAGATGAAAGATACTATAAATTACATATTTATGTGAAATACATGTGACACTACCTCATTACTATCATTCTGTTCTTTTTTACTTCTGTAGGTATAAATTAAAATGCATTTCCTTCTCTGTGTTAAGGATAGTTCTACTAAATTAAACCCAAAAAGAAGTCCCCCCCAAATTCCCTAACTGATGCAGCTGTTTGCATACAATATTACACTTTGTCCACTAGCAAAAAAAGGAAAAAACCTCAACAACCCCAGTGATTTTTACAATATTTTTCTTTATTTCAGTCCCAATAGTGATGCATTTTTCTGTTCATTCAAAACTCCCTGGTAAACCAGATGTTCCTTTTCAAATACATGTAATCATTTCCCACTATTATTTAAAGAATTGTAGTTATCAAAGAGGCCAGAGTGTATTTCATGGTTCTTGGGTTGAATTTCAGATATTTCAGGATGACAATTTAACTCATGCATTTTATGTAACAGTGCAGAAACTGCAGCTAAGACTAAGCTTTTCTAGACTTAAGACAGTTTTTGATGGCCTTACCATGGTAAGCCCATTCATTCAAAAAGTCATGGAAGTGCAGGTGCCTAAGACCTTTGCAAGGAAGTTATTTCTGTTCTTCAGTACGAAAAAGTTTCCTCTACATCCCTAGTCACTTGTATTTGAAAAAGACACTACTGTATTACAGTTACTCAGTGTAGTGTGTAGGGGTATGAGTTTAGGTTCCTGCAAATTTTAACTAAGTAGTTTCCCTGGACAGACCTTATTTTAATCTCTATTATTTACAGTATTAAAGAGCTAAAAAGAAACTAAGGAAATAGACTTCAAATATCTCACAGTCTAGGAATTATAGCTGGAAGGTATTTTTTAACCAAACATTTTCTACACTTTCATGTTTTTTTCTTTTTAAGAAACGTGATCTTAAAAACTTTGAATGCTGAATGAATTTCTTTTTCTCATTTCCTAGAACAGAAAAAAAAATTTTTTGAACTCATTGGAGTAGTACTGTGTAATGCATTGTGAAAATATATCCATGGCTTTTTAATATAATTTCCATATTTTGGATCACCTGTTGAAGCACATGACATTGGTTTTGGAAGTCTAGAGTTTTCAGTGGGAGTCAGGCTATCCAATGACTATGGTGCTTAGCAGGTTATGTTTTACTGGTTCTTTCAGTGTTCTGTAATTATTAAAAACAGTGGTACCTTTGTCTAACATGATATCTGATTTTTCCTCTGAATTGTGATTCTCCTTAGAACACGCATATAACTACATAAGGGAATATTCATGTTTGTGAACAAGCTTCCTGCTGATTGCTTTTAGTTTTGACTGCTAACACATTTCATATGATTGTTTATCAAACATATTTTAAATGATACATAAGCTACAAGGACATTATCAAAATGTAGAAAACTGCAGTTTACTACCAGTTAAAACCAGCTTATGGTGAAATGCCTGTATAACACAGATGTGTTGAGATGGGAAGGAGAGATAACGCAGGAAAACTCATTTTTCTTTGCCTCAGTGAATTGACACAGTACTTGGAGCAGAGATTTATCCTTCTAATTTAATCTTCAAGAAACTTTTTCTGCTAGTACATAGGTACTGTAAAGCCTTGCTCTCTGTGTCCAATTGAGACCTCAGGTGGTCCTCCAGGTGAGTTAAATTCAGGTCTATGTACTGGACAGCTGGGTGGGGAGGAAGTCAACTTCTGTTGAGAAAATGGGTTGATTTAAATTGGAATTTATTGTGGACCAAATTAAGAGCCAGGGAACCCAAGGCACAGTAATCATAGAATCATAGAATTGTTTAGGTTGGAAGGGACCTTTAAGATCACTCTGAAAGGCTGTGCAGAAACCATATTTAAGAATAAGGACAGGGATTAGAGTGATGTAGAGTGAAACAATTTAATGGTGCTAGATCAAATGAAAAGAGATGCATTTTAAGTGCAGATAACTGGTGGCAATACATACAAAACTGCAAAGGCTATACAAAGTATAAAAGACAGGGAATTTGGATGGTGAAAAATAATATACTGCACTGCTAAAGGAGAATTCTTCCAATGAACTTAATGGTCATGGTAACAGGCAAGAAAGAACGTAACAGGGGAAGTCGGCAAGACTAAGGTTTGAAAGCATGCTGCTGCAATAGAGATATTATACTATAAGAAAGAAAATATTTTATCGGAGTTATTTTGGAGAGGGAAGACTTTATGTAGGAAACCCACTATCTGACTTTCCTTTTAGTATAAATATGAATTAATTTTGTATGTTGGATCCATATTTTTTTTCCCATCCTACTTTTTACAGAACTATTAAGATGACTGGAAAAGTGCATGTAAATACAGGATGATATGCATCTGCCCATAAATCTGTCTTTCAGAACTGCAGTTTTCAGGCATTTGTTCTATCGAATTTTCTGCCTCTCATAACTCTGAAGGCATCCACAAGAAATGCAAAGACATTGCTTTAAGTATCATAACTTAATGTTGCTTTACAATTTCTTCAACAACACAAGATAATTGTTAGATATAATTTCTGATTTTGGTCACTGAGTGAAATTATTTTACAGTTTTTCCAAGCTCTGTTTACTGGAAAAACTACAGCTTAATCTGGTTTTGCAGTACCTTCATCAGTCCGTGATAACAGACTGTGTTTATATGTCTTGTTTCTCCATTATGAATACTGCCTTCTGCTCACCACTCTATAGATATATTGGTTGGCCTAAAGTTCATACGTGCATAGAAGAGCCAGACAAAAAGGGCCCTGTATCCTCAAGTGCTAAGCATGACACTGCATGTTAATTCCATTTGCTTTGTGCTATTGCATATAGACTTAACGCTATCCTAATTTCAGTTATTTTTGGATTAAATTTGTTTGTGTCTCATGTCTACAATGTTATATGCAAGTCTACCTGCCATTTTGTACAAGGATGCTATAATGATCTAGCTATTAGCCAAATAATTTCCTCTCAGACATTAATTCCAACATTGCATATTATCTGCTTTGTGCCAGCACTATGGAGATGATTTACAGACATTAATGTTCTGTAGCCCTCTAGTCCCAGAATAAATTAATGCATAATCTGCACATCGTCAGCTCAGGAGTTGGCACACTTGGTAGAGTCTGCTTCACTTCAGCCGTTTCCTGGCTAGGCTAGCACATAGAAAGTCCAAATGAGAGATTTTCTAAATGTGCACAAATAATTACACTAAAAGCTCCCTTTTCTGTCATCCCTAGTATTTCACTCTCCCAGTCCTTCTAAAGATCAATCTACTTTCCTAATGGTTGTACCATCATTTGCATAAAAGTCTGAAAGATCTATGGTCCACATCAAGATGTTGCTAGTGAAGAGATTTGCCATTAATGTTTAGATATATTATGAACAATAGCTTGAAACTTGTCAGCAGATCCTGGAATGTTAACAGAACAAGTTTATTTCTGAAGAGTGTTCAGATGCCCCTGTCAGATAATAGCTTTAAGATAGTGGATCAATATTACACACATTTACACCAAAAAAAAGTAAAAAGTGAAAGTAAAAATATAAGCATTAAAACTAACAAACACACACACTTGCTTATGTTAATGATGCTTGTCATATAACTTGCAAATTGAGGAAAAAAATGGAATTCTAGAAGAAAAACACATTTTTTATTTTGAATTGTGTTCCACCCCCCATCTATTTATTTAGGGAGTTCTGAAGACAAACTGTTTATGTCTAAGTATAACATTTGTCATAGCTACCTCCAAAGATTTCATGTTGTTAAGCTAACATTTCAGCTTCATATGAAAATCTTAAGCAAACCAAAATAGCAAATGAAGATAAATGAACCGATTAAGTCACAGACACTTCTAGCAGGTAGGTAAACAGTCAACACATAATTTTCAAGGTCTCGTAACAGCCCCCCCAGAGGCTGCAAGTCTTGCTGCAATTTATTTTGTAACACTATAGAGTAAAAATTCAGAAAACAGTTCACAGTGTTTAATGGGAACAAAAATTTGACAGGCAAAGTAGAGCTGTGCAAACTGAAGTCTTTTGTAGAATCTGGAAATAAGGAGTGCATACAGACCATTTTGCAGAGCTGACTAATGAGGATGAGGATGAAAGTCCATCTAAGACTGAAATACAGGCTGCCCCAGACAAAGCAAGCAACTCAGGGCAGTTCTGTCTTAAGGCACAGGCATAAAGCAACTATTTTCTAGTGCCTGAAAAGTTGGTATGTGCTGTGTTTCAGGACTTGACTTCACTGACAGTGATTCCAGATTCACTGTCTATGATGGGGTGTTTTTCATACATGAAGTGAGTCTAACATTTTGTATGTGCATATGGGTATGCATATTATTTCTTCTACTAAATATGCAGACAAATGCAGAAAAACGAGAGTATTCTCACTGAGCTTCTATAAAAAAGGAATGCTGTGTTTTTTGTGTAGATTGTCTCGACACCAAGTGTGTTAGATGGCTGGCTTCAATTCAGCTTGAGCAGATTTAGTAGGTTTTTTACAAGGTCATTCAGAATATTGTGTATTATATTGCTTCTTAAAATCTGGATTGCTTTCTATCTATATTATTTAATTTATTATGCATGTATATATCTATATATTTAAACTTTGTGCAACAGTAGAATTGGTGTAAGTCAACTTACAACACTACTTTGTCTTCTGTGTAGGGTAGCTGCATGTTATATTGTTTTCCTTTTCTTTATGAAATGTATCCTGTGTACTTCTCTGGCAATGTAAGTGTGGTATTAAGTGAAGAGTTGTACTTAAAAACATAAATCAAGTTGTTGCTAGACAATTAGGAAGTCTTGCATTATTTGATCACCAGTTCCCTAGAGGATTCTATCCAGCACATTGGCAGGGTTTCCATGGAAACAACAACCCTATTAAAGCCTCCAAGAAGTGCTGTCTTTCTCTAGTTTCTCCTCCCACTTCCCTCCACTCTTTTTTAGCTAGTTTGTGTTGTGCATAAGCATTTAATTTCAAATGGTGCAATAAATGGAATAATTTAATCCCCTCATTAAATGGAATATATTGCTTTCCATAATAAGCTCTGAGATTCTGTGGACCAACTGTTCTGTCCTTTTGCTGCTGTCCTAATTTTAGGCAGTTTTACATTAGGGGGAATATGGCTATTTGTTCACAAGTTAGCCATATTATTTGGGAGCTAAGAAGATTTAAGCTATATGTGAGACACACCTCAAATAACATGAACAATGAAGCAGTGAATAGATTGCTTAGGAAGACTGTAGAATTGCCATTATTTGGTGGAGTTTGGGTGGAGTTTCTTCTTTTTTTCCTTCAGAAATATATGAGATTAGTGGGGTGCTTTGTAATTTGTAACCCTTTTGAATTCCCTAGTGGAAGCATCTCCCCCTTTCTAGGATGTAGACTTACTTGTCTTATTATTGTCTTAAGAAGTAGAGCCACTGTTCCATGAACCAAAAATCAAAACATAACGATAATTCATTTCTAATCTTCTTTGTTCTGTAGGGTTGGTTTGTTTGTCTGTTTTCAGTAAGCCAATGCTTTCCAAAAATTTCAGATTCATGGTTCTGAGATGTAAGTTCATTCCGGACTGCTGACCTAAATATTTATTAAATATTTTCCGTACAGTTTTAGCCCTATTCAGTACATTTAGAACTGTATTTGTAAATGTTGAGTCAGGTTAGGAATTAAGATCATAATAAGATACAAAGTTTAGAAATCTTTCAAGAAAAGATTTTTTTAAAATTTGACAGTTTGTGGCAAATTAACTTCCGAGTAGGTAGATGTGAAAGCAGTTATTTCAAAGTCCTCATTACCACTATGCTCACTAGCCTTGGCAGATTCAGAATTTGCAAATGAATTTTTGCAAAATGAGAGAATGAAGCCAAATTTATAAAATATAAAGATAAGTAAAAGGCCTATAAATATCAAAATGTACAAAAAAGTAATGTGTGCATTATTTCTTCATGGCATAGTATTACTGGAAAGCAGAATTAATCTGTATGAAAACCAAAGGCTGACAGTTAAGGGGGAAAAGTGATCAAGACTGCTATTTTTCTGTCATACTTTTTCTAGTGGCTTTAAAATAAAAATAAAATAAAATAAAATACACTAAACCAAACAAACAAAAAACAAGTTCACTTCCATGGCATGTGACTTAAATCAGCTTACTAACTTGTTTGCTCCACCTCTGAATTTCCATAGTTCTTAGAGAGTTCTAACACTCAGAGTGTTGGGGTTTTTCTTGGACTGAAATGTTTACATTAAACATTTCTGCTGGGCTCTGAACTATGTGTATACAATTGAGATGTTGGCAACTGCAGAGTGTAGCGTATGAAGGCACGGACCCCAGTCGGTGATGCAACCAGAATCGTTTATTATAACAAACAGGCAGTTTATATAGTACTAATGTATCTCCTTTCCCAACC
>JAOXNO010000013.1:143049776-143127110 GCA_028565335.1 Limnodromus scolopaceus | reverse complement strand
TGCATGAGCCCACCTCTCCAGCCTGTCCAGGTCCCTCTGGATGGCATCCCTTCCCTCCAGCGTGTCAACCGCACCACTGGGTTTGGCATCATCGGTGAACTTGCTGAGGGTGCTCTCTATCCCACTGTCCATGTCTCCAACAAAGATGTTGAACAGCACTGGTCCCAGTATGGGTCCCTGAGGAACACCACTCGTCACTGGCCGCCACTTGGACATTGAGCCATTGACCACAACCCTTTGAGTGTGGCTGTCCAGCCAGTTCCTTATCCACCGAGTGGTCCATGCATCGAATCCATGACTTTCCAATTTTGAGACCAGGATGTCGTGCGGGACAGTGTCAAATGCTTTGCATTTATTTAAAGATAGTTGATCTTACACAGGACTTCTAATTTAGCAGGGTGATACAAAATACATTGCATAACAACACAAATGTAGGTTACACTTAGCAAAATATATAGCAATTAGAATATACAATTTTATCACAATACCAGTGTGATTCCCATTACAGGTACCTATAATATGCTCACCATCACAACACTGGGCATCCCCAGTTGTTGGAAGGAATACATGTGTTGAAACCAACTCAAGCACTTTGCTCTCTTTGAAGTTCTTCTGTTAGTTGTCTAGTTTTTATACCCTATGTTGGACTGAGCCAAATATTCACTCCCATTATGCTTGTCCAGCTAACTCAGGGGACATTTATGCTCTTAATGAACTCAGGGAGAAACATTTCCACTATCACTTAATCCTCTCAACTGTTGACAGTTGTTTATCTAAAACAAAGACCACCCTCTGATTCTCTTTGTGTTGAACAGAAGTCCAGTTCTTTGCAACAGCTGTGCTCAGTCATACCCTGCATTATTCCATGAACTTTATGGGCACATTACCCTGCCCATCTCCTCTGAGCCTTCTCCCATTTTAGGGTTTATTGGTGTGTTCACAACCAATAAATAATTGGTTGTGATAATTGGTTAAATAAGTTCACAATTATTTACGTATTGTGAAAAATGTATTCCTATGGTTGCATTTGAAATATTTGATCTATTAAAACTTATACCCAATTAAATGACTCTGATGTAAACACCTTAATTGTAAAAGTGTCTTGCATCCGACATTTGGGAAATCATCCAGGAATGGCTCTGGTTTGAAAACTGATCAACTGTTTAAAAATTGGAAAAAGATTATTGGAGAATAAACTTAAACGTCACTAGATGTTCACTAAAATAAAACATGATAATTCAACTAGCATAAGATGGGTAGGATTCTCATGCTTCTTTTCTCAGTAAATGTGACTGCTGCATATCATATGTGATGCTGCATATGATAGGGATTAAACTCAACTTGCTTTATGAAAACATTTCTAGTTAAAGCAGAAGAGGAAATAATGAATTGTTTGCATGCTGTTGTAAAGTTAATTAAACAACACTAATCAAAATAATAAATAGTAGATTGCAAGAATATGTCCTGGCACTATCATAGTAGTTTTTAAATAATTGAAGTCTCAAGTAATTACTTGTTAACACCTTAACTATGCAGCAACATTCCAAGTCTAGCATGTTAGAAAAACCCATAAATAATTGTTCACCTAATAAGTAATAAACTTCTCTTCTCAACAAGAAAGTATACACTTCTAAAGGGTGATTTTAATGACATTTACAATTATTTTTTTTAACAGCTGAGGATGCATGTGGAGGAACTATGAGAGGATCCAGTGGTATCATCTCAAGCCCCAACTTTCCTAATGAATATCATAATAATGCCGATTGCACATGGACAATTGTGGCAGAGCCTGGTGATACTATCTCACTCATATTTACAGATTTCCAAATGGAAGAAAAATATGATTATTTGGAAGTAGAAGGGTCTGAACCACCTACAATATGGTAAGTCAACTATTGCGATTTTAATGTGGTAAAAAAAAAAAGATGATAAAATGTGGAAGGATAAATTTTATTACTTTTCCTTGTGTCAATAGATAGTCTTGCTGAAAATAAACAAAAAAACCCCAGTAATGGTTGTTACTACAGCATAAATGTTGATATTCTAATTACAGCTGTAAAATAATTTCCAAAGGATGTAACATTGAGATGAAAGTCACTATAGCTCATTCATCTTATTGCCTCTATGTCTAACCATTTTAACCATTATTGTATTAAAAATGTATATATTTCAAAAGAGAATGGAATGGACTGATAAGGATTGGTGGAGCTTTCAGGTAGTTTTCATAATGTCAGAAAGTAAATGATATGGACTCCTTTCAGCACAGAGCTGGGGGAAGTAGCATTGGTAACACCTGTTGGTCACAAATTCTCTCTGGAGGAGTTTCTGTACACAGAACCGTGTACGTGGTCTCACTAAATACTAGAAAATTCCATTGTGATCTGTGAGATACAACACCCTGAGCTAAGTAGCCACAGCACTTTATGATTTTGGTTTTATTACATATATGCTACTTTTAGGGAGAATTTCTGTTGGCTTGTTTGTTGAGTTAGCAGTAGTAACGACGTTTTTGCTAGACTTGCTTCTGCAATTCTTGATCTCAGTGTAGATGCATTCAAAGAAGTAGCAAGATCAGGTTCAGTTAAGTATGAAATATAAATTACACATTCTGTGGTTTTCTGGCCCCGTAGTTTTATGGTAACATAACATCACCCTACTCCAGACATATGTGAATATGAGAAATCCTTTTGTTTGTTATATTCTTTTAAATATTCTATTGGTTCACAAAACAGAGGACGTATACAAAACTATAAATAACAGTGATGCTCTCCAGTAAAATCTTAAGCTCTTAACTATTTCATAAAGCATTATGAGGGTTCTGCACAACAGAAGCACGGATTTGAACAACAGGTGATACAACAGGTGGTTGGCTAAATGCATTAAGGATAGTACAGTCTTCTTTTCTTATTATTAGTGAAAAAAAATCAAAATTAGCATAGACCAAATAAACTAAATTATTTTAAATTTTATAATAAGAAACTATGCTAAACAAAATAATTACATCATTTCAAAAGTATCAGTCTCAGTTTCTACAAGTGATGCTTATAAGTAATCTTCTGTACTAGTTCAGGGCATAGTAGAAGTCTATACACTAAGTCTCAGCTATAGCAAATACTATTTCATAATTTGAGTTAATTCATAACACCACCTACGTAGTTAATTACCTGTATTAGAATATTACTTAATTGCCATTGAGTTTTTCAAGCTGTTAAATTGAAATCTTTTGAAGTAGCTGTCAGCTAAAATAATTTTTAAACAATAATTTATAATAATTATTAGTGAAGTAACACCAATGACATACGGACAACATGAATCACTTGAATAGCTAAATATGCATTCGATTATTCTTGAATGTTTTTTATGTACTCAGTCATGAGCTTCAAACATTGATTTATTTTTTTTTTATGCAAAAGCCTATGGCTATATTTAAATGATAGAATAAGTTTACTTCATATATGGAAATTCTCACAGTATCTGTTTACAAAACATAAAAAATTACAATGCTAATATAATAATTGCTCATGTAGAGAAGTAGATTGAGAATACACTCTTTTTTTAGCTTGTCATTTATATTCCCTGAATTAGACTGATGTATTCAATTATGCAAAAGTACCCCCCCCATATGTTAGCAAAAGTAGATTTAGAAGGCTTAATTAACAACAATTTGTTAATTAGATTTACAGTGGTAATACGTAATATCCTCTTAGACTATAGCTTGAGGTTTAGTTCAAGATACCTTAGTTCATAAATTCTATATAGAAGTATTCTTCTAAAACTAAAACCATTCTCTTGTTCTTTCACTCTGGAAAATAAATAGTACATAATTTGTAAAATTACTAAAAACATATTGGTTGATCTGGATAGTAAGTAGTATTATAAAATCTTTTCTTAGACATTTTGTTGCATTATGTGACTATTACACCTATTGTTATAAAAAACCCTCAAACTTTTCTTCTGCGCATCTGATGTGTAACAAAATATCCCTACTTATTAGTTCTAAGACAAACAAGGAGCTAGACCATACAACAAGTAGATAGTCTGGGGTTATCCATGAGACAAGACTTGGAATTCTTCATTAAATGCTATCTTTCCATAGTTTTCCAGCCAGTTATTATAATATTTCAGTTATGACAAGTCTTTCCTTTAAGAAAAGGTTGATAGGTCATTTTCATTTAAGTAGTGGGGAAAAAAATGCACAGATGTCCTTAAGGATTTTTCTTGTCTGATATCAAGGGCTGATTCTGACATTTGGTAACCTGAATTGAATTAAAGTGGTTTTTTTCATTTTGGAAGTGAAACTAAGAGAAAATGATTAGTTTGAGGAAACAATTTTCCCCATATTTTCAAAAAAACAAAAATATGAAAAGAAATTATAGCTAGTGATATGTTCCTTTTTGCCTAAGTGAAAAGTTAGGGGTTTGAGACATTCATTGGTGAAAGAAATAGCAATGTCATTATGGGATAATTTATCCAGCATGTGGAAGTTCAGAGCTAAATATTCTGAGAGTATCTGGACATGTAAGAGTTTTCTAATGCTTGCCAGTAGGATACTTTGATTGGAATGTCTCAGTGTCTTATTTTTCTGTTGATCACTTTTAAGGGAATATTTAATAATCACTGAGCAGAGAACTGGAATGATTCTCTAGGCTGCTTTGACATGGTTATCCTGGATTCCAGCATATACTGTAGCCTGAATTGTTAAGACTCTAGTTAAATTGTATAGACGAAAGTGGTAGAACCTCCTTCCCAGAATACTCTATGTAAGATGTGTTTAAAATAGGCTCCTGATGAGAGCCTGCGAGAATAGAAAGTGCATATTTCACACAGTCCTAGGCAAAGACATTAATCTGTATCTCCTATCTTGATCACCATCTTAATTTAGCTGTTGTTGAAAAACAAGTTGACAATTTTACAATTTTTCCTCCTACGTGTTTGGAGAGCTTTGTTATTAAAAAAAATAATCTGCAAAGTTATTAGACTAATTAAACTTGAAATGATGATTAGTTTTAAATTAATCAATACATTTTTGGTGGATAGACTGGAAGGTGATAGAAAATAATGGTTGTCATGAAGTATGTGCTTAAAGCACACATTCAGGGAACTACTGTAGTAGTCTGAATAAGAATCACCATTTGTTCTCAAAGAACACATTATGCAATTTTTTTATTATTTGTTACCATGAAGATGTACACTAATGTGAAGGTGTTTGAGAGTGTAACAGTCTCTCAAATGTTGTAGGGAAAATGTACTTCACTTCTACCATGATGAAAAAATAACCTGACAAAATTTTCAGCTGTTCTTCTAAGAGTGTACTTATAAGAAAATCTTTGTGTGATGTTTAACATTTCACCTGCCACTGGCATATTCATACAAAACAGTAAGACGCATAAGTACTTTATTATCAAAGATAAGTTTGAAATAAGATATAATTACTCCTTTTAAAACAAAACAACTTACCTCACTTCTCTCTTACTCATAGTGTATTCTTGGATATTTAAAAATGTTTCCCATTTAATTTTCCTAAGCTGTAAAGGAGGCTTAGAATTGTCCATACTTAATTCAAGTATTGTATTCAAGTTTTTATCTGAAATACCTAAAAATCTTTTGACCCTTATAAGAGACTTACTCAAGATAGCCTGTTACCTTAAGACTCCCTTGCAGACTGTACGAATGAGAAAGAATAGGAACAGAAAAGTGGAGGTCGTTGTTTTTGTTGCCAAATCAGGATTTATTCCAAGTAACCAGTAATTTGTTTCTTATCAGTTTGGATCTGTCCTTGACATGGGAACATTCCTGATGAATTTTTCAGTGGATACAATGTGTTTACATTCATTTTTTTTATGTTGTGAATTTAATTTGTTTACTCTTCTTTATAGCACAGCTAAGGACAATTTAATGAGTACACTTTATTCACTACAAACTTATGGTAATCATAATTTCCCTGTAAGAGTTTTGTGAAGCCATTTCTCATTTAAAAAAAAAAAAACAACAAAACTATGAAGGCTGGAAGCTCAAATAAAAGTATGAGAAAACATCTAGTCCTAAGTAAATAATACCAGTGTACTTATTGACCAGTAGCTTTAAACACAGCGTTCTTGAACTTCACAATAGACTCTCTATTACATTTTGTAAGAAGATAATTGCACTTTAATTTCAAGGGTTGTAATATGGCAGTTTCCGGCTTTTGTTTCCTGAATTCAAGCTTACAAACTCTGTTAATCAAGTTTTAAAATATTAGTAGTATGTTTAGAAAGCAGTTAAGCAAATAATACACAGTGTTTAATAGAGAAACAATATACCTAAATAAATATTTATGGAGAATAAACTTTATGTTAAAGATAATTTACCTCTAAGTTAAATAAATTTCACAGAGAAAAAATTAGTTTTATAAAGTTTTGGTAATGATGTAGCATGGTATTGCAGTAGCATCTGAACATCGTTAAGAACAGCCATTTTGGATCAGTAAATGTTTATGTTTGGAGTTCAGTGTCTAATAGTGGCAATAGCAGTTGCTTAGGAAAAGAGTAAAAGACAAGAGGATGATAGGGTGTGCTCTTCCCCCTTGTGTAGACTCCCAGTTTCTGTAGTTAGTGATTTAAGAATTCTTGAACGAACATTTGCCTTAAAATAATGTGTTAAATACCTTTAAATAGATCTTTCTTTTGTTAATTAGTCATTCTTCTGGGGTCATTCTTGAAGACTCTCTGGAGAGTACCAAATGAGATTTTTTAAAATCCAAACATCCAAGCAGGCTGTATCAATGAGTTCCCTGTTATCCACTCAATCATGTATTCCTTAAAAAAAAACTTAATTAGTATGTCAATCAAAACTTTCCTCTATAGAAGCTGTATCACACTTTTCTTGGATTCATCCATATATGTTCTCTTTCCTTTTACCATTTTAATCAATTATTTAAAGTAATGAAACATACCAGCCTGTGGCTTTCTCTTCACTTTGAAATAACTTAGCTCCTCACTTTCTTCTGAAGTCCTGGATACCTGATCATCAATGTTGCATGAGGATCTGTTTTGCTCAAGAGTCCCCTCTCCCTGAGACCAAATGAGATTTGGTTGTGGCATCACTGTGTCCTAGGTTCCACCTCAGCTGACAGCATGCCCAAATATATTGGGCTCATCTTTGTTATTCATAAGGTAGTCATTGATCACTATTCCAGAATGGCACTATGCATTTTGATGGCATCACACATTTTCATAAGCTTGTAGCCTTTATACCATGTTGTGAAAACATCACCCTGGAGGTTTACAACAACAGCACATTACCACAGATGCTTTGAGCAGTAAGAACAGAAAAAAAAAAAAAAAATTATCTTAGAATAATGGAGAAGGGTCCAGTGGAAATTTTGTCCAAGTGCTACCCAACCTGAATGTTGCCCATTCACTCTAGATGAGCTCAGAGTGCTTCCATTATTGCTTATTTGTAACTCTGCTTTTGAGAAGCCAGGTAAATAATAGCCCAGACCTAGGCCATTTTACGAAAGAATACTTAAAAAGCATGATCAGTAATAAAAACAATCAAATGCAAAAAAGTCTGGAGTCTCTCACTCAGCAGTTTCTGGGAAAAATACAGATACAAAGGTGGCTTGATAAATTAACAGGGAACACTTTCACTGTGCTTACTCCAGCAGAAGAGTGCACTTGTTTTGATGTGATCATTTACTATTGTCTCAGGATGGCAATTGCTGGAGTAGTGAGGGAGACTGATTGATCTTGTCCTGACTGAAACATCAGTGACTGAAGTGGCAAATCTTGCAAGTAAGACTGAAACAGCCATATTTTATGCTGCATGAGTTGTACTGTATGGAAAAGGGTATTACACATAAAGCAGAGGATAACATAAATCTCAAAACAAGACAGGGGAAAAAAAAAGCCGACCAATGAAAACTAAACAGCAACCAACCCACAAACCAAAAACATCCCAAACCCAAAACATGTATTTGTTTCATTTGTCATTCCAGAGTAATTAAAGCTTCACACTTACTTGACATGTGTTCTGAGTGTCTGCCATGATCTGTGTTTAATTTATTCAGCAAAATAAATAATGGGCAGTGGGTGAACAGTAATTCCTGCAGAGATAATCCCAAATCACTCTTGTTTCTAGATCCTGGAAGAAAACCATTAGTAGGTTTTGTACATTTGATAAACTGTATAAATTTGTAATTCCATCTTTTATGTCTCAATCCATAACAGCTAAAATTTTAATATTTTGAATACATGAATGTAAACCCTTTGAGTTCATGAATAAATCCTGACTGGATAAAACATTGCTTATATGGGAACTACAGACTATTCAGAACTTCCTATGTTGCTTTTTCATCTGTTTTGCCAGTGAAAATCACTTTAGGTGATTTAGGGTGCAAATTCACTTGTAAAATGAGCCAGTAACTGAAACAAACCATTAAGCATCATATGAAACTGCTAAAATAATTTCTTTATATTAAGGATCGACACAATGTCAAACCAGTGTCAGAGCAATTTATAATAATTACATGCCATCCAATATGCAGATGACCAGTCAGAACCCACAGCTTTCTGGTCATAACAGCCAGTAAAAAAGAAAATAAGCTATTCTTGTATGCTTACTGTATGCTTATTTCTTCTGCATACAGTAGGTCACACAAGTGAAAGAAAACACCAAAATGCAGCAATCCAGATCTTCGAAAATGAGCCCTGAAAAACCAACTTTTTTAACCCACCCCGCCCTGAAGTTAAAAAAGCCTACTCAAATAATTATGTCAATTTCAATAAATATTTTTATCCCATAAACTTTTGAACTATTTTTAAGGTTAACATTTTTACATCTTTCCAAATGAAATACAATGAATTTTCATTCTTTTGAAACCCTGAGGGTAAATTCATCTAAGTATATTTTAAAAATTTAAACATTTGAAAGTTAAGTGCAGTTTCCCTGTGACCTAATTCCTGAACCACGTTTATATTCTGATACCCTATGTCAACATAGGAATAATAACATGAGAAATGATGCAGAAAAGAGAAAAAGGATGGAAACAGTATCTACAAGGAGAGAAATAAAGTAAGCTAAAGCTTTTAAATCTTGAAAATAAATGAGAAAGGATATGAAGACTTCATAAAATTATGAATATTTGTTGTGGTTCAACTCCAGACAGCAACTAGGACCACACAGCTGCTCACTTGCTCCCCCAGCTGGGATGTGGAAGAGAATCAGAAGAGTAAAAGTGAGAAAACTCATGGATTGGGATAAGGACAGCTTAATAACTAAAGCAAAAGCTAGACACATAAGCAAAGCAAAACAAGGAATTCATTTACTACTTCCCAATGACAGGCAGGTGTTGAGTCATCTCCAGGAAAGCAGGGCTCCATCACACATAACAGTTACTTGGGAAGACAAATACCATAACTCTGAACGACTCCCCCCTTTCCTTCTTTTTTCCTCCAGCACTATATACTGAGCATGATGCCGCATGGTATGGAATATCCCTTTGGTCAGTTGAGGTTAGCTATCCCAATTGTGTCGCCTCCCAACTTCTTGTGCATCCCCAGCCTACTTGCTGGTGAGGCTGTATGAGGAGCAGAAAAGGCCTTGAGTGCTTAGCCTCAACCAAAACACCAGTATGCTAGCAACTCAGTTTCCCATCCCAAAATGCAAAACATAACACTATACCAGCTGCTAGTAAGAAAGTTAACTCTATCCCAACTGAAACCATGACAATATTCTATATCAGGTAAATAAGGAATATTCATTCATTATTTCTTACACTAAAATAAATATGGATGCTCAGTGATTTGTCAGGTAGAAGATTTATAACTAAAAGGGGAATTTTTCTGCAGCATACATAATTAAGTTGTGGAAGTCATTGTCATGTGATGTTATAGATAGAAAAATTATAAATATATTGAAAAATGGATCAGAAATTCATAAAAGGAAAATTTATCAAAGGTTATTAAACACAAAGGTCTGCTTGCAGGGCTTCACTCAAGAAGTCCACAGTCCATAAAATTGCTGGAAATTGTGAGAATGTATGAAGGGATAAATCTCATTTTGTATAATCAGTTTCTGACACTCCTGGTGAATTATCTGTTACTGCTCATTGTCAGCAATAAAATATTAGTTTCAGTGTATTTCTATTCTAACACATCAGTTCATACATTCTTAGATACCATCAAGGATATGATGGGTATTTTACAGGGTATTATAATTCCAGTCAGTCAGTAAGGGATTTTTGCATAATTTATATAAACCAAATAAATAATCATAACTGAGATGTATCAGGACTAGTAGTTTTATGTCTGTAAAACATTTTGGGGGATGAAGTTTAGAACTTTTTGGTTTATGCTATAAAAATATTGTGCCTTCATTTAAGGCTTGTGATAAGAAAACCTAAAACTGCCAAGTCATTATTCAAGACTTCAGCAAATATGGAAGCTAATATTTCATCTGGCATTATCTAATGTTTAATCATAATCAATGTTAAGATGTAAGGAGTATTTTTAACATAATTTTTGTCTGGTTTCATTTTCCAGTCATTTAGTAATTTTTATTGGACTTTTCTTCCGTCTACTAAAAGGCTTATTAATGAAGATATTTATATATCTTGATTAAGCGAAGTCCTAGTGTTCTTTCTTGACTGAGTAGACTTTTTGGAACTTTCTGTGTAAGATCCAGTAAGTAAGTTGCTGGAGCCTTCACATCTCTTGATCAGCCTTTTCTGTACCCAAACCTGCAGCATTGGATTGGTATACTTGAGTCAGCAGAAAAACTACCTCCCACACAGTACATATTCTCTCATCCTTGAAGCATATAACACAGGTTCTGACATCTTTCACATGGATATATTACACTGCTGCACAACTTGTTTTCCCCATTATTTTTTATGTCAGAGGATAAGCTTTTCCCATCATCTCTATTTGCTGAGCAAGAACATACTGGTCTGCATGTCCTAAGTGAAGTTAAGGGTAAGGTGAAGGACTTAAGGTGAGGACTTAAGGTGAGGCTTAATTTCTGTTTAGAAGCTGACACCATGTCTTTGAAAACCAAAAAAGCACAACCAACCTTGAACTAAAGCTTCCATCATTTGAACAAAACTTTCTAATTCTGTATAACTTACAGAATTTGAGATTCAATCTCAAAATGCAAGCATCTTTTCTTGTTTGTGTTTTGATTTTTTGGGGTATGTGTGTTTCTGTGTTTCAGTTGTTTTTTTGGTTTTCTTTTTCTAGAGAGTTTATTATAATAAAGAGGAATTTCCTGAAAAAGATGGAATTAAGGAAGTGCTACAGTGTTGAGTGCAATTAAAAGCAGAGTTCACCTCCTGTGGGAGAGAAATGAGAGATGATTATGACAGCAGCAAAGGCTAACAGTCCTTAGAGTCTTATTTTTTCATTCAGTTTTGAATTAAAAATGCATCGACTACCAACACCTTCCACAATCCTGTTAATGGATTTAAACTAAGTAGCTGAAAGTTACGTTTATATCAAAAATTTTGCTAAACAGTAAACTATAGCTTTGCTAAATGTTCTGGAAATTATTTGTATTACTGTAGTCTATGCATTAGGCATTTATAGCCATACATTGGAATGTTGCCATTCCATTTGCTTTTGGTGACTGGACACAGAGTCCGCAGAACTGTGAAGTAGAGGAGCAAATTGTACTATTCTGCTCTTGAAAGATTCAATACACAGAAATAAAGCTTAAATCCCCAAACTTGTGATTTCAGTTCTTTAAAAATTAATGCAACTCGAATTAAAGCCTGATCTATTTGGCATGACTACTCATTTTACCTTTTGCAAATCTTGTTACTGATGCAGGGAAAAGGTAAAAATTAACCTGGTGGTTGCAATTTACCTAGTTCAGTTTACACAGTGGAGTCCATAGTACTTTGCAACATATCCTATGTTTCTTGTCTCCAATTTTGCTTTAACTATATCCTGAAATATGGGACAGAGATTTAAATTTTAGTGGCTCATAATTCATGACAGGAGTATCTGTCATGGTATTCAGACTGAAAACAAGTTAATGAAAACCAACTGGTTCGTTCAAGAGAATATTTTGAATTTTCTGTTAAAAAAGATGTAGGAACAAACACTCTCAAATGAAGTCTGCGACTAACCCTAAAACAAATCATTTATGAGTAAGATGACATTGGTATCTGCCAGTTGGAAGAATATTATGGCAGCCAGCTTAAATTTTGGTATTTTTTATGGTATTGCATCAAATAGACAAAAAAAGGAGGTAGAGGTACTGTATCAAATATCTGGTATATGTATATGTACCAGGTGTATGGTATATGTATTTATTTACATTAAGTCAATCTGTACTGTTTAGTCTCCATATGTCATTTCATGTTGCATCTTAGATGGCTTAATTCTAGGCCTGGTAACGTTACATATTTTTGCTATAGTTTGGATAGTGGAATAAGAATTATGCATGAATATAATTAATGACAGTGAACTGTGGGAGGTTTCAGACTCTTTAGAGGATAGAATTATACTTTAAAATGATGCTGATAAATTAAAATGAATATGCATATATCATCAATGAGAAATTTACTTCAGGCAAATACAAAATGCTGTAGACTAAATGAAGACTAAGGTGTAAATATAAAGTACAGAGTAAATATCCAGACAAAGCAATAATAGACAGGATGTACATCAGGAAAACACAAAAAGAAAATAGACATAACAAACATTAGTGAACAGTGTGTCCTTGTGTGCACTATTCACATAATTTTGTGTGTGTCTATGTGCGTGTTCTGTTTGCGTAAACGCAAATTCTCATTATAGAATTTGCCCTGCATTTATGCAGGCACACAACCTTCATAAGTTGCAGATAGGGTTAATAAGACACGGAAAAGTGTTGAATTCCTAGGTAGCTGAAAAACATTGCAAATTGAAGTTCATTTGCAAATGAAAATTATATTTGATATTTATGCAGCCTTTAAAACTGCATTAGCAGTTATACAAATCTTTTCATGTTTCCTAATCAGGTATTTTCCCAGTATATATTGCTAAAAAAAAAAGAAAAAAGAATTGAAACAATCTTATATCATTAGTTGGTGGGGTTGCTCAGCAAACCTAACAGTAGTTCTTTGTGTCATGCTAGGATGGGTATTAAAGGTTAGGACTAAAGTACACTGACACAGCTGTGGAGCCTGAGCTTTCCTTCACCTACCCATGCTTATGTGTAGTCTGCTCTGGTTATCTTCCTAGTCATTACATTCTTTTAAGTGCAATATTTTAAAGCTCAGTGTTAATTTATAAGAAGTGAATTAGTGATCTGAATATTTGCCAACTTTCCGACTCAGATATATCAGAACAGCAAAATCTCTCAGAGTGCTCAGATAACATTGTCATCATTACCACTAATATCACCATCATATAAGAAGTTAATAGACACTGAAGTCCTATACAAAATATCTTAAAGCTAATATAATTGGCTTTTTACTGCATAATTTGCATTATATTACTTTCCAGTCAAATGTCATGCACAAAGGTAAAATTCTTTTGGTGAAATGGAACTGAAATTTTATTTGATAAAGTAAATAAAAATTATTATTCTAAGGAATGTTTACTTACAATCTGCCCAAGTCTGGAAGATCTACACAAATATCTTTAACCCTGATGCCAAGGTATCAGATATTTCATTCTAACAACACAGAATATTTGTAAATCTTCTACTTTGTTTTTGCTCTCTAGCAAAGCTTTTATATTAATTAGTCAATATATTAAATTCTTAAATTAATTTTATTATAAATATTTTAATAAAAATTTTCTTTGTGTCCTATATAGATTCCAGAATTCTTTAGCAGGCCTAGTTTGCTCACAGTTTTTTGAGAAGATGGACAGGCAAAAAGTTGAGAATTAAGAATAAATTGTATTTGTTTATATCACAATGAAAAAGTTACATTTGCATTTTAAGACACGAAGATTCATTTTAAATATTTATATTTTTAATGGCTGTAAATTGAAGACTTGAATCCAGGGAGTTTTAAAAATAACACAGATTGATCTAGTAAAATCAATTTGAAATATTCTCAATTACTAATCAGCTTCTGTTATTTTAAATAGTATCATTTATCCACAATTGAAAATATACTATGAGAGTTTATAGTAGTCAGGAGAATCTTATACATTCTTCTTAGTTTATAATTTCTTGTTGTATTGTTTTTTAGACATTTATTGCTCTTTAAATCTCCACTATGGCCTCTGTTAACAGGGAGTGTGATAACTTCTGTTGGACAAATTAAACTACAAACGTTCAACTCAGAGGCAAGGTTCCAAAGCATGGAGAGGTTAAAATGCTGTGACATGGATCACTATTTCACAGTCTGATTTGCTGGAAACAGCAGGTGGCTAGCAGTCAGGCCCATGCAATGATGTCCCTGAAGCATATGCTTATGTCATAAACAAATCATTCTGTGTCTTTCTAAATAAGAGGGATATATTTATTGAGTTAATACATCATATTACATCATTAGTTATTTTCACTTTTGTATCTGGTATTCCTTTGTTTCTTGTCTTATATTATTTTATTCCTAATGTAGATTTATATCACACAGTCACACACCTTAAAAAAAAAAAAAAAAGGGAAAAAGAAGAAGAAGAAGAAGAATTTTTACAGAAAAATCGTAGACTTGGCTGTCAAACATTTCAGGGGCAGTGTTAGGAAGGCCAAAGCCCACCTGGAGTTGAATCTGGCCAGAGACATTAAGGGCAATAAGTAGCTGTTCTACAAGTACATAATCAGCAAAATTAAGACTAGGGAAAACATCAGCCCGCAGCTGAACGAGGCAGAGGACCTGGTGACAAATAACATAGAAAAGGATGAGGTACTAAATGTTTTCTTTGCCACATTTTTTGCCATCAAAATCAACTTTTAGGAATCCCAGGCCCCTAAGATCAGCAAGAGTCTGCAGTAAGGACTTACCGTCAGTGGAGAATGACCAGGTTAGGGAGTGTTTAAGCAAACTGGACACACATAAACCCATGGGGCCTGATGGCTTGCACCCACAGGTGCTAAGGGAACTGGCTGATATTATTACAAAACCACTCCCTATTACCTTTGAAACCCCATGGTGACCTTTCTGATACCTGAAGTCTAGAAGTGAGCAAATGTCACTCCTATCGTCAAGAAGGGCAAGAATGAAGATCCAGGGAACTACCAGCCAGTTAGTGTCAACTTAGTCCCTCCCAGGAAAGGTGATAGAGAAAATCCTCCTGGAAATAATTTCCAGGCACACAAATGACAAGAAAGTGAATGGGAATAGTTATCATGGATTTACAAAGTGGACGTCATTGCCTTCTACAATTAAGTGACTGGGAGAGCAGTTTGTGTTGTTTGGCTTAACTCTAGTAAAGCTTTTGACACAATCTCCCGTGACACAACATCCATAGAGAAGCTGACAATGTACAGATTAGATAAGTGGAAAGTGGCAATTGAGAGATCACTCGCCAATTACCTTCACAGGCAATCCAGACTTCACGTGAAGAAGATTAATTTATAGCAAATTAAAAATAGAATAGTAGAAACAAAGACAAAAGAAACCCAAAACAAACCACCTTCCACTCACTCACCCTCTTCCCAGGCTCAACTTCTTTCCTTCATTGTTCTCTGCCTCTCCTTCCTCCTAACCCTTTTCCCCTGCTCCACTGTGGGTCCTGTCCACGGGCTGCAGGGTAAACATGCTCCAGCACACGTACTCCACGGGTCACAGTTCCTGTTAGGGGAGCTTGCTTCAGCATGGCAGCAGAACAGCTGGAGCACCTTCTTCCCCACCTCCTTCTGTGACCTTGGTATTCACAAGATTGTTTCTCACTTTTTTTTTCTTTTTTTTTTCTTCTCACTCCTCAGTGCCTGTGCAGCATTTTCCTCTTTCTTAAGTACATTTTCACAGAGGTGACACTAGCTTGCCTGATGGGTTCAGACGTATCCTGTGGTGGGTTCATTGTGGAGCTGACTCAAACTAACTGTGTCTGGCACAGGGCAGTCCCTGATCTCTTCTCGCAGAGGCCACTCCTGCAACTCTCTGTGGCAAAGAAAATATTCTAAGATTTTTTTCTTAGGAGCTGTCAATCTATGAAACAAGAAAAACACACACAACTCCCAAAACAAAACACAGTTTCAATTACTAAATCTCACCTAATCATACAAACAGAAACAGATTATGTCTTCTTAACTTTTAGCTCTGGAGGTTTTATTATGATGAACCATCAAGCTGGGGATTAGTGTCTAAAATCTTGTAAAGTCTCAAAATAATTTCTTTCAAAATGAGGCATTTTGCATGGGTGCTGATAATGCTTGTCTGTTTTCCCTTTTTATCTCTTATCTAATAGTATTAAATGTGAGCTGTCCTAACCCTTATTACTCATTTCAAAGATTTGGTCCTTGTTTTTAAAGGCTTTCTGTTCATTATATCTCTATGGAGTTACAATGATGGATGGGTGTAATATCCACATCTTAATTTTATCATAACAACTTTAAAGTCCTCCATACAAAAGATACAAGAAAGGTTCCCATGATTGCAGCTGGAGAACATTTAAATATGAATATTACAATTAGGGCAAAAGAAGTATGATCAAGTACGCAGAACAACAAATTCATAGCTGGGTTTGGCTTCAGCTGAGCTGAAATGGGGTTCCTGGGCCCAAGCACAGAGGGTCATTAGGGTTCCCAGGCAGGGCTAGTCAGATCCAGGAGGGTGCTCTTAGGGTCCTGGCAATTTCCAGTTTTGTCTTCAATTTTTGTGGTGGAGAACAACATATTGTCTTTTCATACTTTGGATGATTATTTTTTTTTTGTATGAAATAAATGATGGTAGAGTTTCTTGATGTTTGTCAAGCACTCTAAGATTAAAGTTCTGTAAAATTATTGAGTAAGAAATTTATTAGCCTACAAATATATTGCAGAAGAGGGGAAGGCCACTGCAGATAAATGTAAGCAATTTTAAAATGTAAATCTCTTAGATGATAAATTCCGTAGAACTAGAAGGATACCAGATGTTTGAGATAATAGAAGAAAGTTATTGCACAAAATGTGCAAAACATTAATTTTCAAACAAAAAGGTGGAAACTAACTGAGTTGAACGATTCTGTGAGTAATCTGGATGCATTCCTTGACAGCAATTATATTTAAATTATGCAACAGGAGTAGCCTTTTCTGAAAGATTTCATTATCTACCTTGATACATCTATAGAGGGAGAAAATAGGAAATAAGGAGTCAGCTCTCAGAAAATAATCACCTACAGTTTGAGTAGAGCTGCTTAATTTTTATCCTCTCACTTTGTACTGATGAGCTATTCTTTAAAGGTGTTTCAGGACTTGCACTGTCCTTATTATTACCATTTAAAAAATGAAATAACATAACTAACTGACTCAGGCCTAACATGACAGCATTCTGAATTTTTATTCTAATATTAAGGAACAGCTCTTTTAAGATACATTTGCATTTGGATTTAATATCTAACTATGAGTAACTAGAGAGGCAGATACTCAGGAAAACTTTCAGATTCTAAAAGTACTTTTTCTAATAAGACCCATGGGGTACCTAATTTTGCTGCAGAGTGGGAGTAATTTGACTTATATTTTAAACTTTATCTCCAGCCAGAGTCGTATGCCAATTTTCACTTTATGCTGTACAGAAAATATAATTAGTGTCTTTTACCAGTTTGAATATTGCATATCTATACGTGCTTTTCCTTTTAACTACTGTAGTTATATGAAGTACTAAGCATTATGGAGAGAAGTTAAATGACAATTAGCTGTAGGAAGAAGTACTCTTTTCTTCCTATTTCCTATGCCTTCAAGATTCTTTAGTGTGAATCTGGCGATACTGATAACAACTGGTAGCCCAGTAAATATGACTTTTCTCTTATTACTGCTAAGTTCCCACAGGCTTTGTACTGATCTGCCAGAGGGATTGTCTTAGGACTCTTCTGAGGTGTCTTGACCTGAGCTGGTTCTAGCTTGTTTGAGCTCTGACCATTGCCTACTGGTCAAGTGACTATGTGACTATCATGTATAGTAAAGGTCTGACAACCCTAGGCAGTTGCTGCATAGCACACATTTGCCCTCTATGTAAATTGCAGCTTGGGAAGTCTTGGAACCAATGAGAAAAAAACATGCCCTGTTAAGAAAACATCAAATAGCCCAAAAATGATTCAAGGTTGAGGAAGGGGCATTTTATTGAGAAAGAGGAGTTTTGCCATAAAAACTTTCCAGGGATGACCTCAGGATACTGATGACTAACAATAATTCACCTTCTGTCTGGGAAAGAATGAGATGCTGATCTCAGGACACAGAGGGACCCTGAAAGGGTGAACATAACACCAGAGAAAAGGGATAGATATTAGGAAGTTATCTTGAATTAAAGAAGTTACTAGTATTATTAAAGAGTCTTTTTGATATTTAGACTTTAAGCCATTTAAACATTAACTGGACTAACAGTGACTTTTGGCTCCATATTTGGGGTGTTCTCTACTGTCCCAAAAAGATTTTGTGTGCAAAAAGCTATACAATACTACTGCATATATGGTCTTTTGAATATCAAGTTGTAGTATCAGATGTAATGTTTTTTTGTTTGGTTCATTTATTAACACTTACCAGAAAGACCCAAGATCAAGCTTCCTTCCCGTATTCAGGCAGTATACTTGTAAGTATAATAATTTGATATATAGAATTTGGGGGGAAAAAAAAAAGCTGAGAAAATAACCAGTTATGAAATAGTAAGGTGCTGGCAACATTTTAAGAGAGGAAAACTATGTAAACCTATCACAGATAATGGTCCCAATTATTCAGTTTCACTGTTACCCAAGGATGGAATTGATCACAGAATCACAGAATCTTCTAGGTTGGAAGGGACCTTAAAGATCATCTTGTCCAACCGTCAACCTAACTGACAAAAATAGACACCCAGGGTCAAGGGTAGGTTGGGTAGATAGGGTACAAGTTGTATTCAATTCAGTTTTATTTAGAATAGCTGTGAAAGGAGAGGGAAGAAATGTACAGAATTCTAGGGAAAACACTCACATAATCATATTTATCCTTATACCAATCCAGAGTCCACAGCTTTCCAGCCAGGGCCCTCAGATTTGAGGTTCTTGAAAGAGACTGTGCCCTGTCTCTTGAAAGAGATAGGTTTGCTTTAGCATGTGCAGGAAAACAAATCCTGTGGCGGGTCTTGGTGTCCATCATATTATAGTTTCTGGGCCACCAGGATGAGTCTCTTTGTGGGAGGCCTCATCTGCACAGCCTGCTCAAGTGAGGTCTGTATCTTCTCAGTGGTGCATTCAAACCTGTCAGCCTCTGCTCCTTGCTGACTTCCCTGATTATGGCTTGGTCTCCCCAGTTACACCAAGGAACTATGCAACTTGTCACAGTTTGTATGATAGAAAGACCTATACTTTAACCACCGCGTGCAGCTCAGGTGAAGCTAATATGTATTTATATTGATTCTATGAACTTCTCAGGAAAAATGAGTTGTAAGCATGAGGTCATTTTTTATATGAGGTATTATGAACAATGACTCCTTCCAAGTCCCTGACATCTAGATGAAAATCACAATTTATGAAACTAGTCCTTCAGGCAATCGGGACAGCAACACTGTCCATGAGTATTCTATTTATTACTCATGTCACAAACACCACATTACTTGTATCATAGACTAATATTTCAGATTATGTGTGTTTGGAAGTCTCCTTTTACCTTTCATCATACTTCATTATTCTGCCAAGTCAACAGATTAATTGGAAAGTCTTTGACATATGAACATCTGGCTTTATAAGATGCGACCTACTTCTGAAGTTAAAAAGTATTTCTTAATCTTGGCACTTTTGAGCATTTCATATCCACTGTACTACAAATTTTCATTAATCATCAGTCGGATCTTTATTCAATCCTTAATGGTCATACAGTGGTTTCTCATAGATTTGCTTTATACGACAATAACTTTACTTCAAAATTGAACTTTTTCCAACATTGCAAAAGCATGATAGGGCTTTCATGTATTTCAACACTGACACTTTTAAAACAAAGACTCTTTTTTTCGGTCTTCCAGACATTCATAATGAACTTGACAAAAAGAGTCATAGGGTGAATTATTTTTATTCCTCTAGCTGAATAACTCTAAAATGAATCAATAGATAGTTAAAGCACTTTCCAGAACAAGTATTTTTTTCAAAGTGACATAATGTAGAAGGTTTTTTTCCCCTTCTTTCCAAACATTGGCTAATTTAAGTTTTCATTTGTTTGTTTTATAAATCAGAAATAAGTGATTACAGTGGATTTTCTACCTAAAACCTTAGCTAAGTTCTAAATAGCTCATTAGGTTAATATTGAAGAGTTATAATTTACTGTTCTAAAAATAAAAAATAGCTTTCTGTCAGTCATTTGTCTGCAATTCTGATATATAAGAATGACAATCAAGGCTATATCTAGCTTTAAACTTCTCAGTGTCCTGATTCTCAGTTAAATAAAATGGTTAGTCTTACAAAGTCCTCAGTTTTACAGGAACTGACCTTAGGAACTTTCACTGAGTTGTGCCTTTGTAACAACTTAAAACTTAGGTGATATATTACCCTGAAACTGCTAATAGACTTATATTTTAGACACTTCTCTTTTTTGGACACTTTTCCTTTACTTTTCTGCTGCATATTTAACTTTGAGAAAGCACTGGCTTTAGAGAGAGAAGGCTTTGTCTTTCCTTCAATCTTACCTTCTTCAAGACTGAATTAGTACTTTCTCCTCTGAAAGACACATTTTGTCGTTCCTTACGAATGGACATTGAAATATGGCAATGCAGAAGATTAACTCAATTCACTTCTTCTTGTATTCTCTTTATTTATATGCTTGCTGTATCTCCAAACAAATCTTTCTTTTACTGTGTTGTTTCTTGTTTTCATCAATTGAAGACTCAACTGGGAAACTTTGCATATTTTGATATTGTAATTACCTTTCAAATTAGTCTATTTTCTCAAGCCAGTCTGTTATCTCACTAAATGGTCAATTCCTGAATCATCCAGGGAATTAATGACTCTAGTGTACTGGATGCACACACGAGAGAAGCCCTGATACTAACCTGCAGCTTGAGTTTCATATATACAATTCCATGAAAAACTCCACTACTTACATAAAAGTTCTATAGCTTCTGTCACAGAGATTTCTCATTAAGTCTTTTTCTGTAATACAGATATACCAATATTACATATCTTAATGCTGAAAAAATGTAAGCTGCAATTAAAATTCTATGAAATCCACAGCCCTGAAAATATTCACTTTCATGTTACTTGAATACTTATATTGGAAATACTTTCACAAAAGAACAATTTACGGTTATCTATCTTGTTGATCTACCTTTTTATCCAAAGATAACTGAAAATATCTATTAGCATGTGCCATTTATTTGATATCTTCAACAAAATTCAAATCTTGAGTTCTTAGTTTAAACAACAATAGATTTTGTATGAGAGAGAACCGAGGTTTTTTGACTGTTTGGCAATACATGTCACAGTGTCCTTGCTCTGAAATGATTTAATATAATTTGGATATAACATTTCCAGTTAAAAAAGTGAGGAAAAAAAACCAAGGCCAGTATCCGAAATTGTCATGCAATAGACATTCACATTTGTAATGACTGCCATTAAGACACATTAATCTCATCACTGGAACTGGAAATGTAAAGGATATTGATAGGCCTGGTCATACAAAAACTTACTTGTTGAGTGGTTGACCGAAAGGTTGATGGTTAGTGCCTGATCGCCAATGTCAACGTCTTGTTAATGAGGCTGATGGAACAAGAGGGTTAACTTAATCATTAGGAAATTTCAAATCAAGCCATGGGCTAAATATTCAGTTAATTTCACCTTTGCTTCTGTGGTGTGAATCTGATTCTTTCTAAACAGATCTGGATTTATTAAATCAGAGACCTGAGTTTTAGTTTTGTGTTCACAAATGACTGTCCTTACACCTATATTGCGCGGTGGATCTTTTTACAAAAGATGTTTGATATGAAGCTTGTTACAAGAGGGTTTTTATAGGATCAGGGCAATCATGGCAAACAAAGGAAAGGATGCTAGAAACCTTTGCCAATAAATATATGTTGTATGAAGTACAGAAAATGCAATAAGCTGTAAATGGTTGATACTTTACATTTGTGCTAAATATGCCTGCTCCCTAATTTAACCAAAATTTAACCAAACCAAATAAGTCACTGGTCAGGTGCTGTTCTATTGGGTAGGTCTTTCTTCTCCTTTCAAAAAAGCAAAAGCTTATCATCTTTTGTAATATTTGTATTATGTTATGTAAATATTATTGTATGTACATTTACATGGATAATGCATGATAGGCCTTATCAAAATACTTGAAACCTTTACCTTTTTTTTTTTAATCAAAGCTTTTTATATTGCATTTTTATTTCAAGAAGCAAATAGTACCGATGAGAAAGACTTCACAGAGCTGCAGTTAGCACCAAAACAAGCACTTTTGATTGCTTACTGCATATGTATGAGTGATGAGATCTGTGTTAGCCTCGAATGGGTTTCAGCGGTGCTTCAGTAGTAGATGGGGTAGCTTGTGAGGAAATATAGGAACCATATGCTTCATGAAAAAGTTCCGTGTTAAAGACTTTACTGCATTTTCCAATAAAAAAATACCCATTTGGAATATTTTTGACCACATTTAAGGCCTAAACTAAGGCTTGTATTAGCATGGCTTGAATACTTGTTACTTAATAATCTTTCTTCAAAATTAAAATGCACATTTTGCAAATAAATTAATTTCATTAAAAGACTACCTGATTTGATGCCACTGATTTCTGCTCCAAATAAATAACACACAAAGCACAAATTCTGCCACCATTCAATACAGATTCAAACATAATAAAATAGAACTAGGCACTTAAATAGAGTGAAGACTACCTATTTGACTCTTTTTTATCTTCTACCCTTTATATGCATATTTTGTAGTGTCTATATCCTTCCTTCATGTTTTTATACATTTGTTCACTGATCTGATTTTGAGCTTTGACTGGACCTTTGCAATCTGGGCACTCTTTGTCTCTCTTCATACCCATATCCTGTCTAAACTACTTCTTTTGTTTGTATATTATACACTGTATTATACCTGACTAATCCAGAATAAGATTCTGAGCCACTTCTTAACAAGATGACAAGGACAATCATTACAGATAAGTAATGTGTGAAAAAGAAAACAGCAGTGTTAATGAAAGTAGTTGTTAAATAGTTTGGTCATCATTTCTGTAAGGATGAGGAATACCATATCTGTGAAATTTGTACAAAACGAAGAATTTTTTTCTCATCATTTGTGTTTTCTACTAATCCTCATTTATTTGTCACCCGGCTTTAAAGAAACAGACAGTTTTAATTAATGTTGTAAGAACTATAGTTTTAGAAAATTTTTAGGAATTAAAACTGGTCTGGTACATGAACAAGACAGGGACTTTTAAACTACTTGTCAAGATTAGAACAAGCTGGCAGTGTGCATTTCAAATATTAAAGTAAATTTATAGTATTTTATGATATGTCAGTATGTCTAAGGAGGAAATGGAGGATGTGCACTGACCTTTTAAAAAACCCAAACAAACCAACCCTTAATTCCACTTTGCAACATAAGGTGGAAATTATGTGTTAGATTTTTGAGGGAGAATAAAATACTGATTGACTTCACTGGATCAGAGTTAGCCTAAAGAAGAGAGATTTTTGAAAATTACCTCCTAAATAGTGCAGAAAAGAAGACAATGGAAGCATGATGTTGTAATGAAGTGCAAGAAGAGTAAAATTTTGATTCTTAAAAATGTTAGTGCCCTATTTCTTTGGTAAACTGTGATTTACGCACAGTCTCAAACCAAATAAAATGCAAAGATGGGAACTTCCCTGACGTATCTACATATGTAGCCTTACACTTTTATTAATCCCTTGATTAGCAACAGAGGTGCATTATTTCAGTAAGCAATTTATCTTTTTTCCCAATACATTTTACATCAGATAACAGACTATCTAATGTAATTGTTGTTGACTACACATAGTAGTGAGATACTTTAAATCTCTGATTCACAACCACTGATCTGAAAATTACCCGTGAACATTTCTAAGAATTCATGACAGGCAACTGCAAAAGGAAAGCCTACTATCTGTTGACTTAAATTTGCTATGCAGGATTCTGTGCAGTTTTGGTGGGAGCTACATCTTTTGAACTATAAAAAGAGACGAGACAGCTGCATTCCTTTTATGGTAGATATGGTGTTTTTCTTTGAATTTTAGTAAAATATTGTAGATGATGCAGTGTAGCTGTGCTTGGAATAGCAGCTGGCACAGAAGTAGGCTGGACTGCCAATGCATTATGGTAATGGTGAACCGCTTTATAATTTGCTGAGAAGATAAATTGACATCAGAAATGGGGCAGTTATATGAGCAGAATAAGCATTCATTTTCTGCCAGTTGCCATTATAAATTCTGTCAGCTTGCAAATCTACTTTCTGGGAACAATCCCATAGAAATCGTGAACTATAAAGATCAGATTTTAGGAACTGTGAATTTAGTTAGAACTCAGCTGATATCAGCATGTGGTTAGTTAGCATCATCTTAAGTATAACCCATAGCTGTCAAGGATAGATGTGTTAATAAGTGATCTGATAGCTAAACTTAACTAGATAATAGTTTCTTTAAAAAAAAAAACAAAACAAAACAAAAAACCAAAACTAGTCTTTTACCCGGAGCATATTTAAATGGTTAGGGTGAAGTTCTCTCATGCTTTGGACAATGAACTTGTAGTTTACTTTTCACATTTTTTTTTATTATTATTATTACAGAGAAACCTTATTATAGGCAGAATATACTATGCAAAATAGCTGCTAGGAAATGTGTTTTACAGCCTTATTTTTGTTTCAATTGTTCAGTAAGACCTCTTCCAGTAATAGGTTTATTCTTAAATATGTAAGCAGTGAAAGGTTGTTGCCTCTATATTGCTTAACAATTAGTTACAGGGTAAGAATTTAAATAAACAAGCTATTTTTTCTTGCATCATTAGGTAATAGTATTATACAAAAAAATAGCTGTAGCAAAAAGGACAGATAACTAAACCTCTACCTTCCAAAAACCAAGCATCAAACTAAAGTATACTTCTTTTGTAACAAGATATTTGTAACTACTTAAGTCACCTTATGGCTGTTGGAAAGTGTGTTTCATGCTGAAGTTCACAGTACGATGCAGAAAGATTTAATGTTTTCTAACCAAAAGGTGTAGGATTTTGCCTCTTATTCTGAATACATGCTATAGTGCAGTTTTCACTTTAATTTGCACAGAGCAATGTGCAAATGAAATTTAATAGCTAGCTAGAACAATGTAGCGTATAGTAAAGCTAACCAGAAATGCAACTTAGCTGTTCGGGGGGCTTTTTTAAATGAAATTCTGGCTATCAGTATCATATGTGACTTTATGACATTTCCAGTGGTTTGAAAGAGAACATTTACTGTGAGGGTGGTGAGACACTGGAACAGGTTGCCCAGAGAAGTTGTGGATGCCCCATCCACTGGAAGCGTTCAAGACCAGGGTGGACGGGGCTTTGAGCAACCTGCTCTAGTGGAAGGTGTCCCTGATCAGGGCAGGGGGGTTGGAACTTGACCATCTTTAAGGTCCCTTCCAACTCATACCATTCTACGATTGATTATATGATTTTGGAACTGACTGAGTGGCAAAACAGAAAAAGAGAGCTAAAAGGCCCACCGAGCCCAACAGCTGAATAGCAAGGCAGTTAGGGGGCCCATTGCTATCCTGGCAGCCATGCAGCACTGAGACACCAGGCTAACCAGCTGGCAAAACAACTAAGCAGCTGACTGGCCAATAAGCGACACAAGCAGGCTGCTTTTTGGGCTTCAATTAAAGGTTTAACCAGAATGAAAATGTTTCTATAGATCTTACCAACTGTCATAATTTCATATCACAAATATTAATTTGATATTAGAGTTATTTGGTAATAAAATTATAAATAAATAAGAACAACTCATTATTATAAAAATGGGTCTTCCCCCTATTAACACAAGCCAAGAAGGATGCTTTCCCTAGACAAATGATTAGAATGGATCTTCAGAACTGGAATCTCTCTCTGCTAGAGGCTGTGTGTGCCACTAAAAT
The DNA here is from genome assembly GCA_028565335.1 of Limnodromus scolopaceus. Lineage (NCBI taxonomy): Eukaryota > Metazoa > Chordata > Aves > Charadriiformes > Scolopacidae > Limnodromus > Limnodromus scolopaceus. The sequence goes on along the minus strand of JAOXNO010000013.1, from coordinate 143,100,975 downwards.
CCAGATTCGTTGGGGAACCTGGGTGTCAAAAAAAGCATAAATAATCTTGGAAGACAGTTGGAGAGCTGAGGTTTCTGAGGTTTCTTTTTTGTGTCTTCTGCATACACTCTAATCTTTGCAGGCTAGAACACTTTTCATTTTCCTTCTGGCTTAATGAATACTTTGATCTTTTTGCAGAATCACACATTAGTAATATAAATGGTAGAAAGTACACATAAATTAATACACACATTTGTTTCTAGACTGCCTCTCTTTCTACATGTCATCTTGTGTCGAGGATGATGAATTTAAGTGACATTTTTTGGTTCCTAAGTCTTTGTCTGAAACAAGGATTAAACTGATATGTTCAGTTTCCCGGATAAATGCTGTAACTTCTTAACAGCAACATATATTTAAAAAAAAAATAAATCAGGAGACACCATAAGTAGTGTTTCTGATTATGCTCTACATACTTTGTATTAGGGACGGTATTACTGGCTTGAACCTGTCAGAGGACTGCATGAAATGCCTAGTTTTTACATACCAACTAGTATGAAACCATTGTTCCTTGGAGTGGTATATTTACAGGGTCATGCAGAAATGACTGGTAATTCTGTGGGGCAGAGGTGAGGGGTGGATGCCAAAAAAAGATATACTAATACAAGAACTAATACTAACTAATACTAACATGATAACTTCTTTATCCATTCACCCCTTCTTTTTGCAATCTCATAGCACTATTTTTTTTATTTTTTTTTTTAACATCACCATCCAAAGTCCTTGGATCTAGGTTTTTGAGTAAATTTCTTAAGCTGAAAAAAGTTAGATTTTATATGTTCTCTAACTGAAATTAATCCTTATGATTCATCTAGATCAGCTCATCTAGATCTCATCATCTAGATCAGCTACTGTGTTTTCACAGTATAAAACCATTCTAAATCATGTATTTGAAGGAGATTTTAGACCCTGTAGTGCCAGTCAAACATTTTGTCATTTATATTAGTGCCTGAGGGAAAGTGGATATTATCATAGTTTTAAAAATTTGGAAAGTGGTCTTAAACATACTCTATTTTCAGATCGCATGGTTGGGAAAAGATGGAAACAGTCTCTAAACTGTTGTTCTTTCAAAAGTCTTCCTCCAAAATAGTACCTACACAACCATATTAGTCATTTATTTAAGGCGGTTTCATTTTTCACTTAAAAATTACTTTCTTTATTACGAATACAGTTGACTCTAAATGTGCCTTGATCATCATCTCTAACAACACTAAACCAACTGAAAATCTGGAAGTGATTAATGGTGGAGCTGGGCGCATTCCTCAGAGCTGACCCCCAAAAGAAATTTGGTTTACCCTGAGAATGGAAGCATTTTTTTTCAGTGTTATGAAAGTCACTTGCTCATCCACCTCTGGCACAACTTCAAAGTAATGCTATAATAATGTGGGGCAATCAGAATGACTTCCTGATCTAGGAACTGAGTACACACTAATGAAATAATGAGAAAAATGAGTGTTGAGTACTGGATGAACAGGAAAAAGCTGTTTCCCAGCCTTTAGGTAGGCAAGAGAACCCCTGACATTTAGCATTAATTAATGTTTTCCATGTTGAGTTTTTAAGCTTTTTGCTTCCATTTCATCTGTAATCTAAAGGACAGGCAGAAACAGCTACTCTGTTTGCCAGTGTTTTGAGAACAGTTGTCGAGCACAACAGAAATACTATCCTAAATTTGATATTTCAGTCAGTCCTGCATAGAAGTTAAAGAAGTCTGAATAAGATGTCCAGAGTTTTGTCTTTGAAGGAATGAATGAATTGGTTTCAGAATAAGCACATCAATACCTCTCAAAGTCTGCAAATGCACTGATACTACAAACCCACAGAAAAATTTTTAAGGGATAAAACCATGGAAAACTGGACTTCTGGTCCAGTAGAAGAAGGATCATAACTCAAGGTTAAGAACATAGTCTCCAAGTCAAAACAAAATCTCTAGATATTTTTTTTAATTTAAATTTTTGAAATCCATAGAACAGATACCATGAGTTTTCTTGGGTTTGGTTTGCAAAGCTATCACACATAATATTCAATGTATCATTTTTATTCAAAAAAATTACTAAGGGAAAGAATGAATGAAAGCTCCAATATTAGTTTTATACAAGACAAGATTGTTCCATTTGAACTATTTATTGATGCTTTCCAGTTTGTTTTATTGGTCTTAGCCACCTCCCTCCCCAGCCCTCAATCCCAAGTGTTATAGAAATTGGGGAAGGGAGATTTGTACAGAAGCTTACTCCAGGGTTTATCTCAAATCATAAAATGATACTGAAATCTTTCCCTTTGAAGAAGCTAAGAATGTATTTAGTGAGTAAGATGCTATCACACATTAAATAGAATTATGCTTTAAATTAAATAATGTGTTCATATATATATGAATAATATTTAGGGAGGAATATATATATGAATAATGTCCAAGGAGGAATAATCCCATATGCCAATACAGGCTAGGGGACGACCTGCTGGAGAGCAATTCTGTGGAGAGAGACCTGGGAGTCCTGGTGGACAACAAGTTGACCATGAGGCAGCAATGTGCCCTTGTGGCCAAGAAGGCCAATGGTCTCCTGGGGTGCATTAAAAAAAGCGTGGCCAGCAGGTCAAGGGAGGTCATTCTCCCCCTCTAGTCTGCCCTGGTGAGGCCCCATCTGGACTATTGTGTCCAGTTCTGGGCTCCCCAGTTCAAGGACAGGGAACTACTGGAGAGAGTCCAGCGGAGGGCTACAAAGATGATCAAGGGGATGGAGCACCTCTCTTATGATGAAGGGCTGAGACACCTGGGTCTGTTTAGCTTGGAGAAGAGGAGACTGAGAGGAACTCATCAATGCTTATAAATAGCTAAAGCGCGGGTGTCAAGAGGATGGGGTCAAACTCTTCTCATTGGTGCCTGGTGACAGGACAAGAGGCGATGGACACAAGCTGGAACACAGGAAGTTCCATCTCAATGTGAGGAAAAACTTCTTTACTTTGAGGGTGAGAGAGCACTGGAACAGGCTTCCCAGTGAGACTGTGGACTCTCCTTCTCTGGAGATATTCCAAACCCACCAGGCTATGTTCCTGTCTAGCCTGCTCTAGGTGAACTTGCTTGGTCGGGGGGGTTGGACTAGATGGTCTCCGAAGGTCTGTTCCAACCCCTACAATTCTGTGATTCTGTGACACGGTAGAGGAGGAGCTGCTATCAAATGAGACATGCATCTTCCCTGGGTTTCTTGTCATAAGCAGAAATTGAGTCTCGCTTCTGCATCTAAAAAAACCCATTAATTTTCACAGCCTGAGATGACCAGCTCCAAGCTTATTAGCTCCAAGTCAGGACTGAGACCAAATTTAGGTCTAGGCACTGTATGAGGACAAAGAAGCAAAGAACAAAAGTTGGTCTCCAAAGACTGGCAATTACCTTCTTGAACTTACTGTAACTTTGCATCACTATTGTAGCTAGCTATTCTATTGCATACTGTTATGACAATTCTAAACCCTGAAACAAGCATTAAGCCACAAAATAGTTCTTGGGAAGTGGTTTGAACTTCAGATGGGCAAATACTCTTGTGAACAAGGGTATACACTGACAGTTATGCAGAGAATAGAAGGACACCACTGTTCTGTCTGATTGAAGCTTTGCTCTATTACTGGTGATAGTCTAAACACTTAATGTAATAAGTTTACTTTCAGAAATACTATTTAAAGAAACTGATATGTCTAATGAGAATATGTGGACAAATATGAAGTGAAATAGAGTCAAAATGTTTTATTTAGATGGTGAAATATTTTGTTTTGATTTAATTTTCTTAGTTTTGTATGTATCACTTGTATTTGCTAAAATGCTCATATTCATCTAACTTTACTACAAAGATTTTTATAATATAGATGAAAAGAGCCACTTAACACTAAAATAAAAGTTAAGTCCTATTTCAGCACAGAGCACCATATAAAATTCACTGTATAAAAAAGGAATTTAAAATTATCAAATTTGTTTCTACTTGAAACAGAAAAAAATTCCTTTTTAAAGAAAACTCAAAGCAAAAGTTTCTAGTTGAATAAAGGTGGGTAGGCAAGGACTGTGCATTTCAAAAGATGGTGTGCAGCCATTCAGCGGGTAATGCTTATTTGATTTTAGTTGTAAAAGCCAGAGCCCTGAGCATGCAGGTTTTTTCTTACAATTTTCTTTTAGTTGCTGGTCAGCTAGGTGATTGAAGTTGCTTTCCCTCTATGTGCGTGAGTTTCTCTGTCTGTAAAATGGAGATAACAATACTGATAATGACATTATTGCATTTTGCAAAACCACTTCAAAGGTTGGATGAAAAGTCCTTTGTAAAAGCAAGGAACTTCTGAAGCAGAATCCACTCATTCTCTCACTTGTGGATGGCCTGAATAGCTTCATGACTTGTTTCATTATAGACTTTTCCTGTTCCTTTTCTTTCTTTTTCTCTTTCAAAATAGAAGAGGAATATGCAATGTCTTAACATAAAATGGTGTACTTGGTTAGTATTTTATTATAACCACAGGAAGAGCTCTCGTTAGAAATAAATGGAAGGACATAGATAAGTATGTTGACATCCTGGAGATCTGACTTGTCTTTCTGGTTTTGGTGAGAAATACATCTTGGCTTGATGGAAGGATTGCTTATGTAAAGCTTATTCACTTTCTTACTAACTATAACTTCTCATCTAATAAAAAAAGAAATACCTCTAATTCAGACCTGCCTAATGAGCAAGTCAAGATGAAAGACTACAGTAATTGGAGTACCATCCTGATGTTAAAAAGCAAACAAACAAACAAAAAAACCCCAGAAAACAAACAAAAAAATCCAGATAATTTTGTATACTGGGTCTAGTGGTTCAGAGTTAATTTTCTTCATAGAAGTCCATACAGTACTGTGGTTTGGATTTGTGGCTAAGGCAGAGTTGATAACGCACCAGTGTTTTGGCTATTGCTGATGAGTGCTTGCACAGCATCAGGGCTTTCTTCGCCTCTGCTGTGTTCCCAGAGTGAGTAAGCCAGGGATAAACAAGATGCTGGGAAGGGACAAAACCTAAACAGCTGACTCAAATTGATTGATAAATAACAATTCTCACAGAGGCCATGTCAATGAATGTGTGTTTGAAAAAAAAAAAGGTTTCTATATAAAACCTTTATCAAAGATTTATGAAAATCTACTGCTCTTCAGCCCTGATCATTTTCTAATCTTTTACTAATGATTTTTATTTGTTTGTTTTAATTTAGGCTCTCTGGAATGAATATACCTCCTCCAGTTATCAGCAACAAAAACTGGCTCAGACTGCATTTTGTAACAGACAGCAATCACCGATATCGTGGATTTAGTGCTCACTACCAAGGTACATTGAAAGAAATATATTTTTTGTTGTGGTTGTTTCTGTTAAGAAAAAAAAAGTGGCTGAAGTTGTGTAGAAAAAGGGAAGGGCCGTTTTAAAAAATCCTCATAAAGGCACAGTTTTTATTTGCATAAATGATAAATTCAGCTGTGCAACCTGTTATATCAAACTACAGTATGTTAGAGTATAGATAGTTTATTATCTAGTGTGTTCACATACAGTTGTAAGACAGTTAAAGCAGATATCTACTTCAGTTTATCCCATGTAAGTACTTAGCTTTTAAAATGGTCCTAATATTCTGAAAGATATTGTGTAACAGATACAAAAAGAATGTTTTTATCATTAAAATATGTATTTCTCTCTATGGTTGTGTAAGTCTTGTTTGTAAAACAGTGAGTAAGTGTCTATATACTAATGTAGCATTTAATCATTATTATTGCTTACTACCTATTTCTGAATGCATTGTGCTATTAAGCGTTTAATTAACCTGTAAGATTCTTATCCACTGTTTTTATGAACAAGCATTATTTTGAGTAAGAGTGAAACCATCTGAAGCATTAACTTGGGAATATCAACATTTGGAACAATGCTGTTATAATGAAGAAGCGCTAATGAAAACTAAGCTTCATTAGTATATGATAATAGTCTGCTTTTTCACAAGCATTACTGTAAATATTTTTCAATATCTATAGTGTATTAATGGATCTTCAGGGAACAGTAATCCTTTTTGTGCTTTTGTGCTTTTCCATTTATCTGGTGAAAAAACCCATGACATTTCAAATGAGATGTATGTCAGGAATTTCTTTTACTGTTCGCTATAGGAAATTTAACATAGGAAGAGATCAGCAGAATCTGATGAAATTAATTAACTAATGTAAAACTTGCAACTAACAAAAGACTAAGACTAATTTATTTATGTAATTGAACATTTATAATAGAAAGCTTTTTAGAACTCTGTGTTACTGCCTCAGATAACATATTCTATAAAAGAACAGAGGAAATTTGATTAGTATTTCAGCAAATATTCTATATCTCTATTTAGACTTCCCAAGTTCATAGATGTTCTGGAATATGTATTCTGAATGAATTTGGGTAAAAGGAGCCTTCCTACTGTAGCTCCAGGGCTGCTATAACTGTCAACGAAAGGGACTGACTCATTTTTTCCATGGTATCCTTCATACCAAACACGATAAACCACACTTTTTATTAGTGAATCATTAGCCTATGGGACTGTTAAAAGATATAAAGTAGGAGCTTTATCAGATCCTACCCCACAATTGAGAAACCATGTGATAACTATTTTTGTGGTTTCTGTGAAGTAATTTGAATTGTTGAGATGTTCATTTATTAACTACTGAGAAAAGAAAAGCAAACTGTGTCCACACATACTTGCTTTCCTGACAAAAGTGTCAGGCATTGGAATGGGCTGCCCAGGGAGGTGGTTGAGGCACCATCCCTGGAGGTATTCAAGAGACGAGTTGACATGGTGCTCGGGGATACGGATTAGTGTTGGGTGGTGTTTTGTGTGGTGTGGTGGATGTGGGGGTTTTTTTTGGTGTTTTTTTTTTGTTTTTTTTTTTTTCCATTGGTTGGACTAGATGATCTTAAAGGGTCCCTTCCAACCTAGGTGATTCTGTGATTCTGTATTAGGTAATGAAAGAGAGGAGACTTGTTTAGTTTCAACATGTGTTTTCTGTAAGTCATGTAAATATGTGATTTGGTAGGTGTGGGATATTTGAATATGTTGTGCATCTTCTATTTCTCTTTACCACCTAAGTTTGTAGTTATTACATTATGGTTTTTTTACTATTATTTTGGTTTGATCATCTAATTTTTAATGGTATATTGCTGAATGTATGTTAAAGTGAACTCTGCATTAAGTTGTGAAATGGTGCGGTAGTCCACCATGCTTAGAATGAAGAAAATATCTTCTACAACGGTTCGAAAAAATTTGAAGGCAGTAAATAATTTCAGCATGAAAAAGCATTCAACGTGCATACACACCCAGATACGATCATTAAAAATTAACCTTGATTGTAGAAAATGGAAAAATGCATTGTCAGGTAATAGTGAGGAGTGGCGTCTGGGTTGATGGTAGGATAAAGGAGAGTGTAAGGAAATTAAATAATCCTATTAAAAATCTTTCATATGTTTAGAAAAAAATAAAATTGTATACCACAAAACATTTCAGTTTGTTAAGAACTGAAAACTTTTTTTTTCTAATTACAGACAACTTTAAGCCTTTCTGTTAAGCCCATTTTTCAATAGTAATCTTACTGGTCCGCTGACATGAGTTGTCACAAAAGCTGCCAGATGACTGATAAAAATTAAACAAAAGTATTCTGAAGAGCCATCTAGTGCAGATACATGTGCCTGCTTTTCTTTTCAGGAGCTTATTTCTGCATCACTTTAAGAGGGTGTCAATCCTTTTAATAGCCTATATTATCACTGTACTACACTGTACTAGCTGTTGTGAAAACTCACTCTTTCCCCTGCTTAATTAACATAGATATTAGTGTAACTTATTGCTGACTTCCGTCCTTGAAAGTTAATTTTTCCTACGTAGTATTACTATAAACAGAATTAGTAATTTCTTGTCACTTCACCTACTTTAACTTTCTTTATTCTATTGTTGAATATTCTGAAGGATCCAGACTCCAAATTCTGAACTTCATAACGTTGCACAATTCTTGTTCCATCACTACTTGGCACTTCAGTACTCTTTACACTTAATCACTCCCTTGGCTTGCTGGTTTTGTTTGCACAACTGCACATTTTGTGCTAGTATATTTGGGTGGTGGTTTGATCTTGAGTAGCAGTGAAGCATCCCCACAGCTGCTCTCTCATTCCACCCCCACAGCAGAACAGGGTTGAAAACAGGACGAGCAAGAGTGAGAAAGCTTGTGGGTTGAAATGAAGAAAGAGAAAATCACTCATCGACTACTATCCTGGGCAAACCAGTCTTAATTTAAAACACTTAATTACTGATTTGAGTGCTGGGGAAACAATGACAAATATTTAAACAATTAGGGAAACCATTCCTCTTTCTGTTTGCAGGCATAACTTCATTCCATTTACCTCTCTTTCTCCTTTGTCTACACCACCACAGATTATACTTTGTCTCTTTGGTGATGTGACAGGCAGTGCAGGAGGTTCAGGTCAAGATGTAGGAGTTTCTTTCTGCCCCTATTCATGTCTCACTCTTCTGCCGTTCCTTCCTTCTTACGCATTTCTTCAGCTCTGACGTGGGTTGACCATGGGCTGCAGTCTCTTTGGGGAAGAACCGGCTCCAGTGTGGTTTATCCATGGGCTCCAGTCCCTTTAAGGGTGTTACTAACTCTGTAATGGAGCACCCCTGCTCTGGCCTTCTTCTTATCTCTCAGTGTTTACTGCCTTTTCTTAAATATATTTTCACAGAGACACCACAAATTCTGCTGATGAGCTCAGTTGTGTCCTGTGGTGGGTCTACTGCAAAGCCAGCATGGGGCAGCCCCTGACCTCTTGTCACAGAGGTTACATGTGAAGCTTCCCTTTGGCCCCCTGGTACCACAACCCTTATGTTTATACCAATTAGAGTCTGAAAAAGTACTTGTTAGTTGTGTTATTCAAACAAAAGAAAATAAACAAGTTTTGTGGACACTTTTTAGGCAGGATGTGAAGTAACTAAATGTTATTCCCTTCTGTTCTCTTAAATGTATGAATTTATTTTTTTAAGATTCTTTTTTCACAAAGCAGCCTCACATGTCCTAGCTTCAGTGTAATGTCTGAAGCTACTGTCACCTAGACATTTGGAAAGAGGACTTAAAATGCAAAGTCTTAAAATCTAGCTGCATATGGAAAAAAAACCCAAAACACTCAACAGAAAAACTAGGGTATTATATAATCTTTCATAAACATAGTTTTAATTTCATTAGTTATCATATTTTGCCTAATTTTCTCTTTAAGGCTTCAGTCTTGCAAATGCCTGTGAAAATGTTTAAATTGGCTTATGCAGAACAAACGAAATTTACTGAGGTACGTGCAACTGTGGAAAACTCTTAGCTTCATATAAGTACATTGTCATGCAGGTTATGTGTATTCATTTATCTTAATAGGCATTTTAATTCATGAAAGGTATTGAATTATATCATATTTGAAAGATGCTGGTAAATTATAATTAATGATATATTATAATTAGGTATATATGTTAATTAGAAGAGAATCAAAATATTTCCCTACCCAGGTTGTGGTGTCATAACCGAGACACGCTTATTCTTGCTTGTTTGAGCACCCTTGCTTCAGCACTTCTTTCTAGTCACTAAGGGTTCTTTGCCTTGATGTTTTTTTGTCGTCACTACGTTGTTAAAACTCCTTTTGAATTAGAAACTGCTGGCTGAAGTAGAACCAAAGCTCCTTTGGATCTTCCTGAAGCTGCTACTTCAATGTTTCTTGGCACTGGTAATCCTCCTTTGCTGTTTCTAAAATTAGTTTTGCTTTTTTCCTCCATCCATTTGCAGTTCCTGTAAAAGTTCCTTTTGCTTGCTGCTTTCTGTTGGCTACTCTTTGCACTCCATCACTTATGAATGAACTCATAATATTATCTAAGTGGACAGAAGGGATTAAGCTAGCTTCACAGCTTCCAGTCTTACAGGGTGGCATACGCAAACTCCAATATTCTTTAGATCAAGCATACCTGGACTCTAAAAGCACTTCTGGAAAAGAGGTTTTCATTTTCTGATAGTTAAACACCAATTTAAGAATCTGTAACTTTGCTATCTTTTGAGATCCAGCATCCTCTCTCCCTCGTGCTCTCCCTCATTGCTTAAAGCTCTGGAAGGTTTCAGTAGTAGCCCTGTACTTGTTATTTATTTCACTTGTGAAATCCATTTCTTAACTTCTTTTACTTCGTTCCTCCTTCCCTTTACCTCTGTTTAAGACATCTGCAAACTACTGCTTCTAATATGAACAAAATTGTATCAAATGTTGATTAAATGCACAATTACATCTGCCTTCCATTAAGAATCTTTGCTTATAGGAAAATACAGATGAAGAGTTGAAATATATCCATAATCTTTCCAGAATCAAATAAAATTTAGCTGTCATGCTCATGTTGAAATGCATACAAATGGTTACTCTGCTTAGTACTTGACAGCCAACTATGTAGACCTGAAATTGGATAAACGGCAGCACTTTCAATGTGTGATGCAATATGGAGAAAACTGACATTGAAAAGTTTTCTCTTTCTCAGCTTGATTTTCCATTGTTCTTTTCTTTTTCTTTCTGTCATTTTGTATATGAATAGAAATGTATCATCATTCAGAAATGATTTATAGAGTTAGACTTAGATTTTTTTTGTTGGCTTTGCTTTGAGAGAGAATTTGAAGCAATTTGTAATCAGGTAAAGAGCAAAAGTAGGTAGTACTAAGCTGCCTCCGAACATCATGGCTAGAGTTGCCAGAAGGGGAAAACTGTCTTTAACGCTTTTTTTCAGAACATCTAACAATTTAAACTAAATTTGTCATTCATTCCTCATCTCAAAAGCTATTGCAATGAACAGTATACAGTACTACTGCTGGAAGACTCAGCAGTCATAACAAAGTCTTAGGTGATATTCAGCTCCAAGACACCAAAATGTAGATGTCTCTGTATGGTAGCCTATAGGTTTAGATACCTATAGGTATCTAAATACCCATTAAAGTTGGGGAGCTGCAGGACACAGTTCAGCTCTACATGAATATACGGGCACTGATGTATGAAATCACCTAGGACATCCAGGATATTTTTATGGCAGTGGCAGGAGTGCAGAGGCTCTTCTGGCAGACAAATCAAGGTGTCACAAAGCGGTATGTTATGATCCAACACAATCGCACCAACCCAAACTATGCAGGGGCAACTGAATCTTCCCCATACCTCACTAATCCTGTCAGTGCAGGTTGCAGAGTGATTCAGCTGACCTCATGGTAGGGGTTGGGTAGAGATGCTCTAGAATAAATGAGACATCTGCATGGCATTGGCAAATTACAATCTACCGGAGACCATGCCATTCTGGCACAGAAACTAGAAGACAGGGAAGAACACCTAAAATGCCAACAAACAGCATATAGGCAGCTATTATATCCTGTCCAAGGTGCATATTTTCAGATTAAATAAAACACTACATTCCACTGAGTACACTGACTAGATTTCCATTTATTATAATAATTTATATACCTAGTGCAACTATAGACACACAGATGTAGGTGTCTTAATCTCAGGTTGAATCTCACATAATGTGACTACTTATTGAAATGGCTTTTTACTACCAGCACGCTCATGGGCTTGAGATTCCTGGGGAAAAATTATGGTGCTGCATCAGTTGCGTCACGTGTGTAGAAGTCTGCTACTTAAATAAAGGTTGTGCCTGCTTCTGATTAGGACAGTATAAATAAATAGTTGGTTGCATTGGTAATTTATTTGACAGATGACAGATTTTTATTTTTTTTTAGACAGATACTTAGTTCTTAGAATTGTAAATCTGTGACTTTTCAGACCCTGAGCTCCTATTGTCAAAACAGCCCAAATGGCTGGAGGAATGGATGGAGGAAAAAGGAACCCTCTCTTCACAGAACAACAGGAAATCACTAGAGTTTCTCAGCAGATTTTTTCTTTCTTTATTTGCCTCCAGGCATAACAAGAACTTCAGTTGCATACATTGTCACACAAGTAAACATTTTTAACAGATTGTTGTACTTATGGGTCTTTTAGCTGTGCTTCATCGTACACTGAGCTATACTTTCTGAATAGATGATTTTTCACCTTTGCACTCTTGAGATGCCTTTTATTCACAACTATACACCCACACAATGACAGTGCACAGAATGACATTGATTTTGCTGTAGTCAAGTCAGAGAGGAGAAGAATTGCTGCATTTTGTTGACCCTCCCGCATTTTAAAGTATTTATTTTTAGAATTCTCCCAATCATAGGTTTTGATAACACCACTGTTGAAACTTAGTTAAGTTAGTTCTGATACTGTACACAGATCCAGAAAGATCTGTTTCTAAAATTTTAATTTACTTTTTTCTACTTGAAATAGTATCATCATTCATTTAAAAAGTCAATAGTTAAATATGAAAACATGGTAGTCTGAGATAATGTTTAAATTGATGGATTGTAATTTACTTCTGAAATAAGTGATAAGTGATGCAATACAGCTGCCCTCCCAGTTTTTAGTGATTTAATAGATACGTCTTCTTAATTTCATACTTGTCCTAAAGAAGACCCTCTAATGTTTTAAGTGTTTTCAAGCATTTTAATATCTTTGTTTCATTTACTATTCTACACACTTATGTTCATTGTTTACAAAAGAGCAAATGACAATTTTTTATGTACTACTAACCATAAGTAATTCCATATCTTCTGTAGAAGAGGAGATTACTTAAATTGAAATTTAGACAATACTTAGAAAGAAAGTATTTTCCTTATTTAGGTCAGGTTTTTTTGGAAGTTCAGGAATTTATAAATTGAAATGAAAAACAACATTTCAAACAGTGGTAAAAAAACCTGGAAATTAGGATATCCAAACTGTAAAATCCATAGGTAATATGGACAGTCCCGGTTTAAGGTAAGGAAAAAATATATTTAAGAATCAGTGTGGTTTTAATTATCCTATTCACATGCATTTGAATATAAAAATATTTTAATAAATATATACAATATATACAATATATAATTATATTTATAGTTACATATAATTATACCTACATATATGTATGCATGTATATATATATATACAGAGAGAGAGAATCCTTTAAGGAAACCAACTAAAAGTCAAGAAAAATTAACTACTAACGTAAATGTTCTCTTGCAGTGGAACTCTTCCAATACATAAACTACATAAACTGTAGGTTTTATAGGACCTTCAAAATACTTCATTTTTTGGTAAGGTCAAAACATTAATACATTAACCTGTTTATCTGTATGCTTCATGACCACCAAACAGCGTAATATATTGCACTGATGAGCTGTTCATGTCAAGATGATAAAACAGCTGAGGAAAAAACCTGGGATATAACACTTGTTTACGTTCAGACTGTTTAGTGGTATTGAGATAAAATGTTGGAGCACTGTTTTCTCTTTGAAAAATGTTGACATTCAAATGCTCCCATAATATACTTGAGCTTTTTCATTAAGTGACACGTTTTCTGCAGCAAAAATTATTTCACCATAATCAAAAGTGATAAGCCATTCCAGATAGTTTTTGAATAGTTTTGACCATTATAAAGTTTACTGGACACCGAAGAAAATTAACCTGCAGTGGTCTAATTTTGGAAAACAGATTTTAAATGTTAAAATGAATACTATCAGTGACATCAGATGTATTAGAATAATTTCTGCAGGATGATTTACTCCTATTTCTTGGAGGGAAGTTTCTCCTTATATCAGCTCAGAACTTCTCTTGTTTCAACTTATACCCTTTCCTCTTGTCCTCTCACCTCATACGTGTTGGAAGGCTCTCTTTAGGCTCCCCCTTGAAGTTCTCTTCTCTGGGCTGAACAAGTCCAGCTTCCTCAGCCTCTCCTCACAGGGAAAGTGCTCCGGTCCCAACCACCTTGGGGACCGTCTGTCAAAATCACTGCAGTTTATAATTTTCTTCCCAGGGCCCCTTCCTTTCAGTGAGCCTTAAACTGGACACAGAACTAACAAGTGCTAAATAGAGGTGAGGATAATCCCTTCCATCAGTGTATCAACGATGTTTCTGTTAACACAGTTCAGGATGCTGTTCACCAGGACACACTGCTGGCTCAGATTCATCTTGCTGTCCACCGGAACCCACAGGGCCTTTTCAGCAGAAATGCTCTCCAATCAGTCAGACCCCAGCCATTCCTGTGGCCAGGGGTTGAATTTGCCCTTGTTTATTTTCATAAGATTCCCGTTGGCTCTTTCTTCCATCCTGCAAGCCTGCTTTCAAACATATAGTCAATTCCCCCCAATTTGGTGTTACCTACAGACCTAAAGAGAATCACTCCATAGCCTCCTCCTGTTGATCATTTCTGTTGTCAGTAATATCAGCAAGCTCTTATGTTCTAAGGTAGTCAGCATATTAAGAGCATTAGTCTTCAGTTTCATACTTGGAGTGCTTAAAAAAGCACTTCTTAGTGCTTTTTAAACTAAATGTTAAGAGTAGAAGACAAAACAGAAAGCATACTGCTGTATAAATCTACCCATGCCTTGACTCCTATTGTTGCTCTGGCCTTCCTGCATTTCAGAAGAATACAGAAAATTTCAAGAAGCTTCAGACAAAAATAGCAAAGATTATCAAACACGTGGATTAGTTTCTGATTGAAAAGTGATTTACTAGTGAAGGACTCTGCTGCTTGGAAAATAAATAGAGCTGTGGGAGGAGCGGAGATACACAGACGAGAAAGTCATGAATCACAGGGATAGTAGTGAAAATAGTTATTACATCTGTTTTGGATGCCAAAGCTGAGGTGCATACTGATGAAGTAACTTGCCCAAAGTCACCCAAAAGTTATAGCAGGAGTAGGGAACAGGGTGTTTTGAAAAGTAGGTAACACTAACCCTTCCATTTTTCACGAAGCTGGCAGAATTGCTTAGGTGATGCTGATTTAGTTTATAGTACTGCCTTGGTGCACTAGGACATCTACAAATACTTGTGAAGAGAATCCCTGAATTGAAGGTCATATATTCAAATTAAATAAAGCTGACACAAATATAAGAGGGAACAGGCATATTGACTCTCTGAAAGTAAAACTGCTGGTTTTCCTACTCTCCTTCACCTGTCACTCTTTTCCTATGTCTTCTCACGTAGTAAATTTGGGATTAAAGGCAATACATTTTAATTCCTAATATATGTGTCTAGTGTATAGGCGTAACAAATAGGCAAATGGTGTATGTAGGTTTATAACTGGAGATATAAGAAGAAAGGAATTCTGTACATTTCTATACAGGCTGGTGTTAGATAGTTTGGCTTTTCATGAAAGAGATATAAAAGCCACATGTTTAAATAATAATATTCCTGTTGAAAGTTCTAAAACCTGTATCTGTTAAATGAAGTAATGATCAAAAAAATTAAAATTATGGTCTTGAAGGAAATTTCAGTTTTAAGAAATTGACCTGCTGCTGTTTTTTGAAGCCATTTGTGCACACTGTTTTGGCAATAAGAGTAAACCAGTCTCTAGTAGTTAAGCTAAGAATCATTCAAGCTTCCCAGTGACCCTAATGGGAATTTATAAATACTAACCAACATGGAAGAAATTAATCCTTTTACCTCTTGTGGAGGCTATCACAGTGTTGTTTTTTGAGGGTTGAATTGACATTTAAGTAACCCATGATCTTTGTACAGAGGCAAAATACTTATTTTTGTATTCATCTTTGTAATCATCTTGTGTTAGATTTAGCGTGGTGTGTTTTGGTGTTTTTTGAAAATTATTTTTAATTCTTATTTCCTGAGGAAATGAATGTACTCAATGCTTGCTGAAAATTCTCAATCACTGCTATGCAGTAACTTTTCCTTAGACATGAAAGAAGTTACTTTGGAACTCTGTAAAATCTTTCAGAAGCTCCTGCCTCTACAAAGATGATCATAATGCTATTTAATTTATGTGAAGTAAATACCTAGCAATGACAGTAAAACTAGTCACAGTTTTGACAGAAGCCAAGTCCTAAGTAGAAACAACCAGAACCTAATGAGAGACAGAGATAACATGATATCCTGTAAGCATCAAATAGAACTTCAGGTTAAAGAATTAATATTTCAATATTTTTCAAGACCCATTCAGAAGGTTTCTGATGTCTTTCATAGTTACATTTCTGAGAAAATAAAGATTTGTAATGTATATTTTTCCCCCCAAAGCAACCTAACAGGACTTCCTGGCAGTCAGAAATGCTCACATAATTCCAGGAAAGACATGTTTCCATCAAGATAAGTTTACTTAATTATTCTCAAATAATACCACTATGTGAGTTAATTTTTACAGGAGAAGATATGAAACCTGTTTTAGAGATGCCTTTTATATTTTTTCTGGTATTAATCCCAGTAATATTTAAGTGATAGTTATTTCAACTTGTTACCCACCAAGGACCTTGAATTCTAAGAAATTATATATACTGCAAGGATTATTACATTCCTGTGTAGAAAAAAATAAAATTTTCTGCAGGTAAAAACACAGAGAAACTGTCCTTTTTTATATTAAGGATTTTATTTTTCCTCAGGAATATTAAGAATGGAACATTACTCATATAAAAGGCATAAAAATAAATTAACAGAAATAAAGAAAATTACAAAAAGAAAAAAAAAGAGCTTAGTGATGATCACAGCATCCCCAATAAAATTCTATACCCCAGAAACCCATGAATTATTGCATAAGCTATTGTGTGGATTTGGGAATTGGTGCCTTTTGCACAAGCGAAGGTTTATAGAATATTCATATTCTGCTATTTATGATGGCACAAAGAGCATCTAAATTCTGTATAGTGCATCCTGTTTTCTATTATTTTTTATTGTGTCAGTGGTGAACCTTAGAATCCTGTAAATTGAGTCTACTGACTTCTGTTTCACGTATTTTCTTAGATTGTCTTTTTCCTATCTCAGTAATATCAGTGTGATTCAGAGAGGAAAGCACATGGAACTACCTTATGTTCTCTACAGTACCTTCTTGTCAGGTGTCTGATCCTGGCATTAGTATCAGTATGCTGGAACATTCCATTTTTATTTTGATTTTGAGGTGTCTTCATTTGAAAAGTATCATGACTCTGGTAGAATGAATTTAGAAAAATGTTTATTCTTTATATGCAGTATTCTTACATAATCTTTCTCTTTAAAAGAAAAAAAATAAATTCAGAAGCATCCTAAATTCAGTGCAGCTTCAGCCTTTAATTTGTAGTTTTCCAGACTAACAAAAATATATGAACAATTCTGCACAATGTCTTTAAGTCTTTCTACTTCCACTGTTTGAAATAGCTGTTATATGGAAAGCATCCCACAGTATCTTATGACACATTAAAATCAATATCTGAGGTAGGGAGCTTGGAATAGTTGCTGTATTTCAGCCATGATTCTACGGGCTGTTACTTACGCTTTTTTTCGTTTAAACAGAGTAAACCTTTTTACTGTAAATGTGATTCAAAAATGGAACAAGTTTCCCAAGAAGGTTGTGGGAGTCTCTATCGCCGTAGAGGGATAGAGATAGGATGGACTGGCCATGGGCTGGACACTTATTCTGAGCAACCTGCTTTAATTGACCCAGCTTTTAGCAGGTGGGGTGGACTAAGCAACTTCCAGAGGTGCCTTCCAACCTTAACCATTCTTGAAAGTCTGAAGTGTTCAGGTATGCTGAGCAACCAGTCATCTCAAAATTTGTCATCCTTAAGTTCTATCAATCAGCTGCCATTTCTGAAAATGAAATTGCTATATTTTTATGCCAATGTATATTTTGCCAATATTAATGCCAATATTATATTTATGCCAATACATGCCAATGTATATTTCTCCTGTAGAAGATGTCTCTCCTCTGTGAGCATTTCTCTGCATAACAAAATACACTGCTGAGGAAAGACACTTGCAGTAACTGAGTTAGCTATTTTGGATATTAGTAACCATTTTGGCTCTTGAAAGAGAACTCTATCATCATTGTGTTGCGGTGCAAAACTGCCTGAAATGCTCATTAAAGCAATACATATGTAACTCTTTCAAGAATACATCTGAAATTTATTTTAATGTGTAAGCATTTAGCTTAAGACATCTTGAAATTGTTGGCTAATAGATCACAAGGGGCATCTCACAGAGAAGCTTTTCCTGAGCCAAAGCCCTTGTGTTGCACTGGATGCCCACTTCATAGCTCAAAAGTTCTCTTACTGCCCACTTGATGCTGACGGCACATAATGTTCTGCAGGAATAGCTTTATCTCTGTAAAGTCTAAGTGGATTTTGAATCAGTTTCTGTACTGAAGGAACCTTCTTCCTTCTCTGAGAATTGTTTTCATCTCACTTAGGACTTGACCTTTCTTAAAAAGTATTATTTTTTTAGCCTGTCCTGACCTTTTAGATAAAACCAAAAAAATAAAAGATGGTACAGTTTTATTTATAAATCGTTCAACTTTTCATTACCGTGTAATTAACATTTACTGTGTTTAGAGACTGGCTTCATTTATTTATTCTGAGTGATGAAAAAGAGACAAATAATACTTCTTGTTAAATATAATGCTTTGCTTTGCTCACATGCATTGTAGTTTTCACAGTTCTTAGGAGACAGTAACTGTCAGGGTGCAGCAAGGGCCAATGGCTCCCTGGGGGCTGGTGAGCTGGGGACACAGGGCATCTGCATGGAGGCCTGCAGTGGAGGGCATTGAAGACAGTGCTGGTCCCACTGCCTCCAGCTAGGGAGCAGGGGAGGCTGGGGGGCATGCCTGGGCATCAGACACCTCCATGGGACTGGGGACGTGCCAAGGCCAGGCATGGACATTAGTCCCATGGTCAGGCAAGGCAGGGCTGTCAGGAGCTGAGGACCAGCACTGCTGGGGGTGTTACTGGGAGAGGGACTGATGGCCTCAGGCTAGCGATCCTGGACTCGTGGGCATGGATGGGGAGAGGCCCAAGGGAGGCTGGGCAGTGCTGTTTAGGCCCGTCAGAATCCTCAGAGCCCTGACAGCCATTGAATAGTACTTCAGTGGTATAAGATACATAATTTATTTTTGTTGGATTGTAATGCACTTATATAGTATAATGTTAAACACAGAATCTTGTTATGGCTGAAGGGAACATAATTTATATATGGTTAACAATCTTTTTTATTTATTGTTATTCCAATTAAAGTTTTTACAGTCTGGTAGTCTAAATTAGCTAATATATAAGAGTCTCAATAATAGTAATACACTTCTAAAAGTTAAGAACTGCCTCCCTACTCTGCACTATTTGTCTCTTGTCTTATTTTCCTGCTTTTCGCTGTGGCCCTGGGATGAGGATTACAATGAACTGGTAGCATGTGAGGGAAAAAAATTGTTAGTTCTTAAAATTATCTGTAGTGAAGATTAATATATCAGATACATTTTTTGAGTCTTAAGTTACTTTAGTAACCTTTAGTAATAAGTTTCTGTGATCCTTGATGCCTAACACTGGATTTAGAATAGAAAATGTGGGCATTTAGCCTGCTTAGAGCAAAGATTAGATACCTGATCTAGATACCTGAGAGTAATAATACAAAGATTTTTTGATATTTAGAGTAGACGAAAGAGTTATTACTGGTTTTATCATTCTTTTTTTTTTTCCATGTATCTGAACTTCACTAAAAAACTAAAAAGTAGGAGTGTCAAAGTCATGTCAATATGTAGTTACTTCTTTAGCAAGTATTGCTCTATCTGGAACTGTATATTTGATTTATGCATGGTATTTTATTTGCTTATAGCACTGAACAGATATTAGACAACTAATATTAATAACAGTCTGGCAGTAAAAGGGAAGTGTGAATTTCATTTGTTGATAAGAATTGAGAGCACCACAATATAATGGCATTTCCAAAGTAACACAAGAAACACAATTAGAAAACAGAACCTTTACATTTTAAATTTATGGAAACCTCTGATTACATGTCCATCATACATGTTCATATCAAAATATTTTTTTAAAATGTACATACAAGATTTTTTGATAGTTTTTAACTTGCTTTAAAACCCTTTTGGTTTTGTTTGGGTTTTTTGGTGTTTGGTTTGGTTTTGGTTTTGGTTTTCAAGTCAAGTTATAGCACACATACCATCAATAAATTAAAGTTGCAACATTTTCCTTGTTATTTCTTGGTTCTTCTGCTTAGAATCTTGAAGAGGATGTTTACCAAAACTCTCCAAATATTCAGTCATTAAAATCCCATTCATGAAGGAGCAAAGCAGCAGGTTCTGTTCTGGTGTATGGCCCAAATTAAACATAGTGGGTTATACTTCACACTGCAGAATGTATAAAATGCCTGCAGTTTCCTTTTGTCCTAAGTAGTTCCTGGGACAGAAAGAAACAGCTCTTTTGTTACAGGATTGCTATATGCAGTGCTTTTTACACAGTCCATACATAGTCTTGAAGATATGTCTATTTGATGTTACCCTATCCTAAAAAAGGGTAAAAAAAAATCTTTCTGTTGCCCTGTGATTCTCAAGAGCAAATTACAAACAAAATAAAGATATAAGACAATATTGGCAAGGCTTTTTAGTTAACAAATACAATAAAGGTACTCTTCTGCAAGATGACTGCTAGTAAATAGGCCAATAAATGTGAATACTTTCCATTCGCAGCATTTTATCATTCATATCATAGAATCCTATAATATTGCTGAAAGACTCTTCAAAAATTTATAAGATTTGTTCTGTTATTATGATTTCTATGATTCCACAGATTTATCTTGCATTGATGCACTCCTTTTTTGAGATGAAAGCAAAGTATGACTATAACTATGCAACAAATGACCATATGAAAATAATTATTTTCTATTTCAAATCACGGCTTTCTCATTTCTAAACATTTTTTCAAAGAACAATATCCATATGTGTGCCTATGTTCATAATTTTCAAGTTGGTTTTTTTGATAAACATATATTACTGGAATGAAATCTATTATTAAGATAGATATGTGTAAAAGAAAAAAAAAACAACAACAACAAAAAAAGTGGTAGTTCTCTGTCTGTGTCCTGAGTTTAGTGGAGGCAATATAAATGATGTGTTAATGTGTTAGGAATTTCTATATTTTCAAAAACTAGAGGGTTGATTTTGTCAGGGTAGAAATTCAGATTTTCAAATGTAATCAGTTTGATAAAATTAAGTTAAATAAATTTATCATATTTTCAGTATCTACTTAAAAAAATTTTCAGGTGATCCTAAGTTCACTGAGAGAAGCATCTGGAAAATCATGGAGACATGCATTTGTAGGAGAATGACAAATGTCTTTATCTCCTGCATCCTTGAAAATTTCTGGTCAATGCATAAATGTTACTTTCAGGCTGCTCTGGTTTATGCCTTACTGCAGAAGTTGATTTACATTTAAAATTAACATAATCGACACAAAGAGAAGAAAGAAATAACAGTAAAGTGGTTCAAAAAAGAGAGAGAGACAAAAAATGCAAGTGAAAAGAAATTGTCAGAGAATGCAGTAATGCAAAGAAGTGTCTTCTGGTACCCCAAAGCAATAAAAATTAAATTCTGAATCAATTCACCAAAATTGTGGACAACATGAAAACAAAAGGATGGAAAAAGTACATATATTATACTTCTGTCTAGACTCGACTCTTTGCTATTTGGGTAAATCCAGGGATCATTGCCTGTTTGGAATAAAGTCTAGAAACTTATTTTGAACTGGATTTTTTCAGTCATGTTTTTCTCTAAATCCACAGTTTTATTTCCTTCCTGAATAGCTGGGAACTGAAAATCAGTTTGGTCAGAAGAGTGTTTTATGTCAGCCATTTATACTGATTTTATATTCTCAAACGTACCTTTGTGTTTCAGATTCCTTTCTTTTCTATTATTTACTTGTTAATCAACAGAAGCAAAACTGTAATTCGGATTTAAGAGCAAGTAAAAATACTAGAAATTTATGAAGAATAAAAAAGAGGTTTGTGAAAATAGTAAGACTGAAAGGACATAATATTCTGAGAGTCAAATAAGTTGCTATAAGTACACTAACTTGAAAATTCCTTTACCAGATCCAGAATGCATTCTTCTAATTAGGTTTGTGCCTTTATTGGAAAGTCTTGCAGGCAGCAGATATGTAATGACAGAGAACATCAAAGAGAACAGTTAATGACGATATTTTGTTATCAAAAAAAACCCCTTTCTTAATGGGATACACTGGTCACAGCAAAGTTAGTTAACTATGGGAAGATTTTAAATAAGGATACTGAATAAGTCTTGACTGAAAGTCCTTGAACATCTGAAAGAAGAATGAAGATGGAATATAGTGATTACTCTTTTTTGAAATTCTATATATAATTGTAACCAACTCTTTTCTTCTTTAATGAAATATGCATTTTAATTTTGCTTAAGACTGTTAATACTTCTTTCTCAATTACCAGTTGCAAAAGGATAGAGTAGCTTACTTCTTGATATTAAGATACACAGGAAAAATGCCAAGCTGACCTCATTAGCACTTTCCTACAGTGAGTCCCATTTAGGGTCATTTGCATTAATGGAAGTCTGTGGTTGGATCAAATGTGTCACAAGCACTAATAAAGTCCTGCATATTGAATTCTTCCTGAATAAACAAGATAGTGAATATCCCTATTTGCTCTCGGATTTTGAACTCAAATTAATTCTGAGGAATTAATCAGCAAAACTAATTCTAATGAATTAGAATAGCTGCTGAACAGTAGCCTTAGATCCCATTTATTTGGTCTTATGAACAATTTGCCAGTTTTCATCTGTTCTTCCACTGCTGAAGTTAAAACCGTGTAAATGTAGAGGATAGTCATAAATGGACCATACTCTACCTCGAGTCCAGTAACATGTGGAGTACTGCAGGGGTCCATCCTGGCACAGATTCTGTTCAACTTGTTTATCAATGAGCCTGAATCAGGGACAGAATGCAATCTCATTGGAATTGCAGATGACACTACAATGTCAGTCAACAGTCAATATAATCGAAAACAAGATTGTTATCCATAGAGACATAGACAAGCTGGAGGAATAGGCCAACAGGAATCTTATGAAGCTTAACAAGGGCAAATGTAAAGCCCTGTACCTGGGCATCAAGAACCCCTGGCAATAGGACTGGCTGTTAACAAGGAGCTCTGCTGAAAAGGCCCTGTGGATTGTGGTCAGACAGCAAGCTGAGCATGACCCAGCAATGCATCCTGGCAGCAAAGAGGCCCGACAGCATCCTGAGTTATATCAATAGGAATGTTGCAAGCAGATCAAAGGGAAGGGTTATTGTCCTTTACTCAGTGCTCCTGTGACCAGGGCTAGTCACATGATAGCGCACCAAATTTTGGGCCACATGACAGGAAAGATAAGTTCTTTGCTTGAGCAAACTCAGTGGAGGGCTACCAAGATGGCTGGAGGCTAGGGCACTTCCTCTGGGAGGAAAGGAAGAGGAAGCTGTGCTTTTTCAGACTGGAGAAGAGGAGAAAGCTAGTAGCAGCTACCAAATGACTGCAAAGGGGTTATTGAAAAGACAGAGCCAAGCTGTTCATGGTGGAGCATAGGGTGAGGATGAGGGACAACTGATAAAATTTGTAATGAGATCTTCAGACCAGATATAAAGGGAAACTTTTCTTCTGTGAGGGAAGATGTATTTGAGAAAATTGCTCAGGGAGATTGTGCAGTCTCCATCCAAAGGTATTTTCTCCAGAACCTGGCCAGATGAAACCCTGAGGAACTGGTTTGACCTCATGGCTGACCCTGCTTGAGGTTGTTGTGACAACAAGAGAGACTTCCTAAAGTCTATTTTGCCCTGAGTTATTCTATGATCCTTGAGATAAGAATTGTTTTAATCCCAATGTTTTATGAAACTAACTCACACTACAGAATATTCAATCTGTTTTGATCTGTTTTGTTCCTAACCAGCACAGTATTACTAGACAGTTGACAAATAAATAGTATTAGAACATTTGTTTATTCATCAGTCTTCTCTGAAATTAGAAAAATTTAGAAAATCTTTAAAACTTGTGCTGAATACCTCTTTATGAATCAACTCCTTTAGTTGCATTTCAGTCATTTAATGGTGGACTTTTAACTTAGTCAAGTTTTACTGGACATGTTTTCAGTTTTTGGAATTATAATATTTGGCTTGTAATAACAGAAGTTACAGTAACATACTTTATGCCAAAGCTCTAGTTAAAATTGCATTGCACTGGAAGTAGTTTCTTTCAGTCCAGTTAATGGTTAATATATGAAAGCATAGTAATTTTGTAATTTCATACTGTCACTTTAATTTAGTGAATTAATTCATTTTCCTTGAAATCCTTTCTTTTTGAATCTTGCTAAAACATTGTATTTTGTAAGAAAGAATGTCATCTAAACATTGACAGTTCACTATGTTAATTTTACGAAAATACTCCCATCTTAAATCATGTGTTCATGCATGTTGACTAATCATTGATGCTTTACCTTGTGGAAGCTTGTGGATACAACAGCCACGGCTGAAATCTACATCTTAATCTGGGATTGAACACAACATGTTAACATAGCATAGACCTCAAGATTCTAAAACGAGCATAAAAATCAGGTTGTCTTGTCTGAAATTAATTAATTTTTGCTTAAGAAAACAACTTATTTCTGAAGTGTGTAAAGCTTCAAATTAAGATCTATAATAGGAATCACATTTGTCTGATTCTGCTTTCCAACACAAAGGAACTACAGTGGCTATTTTTTTCAGGTCTACAGTTTCTAAAAACTGTTACATTTTAATTTAGTATTGGCACATTACTTACAACTTACATGAATACATTTTAAATATCTGTACTGATTAGAGAGGGAATATACATTGGTCTAGCATTACCTATTTTAAAGGAAGGCCTTCCCAAGTCATAGTCTTCTAAAAGGGAAGAAAAAAAAATTCAAGAAAAGCATTTTTACTGTACTGGACATTATTTTCTGCCTTTTTTTTTTTTTTTTTGCCAGTGAATGCTTCTGCAAAGTAGACAAAGGTATTATCTCCCTAGATTATTTTATTCCCTCGGGGATTACTTGTAAAAAGTTATTACATTAGGTTACTTTAAATGAGAACTTCCCCTATGAGTTTATCTGGGGTAAATTTCCTTTGCTATCATGTTTACAGCAGGAACCCTGTGTATAGTCGTAGCATATTGCATATGCAAAATGTGTGCATCTAGCACAGATTCATAATCTATTTTTGGAACTTTGTCTCAGGCAAATGTCAAAGGATCTTGCCTCTTTCCTTTACTAAAAATGATCCTGGAATCCAAAGCAACCTCCACTCCTGTATAAATAGAAAGGCTTATGGGTCCTCCATATGTTTGCATTATCCAAAGTTTCTGGAGTTCCAACACTTTCAAGTAGTGTTCATTGAGAGTAGTTTTCTGAACTGAATTGCTCTGTAGATCATCAGCTTGATAGCCTTCCTCTACATAGCTATGAATTTTTATCTGCAAATACTGCTTCAAATCTTTCCTCGCCTAAGCAGCCTAATTTGACACATGAAAGGTCCTCAGTTGTACTGCTTTCAATCTGTTCGCCATCCACAAGGACTCACTTAGAGAAATGGTTGTCCAATCTTGTAGGTCTCAGACTGCTTTAGTCTGGGCTGGCCAGGTTCCCTTTCTTTGTGAATCCACGCCCCGAGCAACAATTACTCTTTCTTGCCTTCACATCCTTATTGCTTCCTCCCATGGTACAGCCTGGCAGTTCCCCAAGACTCAAATTTTCTCAGTTGCTGACTGTGAATTCAAAGTGATGACCTACCTCTGAGTTGACTTCAGCTGACTGAAAATTGTTGGTGTAAACTTTATCCAAAATGAAAAAAAATTAGTCTTCCTTTCTTCCTTCTTCTACTTGTTTTCATTGTGAGTTTGTCTTTTTTTTTAATTATTTGTTTTCTTAACCAAAGTATTAAAGGAAAAGAAGGGTGTGTGTGTGTGTGTGCAATTTCATATAAGAAATTACATTTTTTCAAGTAGTCTCTTCAGCAAACTGAAAAGCTTTGACTGCAGATTACTGAGGTAGAGTATATGTTGCAATACATGAAACACATACGTGTTTCAATTGATCTAAACCTGTTTTCATAGACACCATAAGACACCAAAGTTCATGCTTTTACAGATTACGAATGATATTTAGGCAAACGTGAATGCATCTGTTCTGTGCAGTAGCTGATATTATCAGATTATTTCTAGATAAGATGAATTTTGTCTTAAAATCTTCTATGTAAATCACACCACGCTGTTTACCTTTTACTGATCTTCTGCATGAGTTCTTTTTTGCAATGTAAGTGCATTTGGAAACCTAACAAGTTAGGTGTTTTGCTTGGAAGTTGCCTCAGTATCAAAGTAGTACAGTACTTTTCAGTGTATAAGCTTTAAAGCTTTAAGTAAGTATATTTTTCTTATTTTTCTTTTTTTTTCTTTTGAGATGAACTTTCTCTTAATTTGTTTTCATTTAAAGTGATGTACATCTTTAAAGCACTAGGATATAGCATGCCATTTTACTGAGATTCTGAATATTATTTTGCTTTGAGATTGATATTGGGAGCAGGTGACTGCCTGTTTTTGTACATTTACTTGCATGATAAAGATGCGTCCATGTAGATTTTGCTTTAATAGTAGTTATTATGTAACATACAATAAGTTTTCTTTGTTTTAATCAACATTGTCCTGTTCCAAAATATCTCTTGACCATGCACTTGTATTTTATGTCTTTTAATCTTGATGCCCATCTATCAAAATTTATTGTATCCTGAATCATAACTAGCCTAGTCTTTTGATATTATTCATTGTTGTGACAATTTTCTTCTTTTATTCTAAAATAAAGTACAAAACATGTCTAGGTCTATTTCAGTTACTTATACCACTGTCATCATAGAACAGTAAGCACTTTTTGGTTTGATCTCTGACACATAAACCTGGAGTCTTACCTGGTGCTTTTAAGGTTGCTTAGTTTTGCAGGGGGTTCTACCACTGTGTGATTTAGGAGTGCTGTGCTGCAAAACAGATAATAAGACACTAAATGTAAGATAGCAAAAATAATACGTACCCAAAGCAGCCCTATGAGTTGTCTGTATAATGCACAATGGTAGTATTTTTTTAATAGTATAGCAAAATAAAGCATTTTCAGCCTAAAATTTCTCCAGTAAACAGAAATGTCTCCCTTTATTAATGAAACAGTATTTTTGACATTAGGATCTGTTCCACTTGTTTATACAGTACATTTGATAATTCTGTCAAGAGATTTGATATATCTTATGCATGAATGGTGGTATATACTGCTCAGTTCCTCTGGGCTTCTGTTCCAATTTCTAGAATATAGATTCTCCTAACAGTGCAGAAACTCTGGTTTGTTTCTATCCTGTCATCAGCCACTACACTTAAAGGAACAGTCTCAAAGTCTGTGTAAGAGGACAGCTCAGACATAAAAGGAGAAATGTGGAATATTATTGTTTGAATGACTGTTCAAGAGCCTCTTAATCATTATCATGGAATGAAAAAGCTATGCTTCAAAGATACTGGTATAACACAGTACAGTCCATTCTACATCAACTTTGTTTATGCTAATTTGTTATTACGAATTTTATTATGCATTGTCCAGTCGTTTATTCATTCTAGTCAAGCTGGAATTGCTACTGTGTTAGATATTCTGAATGCTGACAGGTGAGAGACTTGGCCTCCAAATATTTGCAGCCAAATCTGGGGAATGGGGAAGGACTAAGAGGTTAATAAAATTAAAATTAAAAATTCCCACATGGGTTATAAGTTTTAGTAGCTAGAGAAATTAGAAGTGTTAATATTTTCATAAGCAGTGCATGGACGATTTTTTAATTCATCCAACATTTTGTGACTGTATTTTTTTGTAAAATAATCTGGCCTTTTTCAAGAATCAGAGAGCAAAAAGAGAATTAAAGATACAGCCTTTGTCCAATATGAAGTATAGATAATTATGCTTAGATATATTGTTTAAATGTGTACATTTTACTATCCACTACCCTTGGCTTTGTATCAAGTCTAAATGAGGTTCTAGAGCCCTGTCAAGCTTTGATGAAAAGAATCAAACGTATGAAGGTATTTGGCAGCCTTATTAGCAGTTGGATTACAGAATCTTCGCCTACTACATGGGTTACTATCTAATGCTGCTGTTTCACTCCTCGATAGGGCAGTTACCACTTTTCTGCACACGGGATCCCTTTTAATGATATAGCCATCTATTTTGCTCTAGCCATGCTGATTTCAGAACTGCATTTGCAGGGGTGGAAATTATGTGCTGTCATTCTGACTGGTACAAAAGTTATAGTATAAGGTTTTTGAGGACATTTAAAACTAATGTAATATCACTATAATTAAAAAATGTTCACTAGCATCAAAAAATGTTCTGATTACTTCAAATTTTTAAATAAAGTATATTGACTTTCCTCTTTTCATGTCAGTTGTCTTCACTATGTTAAGCAGAGGGAAATTTAATTTCTTAGGTTGATCAGGAAAACACAATTCAAAAGAAAAAGTTAGCATCCAGTGCTACTGTGTGTCCCACAGGTTCTTCCACTTTGATCAAAGCTGCCTCCACTGGTGAGTTAGAGGAGCGTATTGCGGCCACTACTGGTGCTATTACTGTTGTTAGCACATCTGCTGATGTTGCTGTATCCAGTGCAGTGACCATCTATAGACAACCTTCTGAAGAGCAACAAGTGCAAGCTATGAATATAAGAAAATCAAATCTGGAGTCGGCCACTTCCGAGGAAGCGCTTTCTCTTCATCAAGCAAATTCACAAAGCAAAAGAAGAGGACCAAGAAATGCTGAGCAGATAGAAAGAACTAAAGAACTTGCAGTTGTTACTCATAGAGGTATTGGATATTATTTTATTTGTGCCCATGTAGTTGCGGAAAAATATTTTGTATAAATTAAAAGTGAAAGGTCAGGCATTCATTCAGGAAATGTAATCAAACCAAATGGGAAAGGGATTTGATCTGCTTAAAATTGAGTTCTAGTGGGGCAGCCAGATGAAAAATGAAATTAGTAATAATATTGTCACAGTAATTTAAATTAATTTGATTTATAAAGAGGCAAAAGGGAAAGATAAGGAATTTTCTTTTGATGCCGCTTTATAGCTTATATCATTATATTTCACTATCAAGCCTAGTGTGAGATCTGATGAAAGTTTAGAGAATTGAGATTAAATTAATCTATTCAGCATATGTATTTAGATATAATCAACTATAGCATAAGACTGTAATTTATAAATAGCTGCTTCATTCCAAACTAATTGGTGATGCAGTTGTAATCATCTCCCTTCTGCTGAAATCTTCAGCAAAATTTTGGCTTTTTAAAACATCTGTACATTTTTATTTTATCAAACATGATATCAATGAATGAAGCAAAATTTAGAACACTAAGGAATTCATTCGCAAGTATTAAAGTAGTAAAGCTAAAAATTTGATTTTTATGAAGATTTATAATCTTCCCATATGAAGATTTAAAAATCTTTCTATATTCAGAAAATGAAGATTTTTAAATCTTCTTATATTCAGAAGATTTAATCCACATGCTAAAATACTGATAATGAATAACATCTGCAGTATAAACAAAGCATTATTTATCGTGTTAACGGTAAATTACGATATCTGAAACAAGAGGCTGAGAAATTTTTATTGTGTGCTAATCCACTGTTTCATGTTATTCTATTATGAAGAATTTATAAACACAAATATATGGAAGAGGAACATCTTTTATAGCACAAACAACTTGTAGAAGTCTCATTATATGGTTGATATTTTGTAAAGAATACTTTAGATTGGAATCTTTCATCCTATTGGATCAGATAATCAATTAGGATAAGTTACTGCAGCTTCATTTACTAACACCTATTGAAACAGCAGAGCTGCAGTTCTAGAGAATTTTAAAACATGTAATTTAAGTAAAGTAGGATAACTGAAAAACAAGCACAGTATTTGGTTTGCATATGAAACAAATAATTGAACAGCTATTTATGTTTAATTTGTATTAATTTCAGTACAAATCTGAAGTATTTTCGTGGTTATCAACTGACATAAATTAATAGAGTTTGGTTTGTACTGGTTGTGTGGCTATGCATTGACTTCAGAACATTTTTCGTCAAGTTAAATAAAGCAGGCTTATTTTCAGTTATAAGGGAGTGTCTAAGGGCCTGTAATAATCTCATCTAATTTAAAGATGTGAGAGTATACCAATTTGGCAGTTAAATTTGGCAGTAATTGTGATATACATACAGTTTCTTCCATCTCCTGTTTGTAATCGTTATACCACAATGTCCTCTCCACTGTTTTTTCACTGTCCTTTTCTTCTCTGACCTATCCTTTAGTATAGGACATAAGCAAGGCTCATACTTCTGAATTACTTCTGTCATTTGTGAAAAAAAAAAAAAAAAGTTAGAGACCAATGTACTGCTAAAATAATGTTATAATGCTTATTTGTCACATATCAAAGTACCATAGGCACTAAAAGGTACTGTAGCCCACACACAGATGAAATTGGTCCTGTAGATACTGGAGAAGAAAGCAAATGCCTAGTTCTGTGTGAAGTTTATTCCCTCATGTCACATTTGAAGTCTTTATTTTGCTAGCATTCTTTACACAATGTCTTTTAAATATTTTTTTACTGTATTATAAATGCAGAACAGTATACATGTGTATGCCATTAGAGAGGGTATTCATATACTGAGCAAAACATTAGCATTTTTGCCTGGCAAACACCAGTATTTAACAGTATACTCAGAACAGCCATGAAGGCATATCAAATTGGCTTTCATTAAGTAACGTTTAATGGTCTGCCATAAAATATTCCTCATTACAAAGACACAGACGTATTTTGAAGGAATGTTTGTGAATGTGACACTATTGTTAATTGACTTGAAGAAATCTCAGTTATGGAAAGATATTCCACAGGTATTTCTGTGGAGTTCCCTGTAGGTTCTATAGAAGTATTTTAGCCTCTCTTTGACAATGAAATATGCACAAAAGTATAAAAACTGTCTGTCTTGCTCTGCATATTAAATTACCACGGAACTATATATAAAAACTATTTAACAAGTATATGGAAATTCCTTCTTTAATTCCTTCTCTATTTAATAGACAATAAAAATTAGTTTTTACTTTAGAAATATATTTTTTCCTGTGGTTTTGATCATATTTTAAGAATCATGTTCCAGATCTATGCAAATTAATTCATACTTTAAAAGATAAAATTTAGTATACTAAATATAACTTACTAAAACTTACTATAGAGTGTATGTGTATATTTAAAATGGTAAAAATATACTGTACATGTAGTCTTCACTGGAGGCCTTTTGTGAACGTTGCTAGTGAGATCAGAATAGTGCTGTTTCAGGATATATTAGCACTGATGAAAAATGATAAAGAGAGAATAAGAGTTGTACCGTTGGCTTAAGGATTGTTCTGTGAATAAGATCTTTCAGAATGAATAAGCAATAACAACACTGTTTTGTTTCTTAAGCTGGTATTTTGTAAGTGTATATATGAAAGAGATGTATAGAGAGATCTAGAAGTCTTTATCTATCTAAAATTAAACTGCAGGGTTTAAATTAGTCTACCATACCTATGTCTTGACTTCAACAATTGTAGGTTGTGTCAACAGCTGGCTGAAGCTTTTCTTCTCTAAGCTTAGTATTTGGAAATCACAGAAAAGGAGACAACTTTGTGTTCTGAGTATTTAAGAGAGGAAAATGGAACCCTAGATGCATTTGGTGAAATACTTCCATTAGAGATAGAGAAGTACAAGTATCATTTTATAAGGCAACAGTGAGATCTCATGAGGAATAATGTACATTATTATAGTTCCTTCATCAAAAAGAATTCAGACTGAATCAAATGAATAAAAGAACTATAATGGTGTTACATTGTTCTGATCATCCCACCTTACAAAAGAAAATGTAAGACAGGATGAAAGGATAAATATTTCAGGAAGTGAATGCCAGTATGTGGAGAACTTAAATAAGGACTTAAATAAGGAGTATATAATATATAAATAGATACATCAGGAAGAGGCGCAAGAAGAGTTCTTGTTATTGGAACGATGAAGCCTTCTGGTAGAAGGAGGGAGTAGACGAAGGGTGAAGAGCTTATTTTCAAGATGCAGCTTCATAGGCTAATGAAAAATATATTTAGATACGATAGCTGGAGGAGAAACACAGCATCTTTTGGATCCTGAGTTCTAATGAAACCAAGCACTCAGACTCAGGAAAGTATAACTCTTCCTCTATTCAGAAGTAGAGGAGGAAAAAGGAGGTCCCTAACCACTTTCTTTCAGTTAAATCCAGATACTTCAAATGCCAAGCATTCAGTAACAATTCATGTGGATACTACAAACACAGATTCTAGTATGATCTGTCATCTTCAGATGTGAAATCAGGAAGGAAATTAAATATGATTTTTTTTCCCTGTTGTTTATTTTCTTTTTGTTTAAGCACTATCAGCTTGATCATAACATTAGTAGAGGATAATTGTTGGTATCCTTTGCAGCTGACTTTAAATTAATGTCCACAATGAGAAACAGAAGAATACAGAGTCTGGGAGGAGGCACAAATAGATTATTTCCAGAGACATTGCATATTTTCTAAAACATGTTATATGGGCATTTATGTATATGCAACATAAATATTTAGGTACAGCCAAATAAGCAATCTACTGCTTTTTTCACATAATGTTATATTTCTGCAGATGTCATTTAAGGAGGGCTGTATGTGCAATCTTGAAATAATGCCTTTGATATTATGATATTGTTCTTCACCTCCATTAGCTGAGTAGTAGTGAATATAATTTAAGAACAGTTCAGGAGAGGGGTGGGGCTGTTTCAGTGTTTGAACTGCTCTGAGCTACACTCAAGGAAAGAAGTCTATAAGGGCAGGAAAGGCCTAAGTTTCCATGGTAAATACTCTGTATAGTTACTTGTAGTAATGCAACGTGAGTGCCTGTTTAGTGTAGAATCCTGGTGTTTAGTCATCAGCATTTTAAAAGTACTCTATACTTGGTTTAAAAAATATAGAAAAGACAAGCTAGACAATTTCTCTACATAAATGCTGTTGCATAGCTAGAATAAAGATATGCATTTGTGGGTTGTCAGTATTTTAAATAGATATCATTTACATGGCTATATACCACCATGTTTTCATATTATAGCAGCAAATTTTCCATTTTGAAATTCATATCTCATGTAGCTGTCAGGATGCTAAAGCTGGTTTTGAACAGTTACCATTTTGCTTGCTGGTTTCCATATTGGCATGTGCGAAATAATGCTTATTTTACTAAGTATTAAATAATGCATTTTTTGTGGTTTGAGTATGGGATTTTTTGGTTATGGTGGGATTGTTATTATGTACGTACATGCATATGCAGCCTGACACATGGTTTAGTGATGGCATGTTTGGACCAAATACATTTCCGTAACTACTCCTCTACTGTGTGTTCAGAGACTAATGTTTAATAAATCAACATACAAAACCCAGTTAAAAGTAAAATTCTTCTCTTGTAGTGTAAAGATGTGCTTCAGAGATCTTGAGTTGCTTGCTCTTCTAGTAGTATTTAATAGCCTTGGCAAAGTGATGCAAATAGTTATAAAAATCTCTGTTTTAAATAATGTGTTCACAAAGACACTCATAAATATTCTGAACTGAACCTTAGAGCTTGTGAACTCTGTTTCTTGTGTACATGAACTATTTATATGCCATTCAAGTGTTTGAGGATGAGTGAAAACAAACAAAAAACCCAAACCAGTCTTTGTTCTTTAATGTGCTGTTATGATGATTTCTGAAAACAAAGGACAAACATCTCCCTACTGCGACTATTTAAACCCATCCCAGCACCTGAGATTACGTGTTCAAGCCCAGTCTCATTTTACTTAGGTGTTGGAAGAATAGCTAACCCTATCTGCTGATTCATGAGGAGTTATTTTACACTGACACTCAGAGAATTCAAAAGAAACTTACAGCTATACTCCTACATTATTATTATTTACGTAGAAATAGCAGCTTAGAAATCTCACACAAAGATGAAAGAGCGTTACTGTTATTCCAGTATGACTGTACTGCGGGGGAAGGTTCAGTTCTTGGGTCCATGACTTCCACTGTGGATAGAATTACTTATGGACGTCAATTAATTTGAGGCATGGCAAACTTCTCGTATTAAAGATTAAAAATAAATTTAAAAATATAGTATTTTGTGGCAACAGATACATTATGCTCCTGCAAATGAAATATTTCCCAGGACCACTAGCAATGTTTGTAGGTTACATTATGATGATACACAAGGAAATTTAGATTTTGCCTCTTGAGATAAAAACCTCTGTATATATAGAGGAAGATACGGTGTCTTCCATCAGAAGTGTAAAAATATTTATCATCACAGCCTATATCTATCCAATAAATTGTCTTTCTTAGTAGTATGCTATTTTTTTCCTGAACTTTGTTCTGCTCTTGTGTGTAGTAATGATTACTTTTATTTAATAACACCAACACTATTTTGGTACTTTGGTATTTATGCCTCATGCAAGGGTTTCTTTGACTATTCATTGATTTTGTATAAGAAGTTAACAGGTGCTGAAAAATTCTTTGGTGGTGTACTATGTTCTTGGGTTAGCTTCTCTTAGACCTAGTTCCTTTTTCTCTTCTGTATTCATCAGCAATATTTACTGGTAGCCAACATACACATCTTCTTCTAGATAGTTTTAAAATAAATCTTATCTATAAAATCACTTGACTACAATGTACCTAAAATTAATATATAGTTAATTTTTATAGAAGGTCTTTTTTTTATGTAGGGTTTGTTGATTGCTGACAGAGTGAAAAAAAAATTCTTGTGTGCTCTTTACTTCCTTGTCTCTTACCTTTTGATATTTACTCTCTTTTTGTTAGCTGTTTTGTTTCAAAAATATGTGGAGGCCACATGATTTGCCTGGATTAACTGCCTTTATCACGAAGTCAACCCAAAATAAGGCTTCTTACAGAAAAAGTTGAGCAGTGGGCTTAGGGGTGAGATGGGAGTCAACTAACTTCCATGTTATACTTTGCAAATAACAATTTTCAAGCTTGAAAGAGGACCAGCTGCAGAACAAAGAGCAGAGCAGTAGACTGTTTTTCTTTTTTTTTATCCAATTCTCTGTGGTTAAAACAGAAAACTAGTCATTGGTATGTTTAATTTAATAATGCAGTGTTTTTTCTCTGAATAAAATATTTCTGTTTTGTCTGTGTAATCCAAACACAGATAATAAAATTTCAGTATTTCCTGAATAAAGCTTATTTTTTTCTACTAAAGCTAGGAACATAGCTAAAGTAGACTTTGAATACAACTAGTGGAGATACTTTTGGAATGGGGAATGTGGGCCTATAAATCTTGAGAATATATTCCAATGTGTTAGTTTTGGAAGGACTTTTTGTCTACTAAAACATTATAATTTTTTAGCTGTTGCCTCTGTTTTTTATTTTTCCTAAATGAATGACTTTTAATGTAAATTTTAAAATCTGAAGTAACAGGCAAAATATGTTGACAAGAATATGTTGACATTTCTACTGCTGATTAAACCTTTTCAGAATTTATGTGGGTTAATATATGTCCTGTATTGCTTACATGCTTATAGAATTCAGATCTGAGCATATATACTTCAGTGTGCTCTCAGTAACATGTCATGGATGACTCTTTTTTCCTTTTAAATTCTCTATCACTGGGAAGAATAACTGAATTAAAATTTCACCAAAAATCAGCTATTTAACAAATGTCATAGTATCTTTTTTAAAAAAGTTGCTGAGCTTTTAGTTAGCAGTTATGATAGTATTCTGTAGTTTTTTCTTTTTTATATATATTTTTTTAATGGAGGGAGCAGGAGATAAGCATTAGTATTGTACTGTTTCTTAATTCAAAAGAAACACCAGATTTCAACTGTTTTAGAGAAACATATCTATCATTCTTTTCATTTTTTGGGTTCCATAAATGTGTGACAATGTTTTACACAACTATATGGTGCGTGGAAATAAATACCCAGCCATAGCTGGGGTTTTTTTTCAGTTATGCGGGAGAAAAATTAAGTTATAAATCTTACTTCTTTCCTTTGTCAGGTGCACAAATTGGTCTCAATACTTGATTTATAAATTATTTCCCACCAATGATAAACAATATGAGCTTGTTAGGTAGCCAGTACTCTAATTTGTATATACTTCCATGATAAAATTTGTAAAATGAAATGAAGTATTTTAGACTGTATTGGCTGATATGTGTTTTTGTTTGTTTGTTTGTTTTTTTTTTAACTAGTGAAAAAGGCCATAGATTTTAAATCTAGAGGATTTAAATTGTTTCCAGGGAAAGACAACAGCAACAAGTTTTCTATCTGTGAGTGTACTCCTTTTTTGTTACTTTTTTCTAGTGCAAGAGTGAAGTTTGTGCTGTCTGTGTTGTTTGTGTGTTTTCAAAATTGTTTATGTATTTCTTATAACTGACTTAAATCTGTTCCTCCAGTCTGCATGGTGAATTTTTAAATATGGTTCTATTCTAAAGGCAGGTTTTCTATAAATCTGGCATTGTAGAATGACATCTTATTTTGTCAGTAATTTTGAATTAAATATGCAATATTTACAAATAAATAAATATTCAATCTCCCAGGTATCAGCTGAAATCTTAGCTGTGAACAGGATATATATTATTTTAATTAAAAATTTCTACTAGCAGCAAAAGGCTATACAACGCAAAGCCTATCCTCATTTACAAATGTGCAAGCACATATTTTTTTCAAGCAACACGTGAGGTCTTTCTGAATCTTTTTTTTATCATTAACTTTGACATTTTGAACTGATTAACTAACTGTACTTTTAAAAATTCTGGAGACGCTTAGTGTCTTCAATTTTAATTAAAATAGAAATTGAAAGTGGTCAACATCTTACAGGACTGGGTCTTGATTAACTCAGGAGTCAGGCAACTTTCTAACAAATTAAATGGGTATGGCTCTAAATACATTGAAGAGAATATCTTTTGCAAAAGAATGTGCCATTTTTATAGAGTTCCTTTTTGGACTAGAACCGCATTTTAAATATTTAGAAGTAATTGTTTAAAATAAAGATGGTCTAACTGCATAGCCTATGTCTGCTTATATTACATTTCATTATTCTTCACAGGAGTGGAAGGACTTGTTTTTGAAGCTCCTTAGGTTGGACACATTTGCACTATTTTTTTTGTTTAAAGTGTCAGTGATGGATTCAGTTTCCAGGATTTTGCAGGCACAGTGGCATAACTTTTAATGCTTTTTTCAGTTTTAGATATTAACCTGATAACATATTAGATGGGATTTCTTTATAAAAAGGTGTCTTCAAGCAGCAAGACTCTAACATTTACCAAGTGAGAAAAATAAAGCAAAATACACTTCCTTTCAGTTTTTATAATGCAGCATATTTCCGTATTCAACCTCTGTGTAAACTGCATCACCTAAATAGTTCTGTAAGACATTTCTGGTGTATTTGAAAACTTTATATCAAGATACTTAAAAACAAGTGTTCTTTTTACGCTTATTGGGTGACTGGAAAGTAGAGTCATTATATGACAAGAAATAACAGTAAGACAATTACAGTAGTTTTTATAAGGTACATCACTGAGGTCTCTGTCTGATTGTCCATCTGTGCTTTTATAGTTACAAATGAGAATAGTAATTATTCTATTCATATATTCATTCATTATCATCCTATATATATTCATATAAAGGCTGATAATACAGATTGTTTCTCTATAAATTTACTTCACACAAATCATTAAATATTTCACTATATAAACATTAATAGGAATTGGATATTTATACTGAAGTACCAGACACTTGTAATATCTAAAGGTGATTGTTACAAAACTAGTTATGAAACTTATCAACATATTTTTGAAAATCTTTATAGACTTCTATATGTTATTAGAGTCTACATAAACCTGAAAACTTCTCTATCTTGTTTTATTGGTTATGCAGTGTAGGTTACCTATGAGTTACCTTTATGATTTGTACCTTTGGTGATCATAATGTTGTCATAAATAGATAACTAAGATTCTATATTGTCATCTAGCATTTGGTTAGCTAGTAACTTTGGTAGCTGAGGAAACTGAAGAGGCAGTATTTCATGAAAAGCCTATGTATTTAGCTGTTGACTTGAGATAAAATTCCCAGTGTACCCTCAGCTAGATCTGTACTTGCATTACAGTAACAGACAGGGTCCTTTAAAAAAAAATGATGACTAGCATTCAACTGTTAGTAGAAATAAGATAAGGATAAGTGAATACCTATTTAACGTTATGCCTTGTATTAGCAATGTCTTTAGAAATTATCGTTTAACATTTTTCATGTGTATGTCTTTTCCCTATTTTACTTTTATTGAATGTATCGGGTATACAATATTCAATACTAAGGAATAAGTGATTTGCACATAGTAAAGCCAAGATAATAATATCTGACTTGATAATATACTTTGAAACAAGTACGCATCAACTTAATTTTGCAAGTGTTGAGATTAACAACAAAAAAAATATCATAGGGGAATCTAGTTCAATCTGGATTAGAACTCTGGAATTTCTTGCTCCCAGTTTCATGACCAGATCGTGAAAAATGCTTTCCCTAGAGGAGCCTTTAATTTACTACAGGAAATCCTTTCATTGCTTTAATTGTCATATGAGTATCTGCGGCATAAAAGAAGCAAAGACAGACAGACAGATATCCCCAGATATCTGGGGAACTATATGGAGCTGTATTTCAGTAGACTGAAAAATCTAGCATTATGTCTGGAAAAGTAACGCCAATACAAAAATAACAAAATGTGCATTTATTTTTCACAAAGCATGTAACAAAACAGAATGGATTTAAGTTTGTGCTTAAATGCATTTCTGATTTGCAATGAAATCAGAAAGCAGTTTAGTGACTTCTACTTATAACGCTTTCTTCTGAATTTTTACTGTGGTATATAACTTATTTTAATTTTGTTCCTGTAATTATTTTATTGATTTTCTTTAACATAAATATTTGTATTTTTATTTATGAATATTCATAAATCCATAAATTATAATTTAAAATACATTTTGTAAAATATTTTTAAGAATGGAACTTAATGCAGAAGTTGTCAAAAAATAATAGAATTTTCAAGCTTCCATTTTTAGTGGAAATTGAAGTATATAACAATTCTTGTGCTCTGAAATCCAGTAGAATATTCTTTTTTATATGAATATTCACCCTATTACTTGTGTATAGGAAAATATAGTGTATAAAAATAAAATAGTTATCTGAAATATTAAAACATGAATTACAAAAAATGGGATTAGTTCTGTTTTAATAATATTTTTACTTTGGTTTATAGTATAGAATTTCTTCTGTGTGCATAGATATATGATACAGCCTCAAAATGGCACCGTTGTAGTTTACTTTCTTTAATATTATTATCAGCATCATGAATAAGTTTTAGCTATAGTTATAACATCAGTTTAATATCAGAAAAGTCAACAGTCACAAAAATGAGAAGGTGTCTTTTTCCATATTCATTCTCAAGTATACCTCCTTTCCCTTTCTGCACTGCTCAGTGAATCCTAATCGTCTACCCCAAGTTTTAAGGTATATTCTACATGTATGGGCTATTTATGATGATTCTATATTTGTCAAGTGTAGGCTTTGGAACTGTAAAAAAACACCCAGAAATTTCAAAGAATTCATTCATTTTAAATGCTCATCCAACAAGCTCCTACTAGATGCCCTTGTAAAATGCAGTTTATGGAACCGTAATTGTCAGAGATATATATTTTCCAACATTAGCATGAAGTTGAACTTCTATAGCTAATATGGTTTCATCACATCTACAAGTATTGGGGGAGCAAAAGACTGAAACCTGGTAATAGGAAGGGGCTCAAGGAAGACCCCTCCTTGTCCCAAAGTCCTCTGAGCATAGAGATGCAGATGAACATAGATTACCTTTGTTTGCTATTAGAACAACCTTGGACATCCAGCAGCTCTTTCAGGGCAGAGGAGGATAGTTACTGTAGTTCCAGTTGACAAGGGCTGGGCCTGATAGGTTTTTTGAGTAGTGTGTGCTAAATTGAGACATTTTCCTTTTGACCCTCTGTAACATTTTCATTTGGCCTTTGACTTCCTCAGGGGTACCAAACCGAATCTTCCCTGTGTGTGTAAGAAGAAAAAATCCAAGGAAGAGAAAACCCCCAAGTATTCTGAATGTTACTTTCCTTGATTAGAAGCTGAAATTTAGTGAATACCCTTTAGAAGTACCATTACAAACTACGTTTTTTTATTCAAATGTATTGAATTTATGATGTAATGACATTAGCTTAATTACATGCAAACTTTCTCTTTAAAGGAAAGTTAACAATTAATACTGCAAATCCATTGGTCTAGTTCCATAGAAATAAAGAATAATAAAGGTGAAAATCTCTTTCTGCCTAGTACAAATCTTTGGTTTCATGTCAACTTGTATTTTTGAAAAAAATATTCTTCTATCGGGCCATGAATTTACCAAGTAAAAGCAGACCTACCGCCTTTGCTAAAGTTTTTTTCGAGATCTGCTACTTCCTGGTTCAATGAACTTCAGAAATTAAATACAAATCAATAGAATTACTTTGGCATAAAATTATTTATGTAACATATACCTTTTCAAGCTATAAAAATTAGGAAAAAGTATACAATGCATTGAAAAAAAACCCTACAAAACAAGTGAATATGCTGAGGGCTAGATCACTACATAAAAATTTCTGGAAAAACACACTGAAAGGTTCACAGGAAGTTTCTCTCTGAAGATCCATTTTAGTTTATTGTAAGATAAATGTATGCAAATCAAACTGGCATTTTGAGTTTATCTTAAGATCACCATATTTTGGGAATATCTGCATTTTCAATACTGATTAAGGACAATTCTCTCAGCATGAGCCTATGCATTTGAGTTTTCTTATAATTCAAGGAGAAAAGGTCAGCTCTTAGTGGAGATGACATTTATTAGATTATGTTCAGAGTACAATCTTACAGCCCTAAACTTGATGAACACTCCTTTAAATGTTAATGTTTGTAAAGAAATAGTAATAACATTTCCATATGGGTTCAATAATATTACAAGAAAACAAAATAGCTGATAAATACAACTTACAAAAACCTTTTGTTATTTTTCTGAAAAAAAAAAAAAAAATTCCAAACCAGAAAGAGCATGTTTTGCATGTCATAAGGAGGAGAAACTTATGTATTGAAACGAGAGAATATATGGGTGATCATATTCTGTAGAAAATATGTTCTAAAGGACCTAAAATGCAGATAATGTACTTTTAAAATATTTTTTAATTGCTTAACTCTGTATTATCTAAAAACTGTATGATTTTATCTTTTTTTTTGTTTGTTTATTTTGTTCTATTTTGGTTTTTTTGCAGTAAATGAGGGAGGTATTAAACAGGCATCCAATTTGTGTCCAGATCCTGGAGAACCAGAAAATGGAAAACGGATAGGCTCAGATTTTAGGTAAAATATAAACCCTACCATTGTATCATTTCTCTAATACTGAACTTGGAAAATGTATATGTCAAAAACATATTGCTGTTGTTGAGCTACTCTTTCAAAACTTTTTACTTATCACTAAAAACTGAAATGCTGAAATGCAATTCTATATAAAACTATGAAGTTAAATATAGCCTCTACTTAATATGCAAGGAAGATAAAAAAACTACTTGGAAGAGAGCATGTATCTCTCATAATCTAGCAAAAAATGGATTGAAGGTAAGTTGAAATAATTTTCTCTTATAAAAACTGTGTTAGATTTACAAATATTGAGTATA
Source organism: Limnodromus scolopaceus (assembly GCA_028565335.1). Taxonomy (NCBI): domain Eukaryota; kingdom Metazoa; phylum Chordata; class Aves; order Charadriiformes; family Scolopacidae; genus Limnodromus; species Limnodromus scolopaceus. The sequence goes on along the minus strand of JAOXNO010000013.1, from coordinate 143,059,207 downwards.
CACGTGGTACTGGAGGCTTTTGTGAAGAACAAAGCAAAACTGAATGCAACCCAAAAAGAACAAGAAAACCTCACGGAGGTATTTTATAGAAATATTCATTGGAATCTAGGGGAATATTATCTATATTATCTATATATCTATAGTATATTTTTCTGGAATCCAGAAGTTTGATACATGCAGGTGTATTTCCCTAGTAGTCCTCAGAGTGTTTTAGCACTCTTAATGCAGACTATTTTTTTATTAATTTTGATACATACCAAATTGGTACCGTATAGAATTACTGTCTAAAAAAAAATAATTCAGAACAAAAAAGTTGCACTTCATTTCTAGCAAATTCTTGCTTTTCATTCCTTGCTGTCTTTTAAAAGTGTTTCTAAGAAGACTCCAAAGAATCAAAGGATTGTACACTTCCAGTGATCTATTCCACTTTTTTTTTTTTAATTTAACCTAAACTCAAATTTTAGCCCCCTTTCCTCCTCCATTCTCATGTATCTTTCAAACTCATTATCTTGTAATGAAAAAAAAAGTTTGTAATACTCTTTCAAAACATTCTATGTTTTTTTCTCAGTGAATAAATATGACTCCTATTGTCAGTAACAGCAGTGGCTGATGTATTGTATGAATAGAGACACATATAAAATTACTTCTTGAAAATGTTTTGAATCTATTTTAATCTCTTATCTATCTGAGTTTCTGAATTGTTTCCTTTTTAATTGTTTAACATTCATTTCATCACACAGTAAGGATTAAACATACATATTATTATATATTTGATATATAGACAAATTTTGGGCTGTATTAAAAGAATAAATCTAAGGGTATTTTCTTGTTTTATGTCATATGCTAATTTCACATTATCATCAATTTTACAAATCCCTTCAAAACACCAAAGTGAGGAAAGAGAAAAGGAGCAAATAAGTAGTGGGGAGATTGATCATTTTCAAATGAAATGCTTTTATTACATTCAGTTTTGTTCAAAAGATGTACTTTATATATCACACAGCACATTTCCTAACATTAGAAGATAGGAAGTGTTAGCATAATGTTGGAGACGAGCAATGATTTTATGAAATTATGTTACTTCACTCTTTTACATAACTTCTTGTACATTTTTTGGTTTTGTTTTGTCTTTTCTCCCCATAATCAAGCAGAACATAGTATTGACAATGATATCCCAAATAAATGTGCTAGCTGGCAGTCAGTGATCATAATTTCTCAGTTATTTTTTATAGTCTCTCTATTTCTCTAGTTTTGAGAAAGCATTCCATACAAAATTAGTTATAAAGCCTTCTCTGATGCATATTGTATTTTTCTATTTCTGACATTACCTGACAAAAATAGATTTCTTCTTCTTTTCAGAGAAATAAAAATAAATGAGCTGTATTTCTTAACTGTCCTGCCTTCTAGAATCATTACTTAGGCCAGTGTTTTGTATTTTAACCTCAGAAGTATGGATTGGTAGAGAAAACCTTTGACAGAGAATCTGGAAGTCCTTTTCTAGTGTTGTTTCTGCAAGCAACCACTGAAGGACCTATGTGCAAGAACTTGTGACAGGCAGTACCTTGAAGAAGATATGATAATGATAATGCCCGCATATTTCTTTTCAGGCCAAACCTTTAGGATATAATTTAACATTATTTTTCACTATACACTGTGAAGATGTGACTGTCAAGCTTTCAAATGAATTTATGAGATAATGAAAGGAGAAGGCATTCAAATTACTGAACAATAAAATACAAGATATACAAGATATCAAAATCAATATATTTTCTTTTGAAGGGTTTTTTTCTCTAATTGTTCACTAAACTCAGTGATTTTATTTTTACTTTTTGAAAAATATGCCCAAATTATCTGTGAGAGAAGATCAGCTTTTCTATCAATTCCCATGAATGTGCTATTTAGTGCTTATATGTATGACATAATGATAAATCCAATCACATCATAAAGGAAAAGAATAAATAACTAGGACATTTCAAATGTATGTAAGTGAAAGGACATGGCTTACATATCCAATTACCACTGGAAGTGAAAAAAATGAAAGTGAAAAGATGTGTTCACTTTAATAACATTTTTCGTGAACAGAAAAGGTAAATAAGATTCTGTTCAAAACAAAATAAAAAGATGTAACAGGTACATTATTATGTATTTGGTCTTATGAGTTGTGATTTTGGGCGCCAGGAATGTGTATTTTGGTGAGAAAGTATTTTTCACCTTCCACCAAAGAATGTATTTTCAGATCAAACTTTTTTTTTGTATTGATCCTTATTTTTATCACTTCTTGACATTAGTATGGAAACAACCTATTACAAAGTAAGAAAAAATGAAAAAAACATGAAACCCCAACAAACTAGCACTTAACTGATCCTCATTCTGTTGAGGAGAGATTCTAGGAACAGTCTAAAATCCTGCTGATTTGAAGGGCAGCCTACTTGCTCTATGGTTTCTCTAACAGGTTAGATCGCAGAGCAGTAACAGTTTCTGAAAGCACAGGCTTCTCAATGGCTTTGCTGCCACCTCAAATTTATTCTCAAAAGCCATCCTTGAACTAAATCCTTTCAACTAAATATTTGAATTTTCATGGTTCGCTTTCTTTCATGATAAAAGCAATCTGGTCTGGATAGTCTTCTCTGGATAAATTCCATCTAGTGCAATATATCCTTAATAGGCAGGACTATTCTGAGTGTAGCTCTCAGAAATGACCCAGAAAGGGCTAGTTTTTTTTTCTCAAAAGTCTCTCTTTCCACTATTTTGTGGTAGTCTCTCTTTATAATGCAATAACATTTTATTTGGAAATAGTGGGAGGACATATATGCAAACATACAAGTGCACAATTTCTAACCACTTTATTGACAGGCCTTGAAAACAGGAACAAATGCTCCTTTGGCTGCATTCATCTTATATGTATTAGGGATAAATAGCATGGTTTCCTATCTAAGGCTTGTTAAAGGTCTTAAGAATGTGAACGGTGAGATTTGTACTTGGAAAAAACAGGACTCGTGAATATTAGTAATATGTATGTTATTTATCTGAAGTTGAACATGATATATTGAAAAGGGATCTTACAAGGAACAAAAGCAAACTAAAAATTTTCAGCAGACAGAATAAAATTCCTCTCTAAATTTTCCTTAAAATTTCTCTGAATCACATACCCTTCTCCTCCATTATGTAAGGCAAGCTTCTAAAGTCTGAAATTTCAAGCCAAACATCATGAAAATTGAGCAACACTCAGACAATTTGTAGCATGAGATGTGAGGCTAGCTTAAAGGGAAATAGTACGTTTCATTTTTTAGCAGTTAATCGGTTCCTTTGTCAAGCAGAAGCCTCTGACATTACAAGCTTTGTGGGAACAGGTGACACCTTAAGAACTGTTTAAGCAGAATTACCAATGATCTCCAGAGTGCTGTGAGATCCTCTGCAACTGAAATTTAGTCATCACTTTAGTTTGTTCAGCACATGTTAAGGATTTTTCTTGACCAGAGATTTTGAAGATTTAAATCTTCTAACATTATATCTTGGAATCCTAACATCTTGCAGTGATATTTCCAAGTACTGCATCAACTGATCTACAAAAATGTTCCTACACATGGTCTTAACTTGGGACAGATGCTGTTGCTTAGCTCAACTCTCCTACTGTGGCTCAAGTAAAGTATGGTAGACTCTCTCTGTAGCTTGCACATAAATAATTATGGATCAGTGTTATGTAGAAAGTTGCTAGGTTAAGAAAATGTGATTCATTGCATAGTGTTGAAAGCTTATATGTAGCTTTAGCTTCTTTTACTGCAGATGGAGGAAAACATATATGTGCTGGAATACTGATCATTTATTTACATTAACATCAAAATATATTATAATAGTAAATTAATTCTTTGATAAGGACAGACTTTAGGAGATGGTGGTTAGGTATTTCTAGCTGAGTTTAGTTTTTTTAATTTGTGTTCTCTAAAGGTGGATCCCAAATTTGGAGCAGATGATGGGCACTTCAAAAATAAATATGAGATTAAAGTGTTTTCTCAAATTTGTATAACTATCTTCCTTAATATTTACTCATACTTCTTTTCTAATGGAAGTATTTCTAAAGTTTGGGTTTTATTCCTGGAAATGCAAACCCAATGGCAATCATCTTTTGTCCTATTAGAAATCAAAATTGGCAGAAAAAGTTACTAAGAGACATAGGTCAAGCATTCATTTCTGAAACTATGAACTGCTTTAGCACAGCATGTTGTAGATACAAAAGTTTTATTTAAGTTCAAAATAAATTGAAGAGCTTGAATGAGTCATAAAAATATTGATTGGAAGGGTCCTTGAGAGGGCATCAACTCCAACCTCCTGCCCAATGCCAACACTAATTCAGATCAGCTGTGACTTTGTTTAACCAATCCTGAAAACCCCCAAGAATGAAGATTTCAAAACAGTCTGTGTGTGCTGTTCCAGTTCTGCCCTGCCTTTCTTAGGAGAAGTTGCTTGTAATGTAAAACCTGAATCTCAGAAACTGCCCCTTGTATATCGCCTGTCATATTAAGAAAAGCTTGGCTTCATTCTTTGTAAAAGTTCTTGAAGTAGTTATGATCTGTTATTAGACAGAACCTTAGCTTCCTCTTTGTCAGACTAGCTGCCTCAACTTTTTGCTGTAGATCATGTGCTCTAAGTCTCCAACTAACCTCCAAACCCTCTATAGTTTTTATCAATACCTCTCTTGAAGGGGGAGACTAAACACTGGGCTTAATATTGCAGATACAACCTCACCAGTTGAGCAACAATTTCTCTTGATCTGCTGCCACCAATTCTCATGTAGGTGAATATTTAGTTTGTTTAATTCAGGATGAGAGCACATAACTTCGTATCTCTACTTGTTGAATTTCATGAGGTTTCTGTTGGCCCAGTGCTCGAGCTTGTCAAATGTCTGGATTGAAGCTCTGGTATTCAGTATGTCAGCTACTATTTCTATTTTAGTATGATCAATACATTTTCTGGGAATTCATTCTATCTCACCATCAAGGTTAAGGCTGAAAATATTAAACGGCAGAAGACCCTATATTGATTTCCTAGTGCTCAGCTGATTACTGGCCACCAGCTGAATGTAAAGCCATTGATTCCTACCCTCTGAGCCTTCTTTGCTTCAGGCTTTACTGCTAAGGCTGGACCTCAGGATCCCCAGGCCCTGGAGGTAGGAGAGAGAGCTTATCAATATCCAAAGGGTGGGTGTCGAGAGGATGGGGTCAAACTCTTCTTATTGGTGCCTGGTGACACAAGCTGGAACACAGGAAGTTCCATCTCAACATGAGGAAAAACTTCTTTACTTTGAGGGTGAGAGAGCACTGGAACAGGCTGCCCGGAGAGGCTGTGGAGTCTCCTTCTCTGGAGATACTCAAAACCCACTTGGATGCGTTACTGTCCAGCCTGCTCTGGGTGAACCTGCTTTGGAAGGGAGGTTTGACTAGATGATCTCCGAAGGTCTCTTCCAACCCCTACAATTCTGTAATTCTGTGATTTTTCAAGGAACTGCACGAAAATAATAAAAAAACCCAAACCCAACCAACTAATTCCTTTTCTGCACAGGTAGTTAAATAAAGAAGCTATCTTCTTCTAATTAGTTATAGCTGAATTAATAGATAAAATCAAACCTTACATAGTTTTGGGGTATTCACATTTCCAAATTAATTTTTAAAAGCCTCATATACAGATATGTATGTGCACAAAATCATTGGGAAATGACAACAAAAGCACAATGACAAGCTTTTATATCAGCACTTCCCTTACTCCTCCATGAGGACTGCTCTTCTGTTTTCACAAAATATCAGCACACCTATGTTTAGGTAGGTTATGAGTGGGTCTTTGTGCTCTAGTGCTTTACACTTACTAACATCCATTGTGTTAGCTGCGCCTAGACTAGAGAATACCATTGGTCGTGTAATTTGTGTTAACTATTACATACGATGGAAATATTTGTTCATATTAGGCCATCTAAAAATAAACATAACGAAGGAAAAGGAAGTTGTGCTTTTCCACTTTTATGACATTTTCCTATTGGAAGCCTTTTCAAAATATCATGTTTTGTTGAATTTTTTATTGTAAAATGCTAGTCTTGGTCATGTGCACACAATTATCTTTATAAAATCACTGTGGAGTTGTGTAAATAATGCTCTATGATTTTTTTCTGCGAGGTTTCATCACATATTTTTAATACCAAAACATAAAGCTTTATTAGTATCCATTATAAGGGTGATAAAAGCAATGTTACTCTTCCAAATTCCCCTTACAAAATACCCCTCACTACAAAATGCAATATCACTATATAAGAGGTTTTCAAAACATTAATTTTTAGTTTACGTGACTCTTCTTAGAATTTCTGCAGTAACATCTCTGCTTTAATCTTTTTGGTTTATTCTTTCTTAATTGGAGGGGAAAAGAGTATTTCCCAATTTTTATTAATTTTTGGCACAAGCATGAGGTAACACACTAAATCACAGATCTATGATTCTTCCTCATCAGTATTACATAAGGAATAGGAGAAATAATAACAGAAGATTTTAATTCAGAAACATAATGACCATCATTTAGCAACTGATAAGGTAGAAGGTGTTCTCTGAAGATCCGTGAAACTATAGTTGTCCACAGTGACAGTTTATAGAAATACTTTACAGGTGTGGCAGGCAACCTTTTCAAAACAGCAAGCTGAAATTGTGGAGTGCAAGGTTCAGATGCCAGAGAGAGGCCTGACATATTGCCTATTTTCAAGTGTAATCAGGATTTGAAACAATAATGCTACTGAAGGAGAAGAGGAATTATCTCAATAATACACATTTGAGTATTGAGCTTTTTAACTTTTTCAAACTGAAAAAAAAACAACAAAACCCCCCCCAAAACTCAGAAAACCAGAACAAAATAAACAAACAAAACAAGACAAGTTTTTCTGGGCTTACTTCCTATTTTGTTGTGTGCCAAGTTTGCAACACCAAATGTCAGCTCCATATGGAAAAGTCCAAAATCTTTTGAAGCCAGCATTATCAGTTCATAAATAATCCCAGCTAAAACCTAGAAAGATTTTTTTATTATTCTTTTATTTTCTTCCATTAATTTGAGAAACATATGCCAGTTAAAGGAGCAAATGTTCATATTTACCTTGTAACTTTCACTGTCTAGTAGTTGCTACATTCAGAATCCTATTACTAGCAAGAGAAAACACCCATTATATAAAGTCAAGACTTTACTGCTAGCTTAATTAAAATCTTAACCTACTAATCAAAATATAATGTCTATTTATAATCATGCATTCCTAGTCCAAATTAATACAGGAGAGTCTTATTAATAATATATCATTTTTTTAAATACAATAAACCTCATTAGCATTTAATCCTTTCCTCTGGTGGTGTGCTCCCTCTTTCAATGTCCCTCTGGTTCGAAAGTCAAAAGGACCAGACTTCCTCAGGAAGAATCCCGGAAGGGGGACATTTACAGCAAGTCATCTGTATCCTGAAGTCTTCACCGAGAGGAATACAATGTTTATAATGGGGATTTCTCCCTCAGTCTTGTGATTGAACTTTTGGATCTTCTTCTAGGTGATTTCCTTATATCTCTGTCTCATTGTTTCCTAGCTTCAATTAACATTAATAGCTACTGTCTGTTATATAGTGCCCAGGCTTGTCAAACCTTTACTGCGTGAAAGTCAGAAGTCAGGTCAGCAAACAGTCACTTGACCTCCAGATCACTGTTAAAAGAAGTAAACCAGCTCTGCCAAAGTGAGCCCTGAGAGGGCTGAATGCTGCGCACTCTCAGGCCAGTGCATAGCCTGAAGCCTTTTATTATTAAGACCAAGAAACCATATTTACCATATAACTTGTTTGTATTGTCAGGACCTTCATACTGAAAGAATGGAAAAATTGACTGGTATCTATTTGTAAAAAAAGACTTCTTTTTATGTTATTGTTTGATTTTAGCTTGGGTGCAACAGTACAGTTCTCCTGCGATGAAGATTATGTGCTACAAGGTTCAAAAAGTATCACCTGTCAGAGGATAGCTGAAGTTTTTGCTGCATGGAGTGATCATAGACCTGTGTGTAAAGGTAAAGAGGAATTCTTACTCTTACGGTGATTTGTTCATTTCACATCTATCTGTTGTTTGACAGCCAATCCAATTAAATTAATATTTTGTAAGTGCCTGAAGTTTTAATCCTAGTGGGACACAAACTTTGTCTAAAGCACAAACTGTGCTTTAGTTTACTTGGGAACTTACATTATAAAGTTCGCTTCATAATGAGCTGAGGAAAATCTATCTCATGCTAAATATTAAGATTCGACAAGATGGATTTCAAAATTGCGGTGATTCAGTATACAACCAGTAGTTCCTGAAGCATCTTCATTACATACTTGCTAAGCCAGTGAGAATGACTTGAATTTAGGATTGATAAGGACTGGAGAAGTAAGTCTATACCTGGTTTTGACCCTCACCAAATGACGAAGGGAAAGAAATACAGAAAAATGCAAAAGAAGCACAAAGTCATTCTGCTGAATACATCTGATGTCCAAATACTATGGAAAGATGTATGATGAATACCTGAATCAAGGAATGAAAGTATTAGTGTATATATATGTAATACATATATCAGTATATATAGTGCAAGTATTAGTGTGTACATACACATGCAAATTGGCATAGCAGCAAAGCCTAATATCAAAGAGTAGAGTTTGTCCATAAAGAACACTTGGGTATGGGAAACAGAAGAGACAGTTATCTTCTAATTCAAGGCTATGGATACTTACCCTAATGTCCAGAGAGAACTGTGAGATGTTTCTAAATAGTGAAATAGGGCAAGAAAATCTGAGGGTGGTATCCAGATGATGTGCAGTAGGAATCCATAAAAGCTGAAAAATTACATAGTGTTTTTTGTTTGTTGGGGTTTTTTTGCGAATAAAATACCAGAACAGTCTAAATGGAACTCGCTGTGGATAAGAATGAAGTGCTAGATGTAGGCTGGAATAATCAACTACCCAAATCTGAGATAAGAAAAACATAATAGGTGTTACAGCTGCAGAAATAGGTTTACAATGAAACACAGCAGTATATGCTTCAATAATAGCATATCACATAAACAAATAAAAAGTTTAGTTGTATACCTATAAATACACGTAATATTAACATTCTGTATCCTACTACTATGTACTATATTTATATATAATTACTAGAAATTCCTAAAGAGAATTTTCTGTATTTTTGAAATGAAAGGACACCCAGATTTCAAAACTAAATAATGGAAATCATTGTTCTCTTTAACATCTTTATCAATGATCTGGATAAAGGGATCAAGTCCAACCTCAGTAAGTTCGCAGACGACACTGAGCTGGGTGGGAGTGTTGATCAGCTGGAGGGTAGAGAGGCTTTGCAGAGGGATCTGGACAGGCTGGATGGATGGGCTGAGACCAACGGAATGAGGTTCA